>OU026148.1:10439247-11039247 GCA_907269125.1 Eristalis pertinax
GGATCCGATGACATCGAATTTTTCACCTAAAAAAATGTACAGTGTATAGTAAGGATTTTGGAGCCTTTCCATGGCTCATCTTCCAACTGCCACAGCGGTCCAACTAGGCGTACCTACGACCTGTGCGCACATGTGGTTATGTGTTGAGATGTGTATTAACGAAATCCAAAGACTGGAGTGGATCCGACGACATCGAATTTTTCACCTAAAAAAATGTACAGTGTATAGTAAGGATTTTGGAGCCTTTACATGGCTTATCTTCCAACTGCCACAGCGGCCCAACTAGGCGTACCTACGACCTGTGCGCACCTGTGGTTATGTGTTGAGATGTGTATTAACGAAATCCAAAGACTGGAGTGGATCCGACGACATCGAATTTTTCACCTAAAAAAATGTACAGTGTATAGTAAGGATTTTAGAGCTTTTCCATGGCTCTTCTTCCAACTGCCACAGCGGCCCAACTAGGCGTACCTACGACCTGTGCGCACCTGTGGTTATGTGCTGAGATGTCTATTAACGAAATCCAAAGACTGGAGTGGATCCGGCGACATCGAATTTTTCACCTAAAAAAATGTACAGTGTATAGTAAGGATTTTAGAGCCTTTCCATGGCTCTTCTTCCAACTGCCACAGCGGCCCAACTAAGCGTACCTACGACCTGTGCGCACCTGTGGTTATGTGTTGAGATGTGTATTAACGAAATTCAAAGACTGGAGTGGATCCGACGACATCGAATTTTTCACCTAAAAAAATGTACAGTGTATAGTAAGGATTTTGGAGCCTTCCGTGGCTCATCTTCCAACTGCCATAGCGGCCCAACTAGGCGTACCTACGACCTGTGCGCACCTGTGGTTATGTGTTGAGATGTGTATTAACGAAATCCAAAGACTGGAGTGGATCCGACGACATCGAATTTTTCACCTAAAAAAATGTACAGTGTATAGTAAGGATTTTGGAGCCTTTCCATGGCTCATCTTCCAACTGCCACAGCGGCCCAACTAGGCGTACCTACGACCTGTGCGCACCTGTGGTTATGTGTTGAGCTGTGTATTAACGAAATCCAAAGACTGGAGTGGATCCGACGACATCGAATTTTTCACCTAAAAAAATGTACAGTGTATAGTAAGGATTTTGGAGCCTTTCCATGGCTCATTTTCCAAATGCCACAGCGGCCCAACTAGGCGTACCTACGACCTGTGCGCACCTGTGGTTATGTGTTGAGATGTGTATTAACGAAATCCAAAGACTGGAGTGGAGCCGACGACATCGAATTTTTCACCTAAAAAAATGTACAGTGTATAGTAAGGATTTTGGAGCCTTCCATGGCTCATCTTCCAACTGCCACAGCGGCCCAACTAGGCGTACCTACGACCTGTGCACACCTGTGGTTATGTGTTGAGATGTGTATTAACGAAATCCAAAGACTGGAGTGGATCCGACGACATCGAATTTTTCACCTAAAAAAATGTACAGTGTATAGTAAGGATTTTGGAGCCTTTCTGTGCGCACATGTGGTTATGTGTTGAGATGTGTATTAACGAAATCCAAAGACTGGAGTGGATCCGACGACATCGAATTTTTCACCTAAAAAAATGTACAGTGCATAGTAAGGATTTTGGGGCCTTTCCATGGCTCATCTTCCAACTGCCACAGCGGCCCAATCAGGCGTACCTACGACCTGTGTACAGCTGTGGTTATGTGTTGAGATGTGTATTAACGAAATCCAAAGACTGGGGTGGATCCGATGACATCGAATTTTTCACCTAAAAAAATGTACAGTGTATAGTAAGGATTTTGGAGCCTTTCCATGGCTCATCTTCCAACTGCCACAGCGGTCCAACTAGGCGTACCTACGACCTGTGCGCACATGTGGTTATGTGTTGAGATGTGTATTAACGAAATCCAAAGACTGGAGTGGATCCGACGACATCGAATTTTTCACCTAAAAAAATGTACAGTGTATAGTAAGGATTTTGGAGCCTTTACATGGCTTATCTTCCAACTGCCACAGCGGCCCAACTAGGCGTACCTACGACCTGTGCGCACCTGTGGTTATGTGTTGAGATGTGTATTAACGAAATCCAAAGACTGGAGTGGATCCGACGACATCGAATTTTTCACCTAAAAAAATGTACAGTGTATAGTAAGGATTTTAGAGCTTTTCCATGGCTCTTCTTCCAACTGCCACAGCGGCCCAACTAGGCGTACCTACGACCTGTGCGCACCTGTGGTTATGTGCTGAGATGTCTATTAACGAAATCCAAAGACTGGAGTGGATCCGGCGACATCGAATTTTTCACCTAAAAAAATGTACAGTGTATAGTAAGGATTTTAGAGCCTTTCCATGGCTCTTCTTCCAACTGCCACAGCGGCCCAACTAAGCGTACCTACGACCTGTGCGCACCTGTGGTTATGTGTTGAGATGTGTATTAACGAAATTCAAAGACTGGAGTGGATCCGACGACATCGAATTTTTCACCTAAAAAAATGTACAGTGTATAGTAAGGATTTTGGAGCCTTCCGTGGCTCATCTTCCAACTGCCATAGCGGCCCAACTAGGCGTACCTACGACCTGTGCGCACCTGTGGTTATGTGTTGAGATGTCTATTAACGAAATCCAAAGACTGGAGTGGATCCGACGACATCGAATTTTTCACCTAAAAAAATGTACAGTGTATAGTAAGGATTTTGGAGCCTTTCCATGGCTCATCTTCCAACTGCCACAGCGGCCCAACTAGGCGTACCTACGACCTGTGCACACCTGTGGTTATGTGTTGAGATGTGTATTAACGAACTCCAAAGACTGGAGTGGATCCGATGACATCGAATTTTTCACCTAAAAAAATGTACAGTGTATAGTAAGGATTTTGGAGCCTTCCATGGCTCATCTTCCAACTGCCACAGCGGCCCATCTATGCGTACCTACGACCTGTGCGCACCTGTGGTTATGTGTTGAGATGTGTATTAACGAAATCCAAAGACTGGAGTGGATCCGACGACATCGAATTTTTCACCTAAAAAAATGTACAGTGCATAGTAAGGATTTTGGGGCCTTTCCATGGCTCATCTTCCAACTGCCACAGCGGCCCAATCAGGCGTACCTACGACCTGTGTACAGCTGTGGTTATGTGTTGAGATGTGTATTAACGAAATCCAAAGACTGGGGTGGATCCGATGACATCGAATTTTTCACCTAAAAAAATGTACAGTGTATAGTAAGGATTTTGGAGCCTTTCCATGGCTCATCTTCCAACTGCCACAGCGGTCCAACTAGGCGTACCTACGACCTGTGCGCACATGTGGTTATGTGTTGAGATGTGTATTAACGAAATCCAAAGACTGGAGTGGATCCGACGACATCGAATTTTTCACCTAAAAAAATGTACAGTGTATAGTAAGGATTTTGGAGCCTTTACATGGCTTATCTTCCAACTGCCACAGCAGCCCAACTAGGCGTACCTACGACCTGTGCGCACCTGTGGTTATGTGTTGAGATGTGTATTATCGAAATCCAAAGACTGGAGTGGATCCGACGACATCAATTTTTTCTAAAGGTTTTGGAGCCTTTTCATGGGTCATCTTCCAAGTGCCACAGCGGCCCAACTAGGTGTACCTGCAACTATTGTGTGCCTGTCTGGATTCTCGAGGCCAGGTAGAATGAAGCACAAATCAGCTGACCCTGGGAATTGGTCAAGACTTTGACTTAGAATCTAATAAATTTTTCATTCCAAATTCGCTCCATCTATTTATCACCAGCTCCCGCAGCGTACTTCTCCATCGTCGTCCTTAAATTACCTAAAAAAAAGCATCAACTTCTTTTGCAACTCCTTGCGGGCCGTAGTGCCTCTTTAAGAAACCGCCCCCAGAGCGATAGCAAAAATCTCTGCAACATTTGTAATTATCCCCGACACAAACCCATAAAGCACACGCTCGGCACATCATCCTTCATTGGTGCGCAATCCTCCGGCCTGATGCCGCAGAACGCTTGCCTCATCCGAAAGTAGTAACTTCATCAGCTACACGTGGACCACAATTTTCATGTGGACCATGCCGCGCCGCCAGTTCGGCTGGTTGTGCATCCCGTCCGGCATGTAATAGGGAATAAATTGCCCCACTCTTCCCCTCCTCCGCTTCCACTCGCCTCATTGGGGATCTCCCATTGTTCGTGCTACAACTAAACGGCTTTCATCTTTTATGCCATACACCTCGGAAAATTGCCTCAAGGATCACTTCATTACTCCCACTCGATTTGTCGGCATCATCTCATGCTGCTGCCGCTGCTGCTCCTCCTCCATCTCATCCTCCCCATCGGGTGGTGATGCTGTCGGCGCGATGGTGATGGTGGTCTGCCCCCATTGAGTTTTGCCATTAATGGATGTGAAGCCCATTTCGCTTGATACGTTGTATGTACATGCGGCTCAGATTCGTTTCCAATCTGCATTAATACTGTCGAACGTAAGGATTCGTTTCGTATGGTGGAGGCTTGATTCGGGATGGAAGACTGAGAAGAAGAAGAAGAAAAAAAAATGCGATTACGGAGCGACATAGAAACGAGAATGAGGGACGACAAGCAGAGGGAAGACGAAAAATTGGAAATAAATCGCGCTGTCGTCATCTCTGGTATTTTGATTTCAATTTGCATGAGAAGTTTCTTGGAAGGAAGTCTCCCTCCAGTCCGCAGCGATGCCAGAGACGACAACACAGTAGCGAATAATTAGGATGTTGACGCAGTCCTTTGTGTCAGGACCGAGAAGCCGTAGTCAAGGGGGCATGGGGATGCCATTCGATTGAACGGCGCCTAATTAAAATATGAATATGGCTTTCGAGCGAATCGTTTCGCAAGCGTTTTCAATGTCAGACTGTTTCCAATTTATGCCAATCGAAGCCATACGGGGTTGGGTTTATTTTTTGTTGACTAAATGATGAGTGATTAGTCTCGGTGGTGCCTGCGTGTAGTCGGCGGCCAGTATTTTGCTTCAAAAGGGAGATGGAACAGCTTTGTTGACTTCTTCCGTCTGAATACGCGACAACAGGTCTTCTATGGGAACTTGTGGTGGCATTGGACAGGCTCCTTTGAAGACAATGTTCCCTCAGATGGCCTCTTCACAAATTAATCGCGAGCCAAATACTCCTCCCAAAATCAGGACGAACAAGCAAAGTCATTTCAAAACAGACTCGGTCAGTGGTAAGACTTCCCATTTAGATTTTCCATTAGAAATCGCTTATTTACATCTCATCTTCTTTCCAAGTACTCCCACACGAGTTAATGTCCATTTGAACGCCTGAACAGCTACCCCCGCACACAAGAAATAAGCCCCGTCATGCCGTCAAAGGTAAATCGTCTTAAACGTTGTTGAACAGCATTTTAAAGTAAAAAAAACACCGTAAACATCTGTTCTACTAATAAGTTTATATCGTTCGTTCCACAAATCTCCCCCGACACACCCATGGAGTGCTCAGTCCCACCCCCACCCCCGACCCAAGCCCACCAATCCCCTTAAGCAAACATTTAGAGGGAAAAACTTTTGAAAGCGCACTAAGCTCGAGAGCGAGCGAAAAGACGCAGAACAAGGACGAGGACAAGAAGGAAACGTGAAACACTCGTAAAACGAGTGAAGTGAAGACGAAACGGTTGGTGGTGCAAAACTTCCCCAAAAACAAGAAGTTCCTCGACTCCCCGAGGACCATAAGTAAATGAACGTCGCGCCACATTATGGATTCCCGGGCGCGCGCCTTACGCTCTGCCAGACGTTTGCGTGTGGTAAATCACGTGGTTGGAGCGTCGGATTGCGTCGGAGATCACTGCCGCATGCCGGTGGAGTGGGTGACGCTTGTGAGCTGGTCGCACTTCTCCATGTGTTTTCTGAATTTTCCGTCGTCGCCCCTCCCCTCTCCCCGCCAGAAAGTCACCTGAGTGTAATTTATTCAATCCCATTTGGCAATTTATTTAACGGTTATTCAAGAGGAAGAGATTTATTAAATTAACTGCGAAAAGTTGCGTCCCAGGGAGGCGAGTCTGCGATGAACTTCTTGAAGAATGATGATATGCCCTCCGTCTGAATGTGTGTGTGTGTGTGCGCTTGGGCTCAGATATGCACAGGCAATCAGCACCTGTTGCAAATCACGACGGAATTCATCGGAAATGACTGGCTATTTGCTATCTGAACCTTCTCTGGCTGGAGGAGGAATTAGAGATTTGCTTGATGGTGGATTGAGACTTGAAGGGCCAGTGTATCGCCAATCATGCGAATACACCGTCCTTGAGGGCGTCTGAATTCAGACAGTCGGGTGAGATTGGTCAATGAGCACTAAAGTGGCTACTGGCTGTTCACAGGCAGTTTGCGAGTCATATTTAAATTCTTCCGATCGAGATTGTCACCAAGTTGTGTTCATTGTTTAAGTCGCTTGTGATTCGTGTAGCTTTTAACTCGTTGCGTCACGCATTCTTACTGTCTGAGAAATCAAATCTATTCACAATAGCTTACCTCCGCTGATGTCCTCCCCGAAGGAGTGACTCAATCACATTCAATTTGGATGTATCCTTTTTCTTTGTTAACATAAACGCGGGAACATCTGTCTGAGTCTGCAGTCAAAGTCTGCTTCACTCGAGAAATGCTAGAATCCTGCAACAAAACAAAGTCAACCCAAAAATGAAAAAAAAGCTCACAAAACGTCCTTCTCAGGACCATTAGCGTATTTCAGGCACAACTCAATGTGAGTAGAGAGAAGCACCCCAGACAAATAGAGTATCCTGAGATTCTGTATGGGAATTGCATTTTTTTTAAGTTCTCCCACTTCCCTAGCGCTCTTCACCCAGCTTAGCATACCGCTTCCCATACGGCCGCATCTGTGTACTTTACCACATATCGCCTTCGTTCTATCGCCGCAACTACCTCCTCCGATACACCGTCCCGCTCAGCAGAGAACAGATCGACGCGTCTATTGCCTTTGAGGCTTTCGTTTCAGATACGAAAACCTTAAAATATTAAATCTGTCGTCACACGTCTCAATGGGCATGCATTTATGACTGAAAATTAAGCAGACCGATCCTCTCCCACGTGTGTCCCAAACGCCTCATGATGCAATCAAGTCAACTGAATATGCATTTTGGACACAATAAAATGGAAGAAAGTCTGCAGGGAAGAAGGTCCGCTAATGGTGGTCACGGACCGCGTTCCAAGAGCTCTTGCTTCAGCAACAGCTTCAAACCAACTCGAGTTTGGCGGCTTTTTAGACCCAAGCGTGAATATGGTCGAATTCAGTCATCCGACATAGACGAGGTCAAGATGCTCGAGCGGAAGGACTGTCCGCGGAACTGTTTAAAGCAGCTGGAGATGATCTGGTTGGGCGCATGAACCAGCTCATCTGTAAGATATGGTCGGAGGAAAGCATGTACGAAACGGTCCACAAAACTATCGATGGATCAGCCACCTTAACATAGCGTACAAGATCCTCTCTGCTGTTTTGTGTGAACTCCTGAAACCATTTGTCAAAAACCTGATAGGTCCTTAATAGTGCGGTTTCAGGCGGGGATAGTCACCATCGACCAAATCTTCACACTACGGCAGATACCGGAAAAGACTCAAGAGATGCAGATCGACACCCACTACCTAGTCGTCGATTTCAAGGTCGCATATGACAGCGTGCATAGAGATGAGCTATACAACGCCGCGTCTAGTTTTGACATTTCTGCCAAACCCGTCAGTTTGTGCAGGATGTCGATGAAGAACTATTGCTGCTCCATCAAGGTCGGTAACGAACGGGTTTAGACAAGGCGACACGCTGTTGTGTGATTTCTTCAATATCATACTTGAGAAGATCCTGCGATACTCAAACGTCAACACCAGAGGAACGACCTTCCAAAAGTCCGTTCACGACGAGTCCGTTCGGATGACATTGACGTGATTGGATGAACATAGTGAGCCGTCAATGAGGCGTTTGTTGGCATTGAAGCGGTAACGGCTAATATGGGTATGGCAGTATATCCGGGTAAAACAAAGTACATGTTGTCATCACGGAAGGACGCACAACATCGACGTCTCCGACAGAGCGTGACAATGGGCAGCAGATACTTTGAGGTAGTCAAGGAGTTTGTCTACCTCGGCTCTGGAGTAAACAGGGACAATAACACCAGTACCGGGATCAAGCGCAGAATTACTCTTGCCAATCGCTGTTTCATTGGGCCAAAGAGCAATTGAGTAGCAGAGCCATCTCTCGAAAGACCAAATTGACTATATACAGCACTCTGATCATCCCTGTCCTGCTCTATGGCGCAGAGACGTGAACGCTATTGAAAGCGGATGAAGAAGCTCTTGGTCCTTGGTTTGCAGACGCTTACTTGATGGCGTCTGGAGGAGGATATTCAACCACCTAGTTAAGCGTTTTCGGATCCAACGCTTAAGATGTAGAGCGGATGGACACCACAGCTCCGGCTAGAAGAGTCTTTGATTCCGAGTCATTGGGACAAAGCAACAGAGGACGTCTTCGAACGAGATGGCGCACACAAGCCAACTTGGTGTGCGCAACTGAAGGCAGCTGGCTTGTTGGTTGGGACTCTGTAGCGCCAAACAAGGAAGAAGAAGTGAGTATGGTCAGATGTGTGGCTGGCGAACCACCGATTTCAAATCGGATTTAGAGAGTAGCTCTCGCTACAGTTAAACTTCTGGTAACCACGTGTAAAGACATCCATGTTCCTCTGACAGTGCCTCTGCATATGGCTGCTGGTGCGTCCTTCTGATTAATCAGAGAGCGCCATCAATGGTACAAGTCACCGTATTTGTTTTGCACATTCCAAGGCTTCAACGGAGCTTTTTGAAACGCGATGTCGGTGATATTTCCCGGCCTTATTCCGGCAAGAATTCAGTGTCCTTTATTTTTCATTCAGCAACGTTTTCTGACATTCTTCAATGACGTTTTCCAATCTGTCGTAAATACGCTCTTAGACCACTTCTTTCCCGATACACGTCGTGTCTGACAAAGCAACTGTCACCTGAAACCAACACTTAGTTAGAACACCTCAAAGGACTACCAACGAGGACAACTCCCCACAAATTGTTCCATCACCCGACTCTGTGCCGGTTTCCTTCCCTCAATGACCACCAGCCAAAATAAACAATTCAACGAGAAATCAGACCAAAATCAAATCAAATCTCTCTCAAAGACTCCGTTTATTCAAACTCTGTTCAAACGAAAACACACAAATCCAATCTGCACGCAACCAAAGGCATGTCCATAAGTGCACTGAATGGTTTGCCATTGCCAGTGGCCCCCGCATCATCATCCAACCCCCCCCCCCCCTTCTCCTCCATAAGACTGTTGCACCATTTGTATTTGATGTAAACGATTGTGTTAAATCGAAAAAAAAAACACACACACACAGTCAAACCACCAAGTGTCCGTGTGTCCCTCACACCAGCTGGGGAATTGGAAAAAAAGGAATGAGAAAAAATCACAAAAGGATCTTAAAATCGAAGCCACCTGCATCACACCACCGCAGACGAGCACTCGTTCGCTTTGAATAGTTTTTCCAGTTAAAAGGACCCCATCCTCGGTGCCGGCATTCACGGGAATCTTGCTCTGCTCAGCACATCCTCTCTTCAAGAGGCGGATACGAATTTCTCCTCGTTGCCTTAATGTGATCAACGAGGCGGGGTAGCCGCCATACCCCCATACCCCCACGTAAATACAAGCTCCGTGCGCTCGGCTGGCATTCGAGTCCTTTAAGGAATAGAAAAATGAAACATCTAAAATATTTGGCAATAAATATCCTTTTCCGCACGTGTTTTACACGAAAATATTCATGCAACGTTCGCCGGCAATAAATACATTTGATTTGGATTGCAGCCAAGAGTTGGATGGATCTCCCTCGCCTCAGCGCTTCCCGCATACCCCAGGGACGGGGACAGAGCACGGAAGAGAAAGAGAGAGACGAGGGAGGGAGCAGCACAAAATGTCCTGATGTACATTGGCTAATAGATGTACACTCGCCCATCGGCGGCAGCGGTTGTGCCAGGGCTGTGACTGTGGCTTGTATCGATGCTGTTCTGCAGAAAATGTTACGTATTCGCCTCCGTATACGAATACCGAAGGTGCTTGGTGTACTGCGCCGCGCCGGCTGATGGGCGAACGAAGATTCCTCTGGGGGTGGCCTGTGCGGCTTCTGGGGCTCTGGGCTTGTTTTCAAATGATACACGAGCATCTGGGATGAGTGAGTTCTGTGCGCGAATGTGCCTTGTGCTGTGCTGCTGGTTCTGCTGCTTCTGACTGCTGCATGGGGCTGAGTGCGGCGAGGGTGAAAGTTATTATTGGGTCGTGACAGTCATATGGCACGTCGTGGGCACGTTCTGGGCACGTTTGCTGCCCGCGTTGCTATTGATTATTTTGAAAATCGTAATCGATGGGCTTTCAGTGAATAAATGGCGTGTACTTGTGTAGTTTGATGCGGGCTCGGGTTCGGGTTTGTGTGTGAATTCACATTAAAGCTGCAGTGACCTTGTGGAATGGAATAAATTTCCGCCATTTAATGGAATTTAGTTTGTTATGGCGGAGTGGTCTAGGAATTTACTGCAGTCTTTTTTTTTTGCGATATGATGTGTATGACTATGTGTATGACTAACGACGGACTGTCGATCTCCTCAGTCGATCAAGGAACCAGCCAAGAGAGGATCGTATTGTCAGTGCCGTCAGTTAATCACAATCGCCGGCAGTGCATCAACGACAACCCTGAACTTCAACAGCCGCCATTTGTCTCTTTTCACCCGACCTCGATGAATTCAGTAATTCTCTACCGAATAACGATGAGAAACAGCGACGCGACATCGCATCACAATCAAACCGAATGCTAAAAGCTGCTCAGCCTGTTTTTTTTTACTATTCCTTGACCAAAGGTTACACCTCGCTGACCTGTTCACGTTCTACATTAAGACAGATTAAATTATCCCTCGAATAGGCCAGTTCAGAGACTACAAGTCCAATTGAAGTGAACTACACCCCCGGCAAACCACACCCATCACACATTGGGCCCCTTTTCACCAGAAACACCGCACAATGCAAACCAGCCGAGGCCAAACAACAAAAGCGAGATACCTTCAATCATTCACTTCATTCACACGGTGAACACACCCTTCAAAGGAGGTCGGCTTCCCTTGAAACAAATCCATTTCGATCAAGATATACGCCAGACCCTACCCTCAGCTGTCTATCGGCCCTATCGCAACGATATAATAGCATGGACATAAATCTCATGCTCCTTGTCGTCCTGGAGGCATTTCCCATATGGGAAGGCGAACTGAGCCAGTCGAGCCGCCCTGCCGCAGTCCTTCCTCCTTAGGTGCGATGTTTCAATCCACTGCTCCCAAGGCACGAAGTGCCTGTGCTGCTGTTGCTCTCGCCCATGATGCGCGCCTTCGCTTCGTCCTCGAAGGAACCACATCAAGATACAGGCTTGATTTGTTGTTGCGTCAGTGTGTGTGTGTTGTGTGCGGGCCATGTGTGCATGGGTATTGTTGTAATCTCCCCGCATCCCTTCAGATGGCGGGATTATTACGTTTCAGCTGTCATCCCTTCTAGGACTCCGAGTGTGTGCGTGCGTCTGAAGGAGTGCTGTTCGCATCAAGTCACGTAACTTATGGAATTTTTTGATTTATCTCTTAATTCTTAAAGTAATTGCCGCTCCACTGGTCTGTCGGGGTGTGTGTAGAAAGAGTATGAGAGAGAGAGAGAGAGAGAGAAAGAGAAGGTGACGGGCGATAGGGGCGACAGTCAATTGAATCCATTTAACTGGTACTTACACTTGAGACGGTAATCCAGGGGAAATTGAATATATTATTCAAACGATTTTTGAAAGGATCCCATCGGTGGACGGACGGCAGTGCAAATTCAGAAGAAACTCTGCCCCCGATCGCAATTGACTGCAATTGAACTCTGATGGAACACCGTTGAGTGTCTCATTTCCTAGCGCTTAACGAGTGAATGGGGCGAATGAAATCGATTCAAAGTGCATTCGGGTTGAGTTACGTTTTTATTCTCTCCGTTTTGGTGTCGCCAATCGGCTTAAGGTGAGAATGGAAAGAATTGGAGAAAAATCGATGTCCGGTCAAGGGTCTACATTTTCTGAGGAATCGGTTCGTTGGTGGTGCTGAATCTCTGTGAAACATTGAAGATGATGTCTGGGTGGCTGCTTCTGCATGTTTTCTTTGTAATCCAGACACTTGGATGATTTATCATGGTCTCACTCTCTCGGTTTTGCTCTGCTTGAAGGGGAATGAAGACAATGTCTTCGCATTTAATGGCCACCAAGTTCGTGCTTACTGATCCCTGATGACTTCCATTACATCAAAGGACTGTAGGCCTCGCTTCAGAAGACTCATGGCAATCACTGACAATCTTTACATCCAATGGCCTGACTTCAGAAGACTCAATGCCTTTCAACTGATCACCTTTACAACTTAGGACTGTAGGCCTGACTTACGAAGTCGCATTGTCTTGCAATTGACCACCATGGATCCATCGTTCACCGAAACAGGAGTCATTTCCCGAACTTACCGTTGATTTTTAAATCAGTGTCCTTGACGAACCTTCAACACTTCATATCTGCGCTGGCGATGATCTGGGAAATGCTCGGTTCAACCTCTAACTTCGGCTAAGAGCCTGAACATTTCACCTTGAAGCGGACTAGCGACTGGGACCAGAGTCTTTGAGAAAACAATAGGTTCCTCTCGCCACAGACTACTCTGAAGTTGTTGCCCCTGTCTACACAGTCGACGCTGTACTCGTTTCATCAAAGCAACATAACCGAAACCACAGATACACTCACGATTAAGAGAACATAAACTGAAAGTGGTCCTCTCATCTTCGCATTGATAGCGATCGTCTAGCTGAGAGCAATGACGCCACCCCTCACAAACCGCACACAGATTCACCATCATCTCCCAGTGGACACATTCCGATCCAACTTAATATTCCATTCATAGCCCCTCCGCCCATTCGGACATCTTCAGTACAAATTACATCCCTAAATGGTTGCCTCAGAATATCAATGACAAGATCATAACAATCAAGGTCGGAGGGAGATACTATCCGGCCGGCGCTAGTACATGCCATTCATTCGATGGCGAATCGAATTAAGTCCAAGGAGGTACACGAAACCTCCTCCTCTTCCAGTCCATCCACATCCAGGATCATCCGCTGCGCTGGCTGTCACGTACTCTGCCTCCCCTCAATGTCGTCCGTTTTCGGTCCGCTGCCACTGCTGCCATCTAGGTCTCGCTGTTATTATTTCTACTCGATAGCGACTATAATAGAATTGCTGTCCAAATGTTATTAAATAGGTAAAGAGGACATGCCAGGCATACGGAGCACACATTCATCCCCATCTGGAGCGTGAGGTAGATGTAGATGCATGTCCCTAGGGGCATTTTATACTCGAGTCGTGCAAACGCAATGAGGACCGAGGAGCCAGCACCAAGGGCGGACACTTAGCAAATTCTTGAGATCTTTGTTGTCGTTTGTTGTCCTTTCGCTGACGGTGTTGTTGTGCCAGTCGCCCCCCTTCCCCCCCTTTGCACGCCAGTAATTTGTCGGATAAAAGTCATTTATTGTGCGGTCCCGGTATACAGGACGTCTCAAATGGAACCTAATTTTCTTTTCGGTTAATTAACTGGTAATTAAGTGCGCCGAGCACTTAAGCATGGGCCGGACCGGTTGTCGGCGCTCTCTCGGCGAACTAACAAGCGAGACGAGATGTTGGGTGGGAGCTGGGCCATTGGACGCGATGATTTGGGGCGGAAGCAGCCGAAGTGGATTCTTATCCCGGCCGAATCTTAACGCGGAAAATAATCTGGTTTATGGTTTAATTATACAAGGGGTGGGCGTAGTCGTGCCTGTGGTCGTCTAAGCGGGTTGTGATTTAATTTGCATTAATTAGGACTTAAGGACGAATCCGGTGAGTCGGTGGCGTCGTGAGCGAGGGCGCGCGTTCTGGTATGGGAGCAATTTGTTTGCCATTTGTTTCGATTCGGTTGCGACGCTTGTAACGTTACGACTGCTGGAGAATTAGTTTCGCCGAAATGTTATGTTTCTCGGCTGAACGGCATATTCGACATTTGGTGGGAGCCCGCGTAGGAAGCGCAAGGAAGGAGGACCGCACTGATGTGGAAGACGTTCTTCAGTCGAGTTTAACAGGTCGTCGCGCTTAGCTGCCAATATGGTCTGCGAAGGGAAAGAGTGTCTCAAGGAGCTGCTTGTTGGGAAAAGGTGGCTTAAATGGCCACTAGCCCGTTGAAATGACGGCGGACGGTGCTTTTATTTCAGGCAACAAGACGATACTTCCGTTGGGTTGGTTGGGCTTGCGTAGTTTCCTTCCTTCAGGTTCCAGGCAGCCAGTAGCACGCAGCTTAATAGTGGAAGCTTGACTTGGACTTGGACGTCGGACTTTAATGTCGGACTTGGACCTCGAACTTCAACTTTGAGTTGGACGACGGACTTGGACGCCGGATTTGGACGTCAGAGTTGGATTACATTGACTACATTCCACTTCGACCTTATATTAGATGCTCCATCTTTAAATCCTTGAATCTCCCACCTCCTGTCAGCTAATTATCGGCAACACTATCAATTGCACGCTTACGTCCTTCTCCAGTCCGAACGGAGCATCTGAAACAAATGGCCTCGCCTTTGTTCGCCAGCTCTGGAGAGATACTTAAATCTCTGCCAACTGCGTCATTGGAATTCCCTCGACAAATTGATACTTCTCCATGCCAGCGACTGGCAATTGTATGACGAGCCCCCCTTGTCCTGCAAGGAGGAGGAAAACGACTACATTCAAAAAGGAATCATCGAACAAAGGAAAGTATCCATCGAGAGAAATCGCAAAATCGCGCATTCCATTGAATTCACACTCGATTGCAGCTGGACATCTTTCCAATGCAATCGAGCGAAGCGAAGCATCTTCTTGGCACTCTCACCGGCCAGACGTACACAAGTGGCGATCCCTTCTCGGGCATCCATTCAAAGGGAAAACCAAAGTGCATTCGAGTGCCAACCCGAACCCTGCCAGCTGCCCTTCACGGAAGTATCCACATGATAAATTTTATCCGCCCGTAAGCACATCGGATCCGCAGGATATCTTCTAAAACTAACATCTGCCTCGGTCCTCCTCCAATGACAATGTAAGCCGTAGCCCCAAGCCTTCGGGGCCCTGCCGTGCAGATAAATTTGAATGTGTGCCTATCAGCAAGCTATGAGTTCCGCACATTGAAACCTAATGATGTAGTTGAGTATCAACAAACTATCGGGCCTCGGCTCGTCGGCTTGTCGCCTCAGCAGCCCTAGTAACACTCCGGAACACTCGGGAACACTCCCTGCAGCGGGCGCAAGGGCTAAAGATATTATTTTCAAAATCTAAACATGCTGTTGTGCCATTTTCAAGTTCACTGGAGCGAATACATTTGTAATTTGATGCAATCAAATGGGACCATTCATCCAAGTCCTCTGTGTGTGTGCGGGTCCTCATGTGTCCTTTGGGGGACGGGTGGACGGACGACAGGCTATTTTTGAATATAAGCCGAATACAACAACTGTCTGCCGGTGGGAGGTGCTTCGCTCCGAAGGAAGTACCAGGAATTAAACCGCCTTACAGCACACATCCTGCTGCGTCGGGTGCAAATGAATTCATCACATAATTCCGTATGAACGGAACATCTGTACCGTCCTCATTATTTGGCATCAGCGGTCGGTCGGTCGGTCGGTGTTTCCCACCGGTGTGTCGTGTGTGTGTGGGGCCAGCTGTGGCAGTGATGTGTAATGCGAAATTTACATACTACCTTGAGCGGAACAGACACAGGCCAGGCCCGTGGCCCCGTGGCCGAGGAGGCAGCGGCTGTGCAATCGCCTCCGGCACAGTCAGGCGTGAGCTCATTAAATTATAAATGATAGCCACCTGCACTGAGGCCGAACGCATACACAACGCCCGGTCTGGACGCACAGCTAATTCCGTGCTGCACTGTCGGGGTGGCTGCAGGGATCTGTGAAACATGCAACATGGGTGCACGCAGCGAGTCTGGATGTCCCCGGGAGAGTCTGTGTCTGGTAAATTTATTAACGCCACACGAAACAATGTGATTATGATGAGAAAATTGCAATTTAAATGAAGAATGGCCTGTTCGGGAGCTTCTAAGCGCGGTCATGAGGTCAGGGCTGTTGTTTTATAAATGACGCACACGGGGTGGTGTGCCATCCATTAACTGGATGTATGCGAGCTTTGAATGTCATAGCAAGTCCGCAGACTGTGGGGAATTTCGAGTTCAATGGCTTCTGGAGTAACATGAAGCGGAACCACTCAATAGATTGGAATGCCCTCGCAAATTCATCAATCGGCTGTGATTTTTTTACGCCGACCACACGTCAGTTTGGGCCTCTGTCGAAACCGATTCAGCCAGGCCCCGGTTGTTGGCCTGATAAATCATCAGTGACATTAAATGAGTGCACGGAACTTATGACGTTCCGTTCAGTGACACACATTGTCTCACACTCATCATCCGCAGCTATCTGATGGGGAATGGGATACGGCAAAAAAAAGACTGACTCCCCAGTCAGCATATGGAGCAGATAAACTATTTCGATACAGTCTGGTCCTATCCGCAGCCAGATCAGAGCGATTCAGCAGCCTGACGGAGTTGCTGTGCGTATTTTTGCTTTTTCGCGTGCGTTTGTTTCCGAGTTGCATTCAGGAGAAATTTCCACGTGAGCGATGACTGGATCCTATTTTTTGTTTCTGTTGAAAGCGCATTCATAGAAATGGTTTTCGAATGTGAACGGCATTCAAGGCTTGAAGTTAAGGGAAATGAAAATCAAAATAAATGCGAATGCCACATGCAGGCGGCTGACTGACGGCGGGTCTGCAGTCACATTGAAACTGAAATTCGGGGTAAAAAATCATCGTTTCAGGCAATGATTCGGACGGTTTGGTTGAAATGCTTCGAAATGAGATTTCCACTTACACTGATGAGGAGGGTGAAGTTAAAGGCGATACAAGTGAGTGAGGGAGGACTCCTCCACTTCTGGGAGCATGCGAAGGGATGTGTGTGCAACAAAAACTGGAAAAGTGCAGATAATCTTGTTAAATCTGTGTCACTGCTGTTGAATTGGAAGAGAAAGGATGGGGCTGATAGGAAAAATAGTACGCTGGCTATAGTCGTTTTTTGTGGCTGACTGGCACAGCAAGCAACAGTCGCACGTAGGCCAGTCTAGTCGATCCTACTTCGGAAACCAGCTGCTGCTTCTGATAAAGCAATAAAGACGGCTGACACTAATGCTGCTTAGTTCAGCCAGGCTTTCGTTGAAGCCTCCTTTGGAAGGAGGGACCCTCGATCCTGAGAGCAAACATGGCATCTATCATCTTTTGAAACCTCGACAAGTCAAACCAGTGTGTGTTACCAAGTTACTTTCATCAATTTAATATCTTTTAACGTCCACTTCGCACAAACTCATCGTACTTCTCCATATTTTGTTCGTATAACTCAGCCGCATAGTTATTGTAAGCCGAGAGCAGATTGGGTTTCTCCAGAAATGATTGCACGCAAAACAATAGCTGCTTGATGCCTATTTTCGGCCAAAAGCTCACCAGATCCGAACAGATGTAACCATCCCGCGCGACGTTCGGATGGAAAATCGTCGGTGTAAATTGTATCAATGGCTCCACATTCAAGCAGTCGCTGTTGAAGGTAATCACAAGCTGGCAACGTCTATCGGCCCAGGGGGTATTCCTTGGACCGGGTATCTCACAGGTCCACTTGAACAGATTCAATGTGCCGTCAACGTTTTTCACCGGGTTCGCTGTGAATCCTTCGGCCGGATCCTGCCGCCACTTATTGCGTTCCTCCATCAGACGCTTCGTAACCGCATTCATCGTTTTTTGATTGGAAATTTTGCGACAAAATGACAAGAAATTTAATTATTCACAAGAATTTTTCAAAGATCACTTGGACAACTGACAACTGGAATGAATGGGGACCTTGATCTGGAGCAAATTCAATTGATTTATAGAGTGTTGCACCACAGTTTGATTCCTGTGGTCAACAGTCATCACCCAGTTTATGCAAAATCGAAAAAGCCCGATTCCACGGCACACTTGAAAAACGAGCTCCAGTGATTGCAGATTCCGTTTGGTCAGCATCAATCACAGTCATCAAACGTGAGAGTTCCATCTTCTCCTGTCATTTCCATCCAGTGGACGAGGGCAGCGGTTTTATCCTCGACTTTCGAATTCTTTGACAGTCCCATATGCCCATTCGTCCTCAGCCGTTTTGTTTTTCCGCTTGCCCAGCAAAGACGTGTGCTGCAGAGAGTTGCTCCAAACTTGACTCCCTCCAACTGGCCTCGTCCTCCCACAGAATATTGGCTTCAAAATTAATTTAAAGTTTCCGGAGCACTTTTTTTTTTTGTTCATTTTTCATCATCAGTCCACCGAGCATAGGTCTCTTTGCCCAGCACACACACTCGCTGGGCCATCCCACTCCGTTGGTCCAGTTCAACTTGGCTGCACACTCGGGCGGACCTTTGATGGAGAATACCTTGAAACAGCGAACATCAAGCGAAAGGGTTGCATGGGAACTTAAATATTAAATGCATGCCGCTGTGAGTTTAGAATTTCATCAGTCTTCGGTTGCAATAGAGATACGAGCCGGAATGCATGCATGCGATAGTGGTGTGGTCACGTGCGCGGTGCCGGAGCAGGCCTCTACGGACCTTTCCCGGCTTCACGATTGCTACCAGGGAAATGTGAAAATTTAAATTCATGTCTAGATTCGTCCTCCAGTCAGAAGGGAGCGAAGAGCGAGCCGAGGGACTGAACTAGTTGCTTTGAAGGTTTTCTGTTTTTGTGTTAAATAGTTTGAGGCAGCAACAGCAACATTTTCTCCGAGTTGGACCGTGATTGAGCAGACATTCCATTCGGAGGCTCTGGACCCGACTCGTGTACATATTTTTGTATATTTTTTTTCAAGATTCATTCGCGGACCTTATTATCCCCCGACGCGGTTGGAAATTGAATTCCCGAGGGACTTCCGTGCGGGAACTTGCCTTGTACTCCTTCGCAACTCTTCAATATTGTATCACTTAACCTCATTTCAATCCACACCGATTGTGTGCATCCACTCATAAATGTCGCTTCCCCACTAGCATTCTCCCACCAAACCCACGAATTGTCCATTGCACTCAACTGGGCCGAGTTGTGCTGTGCCTTTGGCATTTATTTCAAGTGCGGACGACATGAAAATGCTTCCATTCCTCGGCCCACTGTCCTTTGTTTAGAACTCTCACAATTTCTGACAGCAACGCGCAAGAATAGACTGCTTTATTGAATTCCCTTGTTCAAGTGTCTGCCAATCCGAAGTGGAGTGAAAAAAGGCACTGCCCACCTTCAAGTTTGCAGAGAACACAAACAAATGCACAAGCTTACATATCTCCCGCTGTGTCGAGACAAGGTGGAAGCACAAGCGCACAAACACACACACACACAGCGAGCGTGAGAGAAGTTTCATATAAAATCCGGATGCGCACAATTAATGCCATGCAAAGTCGAATTAAGGCACTAATTGCGTTTCCCACCGTTCAGAGTGCTATGCAGGGTATAATGCGCCTCGCAAGCGAATTGCTCCCAATGGAAGTACTTTTCTAATTAATTCTAATGGATTTCCAACCGACAAACTAAATGAATCATATTAGCGGAAGCTGCAGGTGGTGGCTGGTGCATTTTGATGAATAGATGGGTGCGGCGAGAGCCTTCAATCCGCACGGAGGAAATACGTGCGATGTGTATTCACTTGATGGATTCATCGGGTGAATGAATGTGAAAGGGACTGGCTGGCCGTAAAGCTTCTGCATTGATTTCGTTGCCGATTGGAGGTGGTGAAGGTGGGCAAGTGATCGTTGGACGAAGTAATCGAATCGAACTCAGTGGGTCAATGCAGACCGGTGCCGGACGCAAACTGAAAGGAATCTTAACAAACAGACTGAGAGGTGCAGATATCTACGCAGAACAATCAGATGTGAAGTAACGCAGAAAAGCAGGCAGTCTTTTATGCAAATTTCAAAAAGAAATAGTACCTAAAACTGCACCTTCAGGCACTCCATATTTTGGTGCGTATCTGGTGAACTGAAAGACTTCCAGCTGAGTTTCATGTTGAGCGAGCAGATTGAACGAACTGTGCTCCTTCAAGATATCGACTACAAATTGTGTACCGAAAACGGAACCTTGGAGCAAATCAGATTTTGTTGTGCAACTTGTGACATGGAAGTCTTCTAAAAGAGCTTGATGCTGATGGGTACAAGGAGGCTGCACCTGAAAGAAAACATTTTCTTTAAAAAAAGGGGCCCAAATACCAACCTTGAGATACACCTCTGTTTGCGACGTATCTTGTGACTTGGTCGTCTTCTAACGGACCGTACTATTGACTGGTGAAAAGTTTCTACAATATCCCTTATCATCCCACATACATCTTTAATCGCATTGAATCCGCCCTACTATCCTCAACCGATTCCCCTCGTTTAAGTGGCATTTTAAGGTCACACGGGAGGATTACACGCCCACCAGATCCCCAGTCCTTGTCAGTCGCTTACAGTTTGAACAGAAACACAACCGCCCGCATCGAAGTCTTGGGGGAACGTGAACAACTTTTCCGCGTTACTTCTTCGCGAACTAAATACCACAAAAGTTTTGCCTTCCGCCAATTACCTATGCCGCAAACAATACTATTAGCATAAACAGGCAGATGTCCTTTTTGCCCGACGACCCTCATCCCATTTGCCGATCCATCCTGTGAGATTTACTTCGAACTGACAAAAGTACGCGCCAAGAGGATGAGACGCACAGTCCCGGGCAGCAGCGGACGTGAGAGACTCTCACTGAGAGTATTAACTGCTTGCACTTGACACAAACTGATTTTCTATTCACCAGAGTCCTGATTATTAATTAATTTATTTTCGGTTGCTCGGACTTGTATCACTTCCCGGATGTGCTCCTTCGTTGGCCGAGAGGGAAAAGTTCGCTCTGCAGCCGCCGCTATCGGAGCGGGATGTGTCGACGCTTGAGCTTCCTGGAACACGAGTTGATATCCCGAAGAGGAAAGTTTGCCAGCTCTATCCAATTGGTTAGTGGTGAAACTTATTTAGGAAAGTTAAGCGATTTGCCGCGCCAAGGATGTTACTTCTCCTCAGTCGAGGGAGGCTGGCTGATGGTGGCGGTGCAATTAAAATCCAGTTAATTGGCGAAAGTTTTCTGCTGCAACGCAGTGACTGCGGTATAACCCAAGGTCCGAGCGAGTACCGTCGGCACAGCACATTTTAGATTGCTCATCGTGGAAGTGTCAAAATTCCCGCGGCGACAGACAAAGGGGAGGGCCTTCCCCTTGCATCCGTTTCATCTGCAGTCGTTGAGGTCATTTGGGAGAAAAAAGTGCCATCCATCAAGTTGTTTCCTGCGGGGAATGATAAATAAGTTGTCCAGTGTCAACGGAGGAATTTGCAAACTACAACTTTTGAGTGTCCAAGGGATGATGAGACTGAGACTGTCTAACCAGCAAAATGCCTTGATCACGGTGTTGGCAACGACGGGGACATGAATCGGGGGACTGTATGGTTCTTAGGAGCCCATCTCGTGTGAGTGATTCGTCATAAATCACGCTCCTAGAATAAAAGGGAAGTAGCCTACGGCAAATGTGCCAACTCCGCCACTCAGTGAAAGTCCCTCCAAATGAGCTATGTACATCCTCCACAAAACGCCTCACAATTGCCAAGTCATCAATCTAGCCCTGTTAAGTCGGCGACAAAAAGACAACCGCCCACATCGTCGAAAGGGCTTTAAAATCCAAGTCGATCCCTTGGGAGAGCGTCAAAAGTGATCCCATTCAAGTCGTACATCCTTTCCAGTGTCACCGTTAAACGACGCTGACTAGAATACACGATGCCTGACACGTACACCAGGACACAAATCGAATTCCACTTTTATTGTTACCATTAGGTAAGCTGTGCGCCGTGGGCGCCCCCATCACATCTCTGCATTCGCATAAACTAGACGACGCTAAGCAACATTGCGACACCGGTGAGGCACATCCTCCACTTGTCTCACGTCGAGTCGTACACAAGCACACGCTGACGCAAGGAGTTAATCTTATCCAAGACAACCACCACCACCGCCACCCCCGCGCCGGTGTGCTAATTTCTTCGGTCACTGATTTCCCATAAAACCCGCACGGAAGCAGTGGAATGACTTCGCGACGTTTAAATTCAAATTTCTGAAGTGACTTTCCGATTCGCTTCGAATGCGAATCTTTGCCACCACCATCCCATCCACAAAGCACCCACCGCCTGGTCTGGGATAAAATCACATCATGCGGGCCGAAGTAATTCAAGGTATTCCATGCGCACGACTGTACGCGTGTACCTTTTGTGTGTGCTGCCGGAGGAGCCGACCAGACCATTGACTCTCGGATGCCAGTCACGTTTCGGTATCTGTCACAACAGTTCAAAACGATCCTTATAATTCGAACTGTTTTTTTTTTTGGTATTTTTGGAAAATTTAGAACAAACCTGGGGTTGGAGTTGATTGAACGGATGGTGTGCGACGGTGGGTGACGGTGGGTGTGTGGGAATTGTTTTCGTTTGCGATGCGATTGGGGACGCCAAATATTTAAGAGCCAGCCACGGGCGATTGGCAGACATGCTGTGCATATTTAACGATCTGCAGAGACGATGTGGTGTCAATCTGCGGGAATAACTATTTAATGATGCCGCAAGAGAAGAAAGGGCGAACTGGGGGTTATAGGGAATGATAATTAAGGGGGATTCAAGTGTGAAGAGGAAGGGGTGGAGATAGGGCTCACGAATCTCTGTTGAGGGTCTGAGACAGAAGAACATGCCGCAGACATCTTGTTAGCCAGCTCACGATGCGGTTGTCCGGGCAATTTGTCCGACGAACTCCAGACGAACACTCAAGTTCTTTCTCCCTCTCGCCAAGGAAATGAATCAGCAACTGGCTATTGATACAGATGCGTTCAGCATCCTACATCCGTGGTAGCGTAAGTTGAAGCCGGATATCCATGGACAGTTCGATAACCCGAAGATCCGAATTTTATCACCACAAAGAGGGGCTGCTTCCGATGATCCTCACAAATTTTCAGCTTAGCCTCGCAACTGACTATTTTGCTACAGTCTTCCCTATGTCAACCACCACTGCTGGTCAGAGTGATTAAGGAGACCCCAAGGAGGTGCAGTCCATTCGACGTCCCTGCGCGCCAATCGCAAAATGACCAGGGAGCACGTTCCACTCCCAATAACCAGACCAACCCCATTATCGACTGAAGTCCGAAAAGAAGCACAAAAAGAGCTTATAATTAGGAACCAAAGTCCAAAGCGACTTTTAAATGTCTTTCTTGCGGCAGAGAAAAAAACAAAGGATAATGCACAAAAGATTGTCCTTTTCCCTTTGTTGGCGACACACCACAAAGGCGCTTGTTTGCCGTGCTATTGAAGCGACTCTTTTCTTGCCATTCCCATTTCATTTTTTTTTTTCTTCTGTGCGGCACACTCTGTGTCTGAGTGGAATTTGTAATGAGACAGAGGTACACTTTGGGTCCTTTATTCGTGTCCTCAAACTTGTTGCCATTTGCCTAATTATCACAAGGACACCTACACCCTTTCCCGTCCAAAAATTGCCCCCGCACCACTTCCTGCCATTAAATTGAACTGTCAATCATGAGAAGGGATCGTGAGCGGGAGTTGCTTGGATGAGGCTTGACAGAGGTAATTAGCATAATGGCTACGCCACGCAGGATGCCTTTAAATTAAAATACCGAAAACGAGTGAAACTTAATTTCCACTGTTTCGGCATGGAGACTGGTGTCCTTTCGGAAATCAATGCCATCCTCTGGAGATCCCTCAGCCAAATGCACGGGCAAACATTTTTCATCGCTGTTGCCCCGACGCGTCGCTGGATGATAGACACCTTTGCAAAGCGACACACAGACCGTGTGTGGCGGAACTTTTGTTGAAGCTGTCGCTGTTGCTTTGTCAACGGAAGCCTTTATTCCATTCATCATTATTATTATTCCACGTAGTCCCATCGCGCGTAGAGCGTGGTATGGCGGCGACAGCTCCCGGATCGCGCAGAGAGGCGCTCTTTAGGCAATCACTGATGACGTTTGCTTCTTCAGATCCGAAGCGGGCCTTGATTGCTTGATGGCTGTGATGCTGTTAGTAAAGGCTTTCAGGATTGTCTGCCAAACGTATAAATCACAATACAAACACAACACTAACACACACACACAGGCAACCAGCAAACAGACAGGGACCTAATGAAAATTGATGCTCGGAAATTTCCCACCATCACCGTAACTCTGTCTGCGAGCATGGACAAAACGAAAGCGAGCCGGGCGCACGAGATGGATGACGGCAGGAAAAGGCTGTTGCAGGACAGACATGCATTCAATGCGGGTGCTCGGAGCCAGGTAATAGTGTGTTATGCTGGCAGGCAGATGTTGGATTAACACGCGGCGGAGTGAGTTATGCTTGTGTTATTCGTTCAAATAAACGCTTCGATGCGTGCATCCGGACAAGAATGATGGTGAAACAATGCGCCCAGGGAGGGGTTGGTTCTGGCTGCTGGAGGCACTTATTTTCAGCGCAAAAGTGGATTAGTGGCTTGCTGGGTTTTGCTGTTGCAAGGGAATGAGATTGTGCTGCGGTTGTAGGCGATAATTGCACGAAGTAGCTTGATCTCGATTGGTGGTGGGTGTTCAGAGGTAATCTTGCTCGTATGCTCGCTTCCGGAATGAATGATATTCGCTGGTTGTGCCTTAAATGCTGAACACGCCTTTGTTCGTTTGATCCTGAAGCCCCATCTTTGGAATCTATTCATACTGATTCAGCTGAGGAGACAATGTACTGAAGCCGGAACTGAAGGCCTCAAGGGTGTGCTATGTTGCTTTATACACATTTCGGATGATTAGCATTCATCTCTGCTCCGGATGATGACGGAGATGGTCAATGTCTAGTTAAGATTGTCCACAAAAAAAGATCTCTGGTCAGGAGGGGCCATTTTCTGGTTTAGTTTCTATTGTAAGTCATAATGGCAACGTCCAAGATGAAAAATTGGTGGATCAGTCCCTCCTGAAGCCAAGAACAATCAAGTGTCACAGGATCCTATAGAGGCTCATTCTCATAGTGCCACCATTCAAGACGCAGAATCGGTGGACAAGTCCCTCTTGGTGGACCCTCTCAAGTTCAATCAGTCAATCACACAGTCACTTTAAACAGATGCGAGCGCTCCAACCTCCATTGTTCATCTTCTCAAAAAGGCATCAACCTCCACTCCATGGCCGCTCCCAGTCAAGTACAGTCTCATACTCGGTGAAAGTTTATTTTGCTTAATTTTCCGGGAAAAAAAACACCCCAACCGTCACTGCCCACTGCACGCCCCTTAATTCCGCACAACACCGACATGTTTTCACACATGTTGATCTTATCGAACAATTAAATACCGGAGACCAGGATAAACAGCAAAAAGAGACCCACACCCCCGAACTCACTTATCTGCGCACAGAGGAAATTGCATTGCACGCCACGAGGTGCGGCTGTAAAATTGAAAAAATCCACAATTCAAGAGAAGACCACCGGGTGCCGTGCCGTGCAATATACACCGCCGCCACTGCCACCTCAATCGACCGCCCCCCACGCCGTGATCATCGTTAATTCGAGTCTCCATCGGTCCACTGCTTCGGGATCTGCTTCAGCTCTGGCCGGGGCAACTTCCGCAGAAACGCATGCGAATACATTAAAATATAATTTCATCCAGGATTCGATTTATTTCGATTCGACCATCAATATTTGCATAAAATTTCAATATTATCTCCTCTTGCACTCTGGTTCGGACCTTTGGACCGCTGAAGCGCACTTCTTCTGGGTATACTTCGCGTTATTACAGAACCAGCTTCTCGTGTGTGCACTCCTGGGCGGCTTTGTTTTTCTTTAAAATTAACACACGCCGAAAAACCGCGACGAAAAAATATGCGACCTTACTGCTGACATAATTTGCCGTGCGAAAATGACATTCTGTGCTGCCGTGCCGAGATGCGAGAACTTTTGATGTTGACACGAGAGAAATTGAAAAAAATATGCACGCCGTGACCCCACACACTCCACACACCGGTTGGGCGAGGACTCTCACAAAAAAAAAATAAAGAAAAAAGAGAATAACCGAAACAGAACCGAACCAGTTTTACGGGGGCGCAATATTTTAATTAAAATCATCCAATTAAACGATTTTAATTAAAATCCATCAATAAAATTATTTTTCCTTGTGAGTGATTGAGTGGACGTTCGTTTCTGGGGGAATTTTTGTTATTTTTTCCTCCTTTTTTGTTTTTTTTTTTGGTATTTGCTTGTCGTCCGCCCCTCATCACGTTCCCTCTGGGCAAGGACATTTTAATAAAACTCGAAATTGAAAAGTACTCAGAAAAAAGAAGAGGACGATGAAGTTTGAAGTGGATCTTGTGCTGTGCTGGGTAGGGAGGTGACATGTGTGACGAGGTTGAATATGACTAGGGGGGGCGGAATTTTTGTAGGAGGACTCGCCTTCGGATAGAAATTGCTTCTGTTTCTGCAAGACTTCGTCAGTTTCTGCCACTCTAGGCCACTAGCAGATCGGTGATAGGTCATCGCATGCTGTCTCGGATTTATCCGAGGTCGCAGATTTGTTGTCTTCTGAAGGACAGTGTGACATGATCGTTGGAGCTGGTGACAAAGCAACGAGGACAGGACAGGATGAATTTTCGTTGCATTTTTCGGTGGAACAACATTGACAAAGTGAATATGCAGAGATCCTTATGTCGAGTCAAATCTATGTAGCCGCTAAGGCATACGTGGAACATATTTCTCCATCAACAACAGCCAGGCACCTGGACGTATGTGAAAAATGAGACACTCTGGGGCGTATGTGGAACATTTCGTCACTTTTTGTTCGCCACTCGGGCGTATGTGGAGTATTTTTTTGTTCCATAGTCTTGACTCTTTGAGAAGACAAAACTGCTTACACGCTACAGCGGTGAACGCAATCGGTGACAAGAACAGATTCAGAATGGCTCTTGACCCTCGCTGTTTCTTTGGCCTGAACTGACTTGGCCGTCTGTCGGAGGACCAGTCTGACTTTCCACAAAACAAAGATTGTCCTAGTAATGCTTTAAGCTGCAAGTGAAGGCCGCTAGCCAGGGAGCTGGATAAGCTTCTTGGTTGCGGCCCATGTCCACCTGCACTAAAGTGAAGAAGAATGTAGCCTCACAGAGGAACAATTATTCGTACCTTCTCGTTCAAGGTAACACGCTAAATGTCTCGACTCTTTTGACTTCTGTTTACTAAAGCTGCACCCGCTTGGATGCAGTCGCGTTGTCACTCTAGGCATCCTTTGCTTCGATTCTCGATAGCTCAGCAGAGAATGTCCAAAGCTGTGCTACCAAATACTTCAATGCTTTATTCAATGCTTTATTCTTTGAATGTCCCAAAGGCTAATAGACAAATGTATTTCCATTGACTTTACCCAGTCGTTTCATAGATGCTGTGGAGGATAGTCGAGTGCGACTCTGACATGTGAATGGGATATGGTTCAAATCCATGTCGCTCAAGAACCCGGGAGGAGCAGCTGAGGCTTTAGGTCAGACCCAGACTTCACCAAGGTGGAGGAAATGTTCATAGGCATGAACTCAATTGACACTTGAAAGCCCTCTCCAGACGTTGGTTCAGCGAACTTGACCCTTGGGTGAATGGGGCTCGTGGTATAAGCCTAATGGCAGGACAACAAATCAACGAGGCAATTGCTAGACCGATGTCGGCAACATAACTGCTTACTTTGCATCTGTGGATTCCTCTATTCGTCGCACGAGATGGCTCAAAACTGGACAGAATCACTTCTATCCCTAATAAGGACCTCCCCAGCAGCTCTTGAAATGAAGAAAAAAGCCTCTCAAATCCAGTCATCTTCAAGTTCACTTGTCATGCAAGGCCAACCCAATCCCCTCCACTAATGCCTAACTGATCTCGTGTTTATTTGCAATCCACTGATAGACTTCCGCTCCACCACCGCCCGGTCCCAATTAAATCATGCAACTAACACCGGTTTCGCATGGAAGCCAAACATGCCTCCATTTGTTTACATTGCACACACACACACGCCGTGTTACTTGTAAGTCATGAATCTTCGCCCAAACATGTGGCCGAGTGGAGTGGGGGAATTTATATCGAAAACAGATTCTGAGTGGCAACGCACTGACAGCGACTGTCGCACGGCCACCCCAACAGGCTCATGTCCTTCCAGAAATTACTGGCTTGTAAAACGTCCTCAACAATAATATATTAAATTGAATCCTGATCCAGGACATCCCCAGCCCGAGGAGGCTCCGGCTGGAGGATATTCAAAATTCCTGCACCATGACGCAGTTGCTGGCGTCGGAGTTGCTCCACCGAGTCGCACACCCCGTCTGGGAGGAGGATCGGGCGTACATCGCCTGTGGTTGTTGGTGATGGTGGCTGTGGCACTGGCGTCGATGAAGAAGACACACACTATCCATGTGCCAGCATAAACGGGAGCGATATGAATTATTAGCGACGCTTGTCACACTGCCACGAGGACATGGATGCGGATGTGGACGTCGCCGTAGCCAACGACGAAGCGCGCGTCCCTCGCCAACATGAAAAGTAATTTTTGGTTTTATGCAAATTTTCCAAAATAGGACATGACGTCCCTGCATGTTGCGCCGTCATCATTTCGCATGATCCGCATGAGCTGCATGGCAGTCCTTAAACAGTGTTGACTGCTGCGTCAGTGGATGCGTTGATTGGGCCAGATGAATGTAATTACAGGTTTGTGGATCTATCTGCGTCTAATCCTTTAAGGGACACGCACACGCCTCGATGAATGCTTTAAACGGAACCGATACATATCTGAGTGAGATACGAGGGCTTCGCTTGAAGCCGAATTCGGTGCGCTGTGTCTCGCTTAATCGGCACACACAGTTGGCTACATTCCGACAAACAGGTCGACTGGCATGATAGGCCGATAACAGTGTTTGAATTTCCGTTTTCATAGGCTCGAGACAATAGGAGCACGCACATAACCGCAACTCTCGCTCTCGCTCTCTCTCTCCCTCTGTGTGCACAGTCCACAATCCTCCACAGTCCACACACGTGAATGCATTAAGTCAATTCTAATCGGATTGAGTTTAGATTGTGGTGGGCGGTAGGATCGGTGGGAGACACACACGCACAATGGACAGGCCGGCCTATGGAGCGGCATGTTCGTTTGAATGGCAAATTGATTACATTAGTGGCGAAGGTAAAGGGATTACCTGTCAACTGAATGGAGTCCCTGCACAGAAAAAGCCGAAACGAATTGTATTCATCGGCTGACTGGGCTTTCTGGGCGGTTGTGTGATACGGCGTCCAGTGACCACACCTTGGTGTGATTAAGTCTCTGACGTTTCGGTGGGTTGTTCGAGTTCCGTGATGCTTTCCGCTTGGGATGGCAGAGTTATCAGTTTAATGGAACGGACACTCGGATGCAAATTGTGACATTCATCAACGCACGTAATCCAAGTCAAAATGTGCGAAGCACTCTCCTTTGCATCTGCACATCGAATGTCTGCTCAGACATTTCACTCCACTCCAGCGGTTTCAATTAGGTGCACAGACGAGTCCCAGATTGATTCTCAGCTCCTGTTGCCACCTCCACGACCTCGTTTAACCCTTTTCGTCAGTCAGCGCGCACGCGCTCATCAGCGTAATCAATCATCTTGAATTCATTCGCAAAGTAATGCGACATGTTTACATCACTTACACGCGATAGAACAGGCACACATCAGCCACACATCTTCCCCCACAGGCGGCGACGTCGACTCCCAAGCCACCACCGCAGCCGCAGCCGCAGCCCACATCCGTCGCATTACTTGGGGAATTCGTCGCAGCCGCGCCTTCAAAGACATTAGTTGCTCATCAGACACTAATGACTCCTTTCACCGGGGGCATGTTCTCAACCCTTTTACAAGCCACACAAGCCCCGGCTCCCCCTCATCGCTTAGCGAAAACCTCAAACTCAACATCACATTAGAATCGAATCAATTACTTTGTGATGCAAGATGGGTCGTGCGGGCGCTGAGCTGAGCAGCGTCTGCGAAACATCCATCGCTTATCAATTTATCTCCCAATCCGTGTCATGTAAGTCCTTGCATATCCTTTTATTTAAAAGCTACCAACCGGTGGGCACAGGGGGAGGCGGTCGGTCATAGGAAAATCGTTAATCATTCGGCAAAACGACGACAGCGAAACGTGGCCTAAACTCGACTCACACATGGCATGGGGCGGTGTCAGACTCACATCATCAATCATCATTGAGCCGTTGTCCTGTGGAAGGACCGACACATTGCTGCAATTGTTTTCCCCTCACCGCCCACCATGTCCCGGCCGGCTTCTGGCGCTTTTCGAAACTCAAACAAAGCGTCGATTGTTTTAGTCTCCCCGGGGACCCTCTCTCTGTCCGTTGGAGGGGTCCTTTCCCTTTGCCACAAGTTTGTTGTTTAACTTCTCGCAGGTACAGAGGAGTGCACCACCGAAGACGACGAAGCAGTTCAGGCAAGAATGCACTCCTCTTCCAGCCCCGAGTGCATTTGGAAAATCTCCCTCACAAATACGTCCTTTGTCACATAATTCGTCATTGTGTGTGCATTTTCCTTCACTCATGCACCCCTGCACTCTCCACCCCGCACTCTCGTATCTCTGTGCATCCCGAAGTATGTCACGTAATGGCAATTTTATGGCAGCAGCCCGCCTGTGTGCGGCAACAACTGTGCACCCTTGTACACCTCGTCGTCGCCTCGTCGCTCGTGTACATTCAAAAGTTTGAAATGTGTCAGGAATTGCTGGATGTGTGTGGACTTGAAAATGACAAATAATTTCGCTTTGGTGCGGAATGTTGCACAGAAACTTGTTCGAAGGTGATTTGTCAGCGCAGAGGGGAGCAAAACACAAAAAAAAAAAACACACACACACATAAGAACGAAGAAAAGTATCGTCACCTTCGCTCAGCTCCCCCCGAAGTGTCACTGGCTGTGACAATTCTACGGGAAAAAAGGTCTTCAAAGTTCTGTTGAGATTTTTCGCTTGTTTTGTGGATGAGAGTGGATTTTGAAAGGCGCTTGGTTTCTAGGAAGCTCATTAAATCGTGTCTGGGATGAATGCAGCAGCCGCATGATGTCGTCAAGTTCGCCTGAAGACAGTGTTTCTAAAGTCGATCAGGAACTCAGTTCACATCATGGGGCTTCGTGTTCGAGAACTTGTTGCTTCCTAGGTCTTGGAGCACAGAGCAGGTCTTGTTCGACTAGTTCTCATGCTTGGAAAAGTGTCTTCCATTGTGATTTAGGTTTCAGTCACTATTTGTCTAGTGTCCAGCAGACCCTGCAGCCACTCTTAAGCTCTTAATCACATAACTCACTTGCTCATGACCCAGCTCCGAATTACAGTCGAAAATTTATCTAAACTGCGGGGTTAGGTGTGCTTATAGAGGTGAAACATTACCAAAGCGGGGATATAACCGCAAAACGATGTTGGGCCAGCAACTCCTTGGTCTTGCCGCAATGACCATCCATGCGTATCTAATTACATTCCCACCACCTGAAGCCCCGCCGCCACCGCCGAGCAGTGTATGGCAGAGCGTTGCCTGGCGGCCAATCTGCCATTAATACCGTTCCTAATCACCTAATAAACATCCAGACTATAGGACCGTTCGATACGACCAAGACACTTATCCACTTTCAGCCATCGGGACCCGGCTCAATGATGGGCATAAATTGATCCTGATTGGCTGCCAGACAACAGACAAGTGGGTGGGGGTGGAGGACATTGTCTGGAGCCCAGACTTAATTGACACTATAAACGACACACGTCGAGAGGATTGTGGATGTGGCCTGGAGGGGGTGTGTGTGTGTGATTAAATGTCGACTCGATAAATATGAAATTTTGTTTAATTTTCATTCAACTGGAAAGCACCTTGCTCCATCCTCTGCAAGGAGAAGTTCCCCCTGTCTCAAGGAGCTCATGCTCATAAAAAGATGATGTGAGGTAGTAAATCGAAGAGATGATGTCCACGTTGTTGCTCTTGTGTGTGTCCATGTGTCAGTCAACGAGGTGGACACACTAAATCTGAACAAAGGGCGATTGGGGGATTGTAACGAGTCTGCGAGCAATCACGGATTTTATGAGTTAGTTAGGGGATAGTTAGTGGTTATGAAAAATCACATTTTGATGAATACAAGGGGGAACAGGAAGAAAAAGCTGATGGCGGTGTAAAGGGTCAGCAGATAGGGAGCGCTCATCTATTGGTCGCCGCGATCATGAGATTTGACACCACTAGATTTTTTTCGTCCTTAGTCTACACTGACAATCCAATCATTTTGGACGAGCTCGAGGGCAACATTCGAGACGCTATTGGCGGAGTAACATCGCACATAGTGCAGCGAGTAATCCAAAATTGAACCGCCCGCTTGAAGCACTGCCAGCAAAGCTGAGGTGGCCATTTGAATGACTTGATATTCTGCACGTTATGGCATGAATATAGCTTCAAAATAAAGCTAGAGAACGTTCTTTATCTCACACCGTTGTGATTTCATTTAAATTCCTTTTTCTATCATTCTTAACTGGCCATGCGGGAAATAGCCTTCCCCAACAAATGCGCCCATTAGCTAGGGTTGGACTGTCCACTGATTCACCTCGTAGCTCACCCAAAATTCCATTTGTCAACTGCATCAGTCTCAATCAATGTGCAAGCAGAACTTAATCCCCACAACATGGTGACCACGACAAGACGGAATGCTATTAAATACCTGAACCAAATCTCGCACACATATCCCGTTCAGTCTGACGATTGCACAAGGGGTTCAAGAGGCCACCCATGCCCAGTAACGCGTGCAGACAGAGCAACATTACTTAGTCCATTCCATCCCCGGTGCCATTGTGTCGCAACACAGTCACTGACATAATTCGCCAGTGAATGATTAGACCCATTCCTCGAATCCAATGCCCAGTGATCCATTCAAATAGCCATCGAATTAACCCTTAATAGGCTTACCGAGAATCACTGATTACGCACAGGACTTAATCGCAAGTGTCCTTCTCTCGGCCTCGTCTCAAAGGACTCCACTGAATGGTTTCTCTCTTTGAAATCAATTGCTTGCCATAATCTCTTGAATTAATGCCACCCTTTCCTCAACCCTCACCCCCCCCCCCCCCTCCCCGGGGGTAAGCATCGAAAGGAGATAAAGTCAACCCGCTGTAGGCAACGCCAAAAGTCATAATCTCCACCCATCCCCCACGGAGTCACCTAATAATCGTTCAGAGAGCAAGTGTGATTACATTATTTCCACAAGGGCATTCGCACAGCACAACCCAGTCGGTTGTTGGTTGCGTTTGCGTTCGGGCGCCATCGCGCGCTGTAATTTATTAAACTGCCTTCCCACAGGTAATTAGTTGAATTTACTTAACATCACCTTCCTGCGGGCCGCCATTATCATAATCATTGAAACGGAAATTAATAGCATGCCGCACAGAAGCCAAAAGTAATCTCACCCCCAGTTCGGCAGTTTGTGAGTGAACGGACAGACGAGGTGTGGAGAGGGGGGGGGGGGGTGTATTCGCCTCAAGACGAGGCACAAGTCGTCGTCTCTCGCAATTAATGGGCTCATCTTACAGAAAATTACCGCCACTACGCACTGGTGTGTGGCGCAGGGGCCAGCAACGGAAATGGATGAGGTGAAAATGCCTGTAATGACGTTATTAACTTGAAGGACCTTCTGGTGAAGAAAACAAAGCCAAATGCGGTGAATATGTGCGTATTTGCCGACTGTCAATGCGAAAGTAATGACAATCGCACCTGGCTGACCGATCACACACACATTTCATTGTCGGCGAGGGTTTATGGCAGCCATTAGTCGTCGTCGTCGTCGACGGCGGCGGCGGCGTCGGGCCGAGGCAAACAAGGACAGCCCCCAAGGTGTTGCAGTTCATGTTTGAGGACACGATGGAATTAGATTAATCGTGATTCGAGTTGGTTTTTGTTTAAGTTTACGTCAATTGCGTGACGTTATCGTCAGGGAAAGGTTATTGCTTATTGCCGGCACGAAGGGCCCTTAACAGGACACTCGCGCTTCGAAGTTTATGTCAATGGCGTCTTATCGTGGCAATGAATCGGAATGTTATATGCCAACACTGTCGATGGGGTGGTGGAACTTTTTAAATGAAATGTAATGAAATGACTGCTGTCACTATCTCGTTGGACGGGTGGCTTCAGTCTTGTAAAAAGTGAATTAATATCGCTTAATCGCCGCCAGCGCCTTCGATTTACTCGTAGACATTTTATGATGCAGCTCAATATTCATCCGTTTCTTTGGGCTGTTTAGACTGTCCTGCTTCTGGGAGTGTTGTCACCAAGTTTCTCCGTCTATGTCTGAGACTCCGTGCTGGGACATCACTGAAGCTTTGACACGTTAGATGATCGTACACTTGTCATAATCATGAGAAGCCCAGGTTTTCAATATGTCGCCAACTCAATTTTCTCGTCTTTCCCAATTGAAAGACGAGTGAATAGACTGAACAGGCGCCAAGGTAACGCTTCAATTCAGAGCCCTTCAACACAATTTTCTCCCACATGATCGACGGACGAAGTTGAATCGAGTTCAGACTGTTCCAAAAAACTCGAAGCACAAAGGACACCTGCAGCCAGGCTTCAACCAAATCCTCGCCGATGACTCGTCTTCTTTTTCCATATCCCTGCTCTGCACACAGTACAGTCAATCCGGTGGCCTACTGTCGCCGTCCTTCGTCTGGACACACATCGCTTGGCCTTCGCATGTTTGAAATTAATATCATCACCACATCAGGGGAGGGGGCTTTATGAAAATGTGTTTATTTAAAGCCCGTCTGCCACCGCCACCTCACTAAATATTTCAGCAAAAATCACGTTTCGCCAGGAACCGTATCCCGATTCAGATAAACCCCTCGCACATAAGCGAGTGTAGTGTGTGCAGTGTGTGTGGCAAGAGTAAAAGGCCAACATCACGTACAGCTTCATCCCACTGGTTGCAGTTATTAGGTGTTTTAATGGACGATTTAAAGATGAGGTGTCACATCCAGTCCGTCCCCAGGATCTCAATTCACCAGCTCTCGCCGCTGCCGCTGGCACAAAATGAGGTGTGAATTCAAATGCCACATGCGTGTGATTGTACCCCAAACCCGATCCTCCCCCCCAGTCACCCCCGTCACTGCCCCCATTGCAATTGAATCCTTAAGTTCGATTTAATTTCACCGAACAGATGCTGTCAGTAGCCTAATTCACTCAGACCCTCAGACTTCAGTGGCACCCGTCGCACAGTAGTGCTTCTCGTCGCTCGTTGCTCGTTCTTTTGCACATTATCCTTGCGAAGGATTTTCATGTTCCCTTTTGCAGTGTTATCGCAAATAAAAAGTCGCTGTGACAGCGATAAACTTCAAGCGGAAAGCGGAAAAAAATAAAACAAACCCTCGCTCGGGCCCCTTTCCCGTTCAATTGGCGGTGGGGGGCCTTAGTCCTGGACACCAGCACCGCCACTGGTAAGGAAACTCATTTCGTCGTGATTGTATCTTAACTACGTACCTATTTGTAAATGAGATCACATACAGCCGATAAGGGACGATGAACAGGAATGAGGAGGAGCAGGGCCTGGCTAAAGGAAATAACACCGAAATCCTTAAAAATGTACATGGCATGTGGTGTCGAATTACTGTCCTTTATCGAAAAACAAGGTTATTTCCACCACACTTTTTCTTGGAGCCTGAGACGGAGAGCGCACCGCGCGCCTTTTCAAAGAATCAAGGGGGGGACATGAGGAAATGTCCTTCGGTAGCATAGCATGTAACAGGCAATAAAAGGGAACCTCGCAAATGACGGGCGAGAAGGACCGACCATAAGAACCGACTGTGAAGAGCAACGACAACAATTGTGACGTCGTCGAAGGAGTCGATGGCGTATGAGCACTGAGCACTGTGAATGGGGCGGGGAAGGAAAACGAAGGGATTTGCAGAACTTCATCGTGGTCTTAGCACTAAGCGGAGCAGCGAAGGGAACGGAGGGCCAATGGATGTAAAATCGGTTTTAGTGTTGCGATTATGCTGAGAGAAGATAATGCAGTACTTGACGCTTGATTGGATGGGGTGTCCTTGAAGTGGCGGAGGGGGCATTTTTATCTAGGATCGAAGGGAGTTTTGGTTTTTTTCCTAGTTCAATGAGCGGACTCATATCGGAAACCCATTCAGGCGAGGTGGTTGGCTATTTGGAGGGAGTGGGCGGTGGTTTTATTGCGCCATGAGCGAGCGTTTAATGCGAGGTCCTTGATCGAATGGTTGATGGTTAAACTGAAGCTGGGGAGGAACATGAACTAGAATGTCAGGTGCTACGGAGAATTTGTAGATATTTCTAAGTTCACTCAAAAACACGGGAACCCGGAGTGTCTTAACTTGCAAAAGTGTTAACTTGTCGAACTCTTAGCCAGACATTAACTTGAGGACACATCTGGTCACTTTCAACGACAGTAGCGGCGCAAATCGATGGAGGCTGATGTGTAAGCCCAGTCTTCACTCTAAAACGCTAACCGGAAATGGAGATAGGAGCTGATCTCTGATTGATGGATCAAAAGTGACCATCATCCACATGGAAGTGATCTGGTTAAACAGAATGAGGACCGAACAAACGGCGATCCTGACCCTTAAACATCGATAAAGCCCCGACCAAAGTGAAGATGACGCCCCCCTCATCCAACCTGAATCCACTGCCGTCCGACCGGGTTGCCATCCGCCTCAACTCCATTCAATAACCCGCATGAAATAAAAAGTCGCTTCCAAAGTCTATCAAAAACGGGAAGCTACCCAAAAGAGTGACTATATGAAAGGATGAAAGTGTCCATCAAACAAACAAGCAGTCCTTTCATAACCGTCCACCCAACCCCACTCCCTCCATATTCACTTAGACAGACTTCTCCGACTATCTTGATGAGGATATTCATTGTCCTGGACATTTTAACTGACACCAGGACTAAGCTTAAGCATTTCCAACTGTCTCATAAAACTAACTGGCCGACTCTGAAGAGCAACCAGCGGTTATGATGATGATGAATTTCAGTGTCACTCCAAGAGAGGAAGAGAGAGAACCCAGACAAGAGAGGGTAAGGACATCATCATCGTCAACGTTATCATCGTAATTGTGGCTGACAGACGGGAGGAGGGTGGTAGCGAGGCCATCAAGGATAATCGGTTAAACTTTAATCAGAGGACGAGAGGGAATCAAGAAAACCTCTTAATTTCCCAATGAATGTCGTCTATTGATTCCCGGAAAAACGGAAATATTCGCACCTTTCCACCCGCCCACCGATCCACCAACCGACCACCACTCGGAGGGACATCTCCATTTATCATATCCCCGGGGATGTTTACTTTCCCTGTTCAGGGGGTTATTTTCTTTTTTTGTGCGATGTTTTGTCGTCCTTTTAACGATGACACAGACATTATTGCAAAATATTAGTGACATTAAGTAGATTTTGAAATGTCCTGGGGATTCTTCAGTGCTCCTTCGTCGTCGGGACGTCTCGTTTTTCTCTTCCCCCACAAAAGCGTCGACCTCCTTAAGCCATAAGGACCCGACCCGCCACCCGACTCTCAGTTCAGTTATGATTAATGACCAACGATACTCGCATAAAACAAGAAGGATGACGGTGAACGAGAAGAAGGATTTCCCTTCATCCTTACCCAACTCACTCCTTTGTGTCCGTGGCTCCTTGATAAATGCTTGAATCAGAAAAGCATTCGTCATAACCGAATGAAGCATTGTGTTCTCAACGAACACGAGTGTATGTGTGTGTGTGTTTTTACGGTTGCAGATGAATTCCACAATCTGCCAAAGTTTCCCTGTGTTGCCTCAATCCTTGCGAGTGGATGTGACAGGATATTCCGCTTTGGTCAGGCTGTGTGGTGACACTAGCACTTCTTATTGCACACACCGCTGACAGAGGGGAGATAATATCATCGTCCCTGCAGTGTGTCCTTAAATATGATGGACGCAGTGCAAAAGGGAAATGCAATTTCCAATTCGCGGATAATTAATGCAGGCGACCGGTACCCGGGATAGGCAACAGCCTTCATTCAGACGCTCGTCTGGCTGGGGATGCAGTCGGCCGCATCGCACGAATTGCATTGGCAAAAGCAATTTTTATTAAATTTCGCCCGGAAATTGTGTATCCTCAGTGAAATTATCGCTTGGCTCGGTGTAAGCCTGCGAGCAATTAATTACATGACACACATCAGAGACGCACACTTACGCATGTACACACACCCACAAACAGAGTGGCGATGGTGGGGGTCGTCTGCATGAGAAATGCTGCATTGTTGGCGGTGTGGAGGTCCTGAAGTTGAGTTGATTTTATGCGTTGCTTTGTGTGGCACCGTAGCGAGTACACACGTGTGCATATTTGTGCATGGGCGCGTGCAGGTAACGTGGGGGGTGTGCTTTTAAAGGCATGAGGGGACTTTAATGAGTGAATTAAAGCGGATGGACGAGGAATTTAAGAGCGGATGCACGTAAAGAGAATAACTTTGTCGTGTCCTGGCAGTGGCATCGGGACCGGATAAGTGATCTGATTGACGAGTCATTGCGTACGGATGTGTGGGGTCGGAGTGGGTTTAAATCGAATTTTTCAGTCGGTCTGTCATGAGAACATGACAAAATATCGACGGACTCAAGAGGATGACGTATCAGATTTCTATCAGTCTAAAGGGTAGAAATTGATCGTTACACATGTTCGGACGGCATAAGTGGGGGGAGAAGGTCGACGAGAAATCAACTGAGTCCCTGAGTCAAGCTGCATTCTCTCCAACGCCCAAGCCGACAGTTGCATCCTGCACAAGCCCCTGATTTGTCAGTCATATCCCCTGGCTCATCCTCAGAAGTGGCAGAAATTAAGCACGCAGGATTCCAGAACACGATGGTCCAGTGGAATTTGTCATCTCATGAAGGATTTGGCGAAATGCGAGCCCATCATCTACTCTGCAAATGTCTCTCATTAAGTGCTTCGTGCTGCAGGTCCTTGCACTTCTCATCTGGCGCTGCTTTCAAGCGCCGTTCCTAGCACAGAACTGATTAGTGGTCCCCCCTCCCGGTCGTCCAGTCGACCAACCACAGTCTGGTGAATGTCCAGCTCAAGCACATAAGCCGTTCATGAATAGCACCCTAAGCGCACTTGGTTACGAGTCGTGTTGCCAGCCAACTAAGCGACGTCCTCCTGAAAACATTCATCACCCGGTCCTGGTCCCAGGCTTAGATGTGGGCTGTGTAATCCTTATTAGCCCCGCAACCACCTCCCATCAGAAAATGTAAAAAATCCAGAAAAGAACGAAAGAAAAAGAACCACACGCAAATTCCCATGAAACTTGACTGCGTTTCCAGCACCAGTGCGTCGTTGTGTCTTTTGTGCCCGCAACACCACAGCCAGCATTTTGGGGCTAAACATCCTCACTCACGTTCAATCCACCGCCAGAGTAACAGAAAACTTTTCAATTTTCATTCCTGTGGCAGCAGCAGCATAAAGTTCGCCTCCCGGTTTCAGCAGTTCCATGTCCTATTCCATGTTGCTCCTGCTGCTACCTCGGAAGTGGTGAAAATCACCAAAACTTACATTCTATGTCCTTAGCCGCGTCCTCACGCAGTCGCCTCCTACACACACACACACACACAGAGAGAGAACGAAAAGTGACGGGAAAGGCTTAAAGTTTTGACTGCATGCAGTCCTTACGGATCACAGCTGTTAATAATGTCGAGCGAGTGCTACGCCATTCGAGCTGAGCTGAGTCATGCGGATAAGCTGAAAATGAGGGCATTATTCCATATGCCAGTGTGTCCTTTTAAAGGATTTCAGAAGAATGATTCCATTTCTTCTCACACATCGACAGCAGCATGCAGCTTTGCGACTTTAAATTGCACTCGCCTCTCCCTCTCCTTCCACTGCCCTGAAGCCGAATTTAATTCAGCAAACGAAACGTTCTCGGTCCGTGCGAGTGTCCTTGTCCGAGGTGGGTTTAGTGGATTCAATTTAGAAATTCAAATTGCCATTTTGGCGGTGCAATAAAGGATCCATTATGACCGTGTCAGGTCCTAGTTATTTTTTCAGATCGAAATCAATTCAGATGCAATTGTCGTGGCAAGGATATGTCAGGCAGACAGTTGATTGAATTTTTAGATGGAAAATGCATTTCTCTTGCTAATTATGCCGCATTGGGTGTGTCGGGATTGGTCTTTTTTCATTTGCGAAAATTTAATTGGATTTCGGTTGCGTTCGCGAAAGCATTAACGCAGAAGTTGGCGTCACTTGAAATCACCCCGATGGCTCTCTGTTCGATGTTGACTCCCCCACCCCGTGGCTTTTATTCAAATTTATGCGAGTGTCTGTGTCATGCATCTGCCAGGGGCATCGCCTTCTCCAGGCACCACATTTTCCAACTTTTCGCAACAGAGTCCCAATACAAGCCCCTAACAGGTCACAGCATTGTCCTCCATCAAAAGAGGAAAACAACAACAATGACAAAAAAAAACGTTCAAAAAAACACACGACGCGCGCTGAAACAAGAAGAAAACATTCGAAAACAATAAAAATTCATCAGAGCATTTGTTTACGGGTCGTCCACGACATACAGGAATAAATCCTATTATTCTGTGTACGTGGAGAGTGTTCTCATACTGATAACCGGTTTGCGGACTCATCCTTCCGCAGCAGGAGCGACCCGCCACACGGTTCCGTCGTGCTGAAGGGCTGCCCACTTCAGAGGCCGCTGAAATGGAGAAAGGATATGACGAGATATTTAACAGTTGTTGCTGTGTTGTTGCTTTCTGTTGATTGTTTGTTTGTTATTTTGCATTTTTTGTATTTTGTTGTTGAGCCTGGTTACTCGCGTATCCTTATCAGGATACGATTGGAAACAGTGACAATAAACATGAAGAGGGAAGTAAATGTTTTTTTGTCGGTTTTTGTTTGCTGGTGAATGTTGTCCGTCTGTTGGACCGGAAGAGGAAAAGGATATCATGTATCCTTGAAACGGAAGGAATAAAGGCGCTAAAAATGCATTATCAGACAAGTCTGATTCCGGTGAAGCAGAGCGTTGGTGGTAATTATTTATTTTTCACTTTTTTTTGTTGTGGGCTGTTGGGATAACAATTAATGAGGATCTGATGAAGAAGAGGAGATATGAATCGTCGACCATCAATCGGATACTGTTGATGGACAGTGAGCATGGAAACAGAACTCAATCGCGGTAACAGAAGTAACGGAAGTAAAATTGGTGGACACTTGATCTTATCTTCGAGCAGGGCGATTAAGGTAAGGGGAAAAGCCACGCACTCAACGAAAGCGGAGCTCATAGAAAATAGTGGCTCTGGCTCTGATTCAATCTCCCACCCAAATTTCCTACCCCAAGACTCTGGTCATTGTGGTCCCAAAACTAGGTCTTGACCTTATACTCCTCCCAGACGAAGAGGTACACCCACTCTCGTCTGATGCAAGACACCTTTATTCTGATCCTAGAGGAAAGAAGACATTCGCAGATTAGGCTCAGAATCAGCGAGCTCAAAAAAATCCCCCGACATCCATCTCCCTTTTGGTGCTAGTGAAATTTAATATGTGAAATTTGGTCACCTAGGCGAGTTGATTAAATGAGGCGAGTCCTCCGCAGAAAGTCTAAGTTAGAGGGCCAGGGCCTAGCTTCTCAGCAACCACTCGTGTTGTTCGTGCTATTGTTCTCTCACGAGTGAAAGGAACCTACAGTTAGAAAATTATTTTGTCCTACTGGAATTTAAACCTGGACGCCGATGTTCAAGTGCGTAGGAGTCGACAAACAGACCCACAACGTACGGCCGCCACAAATACCGGCCAATTGACACGAGCTCCATCGAGTCATCGACACCAATCAGAGTTATAATATTCATAAGAAGCTTTTCAAGCATTGGACGTCGGGGTACAATCTAGACTCCCCCGACTAGTAGAACTCATAGCAACCGTTGTATGTAGCCAACATCTAAGCCAATCTTGAGCTACATCTCCATCCGAAGTAGGACAAGAAGTGCGCGGCGGGCTTTACTGAGAGACTCATTTGCATTTAACTAGATCAAGACCAACCCTGAGCCACATATTCACCTGAAGACAAGAAGTGCGCTACGTTGAGCTGCGCCTACACCCGATGAGACGTGGATTACTGAGACGAACATCTGCCAAAATAGTACCCACTTCTTCTGTGTCCCCTTCAGCATCTGCTTGAACAGACCATATTCCCTTCGAACTACTCTCCGCCCAGATTCGTAAACTCAATCTGAATTCGTTTCTCTTATCGGATGATCTCTGAGCTCCAAAAACATTTTCCTCCAGCTGATGTGGCAACACACTATCCTTACATCAGAAAAAAATAAAAATAAAAACCAAAAATCTCCATGTCATCCACCAACGAGTACATAGTATCATACCACCCCCTCCCACTCAAAAATTGCTTACATAAAGCCGCAAAATTATGCAAATCCGATCACAAGGACACACCAAACAAACAAGCAACTACCCCACAGGCAGCTGAAGCCAGCCCAAAAGGACACTCATCCGTCCATTCCATCGCATCCATCCGAACATTCATTGCTTATCGCTCCTCCATAACAATTCTTCAAAAAAAAAAAAAAAGCAGCATCTTCTCTCTCCGAGCATCCTTTCGCAAATAGCTCTTCACACAATACGCAATGTTGCTCCTTCTGCTCCCCACCAGATAACAGCAACAACAACACCGCCGACGACAACAGAAACAAACAGCCAGCAACAAAAAGAAGAGAAAAAAAAATCAGCGTCCTTGTTATCCGATAATAAAACCAAATTTCAGCAACAGGATTAACTTACTTAAAGATAACTTAAACTGTGGGCGGGCAAAGCCCAAGTGAGTAGACCAGGATGATTGCGTGGGCTGGAGCGGGGAGGGGGGATGGTAAAGAAAATCTCCAAAAATATCTTCTCACTCAATAAAACTTCGACAACTCGATGGAGCCAATGAATGGCTGGGGCGAGGGATGGAGGGAGCTGATGGTACACACAGCCACCCCCAAAGACATTGTGCCGTGCACGCCGGCAGCCGCGTCAATGGGGTGGCTTTCAATATAAACACGATTAAGAAGGATACTGCTTCAGAAAATGTAAATAGCGAACGAAATTCGCGAACAACCAATTATTCCCGTTGATAAATTTTGAATTAGCCATAAGCTCCTAGCTTTGCTGTGTTTCCTCATTCTTCTTTTTGGCGCTGCCTTCGTGTCGTTGATTTGACTGCTATCGCTGCTGTTGCCGTGCCGCTGTCGTTGTCGCTGATGCCATTCCTCCGCAAGTGTCCTTGAATTGAGACTTCGAAGATGATGATATAAGTTTCCTTCAACGTGCCGCAGTGGAATTTTGAATTTCAAACCACTGCCTTTGCCTTTGCCTCTGCTCTGCGGTCGCCTTATCTATGAATTTTTAACTCATTGACTTTTGATATTATAATTAGGGGGAGGCATCCTTCCCCGCAGCCTTCGCCAGTGCCGAAGAGAAATGCTTGTTGCCGGTGACGTCTTATTGAAAAAGTTTGCCCGAGTGTTTTTCGAGGCAAATTTATCGGAAACAGATAAAAGGATCGATGGTGTTGAGTTGATTTGGGAAAAAAGAGGTTTGCCTGGAAATCTGACGAGCAGACGAACGGCGGGGCCATTGGCAGAAAGTTCGAAAGACAAAGTTTTTCCACTAAATCTGGAGCGTGAGAGAAACTACAGCACAGATCAAAGAAGTGGACCGCCTGCTGTGTTGGCCGACTAACTCGGAGACTCTTTGGGCTGGAGGCAAGTTGTACATGTGTTCTGCTCGAACTAGCTGCGTCTGGCCTCAGCAGGCAGCGGGCTTGATTCATGTTGCATAAGCTGTACTATTCCTCCATTAAATACGAATTCTTCTTCTTCAGATGACGCTACAGTACAGAGTGAACCTAGGCCAATACCAATAATGCTATTTAGTCAGTTGCATCCAAGTTCATGCACCAAGTTGTCTGATGTTCCTCTCCAGTTACGTGTGCCATTTGTCTCGAGGGCTTCCTCTAGGGCCTTGTCCTACTGGAGCGAAGTCGAAAACTATTCGGGCCTGAGCAGTGTTGTCCATGCGCTTTACTTGGCCTAGTTGTCGTACGAGTTGAATCTGTAGACGCCTAGATAGACTCATGTTGCTCTCAAATTGTATCTGCCCATACTGACATTGTGGCCAAGTCGAGAAGAGATTTGAGAGCATAGACTCCGGTTTGCCCTCAATCACTGGTAAACCGATTTTGGCCACCTCCGATTTAGTGCCAGCAAACGCCCGACAGACGGTCTATTTTTCGACCTTAGTCTCGACAACGCTATCTTGACCTCGTCTAGGTCGGGGGAACGGAATTCTCTTCTATCATCGTCCGTTGTGTTGAGTGGACGTGACATGAACAAGGAACACGATCATTGCACGAGGAACAACAATGATCCCTTTCCTCAATCGACTCAAATAGCAACAGAGACTACCCTCTTGAGCAAAAGAGAGAGTGGACAGCAATCGGGTGAATCAGAGAGGACATGTCATGGGCAATCGCCTTTGGATCGCGAAAGGATACGGCATGTAAGTCACAGCCTCCTGCAGGCGATCTAGCGATCTAGATCGGAAAAGTAATCCTGGTTGTGCATCTGGTGAAGCACTTCACGGGGACTGCATGTTGTCGCTTTGTCTTAAGGTTTCTACTTCATCGCCGAAAGGTTCTCCAGCCTTCCGAAAGCCAAATAGTTGCAGGCACTACAAAGTGCTCAAGACGTAGATTTTGTTTGAAAACCAAGAGTGCCCGCCAGTCAATATCTCGTGACCGAATCGGTGTACGCGGAAACCCAAGTATCCCGCGGGAAAGCCAAATCCTCATTCAAAGATTCATCCTCGTGCGTCACATTCCTTCTTCATCCGATTTGACTTCATCCATTCGCCTCAGTCATCGATATCCCCCCCATTTGATTGCGAAATCTCACCCAATATCATCTCGAGTCAATGTCTCAATTCCCATTCAGCCCATCTTCAATGCAAATGAGTTACGTCTGTTTATTGCCTTAAAACCCTCTGTCATCGCACAAAAGCCTTCGCTCAAAGGAACAGACAAGAAGAAGACCAAAAAAAAACCCAACGAATCAACAACAAAATCCCCTAAAATACCTCCTCTCACTCCTGCGTCATCTCTAACACTCCCTAATGGCTACTCCCCTACTCATCTCTGAATAGGAAAAGAACAAAAAAAAAAGAAATGATTACAAGTGCTTCCTGGAAAGTCTCAACAGCGAAAAAGTCGTTGTGATGGCCCCGTCCGCGCCCCCCCAAAAAAGCCACCACCAGCAGCAGAAGAACTGAAGAGCTGAAGAGCCGGGAATTATCATATTTTCGTGGCCATAATTTTGATACTTTGTCCCGTTTTGTGGAAATCCTTATTGTCATTCATTAATTATTAGGATTATTATTGCCATCATTATATCGTTATCCTTGTTTAATGGCGTACTTTAAATTTGTTAAAGAATCCCTCCGTCTCATCGGCGGACGCGACGGCGGCGGCAGTAGCGGTGGCGGTGACGTTGATGGGGTGCTAGAGCAGCCATGCCATGCTCCTCGTTGAAAAGGCGAAAAAGTTTGCGGACGAATGGCCTTTTGTGAGGCAATTTTTTACTGAGGGCAACATTTATGGCTTTTTGAGTGCCTCAACTGAGATGTTAATGAATCGGGACAGGGGAATCCTTTATTCCCTTTTTTTGTTCGCTTGTTTGTTGACTTTTTCGTTCGAAAAGTGTTGACAGTTGTAAATTTGGGAATTACGGGTTAGCGGATGGGGATGGGGATGCGAATGGAGTCAGTTGGGTGCACTTGGTACCGCATCCAAACCATCGAGTTCTTCTGGTCTCAGTCTTGAGTAACAAGTGTCTTCTTGGTCGACATACACTCATCCACGTAAAAGCCTCTGTAATGAGTACCTCTCATTTCCATCGTACAGTCTCGCATACCTTTGCCATAAGCAAGTGATATTTAAGTCTCTGCAAATCAATGCACAATCGTCATAGGACCTGGTCCTCCACAGAGATATCCCCCGCTATCGATCGATCTTGAAGCATCCCCAGATCTTGAGTTGGTTGGGGTTTCACTGATGTGATCGGTTGTCACAAGTTGTCTCCTATTTTGTTCTTCTTTTTATTACGAACAAAGTTTCTTGATGTCCATTATTGTCCTTTGAACTTTTAACTTAAAGGATACAGCTTAACACAGACTTTCACGACTGAGTCTAGTGTGGTGGCATACATCTGTTTCGAGGCTTTTTTTCTCTTTCCCTGTCGTTCGCTTGTGTATTGAAGGACTACAAATGTGTTGAACGATTGTGACTGTCAACCGGTTTTGAATGTAATGAGAAATGGTTAGTTTGTGAAGGCTAAGTCTACGTCGGGAAATGAGGAAGATATTTAGGAAGTCACTAGGAGAAACTGTGTCATCCAATTGAGGCTCCAGAGGTTCACGAAGAGGATCTGCATGCATCAATCATTTGAATTTAGTGTGTTCTCCCTTCTTTCAGCGTTCTTTCCAATCGATCCTTACATTTAGAGCTGGAGCCAGAGGAAGACTTGTGCAGCGTAACTAGCTCTATGCAGTTATCAGTTTCAACCTCAGCTCCTGCCTTAGCCTCAACCTCAAGTTCAGCTTAGAGTCAGAGCCTACTGAAGCTAAACACGAATAAACTTGACACTCACTTGTTGCTGGTGAGGTTGGTAGGAGAGACTGAACTATGGTAGTGAGGACTAAGTTTTGTCTGCCTTTCCATCTCAGGCGTCTGCAAAGCCAATCAAGTGTTGAAATCAAGGACAGGAGTGAACAACAAAGAAGAGTGCCTGAGTAGTTCCGCGAAATATTAATTGGCACATGTCATGTCATGACGGCGTGTGGTTTTATTCCTCATTTTTAACTCTCCTTGATTTGTGTAAGCACATTTCATTTAAACTCATTTTTTTCCATTTTGTTCGAGTTTGGTTAACTTTATTTTTTGTGTATGTGTATTTTTGCTCATCTCAGCGTCCCCGAGTGCGGTTTGAAATGAAATAATGCACATTTTGCTAGTGTTTTCGGTATTTCTGCATTTGCCCCATATTTGCAGCGATCTCTCCGAAATGGTCGTGAACTCCGATCTATTTTGTAGCTCCTCCAAATGGCTTCGCGGTCTATATGGGGTTAGGCCATGCTAGCGTGTGTGCCGCCTTATGTACTCGTAGTTAGTCACTAAACACAATTTCTTAGTTCAGGTCGCAACTGAGCTCTGTCTTCTGACATTTGTGGTTCAGGAAACGGTTGGCGCATTAGGGCGATCCTGGGGGTCCTCATTCGGAGGCTACTTCTGTCATATTGCTGAAGGGCGTGGGGCAGTTTTAATGGTTTCAGTGGATTGCAAGTTCATTGGTTCCACGGATGGACGATCGGCTGTCGCTCGCGTTTCACTGGAGTTCGAATCGATTGTTTCTCAGTTTTTTTAGTTTTTTCTCTCAATCCATGCATTGGCCGGTCTGAGTGTCTGGTCTCTGGTTTGTCCCTCGACTTCAGGTCTAATTGATACTTCAGTCTAACCTTAGGCTGGATCTGGGTGGGTCGTCTTCCGTTAGTCTTTCGGCCTCGAGCTCGTTGCAATGTTCTGTTGGATCCCTCAGACAACTGATTTGATATTCTCGGTCTTAAAGATTAGCATATGGGACCAGTTTTGTCGCCTTTTACTTGCAGATATGGCGCAGATATGGCGCTCTTTATAGCTTTCGCCTGACGAGGGGTCGACTGATCTAGTAGCTGACACCACCTTGAGAGAAGAGTTTGCAGGAAGCTGAAAGTCTGTGGGATCCGTGCCTCCCCTCCTGTCCGTCCGATTATTGATTTTCTGCCTCATTTGATCCCAGACAATAATAGGGAGTAGCAAAATTGTGGTATTGTTAGAATTTAGAGTTTAACGCCAAAATTTGCTGCTGATTAGCACAAGGGATGTGCATCATGCCTCGCAGTGCAGCTCAAGTACTCGTACCTTAGATGGATGTGTATTTTTTTACGTTGCTAATGTGAGCTAGTCAGCTTCCTCTGCATGATTTTTTGCCCTGCCATCACCCAGCCAACAGTAGCAGCAGGCGCTCCCTCTGTCCAGACTGTCTGTTTGAGTGAACAAAAGAAACCACAAAACTAATCATCGGACTAATTCGCGTCCGGTTCAAGCACACTGCCCCGCAGAGCATCTCCATTTCCACCATCGATGAACGGTTGCGGCCGAAGGATCGGTCAGATAATTTCACTGTGCATCCAGCAGACGTGGAAAAGAATCCTTTTCGAAATGCTCCACCACCCTACCCACCACCACGCCACCCACTCGACTGATTGAAGTTGTTTTGTATGTTGGGTATGCCAAGCTGGTCAGGCATTCACATAAATCATGTTCCTCCATCGAGACAGGACGGAGGATATTTCATAGAAATTTTTCAACAAAACCGTGTTTTTGTTTCCCTTTTTTCTTGTGGGGTGGAAATTGCTTTTCACCGTCCCACACATTTTTTTCAAGGATCTCCTGCATTAGGTTAGTCTATTGGCTCGGAGTTGTGTGCACCTCCGGTGGGCTGTGCTGCTCCTTTTTGTTGTGCTCGCACTTGTGAACTATTGAACAGTGTCTGGCAACATTCGAGGCTAACCAGGAACAATATGATGGAACCTAATACGGGATAAGTTTTCCACTTAATTTCGCTTGAAATTCAGTTCGTCCTTACTTTAGGTGAATGGTCCAAAGTGGCCGGCAGTGTCGGGTGCTGATGGCTGCGATGAGACCAATGGCCCTGTCGGTCTGCGAGGGTGGTGGGTATCCTTTGTTCGAAGCACCATTTTCGAGGAAATATTTTATAATTTTGAAAGAAGCAGAGGAATTTTGATATTCTGTGATAGGTCGTGGGGGGGGGGGGGATACATAATAGAACAAAGGAATGGATGAGCCTTCAGTTTTGACCCGAAAAATGAACCAAAAAAGAAATGTAACGTGTGGAACTTTGAAAACCTGAAATTAATATGCTTCCAGCGTTCAGGGCTGCCAAAGGGGGGTTTTGATAGATTTATGAGGAGGTTTCGGAGTGCTTTCATTAGCTGGACATACATCACTTTGGGAGTCTGTGTGGCAGTTCACATAAATTCGATGGTTGGTTCGGTTCATAAACCTTATTTTTTTTCGTGAAAATACATTAATTTCTTTTTAGAATCGAATGTACCACTGCAAGTGGTTTTAATGGATCTCTTTTGTTTTTTAGGACTTCCTTATCCAGGTGGGCTAACCATGGATCAGCTAATAGAGCGTTTGTTGATGGAAGAGCACCTTTGATCATTAATGCGAAAATATGATTAGGTCATTTTGAACCATATTCTTGATGCTGTCATGAGCCGAATAGGTAGCATTCTTGTAAAAACATTAGAGTATAGTAGGTCAGGTATTACCTACTCGACATTTATTGAAGTTGCGTCTCAAGAGTGGTGCATTGTCCCTGGGGTCAACAAACAGCCACTTGGGTGATCGGCCGCGTCTGTTTACCTCTCAAGTTTCGCGCGTTGTCACTTCGGCAATGGATCGCCACTTCAGTGCCGTGGGTGACAATTGAATTGACTATGCAGGAGGTAAATAACACTCTACGTTGTTGCGGACGATACTAGTGGCAGTGGGTCTACTGGTGGCATGCGGTCAGCCTTTGGGTGGAATATATGGGAATGGTATCGATTATTCTAAGCTCTACATGTGTGGGACTTGCTGTGACGACATAATGATATAAGAACGAGGATAGAGTACAGTAGTAGAAGGTTTCAATGTGGCAGCTTGCAGATTATTCAATCGGCTCTTACCTGTAATTCAATTATTCGTCAATCATCGCCGTCGTCATCGTCAAATCATTGTATTCTTATTTATAACACTTTCTTCTAAATGTTAATACATTAGAGGTGGCGAATACGTAACATTTATTTTAAACTAATCTGGACTCCTTGTCGAATACGTGACATTTTTAGAATATTTTTCGTAATAGTCTCGGGGCATAGTAAACCATGCCGCTACTCTTGAATATGTAATCAATGGCCACTCTGTAAACCAAGCTTGGCTGCAATAGACCGTGTGATTGAACAGCAGCATCCCACGACTTTGGGGTAATTTTAGAGTGAGAATGCTCGCCACGACTTCATTCCTTAGCCGATCTCGTCTTGCTAAGCTTGACCATTTCTCACTTGGACAATCGATAGTGAAACTACTTCTAGTTCCACATCCAACTGATTACTTACTTGTCCGTCCTATCCATGGTGAGCCTGATCAATACCTGCCTTCCATCGTTCGGGGTCCTAGACACGCTTCTTCGAGTCATCTGTCTTACGTCCGTGAAGACTTGGTCGTTAAACCGGAGGTTCGGTCTTCCTTTCATTCTCGAACCAGGAAGCTCGGATTCGACCATCCTCTTAGCTGGAGCACAGGCGTTCATGAGCTCAATGTGGCCGAGCCAGTGTAGTCGACGGCCCTTTCTTCTCCTGGACTACATTTACATCTTGGTACAGCTCATAGAGTTTGTGGCATTGTCTTGTCTTACATTCACCTTCCTCACAGACGTGTATTTTAAGTCATGAAGAATCAGCCCTGACATAACAGACCTGACTAAATGAGGGTCCGTTGAGTCAGGTCCGTTGACGTCATTTGTGGAGTTCACATTTCCCCCAAGGTTGATGAACTCCTTAACTGCCTCAGAATTGTAGCTATCCATCGTAGTTGTGTCCTTCGCGGGGCTGAACACCTTGTCGCGGTGCGAAGGCTTTGTAAAGGTCAATGACTTTTGGGAACAATCTTTCTATGAGGAGACATCCTCCCTCCCCTGATACCTGTATCACCACTCTCTTCTGACCGTAATTGTTCCACACCACCACTCCTGTTTCAACGCCATAATCTAAGTATTTAATCCCTTGCCCACAACTGCTTGAGCCCTCTGTAACTTCCCTTCCAATTGAACCATAGCGTTGTCGCCCTAACAGACACGCTCATACATCCAATTGAACAGGCTACAAATTACAGATCAAAATTGGATTTTTTCACCGCAATTGCACTCGCTGGCTTTCAGTACTCGATCCGGCGACACATGCACTTTTATTAACTTTAAGTATTTACTGAGGCCGTGTCAATGATTTACACGATTCGACTCGTTGGCAACAGATAATTTCACTAAATGAGATCGTAATCGGATTACGAGTGCATTCGTAGCCGTAAGTGCGGGCGGGTGTGAGCGTGTGACACCCTAGAATGCCACCGCCAGCCTGTAATTGAATCGGGCGTCGATGATGTCATTCCTATTGGATTTCCGTCAGTAATAACATTTCGGTTTCATTTTGATAATTCCTCACGGTCAGGTGAACGGATGTAAAATGCATCTGCAGCACCTGCGAACGCGGGTGGTTTGATATGTTGGTATGGGCTGGTGGCTGTCATTCCTGCAGGCGACTGGATTCATTCGAACAGGGAAAAAAACGCTCGTTATTCAATCCGAATGAATTGAAATCAATTACAGTTGATAAACGAATTCAGGAATTTGCGAAATTTAAATTCTCGGAATTCCTTTGAAGGGATATGCGCAAGCATTGGTAAAGGGACTGCGTAAGGTTCCTGGTGCAGGGCTGAAGAAACTTTGAGTCAGCCTCTATCCTCTTCAGCATGCATCGTGTTGGGCCTTCATTTGGCGCATCACGAGTCAAAGAAATGAGTTCATCGACGAAGTGACAGACAGGCCTTGTGGCAATCCCAAAGCACAGGCCTTCCCCTTATCCATTCCCACTTCCATCAGGCTCTCATTTATTTATTGAATTTTGTCCTTCGAACATTTCCCAAGCGGATTTGCCGTCAACTTCAAGGCTGGCAAACTCAAAGCAAACCACAAAACCGACCAAAAATTCTGCAAAACAAATTCGACACAACACACCAACATGCATGTGACCAGGCACAGCCACAGCCGAAGGACCGAACAAGAGGAGAGTTTTGTTGCATGAAAATCCTTCAAAGGATGTGGAAATCCATTGTGTCGGATGACGGCTCCGTCGGAGGCGGAGACGAGAATGATGTTGAAAAACCGAGAAAACCTCTCGATTTTGGTAAGACTTTCCTCTCTAAATTGGATTTGAAGTGGATTAGTTCGATGAGAGAGTCCGGAAAAGTCCTTGCTTCGGTCCACAATCAAGTCCTGATGACGGCTGCTTTTGCATTTCTTCGACTGGAAGTGCTCTTGAACGGGATACGCTCATAAGCGACCAATGGAAAAGCGTATCATTAGGCCACCGATTCTTGATTCCTCTTGAGATTCAAGGAGACTTTCATTCTTTGCCTCCCCTAATGGTGGTCCTTGGTGCTCGCCCTGAGAGTGGGTAGGTATTCAAAGATTCCACCCACCCTACCACCCCACTTGCGCACAGATTGTATCTCATTAGCAAAACCAAACTCCTTTCGAATCCTTTTGAGACACACATAAACCGCAAGTTATCTGGATGTCGGTTCGGCTGCAGCTTTGGCGGGGTAATTAATTAAAGCAACCGCCATTATGAAACCGAGACCGTATTGCCGAACAATTGCCATCGGAATGCGTGTGCAATGTAAATCCGAGTCGCGCATTGGAACACCTCTCGTGATAATTAGTTTTCATCTGAAATCCTGCACCGGCATGGTTTGTGCGGCCGATTTATTAATTTCATTAATTGAAACCCGACACCACACCCTGACAAGTGGCTACCTTCGCAGCGATGCTGCCTCTGCCTGCAGCAGCTGATGGTGGGTGGGGGCGTGTGTGTCGTGTAATCCATCATCTGTGCGTTGGTATGCTTACTTTGGAGACTTTTTTATGTTATGGCACAGTAGTGTGCATTGACCACACGATCCGATTGTCAGCAAAATAGCGACATTGTGGGCGATTTGTTGTAAGTTTGGGCAAGAGTGGTAACCACCGTTGGGCGCCATTTTTAAATGGGATTTGGCGGAACAATAGGCTGTAGCTGGCTTGTTGTCGCTCTGAAACTAGCCCCCAGCGATTGGTGTTATTGGGGCTTATAAGATTGAAACTTTAAGACAGGTGCACTTCATCGTTGGGCGCCATGACCAAAAGAGATGCCAACTGAAGGGCGTGTCATCGAAAGGAAAGTGTGAATGGGACTTTAAAGTTTGAAGCTTTTAGGCGGATGCACTTCTGATTCAGATGACCATCGTTGGACGCCATGACCGAAGAGGGAAATGCCAATCGAAACTGACCGGCATGTCATCCTTAAACTTCACGAGAAGATCGATTACCTTGTCAGTATCGCCAATTTCAATGGAATTTACTTCTGCCTCGACTCCAGTAATTGAGTCTCTCCAAAAATGATTAGAATTCCTCTTCGCAGTCCATTTGACTGACAACTTAGAATGCCATTCAAAAACTAATGAATCCCCGAAGACCCAATTGAGAGGTCGTTAATTAAAAAATAATGCGAACAAGACACCATCATCACCAAGTGACTGCAAGAAGTGCTTCGTCCTTATTGCTTCATTTGCAAGATAAATGACCTCAATACCGGAATGACACAACATATTTTCCCATCATTTCAGCGCTCCACTCCAAGCCCCACAGTCCGATTATTAGAACTATGATTAATGGGCACTGCCTCTGATGATGGATTATCCGCCCGCACACCCGATCCGGTGGCCATTCCGCAAAAGTGTAAAGTTGACACAACTCTGTCAACCAGAACAGCAGCAGCCCTGCCGACATCCGAGCAAAACTATCAACAGGCACACATGCGTTCGTCACCACGGCACGCATGCATTCACTGCGGGGCGGGCAGAACATGGACGACGACCTCTGTGTGTGCGTATGGCATCACATCACCATCGCTCTTCGCAAAAGTAATTGATTCCACATTAACGTAATGACAATGGCATGGATGGGGACTAGGGCGCCCATTAATTTGTTCGTCCTGCTGCGGTGCGAAAGGGTTCAGGCTCGGAGGCATCATTAGTGAGGTTCTCACTGTCGACTGATGTACGCACGGGGCCCGGGAGGAATCTATAATAATATTTATCCTCTATCCGGAAATGGGTGAAGGGAGCACTCCCCCTCTTTTTTGGCTATGTCGCACATTGCTTTTCGATTAATCATGTCCAGTGGTGATTATGACATTGGGCTTGCCGATGGGGTTTAATTACGTTGAGGGACTGATCGGCGACCATTTTGGGAATATGCGGCAAACTATGAGGTCATCGGGAGCTGTGTAGGATTCAGTGTGTAGTTTACATCCCAACTGCGCAACTTTAAGCAACGTGGAACAGGTTTTGTCAGACGGAGTCCTTGATTTTCGGTTCTCCTGAATGGTGAGGGCATGACCAGACTGAGCCGACACTCACAGACAGCCTCCGGACAGATTCGAAAAGCTGGCTGTAGACACCATCAACCAGACACTCGTGGAATGGACTAAAGGTGGCTGAATGTTCGATTTGTCTGAAGCGTGTCTGTGAGTAGCTGCAAGCGTATGTGCTGATGTCTGAATGCTTCTGTGTGTGTTTTTAGATGACTGTCAAGATCTATCTCCTCAGACTCTTAAAGCGTTTGGCTCGAGGAACAAGCGACCAACAAGATGTCTACCGGTCTTCTTCTGCCGCCATAACAGTGTTAGTTGGAAGGAAGTCAAGCCAGTGGCGCTTCTTAAGTTTTTCGACTCTTAACTCTTCCTACACCAGGGCTTGATCCCATTCCACCACCACGAGACAAGGGGCAATCATTTGATTGACTTAATTCACTCAGCTTTCAACTGTGAGTGAGTCAAGGGTGCTCGCAGAATCAAGACCCTTTTTAAGTTCACGCTAATCACCCCCTTAACTCGAGATACTTCTTCGTAAGACATCCCTCGTAAAATAATTGAAAATAAACCACACAACAAATGAGAGTTCCCAAAGTTAGATGAGACTTTGAAAATGGGTCAGGATGTGTGGTTCATTTTAATTGCCCCTGATTTGCTCTTATCCGGAAAAAGGAGTTGCCCATGAACACAAAAAAAAAGGAGAATTAAACCCACCACCTCTGCATGGTCTGAGGGGGCGAATGCTTTTCACTGCCACTGTGAACATACAACATCAGCAAACAGTTTAACGGCCATTAAACGAAAGAACCGTTTGAGACAAACGTAAAACGAGCAGCTACGCGCCGTTCATTCATAAAACACAAAACGAGTCGAGCGGGTGTGAGAGTGCGAGTGGGTGTGAGGGTGAGGGTGAAGGTGCGGGTGGAACAAATTATATAGTCTCACAGGACGACTTAAGTGTTCCATTATGTGCCTCTCGTTTTTATTACCCTTACGTACTCGTATAATGACCCTCCAACTGCTTGAACGGTGGCCGAGTTGCCTCTGGCTTACACCGTGCCGAGTGTGAGCTGTTGTTTACAAGTATCTGGGAAATTAACTCAACTCCCATGCAAGGGACCACCGCCAGCCCACAGTCATGGATATGAGAACGTTGATGACGACTATGACGACGACGACGACGACGACGATGGAGACGAAGAAGGACGATGGCTACGGCGATGATGATGTTCATGATGATGGTGCGGCAGAGCTTACAGTTTTGCGAGAGCAAAGGATCAGATTCCAGCACCATTTTGATGGGTACGTGCGTAGGAATGATGTGAGCTTGGAGTGCGTAATAAAACCGCCGTAACAAGGCATGCCCCATCGCACTGTGATTTGAAGGGAGAAACAGTTAAGCGAGATTATTAATGGGGTCCTGACGGGATGGATCAGCCATTACTGAATTAATGGGAACGAGGAACAAGTGCAGGCAAACACACATAAGTGGGCGTGATGAGAGGTGAAGAAGTCACGAGCGGGTGAGGCCGGTAGGTGATGTAAGCCATTGTGCATGTCCCACGGCAGGGATGTTGTGTGGGTCAGCGAAGGAGGCACGTTTACGATGCGAATTTGATGTTCAAGGGGAATCTACAGAGTTCAGAAAGCAATCAAGGCGGGTTGATGGAATTTCACATTTATTGCTGTTTGAACCTTGACTTAATCTTCAGAAGAGACTTCACTTCGCTACCCAAACCCCTTAGCAGCACCATCTCATTGGCATCGGTTGACCTCGCAGACACCCGCAGATGCTCCCGGTGATAACGAACGGCTGCACAAATGAGGTCAGTCCCCAGCCAAGGACTCACTTTCATAATTAATTTACACTCCTAACCAGCTGATGTCCCAGTCTGGCTGTGCTCGATGGACCCTGGACAAATTAATCACCCCACGACGGAGCTATTAAAAATAATTATCTCTCAAACATTAATTATCCCCCCCCCCCCCCCCCCACCCCACTCACGATGCGCCATCTGATTCCGGAGTCTCTATGCAGCTCCTTCCGAACCTAATATCCGCATCGTCCCTAAATTAATTGAAGATAATGGCGTCGCATTCCTTGCCATCCTGTGATGCTCTCCGACCCTCCAATGCGGTCCATATCAAAATGAGTGATGCATGCATAATTGCATTTATCCGCAACCACCACCACCACATCCGTCACCACTGCCACCGCCGACGACGACGTCCTGACTCTGTGATGAGATGAACCTTTTCCTCATCTAATCACATACCTCTCAACGTCTGCAAGTAGGTCTTGTCTCTTCCGTCAAAGATCACATCTCACAGTCGGGGGAATGGGTGAATGCTGCCAAGAAAAATCACATCACGAGCAATTTATGACTGGCAAATGCTCATGTGCATTATAACGACCGACGAAAGGAGACCGACACCCGAACCCGCACCCGCATCCGCAGCCGTACCGACACAACCAGGTTAGACTACAATATGACTGAACAACCGCAAGGATATGCCGCCCCCCTCCCACCAAGTGAGGGTAGCGATGAGGTAGTCAACCAAGAGAAAAGCCAAAAGCGTGCAACCAAAAGAAGGAAGAAGAATTTATGTCACCTCTAGTGCAGTGGTGCACACTGCACTGTGGAAGTCGCCCCTAGTCGAGAAAGGATTTTCCATAAATACGACGAAGCTCATAATTCTCTGTGGGATAAGATTTTCGCTCTGCGCCAGCCGAGGCGAAGTGCCTGTGAAATGGCGAATGGGGCGAAAAAAGGATTTAATCTTAAAGCCAATGAAATAGATTGCAGGGATTCCCCACTCATCCCCGAAATGCAATTGAATTGGATGGAATCTCTCGGGCGGAACACAAGTTAGCTCGTTATGATAAAAGCAATATGAGTCTGGCGGGACGAATGGATGGATGGATGGAGGAGCATTTTTAAGGACACCAAATAGCAGCAGTGTGTCCACAAAGAGATTCTTAACAACAAAAGAGATGACGTAATGGACACGACACGAAGCGACTGTTGCAGGAGAGCTGAAGGAAGTGTGCATCACTTTTGTGATTTGAAATTCGAATCATTTGAGTTCACACACACCGGAAGGGATGTTTCTATTCGACTTGGTCACCGCCGGTGTGTTGTTTGGGTTGTGGGGCTGCTTGTGCCGACGTGTTTTTCCACTAAATCACTGCCTTACCGACGCCCCTACCACTGGCGATTACAGACATCATCCGTTCTGCCACTAGGTCAGTGCGTTGCCAACGCCGCCAACACGTGCTCAGATGCTTCCACTCCAATTCCCCGAGAAGATCCGGCAAGGGAATGCCCGCAACGATACACCAATTGAATACATTAATTTCTTGCCACAAGTTAATTATCCGCTTACACGTATCCGTTGGCTTTACGTTGCCCGCCTTACCGCTGCTCCACTTAACTGACCTACTTTGGCGCAACTTCTGAGATAATCATCAGAATTACGGATATCTTCTTCATCCATGGCAAAAGCGTATCCACTAGGGCGCCCACGCGTTGCCTGCTCCGTTCGTTTCGTTGGCAAACGCAATGCGACGTCACATCGCATCGCATCCAAGGATATCCAGAACAAACTAAAATTCTCATTAAAATTCCGCTCGACATTCGCTCTCGCTTAAAAGTAATTAATAAGTCACTAAAACGCTTTGAATGAAATATCACTCATTAAAAAGTTTCCATCTTGTCTGCGCTCGTCTGAGGGTGGGCGGGGGAAGGGGACTTTGGCGAATTGCTGCCTGCTGACTGGATGGTTGTGCAGTACGCGAATGCAATGCATTACATTAGGCGACGCTGCCATCGTCATCAGCTAAAGATATGAATCCATGAAGTTGTAAATAAGTTTTTTTTTTCCGCTTTCGCGGGTGATGATGAGGATGGTTACGATATTCCAAGACGAATGGTTCCGCATAGATTGCAGAAGTATCTTATAGATGGCTTTCGTAAATTATATTTGTTTCCATCGTGATGAGAGGAGGAGTAGATTTCCTTCAGTTGTGGTCTTGAAACTTTGACTGGCGAAACATTGGTTGCTACTTGCACTGGGTCCACTTTACGAACGCGATAGACTCTCTTCATGGAGGCCCTCGGATGTAAGATTCCCTAAGTGGTGTCTGCGGCGGAGGTTCTCAGTCAATCTGAGCCAGTGAGGATACCAACGTCCTTCCTCGTATTTGACTTTAACTGAAGTTGCATTCCATCGCAAGCTTCTTCTTGCTAAAGAGTGACCAGATATTTGTTCAGATTATTATGTTTCAGGAGCTGTCAGTGTTACCAATGACATCGAGCTATCAAAATATTCAGTTTGCCATTTTATCATGCATCCTCCTCACTCATGCCGAATGTGCGGAAATTTTGAAAAAAAAAAATATCGAAATTCTGGCTCAGTTGTAAACAATGTGAATTTCGTACTGACGTTGGACATCATCATGGCTTCATTGAGCAGGCAATTCACAACAATCCAGCCACTTTGGACGCGTTGAGCTCGAAGCCTGGTCACCCTGTCATGTGGTAGTGTGTTGCCCAGAGCAAATAAGAAGTACCGGAAGCAGATGGCGGCAGTGCATAAACGTGGAGCTCTACGCGTGGCTAGCTCTTACCGAACGGTGTCGGAACCAGCCGTCCTTGTCGTCTCAGGAGTGACTTCCATCGATGTCCTAGCTGCACAAAGGAAGTATGTATGTCCACGACAACAAGGCGGAAATCAGATTGTAAGTGGCAATCGACCAAGCAGAGCAGCAAACGATACGAAAGTGGCAAGAGCGCTGGAGCTCGGAAAGCAGTGGAAGGTGGACAGCGAGGCTGATAAGGAATGTAGCTGAGTGGAGCAACCGGACACACAGTGAGGTCAACTACTTTGTCACCCACTTCCTCACCGGACACGGAAATTTCAACGCCTTTTTACATAGGACCGGCAGAGCGGATAGTCCGACCCGCCAGTACAGCAACTTCCCAACAGACGACGTATTTTTTGCCTGCAGCACCTTAAGTCGAAAATCAAAGAAGATCAAAGCACTTCTCATGAGGTCCAACCATGTTAAATATCGGATCAGTTTGATTGTCAATTGAAGACAAACGGACGCAAGTGCATATCCCCGCGGTAATCCATTTTGAAATTGAGCCCAATTCTGCATGAATTTGCGAAAAGCGACAACAAACAATTCCTTCTCAAATAGGTCTCCTTACAGCCGTCCATTAACTTTAACTGCAGCAGCACACAAGATGAAGACTGTTTTCGAAACGAATTCGAGACTTTTGTGGATGCAACCAAAGAAAAAAAACAGGAAACAATCTTCTCCTCTCCAGCAAGAGAATATGTGTACATTCACCCCATTAAGCCCGATGTAATGGGCTGAGTATCGCACACGGACACCATCGATCCACCTCGCATTGCAGGTCCTTAGGGCTGAAACTAATATTTGCAAGAACTAACGAGTATCCATTCTGTCCTCATTCTATTTTCAAGTTCAGTGGAGCGTTAACATTTGCAACCCCTCCCCTCTCTCACTTCGTTCCTCTTTCTCAGGAAGACATCTGATAGAAGGGTAACACACGGGTTAAGGATAGGACATGGACACTGCAGGACCTGACATCAATGGAGGCTTCACTTAGTCGTTTTTTCCATTTTTCCATTAAAAGTGTGCATACGTCGACTGCCGATGGACCGAATGGACATACGTCGTGTGCTGGTAGAATTTTCTTAAGCGCTAGGAACGTGCCTAAGGACAACGGGGATAGGACCTGCGACATAGTTGCCATAAGACACTTCAACTGTGTCTCATTTTGAGTGAGGCTGCAGGAACTTTTTCCACGCTTGCATGCAGCGTGCTAATCACATCACAGACACAAAGCATGAATTGTCGCCAATCCCACCGCCATCGCATCAAATCACGTCAATCTAGAGACACCCTTGAACTTCTTTCAGCCAAAGTAGCGCAACTACCCCCTAATCCGATTGAGTTGCACGTGAGTTGGAAAATCCCCCCGAGAGAGATACAGATACGAATTCACAGTCACCTTTGAAGTGATTACACGCAATTCATGCTTCATTCCCCGAACAAGAGGATTACTAATCCTCAATCAAAGCCCCCGGGGGAGTAGGTATCTCTGATTGATTTGAGTGACAGTAGCCATTGATGGCGTGCAGCAAATCTCTTCACTGGGGGCTGCCTAGCAACCCGTTGGTTGATTTGTATGTGCATCCACTTGGAATCGATGTAGACAAATATGATGTTCAAATCACGTTGTTCAAGTGTACATGATATGTGCCGTCGAGAATTGCATGTGCAGTCAGTTCCTTAATGGATTTGAGTGCGAGTTGTCGAATGTAATTACTTCATTTCGACTTTCCAAATCATGACGAGCTTCTCTTGGTGCCTTCTCTCGCAAGGTTATGAAGGCGTTAAGGCATTGGATTCGTTATGGTTTGCATGCTGGATCGCGTTTGGTGCCAAGGAACTATTTCTGCAAGCCTTCATCAACTTAGAAGTGGCTGTTAATCTATCTGAATCTTAACCTCTCAGCGAACATCATCGAATTACCCTCAAGTAAGCCAGGGACATAAACATTTCAGCAGACAAAAAGGGGTCTAAAATGGCACTCTTGTGGCACTTCATCAGAATGAATTTCACGTTTCGCCTTGTGCATCGACGTAACATCTTAAGCTGTCCATGTCGCCCATCCTTTGTCACATGTCCATCAGTCGAAGTCCGCGTACTGATTTGGTTTCCCATTCCGTACGTTCCACACATGTGCACTCCTTCATCCAATCACCTCCCTCCTAAAACCGCCCCCCGACAACCAACAAGTTCATTAATCTTCCATCGCCCTGAATCCATATCAAGTCACGTATTTCGAATGTCCTGCGGAAATACATTCCAATTGATTCCTATTTACAGCTCAGTCTCAGTGCATTTCAGGCGAGAGTCGAAGGAGAGAAATTAACCCCCCGGGTCGCCGGGCACAGGGCAGCCCACTTTGGCCATTAACCACTGCTATCAGGACTAATTTGACAAATCGACCTTTACACACAGAGCGAGAGAGAGAGAGAGAGAGAGGCATACCTGAGTGAGTGTATGAAGCCGGCAAGGACATGCAACAGAACATACAATTGTCACCGTCGCTGCCGTGACACTGAGATAATCTACCGTAATTGGCACAATTAACGCTGCATGTTCAATAAATCATGCCCGACCTGTGACTGGCCAGCCAATTATGTAGACATTCATGGAATGTCACCGGCGACAGGGTGAAGCGAAAAACGTTCGACAATAGGCCAACGAACATGAAATATGATTGATTTTCCAATTTCTGCTGGCTTTTTGAGTTCGAACTTTTCGATCTAATCGCCGACGGCGTGTGCGCTCGGGATTGTATCTGAAGGTGTTCGCTTGTCCCTTGGATGGTATCTGATGTGTCCGATTGTGCAGGGCTGACTCCGGCAAGGTTGGTTGGTCGTTAACTCTTCTAATCGCTGCAATCGCATCGTATAGCTCGTAGCGCTGAATGCTGTCGTAGGCGGCTTTGATATCGTGAAGAAGATGAGGTGAATTAGTCGATTTCCGGCTCTGGCTCTGGTTCGTGCTGTTTAGTGCGTTGTGAGGCGACTTTAAACGTACACACAGTACTAGCTTGTGACGTTTGGTGGAGGCTTTTAATGGATGTGGCTTATGGGACTGATACTCTACGACAACGTGCTGGAAACAAAGGGGGGAAGTTGAATTCGTAGTCAAATCTTGGTGAAATTTCGAATGCCCGTCTTGGTTAAGGTTAGGTAGGTGGACTGCCAGCGAAATCGCCAGCACACATGTTGGTCCATTGTGTAACCAATAGTGAGACTACTACTACTGATCGGCAACTCCAGAGATAGTGCCGTTAATTTGATCCCAGCGACAAATAGTGACTGGACCAGATTTGGTTAAAGCGTATTAACTTTGCTCTCACTGGGATTCGAACCGGGGACCCCTCTAACCAAGGGCAGGCGCTTAACCAACAGCGCCATCCAGCTGTTTAAGTGCCCGTCTTAGAAAGACATCAGAGTGCTACGTCGAGGTGTCTGTAGTCTTCTCGTTTTTTTTCTGCTGGGGCTTCGAAATGTAAGCTCCTCGTCATGTTTTTTTGTATACACCTTGCATGGAAATCTTTCCCGCTCTCATCCTTAACCATGTGACATAATCAATTCTTGTGTGAGCTTGCAACAGTTGCAAAGGATCCTTCGGTGATTCCTAGCACCACTCTTGCAGCTTCTCTCTCTCTCTCTCTCTCTCAAGGATCCTCCTTATTTTCTCTCCAAGAAACACCTCCGAATGCACACACCTTTCGAATTAACCCCAAAACTATCATCAGAAGTTGCAAAAGTTAAATTCAAAAGGAACATTTTAAACTTCCCGCAAACTTGCCCGCTTAACTTACCACCAACATTGTGTGTGAGTTACATTTTGCATGCATCCCCTGCCGACCGCACCGGCGAGCGTGCCACAACCACCTCGGCAGTCGGCGACGACCTCTACGAGTGACTGGTCGTTCGGTTGGTTCGAGGAGGATGGCTGGACTGAAATACACACGAAAAAAAAGAATGTGGAAAAAAATGCTTTCCAACCACATTTTCCTATCATTTGCGGGCTGGTATTCAATTGCAAAAATGATTCATTGGCCACAGAGTGGTAATTGAGTGGAAAACCATGTAAAAAAAAAAAATGCAAAAAGGAAGAACTCTTCACAGAGAAATGCTTTTCAAGGACCATCGCCGCTGTGCATCACTGCCGACCACCGATACCAAGTGAATATTGCATACTAGGTGCCTCCTTTTTCAATCCTCCATTTCATTTCTGCTTAACTACCCACACTGAGTGCATATATACATCGAATGCAAAAAATGGGAAAAAAAATGCTCGAGTGGCAGAAGGAATTCCAATTGAAGTTGTACTCAAATATTGAAGGCATCACGAGTGAATTTGCACGAGGGAATGTATTTTTTTTTGTTTGTCGCTCCCGTTGACTTTGGGTATTTTGAAATGAGGGGGAGGGAAGTATAGATTAAGAGGAGGGATAGAGATTCGGGGGCTTATTGAAGTGGACTAAGCTCGTGTACAATTTCATGTCGCTTTTCTAGATGCAATCAAGGGGGCCTTCAATTCAAGGGCGCACATGACAGCTTGACGGCCTACACACAGCCCCATTCTTAACATTCCTGGCAAACTGGTCTAGGTTGTGGAAGACGACGACGATGGAGCCTCATCGCTGCATCAATGAACTGCAGTCATCCACCAACAGGGAATGTTCAGCGAGCTCTGTGGTACCGTTCAAATGACGTGAGTCATGCAATTAAGAATCGGGATAAAAATCTTAAAAGCGCCCCTTCTCTCCGACAATGTTCCGCGTAACTTCTTGTTGTTCTTTGAACCGAAATGGCCATAGTCCTCCTTTGAAACACACGTTCAATCCCCTTGAGTGGTCTATCAAAACACCGGGATGAACTGACAGTCCATGGAAAATAGCCTCAAAATCGCCTTCCCTTAGACTTGGAAGTTCCTGTTTAAAGTTCCTGCTAACTTCGTGAACAAACAAAAAGTGCCCTTTAAACGATCGACGAAGCAAAAAGCCCAGCACTGCAGCTGCAGCTGGTGGTTGATTCTCTCCTTCATTCTTAAAATGAACTCAAGTGCAAGTCAAAGTCGAGTTCCAAGCAACCCTCCATCTCCGTCCGCAAGCCTTCGAATGTGTGCCCACACGTCGGACAGAGCCTAATCAGAAACACGTGTGTCATTCAAATCAAACAGGAACCGCTCCACAGAGACTTCATGTGCACCTCCATCTCAGTGGCCAGTGGCCAGTGGCCAAGGTGGACTCATTTTAATTTCAGTCTGCTTGTTCGTATACTAAGTGCCTCTGCACCCAGATCCATTGTTGCCCTGTGTACTCGTACGGCTTTAGTTTGAGGAGGGCGGGGGGCTATTGTGTACTTTGAGGATTCGAAAATTGGATTCAAAAACAACTGTGTCGAGACCGGATGAAGTATCGGGGCAGAGACGACGCCGCAAGACTTGTTGATGTGCCCAAGCGGAGAATGCATGTTTCCAATTTTCGAAACACACCGAGACGGCAGACGTAGTGCGTGGCGTAGGTGTCGTGCGGTTTTGGGCGTCTAAGGAGTTATTGATATTCGTGAGTGGATGTGCAAGCATTTAGACGGAAACAGGTGGAATAAATTATGCACCTTGTGTCACTCTCTCTTTCTCTCGCTCTCGCTCTTGGTCTGCTGTGTGAAATGTGTTTTTAAGGTTCAGAGCAGCACTCGGGCGGAATTGATCGCACTAAGGGGATTTGATGGTCATGATTGAAGCTCTCTGCGCAGTCAATTGATTAGATTTAATAATCCTGGGGCTGGAATTATTTCGCATGATAGGATTGAGACTGAATTGAATATTGATGCGTTGCTACCGGAAACTGGTTGTGTGCAGTGTGCACTCCTGGTTGATTTGAGGTGAAATAGCTGAAGGTGATGGAGTTTTGTTGATGCCGGAGCATACTTCCGATTCTGCTTGTCAATTGTAAGCAATTTTGTGGTTTTTAGTCGGACTTTCGGTGGTTTTCGAAAGGTTTTCGAGGTCGGAAACGGGTACTAAGTGATCAAGTTTTGAGTTTTAATATGCTTTTTGGAAGTATTATAGTTAGACGAACAACGCCAGGGCTTTAAATGGAGAAAATCTATGCATGTCGTACGTCTAGGATAATATTCAAGGGTGTGCAATGTTTTTTGAAATATGTGACGCGAATACAAGCTGCCGCAATGAGATTCGTGCTGTTATGGGAGTTACTCGGCGGAATAGGGTGACCAGCAAGGGAATACAAGAGGAACTCCATGTAGAGCAGCTGCTACTTCGAAGGGTCGAGTGGCCTGGAGATCTCTCGTGCATTTCAGCATTAGCCCCGCCACATCTGTAGTGGATCATGCGGGTCAGATGATGATGATGATGATGACATGACATCTGGCGACTTTTCGCATACAGATTGAAGTACAAACTGATTATTTTGAATGGTTTTTAAAGTCAAACACTTTAGAATGTTCAGGAAAGCTCCAATTATAGCGAACATTTTCGAGAATTGAACTTTATTTTAAAGCTCTCCTCTTACGGAAGATATGGACAGATTAGATCATTGGATTATTCTGAAGACAATCAGTTTTTTTAGGTCGGAAACGCAAATATGACGTATAAGCCAGTTTTAAAAAATGTCTGACATTCAAAATATCGTGTCACCGTTTTACCGATGAACAGGCGCTTCGATCTCAATCCGGAACCACACACATTGATTACCAGTTCCCAACCAACAGCTCCTTTAACGACACAAAGTCACCGAAGAGTGCGATTTTTTGATGTCAATTATTTTGTTCCCCCCCCTACTCCAAACCCCATTTGTGAAATATGCTAAGCTCCTTTCTGCCTCGTTTACGTGATCTAAATCCGTCCAACTATGTAAGTCACCACCTGCCATTGAACTACATCATGCCACGCATCAGTTCCTTATTCAACCTTTCTCATCTGTTTCATAGGTTCACCATGCGGAACAAATTAGAGTTACCCTCGTCATCATTCAAACATTTCTCCTTCAACATCGACCCGTCCAAAAAACGAGAGAAAAAAGGAAGAATAAGGTTAAAACCTAAAAAAGAAGAACTGACTATGAGCGCCAACAAGGTCTTCACTTCATAACTAATCAAAATGAAATATTCATAAGAGATCCTCTGGCATAAACACCCCGGTCTGTGTCCAGTGGGTTCAAGGCTCACTGGATGGGAGAACTTATGAGAAGGTGGGATGACTGGTTGTTTTCTGAATAACTCTAACATCACTTCCGGCTTCCGCCCTTCATCTGGTGCGCTCTGCATCTGCATGCCGCTGTGCATCGTATCTAGGACAGAGTGCAGCCATCCATTGGATGACCCATTAATCTTGTTCGGGCAGATTGCGAAGTGCACTTGTTAGGGTTTTTCCGTGGAGATGTTGGTGAAGAGCGTGAAGAGGAAGTTCGACTTGAATCTCGACAAAGTGTCTTTAAAGCTTTAAGTCGGCGTCATAGAAAAAAGGAACCCAACACAAACGCATAAGAAAACCTCAGCCAACCATTAACAATGCCACGCAATCTGATAAAGCATTACCGCATGCCAATCATGACTTCCATCATAAACAAGGCGAACATCTTTTAATCTAACGCCTCAGCCATTCATTCATCAAATCCCCCGAGTCAGGGATGCCAACGAGAACCTGCTGAAGAAAGTGAAAATAAAATACCAACAAAAAAAGCAAACAGGAGAAAATCCGGCAAACAGAAACAGGATACCCCTAGGGGTAGGTACTTAACATGCTTGCAAATAACATATTCACACTTGATATTCAAAGTCAAACAACAATTACTCGGCGTTTTTCTTCACAACAGCAACAGCAGCATGCCGCGCGGCTGTCGCTCCTTTCTTTTGCTCAAACATCAACCATTTCGACACACACACTTGCGAGAGAGAGAGAGAGAGATCCTTTTTTCTAAGCATACTCCAGCAATTTTGAAAATGCCCCAAAGGCATTGACATCCCTTGGATTTACACAAAAAGCACATTCATCACCACACAGAAGAATGCGAGTCGCTGGCACTACCCCCTCCACCACACCGTCGCGCACGCAAATAAGGTTAGAGTAACAAACTGACACATGAATTGAAATCCAAACGAGGACTGTCGAGGGTGTTCGTCTCCCTCGGATGGGATATGCCATCCCCAGGAGCCTGCCAGCAGAAAGACGCGGAAAATGAGCGATCTAGCGAGCGCACCAAATAGCACTGAATAGCACAAGGAGCACAGTCCTTTTAACGGGAATAATCTTGACTTTGTGCCATTACTGACATTGGAGGAGCCGCGAAGCACTGGCGGCGTCCGGGGATGTTTGATGTACACAAACGTCGTAGCGTGATGTTTCCGTGTCAGAGGCGGGAATGAATGACTGAAGATTTGAATGCGAGATGTTAAGTAGCGCTGAGTAGTTGGGGGTGCACTGATGGCACTGATGACATGGTGGCCGGGGAAGAATATGAAAGAGAAGCTGTTGCATGTTCGGTGGCGTGGAAAGTTTCATCATTGACTGGGCATTAGGGTCAAGTGTGGTTGATGCCATTCACATTAGGCATTCTGTGTGAGGGATTGACGACAAGAATGGGGTCAATAAAAGTCAACTGGTGGCGAACTTTTGTCTGTTTTGTGTGCTCATTGTCACTGAGGAGGATTTTGGGGATCTGATGGTGGAGAGATTCTGTGTTGATGATGGAATTGAAATGGCCATCGGTTCTGTGGTTGGTGGCGGAAGTCGGCTAATTTGATCATCTTCACCAGAATATAGTCTCGACGCGAGAGTAGTCCTAACTGCTGCGTGATGAGGCATTCTGTGCCATATGCGACTGGAATGGTCAACCGTTTCAAGGTTTAGAAGAAGTTTTGCAGTAGCGACAGGTGTCAGATCTCCACCTGGAAAGAGAACTAAACTAGTTCCCTGAACTGAAGAAGTTCACCGAACTGAACTAGTTCCCTGAACTAGATCCCTGAACTGAACTAGTTCTCCGAAATGCACTAGTTCTCTGAACTTAACTAGTTCCTAGAGAGTTCTGACACCTACGTCAGTTGGATGCAACAATCTTGTTAAGAGATATGCGGCTGTTCAGAGAATCTCTGGATATGGTTGGTTAAATGTGACCGTATCCAGAGATTTAATCGTCACCTGGGTATCAGAGAAGAAGACTGTCTGACCAACCAGCAAGTTCTTCTCAAAGATAAGCCGGAACGAAGGTCTTTGCCGAAGAGATGGTTGTCATTGACGCTCCGCTGAAACATAGCAGGCCATGCGTTGCAACCGCTTCAGTGGTTTCCAGCTGATGTTCCTTTCAAGCGCAGTAACGGGTCTGACTACTGATGTCTGGACACACTTGTACACTTGGATACTCACTCATCAAATGGAAAACAATAGATCCTTAAACAATTCACTCAATTTGTACACAGCCCATCAGCCAAGCACTGCCCGATAAACATTCCAGTGGCTTCACCTCTGACGTCACAGAAAATGGAAAATTCGAAGGATTTCCAATCAAATTTTGGATTGAATTTCCTTAAACTATCACCTCCGCGCTGAGCCCCATCCATTTCAAGTGAAATTTCAGCGCAAAAACAAAAATAATCGACTTTTAAAAAATTGACACATTTCACACGAAAAAATGCAGTAAACCGGCAACACAATCGACTCGCATTTTTTTGCTGAAAATAAACGAATTCTTGTTGAAGTGGATTTGGTGAATGCAAGGATTTGTAAAACGATTTTCTCGGCAATTAGGACGAATTGAAGGACGAGGCATACCTCAATGGATTGGAAATTAAATGTAGAAGCGGAATAAGGCGAGACTTTGCAACGGGAGTGCGTTGGTTGGTAATTTGAGAGTGATTTTTGATGTAACCTACTTTGTCGCATTGAACTCGAGGAATTGGAGGGAATTTGTGGAGTATTTGATCTTAAAGTGTGATGAAATTGTAGGTGATTGTTAGGCAAACACAATAATGGGGGCAGAGTTATCTTAAAGGTGTTTCCTTTGAACATTTGATGGGGTCCGGGGACGTGTTCTGGGAGAACTTGATGCTGCTCTGAATCTCGACAATTGAATGTTGATGGACACCAAAATGTGCAGGGAATTCATTGGAGAAGCGTAATGAGGTGAAGATGTGTTAATGGAGTGTACTGGTTGGGTCCTTGGAAACAAAGTACATGGCATCCCTCGTTTGTAAGAGGATTGAGAAATTGAGTACGAATCTTGACCTATTTTCCCATTAAATGTCTAGAACATATTTCAGAAATGCCCCCTCATTGGAATTCATTCTCCATTTGTGCAGAATTTTACCCCATGCAAGGGGGCCAGGCTCCCAGTGCGATTGTGGTTGTGAACCCGAAGTTGTCTACATTTATCCGAAGCACAGCTGATCGCATATGCCCACTGTAGGTCACTGTTCCGTTTATCCAAATTGAGTAGGTTCTCATCCCTGGATTCACTTCAGAGAACAGAGAACGTCCGATAAAGAAAGTGTATCGATAACTGAACAATTGACTTTGCCAACTTTGCCACTGCGTTTATGCTCTCAAAACAGACATTCAGATGATGAATGGCACAAGAACCTGTTTCCCTTAATCACACGCCTCGTTCCTACTTCCTACAATTCAGTCGAGGAACCAGATCAGTTGGCGAACTCCACGGAAGACAACAGCAGTTCCTCCTCCGAGCACACCTGTATTGAAGTTGAAGTCAAAGAAGTTGCCGGCAAGCGGTCTCTTTCACAGAGAAACTTATACATTTCTTTACCAAATACTTTCGGTTAACCTCTATTCTTTTCCACAGTGGATGACTTACCGCCTCCACCCCACGGTTGCAGATGCCTTTCGACAAAGTTTCGCTTGTTCATTCGTCGTCTCTCCCTCACGAAAGCCTTCAACTTCGTCTAACTTAACCCATTCAACTTGGTACCTGCCTCAAAACCTGAACCGAGCATACATCTTCCCAAAAGAGATGCTCGCATTCCCACACTCCGTCCAAACGGTGGATGGAGGGTACAAAAGAATGGAATAAAAGAAGAGGGGATTTGCAATTCAGGCACATTCGCTTGCCACATAATTCGTCATCCCTGCATCACGTACGATGAATTTAGTGCAACTACTTTGTGAACAGGAAAAGATGTAGTCGCATCCTTCATTTCGGAAGGCCGCACATAATCCCTAGTTATGACATGTGGCAGCACTGGGACACGAATGAAAGTGTCTTCTTCTTTTCTTGCCTCTGAGGTGAACTTTGACGTTGACGGAGGAAGTTTGAACAAGAGGACACTCCGGACCTTTATTGCGTCTCCGGTCGTTGCACAAAAGCGCAATTCGAATGGGTGATGGGACGTTGCCAGAGCATCCTTTAGCGGTCCTGTACGGTTGTCGACAGTTGTCGACAGAACCTAATCAAGGACTTACACATGTAGCTGCCAATGAATTTCGGGATAACACGACCACAATGCATGCATTTGAATTGGTTTATCTATCGGGAATCACTGTGCGGAATATTAATTTCGAATACATTTGGACCAACAAAGTATCGGGCATGCAACCGCCATCAAAACATTTTGTTATGCAAAATAATACACGCGGTATAATATTTAATAACCCCCGATATCGACGCGGTGGCATACAAAAAAAAAGAACGAGGACCTAACTGCTGGCCGGACAATTAATGCTTGGACACCTTTCAACACGAACAGTGGGCGACGAGGAATTTGGTACAGGATGGCACTTGATGGAGGGAATGTTGATCAAACAATTAAAGTTGTGGATTATGCCTGCTTGGTGGAAGCGAAAAGACTGAAGGAAGATACTGTGAAAGAAATACCTCTCAACTTAGGTCGGCTTACATCAGTTTTGGGCATCGACAACTAAGCTTTTGAACGTCAAAGCGATTTAACGAACAAAGTCAGTGCCAATCTTTGAAACCATATAGCATCGGAGAGTCCCTCAGCGTACGAGCAGTTCATCTGAACATCTCTCGCCGTCCATCAGACGTGATCAGCTGGCCACTTGTGCATTTGACCTCCAGAGCCAATGATCGCCTGAAACTCTGTTCGTAGAGAGCACTGTCCATCTGAGACACCACATCGGAAGGAACCCTCGACTCTGCCTAATTGAATGGCGCTTCATTGGTACCTCTGAAGAGACTCTACGTCCATATGCAGTCCTGTCATTCTGTGGTGCCACCTCGGACGAAAGCTCACAAGAAGTGCGTATACTTGAGGTGCTTCATCGGCGACTTCTGATCTGAGCGTCTAGCCATCCCATCACTTGACCCAATGACCATCAGAGCAACTCCGCCTCAGGGAGACTTCGTTTTATCTTGTTGTCCTCCTTTTAAGTGAGAAATCGAGTGGAAATAGCTCGAATAATGGAAAGAAAATCCAATGGACTTAACACTCCGTCGCTCAGTGTGACAAACGACGCCGCTTCTCGTGAAATAAAAATGCACAGCAACAGCCTACTGTATACATCGTACATTATTCAGCGATCAGACAAGAGATTAAAATTTGCAAATTCCACTTTCATTTGGACAAAAAGTGTTCGCCTGGAATCCCCCCCTAGCTTTATGTTTATGAAATTTATTATCCAAAAATTTTCGGGAATTCCCACAAGAGGGGGAAATTGTTTTCCGAAATAATTATTCGAATGTCCGGTGGGAGATAATCGATGAATTGCAGGCAGTCGCCACGCGTCCAGCTCCCACTCGGATCACATTTTCACGACTCAACCGGTGCACTGGTGTGTAAAACCGAAAAGCTGGCCACGAGTCCAGTTGGAGGCTCTCTCTAATTACCAGGTCCTATCGCTCGGTCGTTAGCAGGACATTAGCAGATCATTAAGTGATTCCATTATTGCTGCCGGCAGGCATATGGCAGGATTAATTGTCAAAATGGCGATTTTGTCAATCGCTTCGCCTAATGAATTATTGAAGCAATTATTTTCCACTGTGTCACACCCACTTCATCTCTGAGCGAGTAAGAGTCGTTCGTTCGTCCTTTGTCGTCCGGAATGAGACACAGCAGACACCAGACACCAGTCCAGTCCAGTTGACATGGCCAAACTGACAGTGAATTGTGGCCGTGCTAATTAATGTTGGTAGCCTGACATTAGTCTGGCCAACAATGATTTGATGTGCCACCTCCCAGAGACGGGCGCATGTAACCACATCCTTTGGCCTTCAGTCACCATTCCACCATCCAACACCCACCACCCACCACCCACCACCGGAGGAAGTCAAGGAAGGAAGGAAACATTTATTTTTGTGTGCCATAATGAAGATGTGATTGGGATTCTTATTTTTCTTCTTCAAATGACATCAAGGAATAGTCCAGCCACCAGCACCGACATCATGACCACTTCCAGTTTCACGATGGACCACTTGGTGTGGGTTGGAGTCCAAGTTGAAGTCATTAACAAAGCATTAAGGAACAAATTCTGGCATCGTTTTGTGATTTTGTCGTTGCGCTCTATGTGGCCATGCGATGCTAACCTATTTAATGAGATAGCTCGCCGCTGTGGGGGGGGCGGGTATGTTGGGCGAGATGGGAAAAAAGTGGACGGGAACTTATTCGAAACTCGTCTGTTAGTTCCGGAAATTAAGTTGTCAGCTGGACATTGTGTCAGTTTAGTCAGAGTTTCACTTCCACATTCACAACCATTTTCACTTTGTGTGCCGTTCAGTTCAGCGTTGTCCTGTTATGCTACTGCTTGTGCTGCTGTGTGTCCATATTTCCTGTCCATCTGTCTGTCTGCTCGTGTATGTGTGCGGGGGTTTATTGAAACAATTTATTATTTGCTTTGTTAAATGTTGTGTAATTGACAGGATTGTTTATATTTAGATGCTGCTTTTTCTCTCACTTTCTCTGCTTTTGTGGAGACAGAGAGAGTATTTAACGGTAATTACCGTTATTTGGTCACTCTTGTGGGGCTTAGTTAGCCGCAGCGCGTGGGTAGGGGATGAGCTGACATGAATTGGTGCTTAAATTAGAGTCCAGTTCAGAGGAAGTCAGTGTTTGATTGGTGTTAATGACGGACGAACTTGGACACGTACGCTGCCATATATTTGAGTGCGAGTGCGTACCTAATTTATAGCGGGCATGAACCACACACAGATCGATCCCGGGGCTTGAAGGGGAGAGCTCATAGAGATTCCCTTGGATGTTGGAGCTTAATTTATTGTTCACGATTGAATTCAGTTTAAGGCAGTCTAGTACATTAAGAGGGAGCAGGGGGGGAGGGGGGGGGCGGTCAGGACACACTTATTCACTTGGATACTCACTATCAAATGGACAACAACAGATCCTTCAAATAATTCACTCAATTTGCATACAACCCATCAGCCAAGCACTGCCCGATAAACATTCCAGTGGATTCACCTCTGACGTCACAGAAAATAAAAAAATGCACTTTTCTCGAATTTCGAAGGATTTCCAATCAAAATTTGGACTGAATATCCTTAAACTATCACCTCCGCATTGAGCCCCATCCATTTTAAGTGAAATTTCAGCTCAAAAACAAAAAAAATCGACTTTTAAGAAATTGACACATTTCACACGAAAAAATGCAGTAAACCGGCAACACAATCGACTCGCATTTTTTTTGCTGAAACTAAACGAATTCTTGTTGAAGTAGATTTGGTGAATGCAAGGATTTGTGAAACGATTTTCTCAGCAATTAGGACGAATTGAAGGACGAGGCATACCTCAATGGATTGGAAATTAAATGTAGAAGCGAAATAAGGCGAGACTTTGTAACGGGAGTGCGTTGGTTGGTAATTTGAGAGTGATTTTTGATGCAACCTACTTTGTCGCATTGAACTCGAGGAATTGGAGGGAATTTGTGGAGTATTTGATCTTAAAGTGTGATGAAATTGTAGGTCATTGTTAAGCAAACAAAAGAATGGGAGAGGAGTTATCTGACCATTCCCTTAAAGGTGTTTCCTTTGAACATTTGACGGGGTCCGGGGACGTGTTCTGGGAGAACTTGATGCTTCTCTGAATCTCGACAATTGAATGTTGATGGACACCAAAATGTGCAGGGAATTCATTGGAGAAGCGTAATGAGGTGAAGATGTGTAAATGGAGTGTGTTGGTTGGTTACTTGGAAAGAAATTACATGGTATCCTTCGTTTGTAAGAGGATTGAGAAATTGAATACGAATCATGAGCTATTTCTCATGAAATGTCTAGAACATATTTCAGAAATACCCCGTTATTGCAAGGCATTCTCCATTTGTGCAGAATTTGACCCCATGCAAGGGGGTCAGGCTCCCAGTGCGATTGTGGTTGTAAATCCGATATTCTTGAGAAATGCTTGAGTGTCTAGGCCGAAGTTGTATACATTTATCCCAAGCACCGCTGTGGGAGGATGGAAACCCGTGTCCAACGCTTTGAATTGTGTCATACTCTGTTTATCAAAATTAAGTAGGTTCTCATCCCCGGATTCACTTCAGGTAACAGAGAACGACCGGTAAAGTGAGTGTATAGCTAGCTTATCGCGGGCATGAACCAAACACAGGGCGATCCCGGTGCTTGAACGGGAGAACTCAAAAAGATGAATCCACCAGCGAGCCGGTTTTTTTTAGATTCAACCGTTCGCAGCCAGGCCTAACCCTTCCACACGTTACTCACACAAAGTGTGTTTCAAATCGAAGGCACTCCGTGTCCTCATCATTCACCCGTGAACGGTGTTCAAGGAAACGCCTGCAACATCGGCCTTCTACATGAGGGCGGTCCCAAAACGCCCATCTCCTCAAATCATGTCCATTCGACAATACAAAGTATCCCTATTTGCAAAGATTAAAGGAGTAACGGTGACAAAAGGACTCAAACGGGCCAAACAACAAAGTGAAAGCAAAAGACGAACAAGACGATGAAGAAGAAGAAGCAAAAAAAAGGAAGACGACGAAGAAAACAATTTATTTTAACTGACACAATAAAGCCGACGGAATAACGGTCTTTCCCCTCTTAACTGTAAATATTATTTCTGTCCCAATGACCTAACAACACAAGGGCCAACACAATACCAGCCGGAGCACGCCCCTCCGCCTTGGCCCGAGCACCAGCGACCGGGAACCCAGACGAAGCCAGGACATCGGAAGAGGCAGCAGCGAAGAAAGGAAGTGTGAGAGAGACAGCGAGCAAAGTGTTAGACTCATGTTCAAGGACTTACAAAAAAAAAAACAGAAAAAAAGTATAAAGAAACGAAAGAAAACTATTCCATTGGAAAAATAAATCCATTCGATGAATGTCCTTAAGGATGAAACAGAGGTCTACAACAGCAAGGCACCACTTTATTTGAATGTGTATCCTTGTATCCTGGTGGCTGTGTGTGTGTGGGTTGTGCGCCACTCCTTGAAGAATTCCCAGGATGGCATTACAAGGTGACTACACTCTATTGCTCCCAAATGGCACGAGCGCAGCGCTACGGACGAGTAGCAGAACCCTTTCTTTTTCGTTGGTCTGCGGCGACTTGGTGGGGGGTGGTGCGGGGTGGTGCGGGGATGACCTCTGCGTTCCGTCTTGAATTTCGTTCAAGCACTTGGGCTTGGGCTTGGGCTTGGGCAGCAGGCGGCCGACTGAAGTTCACACTAAATTTATTCGAATTTAATGAGTGCAAGGGATCAGCTACTGGTCCTTGCCGAGGCGAGGATTTTATTGCAAAATTATGGTAAACAAGGGGATGACCGGTCTTGAAGGTGAAAATGATTTGCTTTTTCTCCTTGGGTTGTTTTCCCTCGAAAATTGAAAAGAGTTCGATTAGCCTTTGTAGTCATGTGGAAGAAGGTGGTGCTGTCTCGAAGTAATTATCTCACCGTTCAACCGGCCGGGTGGTGAATCTGCATTTTTATTGGAGTTTTCACTTGACCGAGTCAATTCGAATTCATTGCGAAACAGTTCAGTGGAATTTATTAAACTGGACCGACACGAGTGGAGGGGAGGCTTAAGGAAGAGTGAGAGTCCTTAAGCCCGTTTCGAATGATTGTCCAAATCTAAGCCATCAAAAAAACTGCTCTCTGACGTCCTTTCACTCGGAATTAGCTCACTTAGCAGAGCTATTTGCGAGGCAACCGCATGAATGCACTACAACATGGGAGCACTGTCAGCTTTGCCAGCCTTTCAGCAGACATATTCTCAGATCACAATACACAAAGGCATTAGTTTATTCATTTCGGGAAGGACACCCAGCCACCGTTCCCATTCCAGTCGAAGCTCCTGATTGACATCTTCGATTTGATTTTCTGCCATTGGACTGGTGCATGCTTGTGGTCCAACGGTCGACCGGACTGCCTTGTTTCTCTTGGTTAACTATGAGTGAATACAAATGCTGACAGTCTGCAAGTGGGGATGGGAGCCAGCGTGAACGTGTGTCTCAGGGGATTTGCTAAATTTGCTGACCATTGCATTTCAATTGTGAGCCCAGACAGACAGGGGGCCACTTGCTGCCGATAATGGACGCAAAGTGTTGTTGCAAGGGACACCAGACACTCGTGCATTGAAATGCAGCCCCTCCAGCCGAGACGTCATAGAATTTGATGGCAGCGGTCGTTTGCCTGTAATCGAAAAACTCATGTGTGCCAGCCTTGTCTGAAATCAATTTTTTTCGCCATTCTTTCGTGGGAACGGCGCGGGGGTGTCTTGGCGAAGCAACCACGATGCGCCCATACGATGGATTAAGTTTTCCCATGAATCAGGCGATTGACGCTGGTGCTGGGCAAAAGTTTCTCGGAGTTCCAGTTGCCGTCGCCGTCGGAGTATCTTGGGGTTTAGTTGGTCCACAGCGAGAAGTATCCTTTTGTACGACGGTGCACTGTCTAAAAATGAAGTTTCCCAGCTATCCTAGTGGAAGGGAACGAGTGGGCAACTTTCCATCACATTCACTTTATTGTTTGGCAAAGGAGACGGGTACTGGGTTGGGCAGGATGGCTGGTACTTTCCCTTGTCCTCGGTGACGAAAAGAAAACTATCTGGGATAGTCGATTTTTTTGCTCCTTAAAGTTTGAAGTGAAACTTTGACTCATCAGAAGTTCAGAGGCTCCTTTGATGGTGCTTGCTTTCCATTCACCAGATACACATGACAGAAGGCTGTGTTTGTTCAAGTGAAATGGTGAATTAAGCAGTGAAGTGCAGCGGTGACTGGGACTTTTAATTGACTCGTCAAGTGTTCGTACAATGAAGCATTAGAAAGTGCTCCTTCTGTTAAGCTTTAGAATGAAGACTGTACTTTGGTTTGATTGATCAATGCGGCGGCATACTTGGAAACTGGATGAGAAGCGGGTTAGAGCTGAGGCTAGGTTTCGTCGAAAGAAATATTCTGCATCTCTATGAGAAGAGGAAAACGAACAACTACGTGAGAAGAGAAAACACGTCGAGACCGTGCTGCGGCCAATAATGTCTAAGCTGCCAAATATAAAGTACGATCAAAACTAGATTGGAAAAACCAAAATGTCGAGATACCACGTAAAACAGCTAACAGCTAACAGCTAACAGCTAACAGCTAACAGCTAACAGCTAACAGCTAACAGCTAACAGCTAACAGCTAACAGCTAACAGCTAACAGCTAACAGCTAATAGCTAACAGATCACAGCTAACAGCTACCAGCTACCAACTTCCAACTAACAGCTACCAGCAAGTGACATGTTCGCAGCTAGCAGCTAACTGCTCAGAGCTCACTGAAACCAGCTACCAGCTAATAGTTCCTTTTGGAAAATACAACTGCTTGGCCAACCAAGTCCTTGTGATTCTCGCCTCGCAACCATTAAACTCTTCCCAAGCATTGAGCGTAATGACCTTAAGTGAATAAACAGTCTGCGAGGCTAAGTACCAGCCCCAAAACCCTCTCAAAGTCCACTGAATCGCATTCAAAAGAATCGCCGTTCCCAAGATTCTATGCAAACACTTATCCAACTTCAAAGTGCAGACAAATCAAATGCCCCTCACCCGAAAGTGTGCTGTACGAAATAAAACTTCAGAGATCTCCATAATTTCCAAGCCCGCATTCTGCTCGCTCCTCCGTTAAGAATCCCCAACAACCATTGGCGAGGACATTCACTCAGTTCAAGCAAATAAATATGTACCACCATCATCGCCCCGATCGTGTGGTCATAACCAAAAGAGTTTTCGCCTTAATTTAGTATGTTCCCCTCACTCCCGAGACCCAACTTTGCAAGGATACCAAGGAAAATAAAAAAAATCGTTCACATTTCTAATGAAATTCGAAACACAGCAGAAAAAGAGGCACACAAAAAATAGGAGAAAAAAAATCACAACTCCCGGTGCAGCTCCTCGCCCGCCCTCTCATTTGGCCGAAAAGTTCTAATTAAAAATATCCACTTCTGTGCACAAGTGTGTATGCGCCGATACGGATATGCACATCCATATGGGATATCCTCTTCTAGGCGGGCTCCCCCGGGCCACCGCCCACATCCTCCGCAATGGATTCATGCGAGGAGTGCCCCCCGACGACGAGGGTACATCTCCCTTTGTGTACGTTCGAAATTTCTTCATTCTTGTTGCGGATTTTTTATTCATTCGAAGGCGTACTCCCCTCCACCTCGGGTGTTCATTTCAATAGTCTGCATGAAGTTTAATTGAATGAGTTGTTGCTCCCTGGGTTTGTGTATTTTTCTTTTATTTAAATCTCTCTCCCCCGACCTCTCCGTGATCCCGTGAATGGCATCAGCACCAGCCATCAACAACGTCAGTGCCATAGTGTGGAACAAGGAAGCGTTATGACTTCGGAAAAATAAAGAAACTCAGGATAACGAAGACGTGCAAGCAGAAAATTTCTGTGAATTGAAGTGCGGTTGGGGATCAACCTGACCTGACCTCTGGCACCACGGGTGGCGAAGCGGTTGAGAATGTTTTTGGAATTGCTACCAATTTCGAACCTGTCCTGGTTTGATCCGGTTTATTGAGAAATTCCCGAGAAATGCTGTGCGTTGTGGTTGGCAGCGATGGAATTCAACTGAATCTTGGATGGAACATGGATGCTGATAAAGCTGAGTCTGATCCATCAATGCCACAGGCAACCAGTCCTAGACAAGTTGCCATCGCAATCGAGTGAATAAGAAGTTCTTAAACTGCGAACTGGTCATGAATTCGTAAGCAACTTGCTTTTAAATCCAGACTTGTCCTCCATCTAACTTCAAAGTTCAGCTCGTAACAGGTGCATTGCCCACAAGCGAACCGCACAGCACTCTCCAATCGAACCGAGAAAGTATCAGTACGGTGTTAAGCAGTTTCACTTCCATTAATAGCGTCGTCATATCGTACTTTCCCACAAAAGTTTCCTCTCCCACTATCTTTTCCCACCACACTTTTGCCTCGGCCTGTGCATGTGCCTGTGTGTGTGACGACCCTTGTGGAACTTCAAACTTGTGAAATAGTTTTCCCAAATAACTTAAAGAGTTTCATTAAGTATCGCTTGTGTTGTTGGAGAATGTCCGGTTCACATTCAGACGTCAATGCGGGTCAAAAATTAAATTTACGGAGCAGAGGATGAGTAAGCTTCTTCTTCTTTGGCTGGCCCTATAGTCCTGGGTGGACCTGGGCATCTGCCAACATGACTCTCCACCTAGTACGGTCTTGCGTCAAATAACGTTCAGCTGAATGAGGTCCCTTTCCAGCAGCGTACGCCACCGGAGGCGTGGTCTTCCTTAACCGCGTTGTCCCTCGGAGTCGGATTCTACGACTTTCCGGGCCGAAACATTGGTGTCCATTCGCTCTACATGACCTAGCCATCTGAGACGAGGGACTCGAACTCGTTTGACCAGATCCACGTCGCCGTTCTCAGAACATACCGGACCAAAGACAACATGAAGCACTTTCCGCTCGAAGCGACCAAGAATCTCCTAGTTCGCTTTCGTTAGTGTATATGCTTCTGCGGCACACACTGGGACAATCAAGGTCTCTTCGTTCTTCGAGAGAGGGCTTTATTCCTCAATTGCCTGCCCAGCCTAAGGATACAGCGATTCGCGAGGGTGATCCTTCGTTTTATCTCCGCGGTGGTGTCATTCATTGCATGAACTTTGGAGCCTAGGTAGACAAAGTCTTCCACTACTTCGAGGTATTCGCTGTCCGCTTAAAAGAATTATAAATTTATCGCGTTTTTTAGGGCATATGTATATCCAAACTTCGTTTATATGAAAACGCTTAATTGCGACAAATTTTCTGCATTTTTTGTGCTGCAAATAAGAAGAGTCGACTTTGTTTTACCCTCATTGACCGCAAGACTCGTCGTAGCCGCTTCCTTCTCGATGCTCACGAACGCCTCACTAACAGCCCGTTTTGTCCTTGTCATGATCAATGTCATCGGCACATGCGAGCAGTTGCACAGATTTGTGGAAGATCGTGCGTCTGGTCTTGACTTCTTCTCGAGAATGATGTCAAAGAAATCGCATGACAGTGCGTCGCTTTATCTGAATCCTTTTTGTGACATCAAAGGTCTCGGTGAAATTTTACCGACCTTGACGGAGCGAGTAAGCACTTGGGTCGGTTATAATGGATGACACTGACTTGATGGTAAATTGAGGTGAGAATTAATAGAGGAACTATAAGGACTGCTCAGCGACATCGGCTTGGTCTGGTCTTTAGGGATGATACAGCTAAGGGAATGAGCTTTGACTCAAATCTGAGCCAAAACAACAAGCTTCTAGTCTGAGATCCTGAACTGCAACCTATTCCTGGTATCATCACTGGTTTTTTTCTGCACGCCTTTGAGGAGGCACTGTGGGGGTCCATATTTAGACCGAGAGACAGACAGTCAGACTGCAACTGTTCTCCGTCGCATACCCTTTTCTAGCAAAGACAAGAAAGCAGTTCCTTGGAAAGCACTTCTTCATACCGTGGACATAAAGACATGAAGTGGACAATGCCTGAAGAGGATACCAGCAAGTACTTCTTAGATGTCAGTTAGTTCCCCTGGCTAACGAGGAATCGATGTGTCCTGTTAGTGATAGCACAATGGATCAGCTGTGACAATCAATCTTACCTAAGCTAACGTAAAACTTGGTGCTCTAAGTGAACCACGTCCATAAGGCCATCAGGGACCCCAATTGTCTACCTAACACACCGTTAACTAAATCCCCAGGCGTTTTGATTGCTATATCACTTGAATCTCAACAGAATCCGCGTCAGCGTGAAGGTGATAAACACGGCCAGACTGTTCGACTTCTTCTTCTTTGTTTGGCGCTACAGTCCTCGGGCCTGGGCCTGGGCCTGGGCCTCAACCAACAAGCCTCTCCATCCAGCACGATCTATCGCCAGCTGCCTCCAGTTGCGCACACCAAGTTGACTGAGGTCCTTGTCAAGTTGTGTGCGCCATCTCGTTCCAGGACGTCCTCTGTTGCGTTGTTCCAATGGCTCGAAATCGAAGACTGTCAGACGTTCGTCATTAAATGTGGACGAAGCCGTTCATGTCTCAATCTTCCAAGAAACAATTCTGATTGTTCCCCATTAAGTGTCCTTCAGCTCCTTTCCGAGGGAAAATCCACTTCAACTTGAAAAATCGACTAAAAAACTTGTCGAAAAGCAGAAGCACTTTAGACATCTAATCTGTGCGGGTTGCTCATCAATAAATCGAATTAAGACATTCCACAGCCACAAATGAAAAGTTGCACCCATCCCCTGAGCTCTGCGAAAAACACAAGAGGGATCATCTTTGTTTTCGAGTTTTCAAGCAAAAACCCCATGCAATCACCTTCAATTATTTGAAGTAATGCAGGCGATTGCAATGCAGGTCAATGCCAATTACTTAGTGTTTTGTATCTTCCGCAAAGGGAACGAGTGTGTGTGTGTGTGAGGGACAGGGAGAGATACCGCATGCAATCTATTCGATACAACAAATCCCTCTCGTTCTTCGGTCGTCGCCTCTGCATTATCTCCACCTTAACAATCGATACCTTGACAATGCAAAGGAGAGAAACAAAAACAGGACAACGATGGCAGCAGCATTGTGCCATGACAAGGGCCTCTTCGCTGCTGGAGGAATGTGCTTGTGCTTGTGCCAGTGCCAGTGCCAGCATATTCACCTTGTAGCACACGGTACCATTTCAGTTCAAAGTGTACATCCACATGCTAAGAAAGTTTAACCCAAGAAAGTGGAAGATATAAATCATTGGTGAAGGTTTTATGTGCGACATCCTTGGCTTCACTGTGCGGAGGGAAAATTCCGTAATTTCACCGATTCCCTTCCTCCGTAACGTTGGTTTTTCTTTTCTTTTCTTTTGCTTCTCTTGCTTAGTGCAAGCCATACAGTTACGTTAGATTTAAATTGAGAAGGATGAAGATAACAATTTTATCGTTTTTATCCTTGTGTGAGCTATCCCCACAATCTCTGTTCGTTCTCCTTACAGATTCTTGTGATGTGCCCTGGCTAAATGGATGTGTGTTGGATGGTCGGATGGTTGGGTGGCAGTGAGAGGAGGCGACATATGTGGATTGGTAATCGGAATCTGGTTGACACTCACAGGATATTCCAGGAATGGAACTTCGATGAATTGGAAGCTTAGGAAGTTTGACACAGGTGGTGGTGACATTTCAAAAAGGATTGCAATACGATACAAATCGGGGGGGCGAGCGCTCCGGCTGTGGATGGGCGATGGGCGATTGGTATGAGGATACCTTATGTGGCAGCCATAAATTAGGTGCGAACCATAAAAATCTGAAGAGGAGCGGAACGGAAGGTACGAGCAAGTGATGCGTAGCTCGTAAAGTGGTGAATAGATTCGACGTAATGGGACAAAAGAGATGGTCGTAGATTTAAGGAGTGGCTTAGAGGCGGCATATGGGTGGGTTCCCCCGTCAGTCGAGTGGAGAACTGATTGGTTACAATGATTTCGTAGGCAAGGTGGGACAACAAATTTTGGATAGAAAATGAGAATCTCTGGCAAGCTCAGCGGAGGGGAATAAATTACAGAGAGACAACTGAAGTGGAAACTGCTGCATGTGAAGGAGTCTTTTGTACAATCAGCTTGGATAATTGAAAAAGGAAATGACTTTGTAGCCACACGTTTGGGTTAATTTTTTGAGAAGAGCTTAGTGCTCTTTTGTGTAGAAGCGGGGACGGAAGAGAGGATAGAGGGGGATCGTGGAGATCGGAAGAAATTGCACCAGAAGACGGCGATTGCCATGGTTCTGTGCACGTCAGCTTAGTTTCGTGCTTATGAAGTGTAAATTGGCGTCCGGTGGACGTTCATTATCGACTACTGAACCTGAAGCTGGCAACAGGGAGCTGTTGCTGCTCATACGTTGCACGGCAACCATCAGGAGTGACGAAAGTGTGCCGAGTTCGTCTTTTGAAACCAAGTCAGGTTTTAGTAGACATCAGCCCAGTTTCGCCTAAATTGGTGACCGGTGGACGTTCATCATTGATTACTGGACGGGATGCTGATAACAGAGAGCTGTGTGCTGCTCATATTCTCTACATGACTTGACAACCTTCAGGGTATAGTTTTAGTTGAAGCTTGGCATCAGTCCGATGATGAAATCTAGCTTAACACCTACTTCCTCTACAAACTCGAGCCAGAAACCTTTTCCGACTTGTCTTAGCTGTCAAAGGAATTTTCCTTGTCTAACGTCTGCTTATTCTTAAGGGTTTCCTTGGCGATACTGTCCAACTTCCTTCAACGCATCACCAATCCACCATTGATTCTGAATTGCTACACAAACTTAAGCCGCCACGTGCGGCGATCTTATATCAATGCTCTCCTATAAGCTCTGCCGAGCTTAAGGCGATGGCGAAATCAATTACGCGAAATCTAGAGCATCTTCGGATTGGATACCCGTCAACTGTGCTCCCTCTCTCAGAAGGAAAAAAAAATAAATTAAATTATTCATTCTTCAAACGTACAAATCACAAAATCACAGTTAAGTAGCTTAAGGATGCCTCAATAATTTCAATGACTTCAAACCAGTGCCACACCCGCAGACGAGTAGTCGGATCTTCGATTCGATGGAGGACACGATAAACGGTAGCGACGAATGAGGCTACATACGGACCACGAGAACGACGACAACGGAAGTGGTTGCTTTCTTCCACTGCTTCATCGAAACTAAATTGCTATCTCGGCGCATATTCCACGTAAATTGCTTTGAGAATCACTTTTATAACTCACTCCAGACGAGTTCCACTTCCAACGTCAATTATGGATCCTATTTCATATTTTATGGGCTTGTGTGGTGGTTGTTCCTCGTTCGCTTTGGACGGTGGGGCGGCTTTTTCCTTGAGATGCAAGCATGTGTGTGTGTGCGCGTTCGCTGAATAGATGGACGGATGAAGAGGAGGAAGATGGCGATGATGGGGAAGTTGAATAAAATTGGAAAAAAGCCATCTCAGGAGTTCTTCAAGATGCGTCCGGTGGTGGCTTTCGGGGGCAGTTGTGTGGGGTGAATTTAATTGGTTAGATTTGCCAGTTGCAACTTGTCTAAAGGGGGCAGGGACCGGCTAGGGAAAGATTACCTTGCTTGTTGGGGTTTGCATCTGAAGCAGAAATGGACTGGGGCACCTGAGCGTTGGTATGTGTTGGTTAGTGATGAGCAAACAGTTCTTATTAATCAAAACAGAGGAACGAAAGTGTGTCGGTTGCATGTTCAAGAACAGAAGCAAACACTTACCATTCAAATGAGCTCCCATGAAATGCAGACAGAGAGAAAAAATCTTAAAGATCCGAGTTAAGGTTACATTTTTAACTCGACTCGATTGGAAATTCGTTCGAATTGAAATCGAGTGCCAAACTGAAATATTTCATTTCTTCACTTCCTTGCCAACACTTGTTCCGCCCTGCTATTGGCCCCATTGGTTTAGGGCTCAAAATAACCGTCTTCTTATTCTGTATAAAATCCTCAAAGGAAGTTGCAAAGCCAAAAACACACTGTTTTCGAGATATGGGCGATTTTTATCATCAAGATTAAGTATTTTAGGTCACATTTTTCGACACCGACGTTCTAGTCAACCAAATGGCATGATACTTCCACCATTGGAATGGTAATTTTCGTCTTCTCCACAGGCATCATTTAGGTGATTGGCGACGGTGTAGTAGCCCAATGCATGCAATGCCGCGGATTTCTTACCGACGTTTGGGAGCCTCCAGGGTGTAGACGAACCAAGCGAATGGTTTGTCTACACCCTGGAGAGTCATGCCACCTTCGGTTGTTCTCTAGAGAAGCCCAGCCATCAATGGAAGCCCTAACCGGGGACGCGGGTAGTCCCAACGCAGGTTCGGCCCCTAAGAGTATCGCCACTGATCCTTGTCCAGCAAGTTCATCGGCGATCTCATTTCCCATGGTCCCGTGGTGGCCCGGGAAGTCTTAACTGATTGCACCTGCCGATCCAATCCTGGCCTATCATTGACGATCTGTTTCCAGAGGTTTTATGGCCGCCTGACTATGTAATAAGAGATCTTTGATGGCCGAAGGGCTGCCTCTAGAATAGCTGTTACGTCTGTCTTCTGTCTGGAAAGCACTGCAGTGGTTCGGAAGACCCGTAGCCATGGAAATCTCTGGCGAACTATAGAAAACTATGCCTTCATCCCACTTGGAACCGTCTGTTTTGGATTCCATTGCAGTCGTCCCATTCCTCTCTTGTGGTGATTGTTGTCATCATCATCATCTGACCCGTTTGCTCCATCTCCAGTCCACTCGATCCTCCGCCATCGACTCTAACTCATCAGGCGTTATGCTCAAGCGCAACCAGGCGAGTTTTTGAACTTGGTCCAACCATCTCGTCCTGGGTCTGTCAAGCGGTCGCCTACCTGACGGAATCGCATTCAAGGCACGCCTCGGAAGTCGTGCTGATGAGGACTTGATTGTTGTTCTGTGCTTTATTTCGAAGTCTTCAAAAGATGTCAAATAGTCCGATTGGTTTGGAGTAGTTCCATATTTTGATATGGGCTTTTCCCCATTAATTAAATTCTCTCTGTCTTATTGTATATGTCCATGGGAAGAATATTTAGTAAAATGTTTAGGCCGGCCGTGGGTGCGCCTGTAATACAGATGCAAGCAGATCTTTGTATTACGCTCGGGCAAATGTAAGTCATCAACTATTTGTCTGTAAATACTTCCCGAAGCCTACATCGTTTCACTCTATTCAACATCTGCCATCCACCACCGCGGCTGTATCATGTTATTCACAACTCTCGACTTATGGCTGACCAACTTCACACGCAGGCGAATAAATCCCCGCTCGATCCAACGAGCAAACCTCGTCCTGATTAAAGAGTGTTTTCCATAAACTTTAGCAGCACGGATCAATTACGCCATCGCTGGTTGACTACGAGGACTCCTTTCAAATCATTTCCAATTAGAGCCCTTGACTTCCGCAATTAACAGTGAAAAGGGGGGGAAAAAAATAAAAAAAACTCTCCCCCTCATTTGCTCGGTTGCTCTCGTCTCAAAAGAGCGCTTTCAATCGAACCACAAGAGCCCACTCCACCCTTGTTGTATTGATGGCCGATGGAGGGGTTAGAGCAAATTGAATCGATAATTGCATCGAGAGAGTAGCTAATTTCCACAAAATGCTGCCTCCATGTCGGGGGTGGCACGGAGGCCGCCGGGCTCTTCACCCCGGCCAGGCCACTTCACATTCATCATTCATCATGGTTCTCTGCACCTTCCTCATGCCGCACAATTTGCCATCATAGTCGCCATCGCCGTCATCGCCCTCATAGCCGTTGCTCTGCGTCCTTGTCGTCGTCGTGGGGAGCAATAAATATAACGAACATTCCTTTCGTGTGTACTGGAGTCAAATTATTATTCCCTTTTCACGGATGGCTGGCTAAACGTTTCCCATGGTTTCGTTCGCCGCTGTTCGTTGCTTTTCATTTCTGCTTTTTTTTTTTGTTGTTCTTCTTTTGCTTCTTCAAGTTTTTGGCATGAAAAGCTGTCGACAGCTAAATGGGCTCCTGGGAAGAAATAAATCATACCGTTGGCCACTTATCGAAATTGATGCGGTTGCCTGAATTAGTGCGGCACCGTCGTCTTCATCTTCGAATTCTCCAGGATATGATTCGCGGTGGCGTAGCCTTGGGGTCGTAGCCCCCTGATTTTGAGAACGATTCCCGTGGGAATGGCGAGAGTTCATTGGAATCGACTTACTGGTTCGTTTGAAGTGATGCCTCCGAAGCTATTGCCAAATCTTACAGTCATTAGCATATTTTAATCACAAACTCACACACACACAGAAACACACTCAAATGCAGTCAAAGTGTCAAATTTCCTCCCACACGCCCAATCGGATCCGATCGACTGAGTGGTGGAAACTTGAAATTCAAATGGAATCCATTAGGACTGCCACTGCCTGTGTGTCTATCTTGTGTAACACGTTCCCTTGGATCTCCTCTCCATTCGGAAAACCGATAAAAATGTTATCTTTATCCTCTAGCATTTGAATTGAACGCAAACAGGTATGAGTGGGGGAACTGATTCGGTTTTCCTTCGTAAGTCACACACACACACACGGTGCGGCGGTGGAAATTCCAGGAATGATTTATATCAACCACTTGCTGGTGCCCAGGTGAAGAAGGATCTAGAGCTTGTCGTGATGTCTCGCCTTCCCCCTCCATCCCCCATCCAACCCAGCGAAAGGATGTGCGGCACTTGACGGCGGCGAATGGAAACTGCCGGCGCCGGGAGGTATCTGAGTGAATGATGGAATTTTCTGTTTTGATTTCAGCGACGAAATATGTCACCAAGGAATGCGTGTTGCCGAGATGGCTTTGAAAATAAAATTCAAATTTTTCCCTGGATAAAATATAACTTGCATTATATTTTATCCAGGGAAAAATTTGAATGTTAGTTGTAGACGATGATGGCCTGGAGACTATGATGAGAGAGTTGGGTGGGTTTTTGGGTGCAACGGCATTGTGGTGGTTGTTGTAATGATGCACAGCTCGTTGAAGGACTACTTTTGGGTGTCGGATGGAGAGGACAATGAGAAACAGCACGATACGAGGTCGAGGTAGCAACGCCATGAGACCTAGTCAAGATTGCAACATCTAGTCTGTAGTCTGGCAAAGCTGCTGGAACGCGCTGATTCCTGCTGACACCTTCGAAGCAGATGGCAACCACATCATGTTGCTGGTGATCGTCTGTAAGATGGGTCGATATCTTACTAGTGGAACCTCAGTTTTGTTAGCACGATCGACCTGAATGAAGAGCCCTTTGACTGCTTCTCAACATCGCATTGAAAGCCTGGAGCCTAAGCCTTCTTTTCAGAGTAGCTTCGGGACAGGGAGTCCCCACTGGACCAGATGTTCACACTTCGGCGGATCACTGAAAAAACCAAGAAATGATGATCGATACTCACCACCTACTTGTCGCTTTCAAGTGAATATTTGACAGAAGGCGAGATATGCACAGCCATGGCTAGTTAGGATACAGTTTAGTCTTCTTAAACACGTTAGGCTGTGCATGGCGATGGAGATCACTCGTTTCTACACCACGATCGGACACGAACTGACCAAGATAGTTTCAGGCAAGGCAAGGTACTATCATATAAGCTCATGAACAACATTCTTAGAAAGACGGTGCAGAATTCACAGGCCAGCTAGGGACACGATCTTCCAGAAATAAACTGCAAACACTCGAGAATGACATTCTACTAGTGGTTGATGTCGAACGCAGAGAGCCATCAATGAGATCAGTTCGCTGTTTCCCTGAGTCTAGCATCTACAGCCGCTCCACACCTTGTACGTTTTGTTCTTCTTTCACGAGTAAAGGGGACCTACAGTTTCATGCAAACTCCGAACGGCTTTGCTATCGGAATCGAACCCAGAAACCTCCCAGCATATCTGTTGCTGCTGGCTAGCCAGATTATGTCTGGATAACGATTGATTACCTATCGCCACTCGGTTCACGATTGTCATGGATAAAGTAATTCACACACAAATAATTCTCCAAAGTAATCAAAGACTTTGAAAGCAAGTTCCACGAAGCAACCTAGAGTGGTCACCTGTGGCACACCATAAATCGGTGACATTATGGCTTCAGTCCAAGCTGTCACACCAAAAATTTCGAAATCCCCGAAGAGCCTGTGTGATGGATGACACGTCAACGTTCCCGCAAACATGCAGCAACCACAATTCCGGGAAAAAAATGCCGCAATATCTCAGCCATCACACGATGCCTCTTCCAAATTCAGTCCGTGCTCATGTCTCCCGTCTCCGAAGCGACGGATGATAGCGAAATCCCTTATTACCGTTTAGTAAGGATTAATGCTTTTCAAACTCAACGCCACGTACGGCGGCGGTCCTTAGCATGTCCCACATAATTGCAAGGACATGAATAAAACAAACAGGGAAAGGATTGATTCTGCATTCGTACGCAGGGGAATTAGAGTCTGTTGATTCGTTCAGTCACGTCCGTCGGTTTGAGTGGACGACATCGAACTTTATTTTTGTTTAAGGACCGTAATTGTTCTCTAACACAAACAATAGACGGCATTAGTCATCGAATGTTGTGTGGGACACGTATGGGGCAGTCATTCTGTGGGAGTTTTTGCAAGGAGTTATCTAAATAGGCGCCTGAAGACAAGCTCGACATGATGATTGATTAGTGGGGGGCTTAAATGGCAACTAAGCGGATTGAAGGCAGCATTCTGTGTGGTGTCCTTCTAAGTGGGTGCGGTGTGCGGTGTCTCTTTAAGAGGGTGGTTGGTGGCCACATCAGAAACCTACCTGCCCACCTAATGGCTGCAGGTGTTCCGTGGTCAACTGACGCTATTAACTCGCTTTCCATTCTTGTCTGCGTACAAGACAGAAATGGCAGAAATGCGTAGAGAAAAACGCTCCAAAAAATCATCAAGAAGACTTACAGCCCTCAACAGCGCGATGGCCATCCGCGTTGCACTACACCGAATTTGGGTACTCGGATTTCGGGACTGACATTCTGTCGTGTGATTACTGCAATCTGGCACTGGAGGAGACAGTGCGTCGGGAAGCTGTAAGCAGGGAGGGCACTATCTTCTACAAGTCAGTTCAACTGATACTTTACGCAGGCGACATCGACATCGTCGCACTCCCAACGTGTCGCTAGCTGATCTTAAGGTCACCGAGGACAAGGCAAAATAAATGCTGTCGAGCGAGAATCATTCCGCCACACACCACGTTCGACAAAATATAACGATCGACTGCTACAATTTTGAGGTATGAAGCAGTTTGTCTACTTCCTGGCGTGGACTCCACAAGCGACATCCTAGTCGGCGACGTAGAATTGCTTTTGGCATCCGTGGTTCGTCCTGCGATTCGTCCAAACAGACATCTACGAACTGTATCAAGATGTGGCTGCTGTCCGTAAGGCAAAGATCCGTCATCCACACAGGCTTGAGCCCATCTAGCGCGTTGACACGAATGCTCCTGCTAAGGGGATCTTCAAATCCGAGCCTCCTTGTCCGAGAATGAGAGGAGGACCGAACCTCTGACTTCACCAGACCAAGCCAACGCGGGCGCCACACAGCTTCATGACCCTGAATCGTCAACGATGTAAACCAGCTATTGCTCACAGTCAGACCCTCCATGGGTCACTGGCCTAACAAGGGTGATTATATCCCTGTTGGAGCAGTCAAAATCGACAGCACCCAGCATTCAACACTTAAAGACACACCTTCGCGTCCAATTTAAAGACCTCGCAGTGCAACACTCCGACACACCTCTCGCACCAGAGGATAGATAAACACCATCACTTACCCTATGCCTCCGCCATCTTAAGCCGTTCCGAAAAATTTAATATTCTCCACTGCGAAAGCAGTGCAATCGCATTTGTCTCGAGGATTTTCACGCTTGAATTTACAGTGAAAATGTTTTCCACTTCACTGGGAGACGTTGTATATGCTCTTCTCTCCGTACCCAGAGTACTGATTCACTATAGTGTTCCCGTTTGCGTTGGCGCTGGGTCGTCGCGTCGTTGGGACCGTATCCCATTCTCATTCCTCTGTGCACTCTCGTACATTTTCGCCTCTAACAATGTGACATAAATTCTCGTGGTTGTTCATTTCGTTGCTGCTGTGGATGGAGCTGGAGCTGGAGCTGGAACAGCGCCTTGTTATCTCATGGAACGAGCTGTGTACTACACGAAGGCGCAAATATTTCCCGTCTTTTTCGTTTTTTGTCTGTTTGTTAAAGACGTTAACTTTAAAGGATGCGAATTCGTTTCTGAAGGGACCAGGGGATGGATAGTGTTTCAGTGGTTCTACTTCACTTCCTTCCGCGTCGAGATAAAGACATTGTTAGCGAAGGGAATTACAAGAGCTATTCCATTGAATCGCGTGGAACGTGTTGGTGATTTATTTTTTTCTTCTCGCGGTTCTCAATGATATGGAATGCATCCTAATTGACCTTAAATGCTGATAAGGCTAATGGAATCTTGTCAGATGAGGGGAACACATGCTAAGTGGGAAGACGTTGATGTTGACGTCAACGGACTGTGAAACATTTCGAAATCGGGGCGGAGATTAGTTTTCCTCCGCCAGCTGCTCCGTGTTTTGGGGAACTCATTCCATAGCTGTGCTCGTATCGATTCATCTGATCTGTAAATGATCTGCGATGGATTAGACTTTGAAGTGTCGTAGGTTCGGTTACCCGGCATTAGAAACTTTCGCTTAAGCTCGAATGGATTCAATGGAAGTAAAGTGTAACATCCTGCCCATTTATTCCTGAGTGATGTTCAGGCATCAAGATAATGGGTAAAGTATATACTTATCGTGTATACTCGTCGTGCTCTATAAATGAAAAACATCGACCGAGGCAATGACAGGGATAGTGAAGAGTATCCTCTTGTTATTCTCCATCGCCACAGCCCTTACATGGGGCTAGTTCCTTTTAAACATCATGCGAGCGTTGGTCGCACTCCAACTACCATCGCCAGCAACATGGTGTCACGCTGATGGAGCCTTTTTCTGTTGAATTTATGTCAATGCATCCGAATGATCTTCTATTCGTCGACTCTAGGATCGCGTCTTCCATCATGTTTCTCAACACCTCTTATTGTTAGTTTAAATCATTGGATTGCCTGGGATCCTAATAAGTCAGTAAGCCATCATCATGTCATTATGTCCCTGTTACTGGCAACCTACTGTAGTGTATAAACAAGTCGTTACGTTGAAGCAGTCGAAGCAGGTCGAAAATTGGTTCAAATGTTGAAGTAACACACAACAACTGGGGAACACTGAACATCCACACGTTCTACGATGCATTTGTCTGCATTGTCAAAGGTTTACAACACTAAACGACACTTAACGAAACTTAACGACACTTGAAGAGTGCCGCAAATCAAGTGTTTCCGGTTCTTCGCGACTAGCTTGGACTCGATTTATATTATTCAACAGCCTGTCGCTCAGAATTCTTTTTCCAACATCGACACATTCTGACTGCCACTCAGGAAGCAGTGCATGTTCAAGAATTCGGAGAAAATGGCTGAGCTCATGCCTGTTATCATCTCCGGTCCATCTGTGTAACCGTGGATGGTGATAAAATTGATAGTCCATCACCGTTTGTTGGCAGCTCATCCTTGGTTGGGAAGTGGCACCTAATGGGTCTGTCAAGCCAATTCGATTGGCTGTTACTCAATGCGCACTTAGAGGAAAATGCCTTCATGTCGAGGCCTATTTGTAGCAAGAGCTGTACCGCTCCCAAGTTGTATGTTGTGTTGCTGCTAATGGCACTTGTGATTCTCATGCATCCAAAGTCCCAGCACCGTGGTCACAGCCGTTACTACAGGCGCCACCAAAAAAACGCAAACCTCAATCTCCTCTTCAACCCTAATGGCATCAATGACTTGAAGTCTACAGAACCCTTTTTCGTCCTTGATTTGCAGCCATTAACACATTTCACGATTCACCCCTCGCTAAAATCCGTTCGATATCTGCCGATGTCCTTCTCGCAAATTGATTACGATTTCGTGGTCGTCGCACACATGACCTTCGGAATGTCATGCAACCGACGACTACATCAGAGGGAGTGCCAAAAAGTAATTTATATGCAAAAGACGGTCGCAAGACCCCATATGTGAACGCTGGCTGCTTCACAATTCGAACAGAAAAATCCAATTAGGCGCACATTCGCACAGCAGTTCAGCGGCGGCTGTGTATGAGGAGGCCAACACAAAAAAAACGGCTAAAAAGCGCTTTGAAAGGACGAATTACCTAGACATCAGACAACAAGGGCGATGCCGTCTGAGGCTCGTTCAGCGAGTAACTCACCTTCCGCCGTCCCTTATCCACTGTCAACCACGACGTCGACTACGATGTGGAATTTCATTAAACGAACCGCCTCCGCCCCCCTCCCCCACCGAATGTGAACCGATAAGGATTTCTTCATTGTTAACCGTGAAAAGTGTGACTCCCTTTGTGTCTCCCCGTGCGCCCTAGTGTCTGCCCGCAAATGGCAACCGTGACTGTAAACTTATTTTGCATTTAAATAAGTTCCGTTGGTGCGGGCACATAATGATGTCATTCGAACAACACCATGAAACACACTCAATTACCCGTCCCCTCGTGGTGTGTGGGTGGCGCGGACTAAGTGCACACCGTGGGGCACGACGAGTTTTTGTTTTAAGCCTCGGATGGGATTAGGACTTGTCGTCGGGCAGACACAAATTTCGCGCGCTGCAAACAATGCAAAGGATGTCCTTTTGATTGCTTCATTTATCAGCACACGAACCAGAGGATAAACGGTCTTGCTCTTCCTCCTCTCTTTGTCTGGCTGATACGCTGAGCAGAGCAGCGGGCGAGATGGACCATTAATCATAATGCAAGTGAAAGAAAAAGCACACTCGATGACAGTCGAAACTCCACTTAGTGTCACTTAGACTTCTCAATAAATGTCCTCGTTCGTTGCGCAGCAGCGAGCTCTTCCGAGAGGAGTTGTGAGTCACAATTGATTGCGTTCCATTATTGTATGAAAGGATTCGCTAAGGCGTAGATGGTCCAGGGGCACTGGATTCAGTCGGAAGATGGCATATGTCTTAGTGGAAGATATTCATTGGTTGTACGAATGTGGGTGGTTTTGAGAGCTTAGGATGGGTTCGCATTCAGTGAACTTGTGCCAGTTAATCTTCCCAACCTTTGTTTCATTCAGGCCAAGGCTTCCTTCAGATCTAAGTCATGCCGGGCTGAACGCATCAGCTATGCCTCCGTCCATCGCACCAGAAAGCAGCAAACAGACTTCAGTTCCCCTTCAACGGATGCACTTCGCACTAATTGCATAGACAACGCGCACTATTCGCGGCCATGTAAGCCCCGAATCGCATGCAGAATCTCCTCTTCCTTTCGAGTCGAAAGTCTGCCGATGTCTATTGCAGCACTCTCGCATTCACACTTCATCGGATCCGCGCTCTTAATCCTCGCCGAACGAAGGACCCTCTGCACGATTTCGCATTTTCACTAAAACGCGATCATCCTTTCAATTCATCGAACCTTGTGTCCTTCGAGTTGTGTAATCTCACAGAAGCTCACACTGCGCATCCGAGTTCGATTCACAAATGTAATGTTCTTCCATGAAGGCAACTCTTTGCCAACTGCTCCTCCTCCTCCGCAGAGATCAACTGAAGCAGATACCATCTGTGATGGAATGGACAACCTTGAGAGAGTCGTTTCATATTTCCAGCTTTTCGACTCTTGCCATGCGAACAGGAACAACAGCGTTGGCTACATTCAATGCAACTCTAAATTCTGGGTATCCTTCAAATAGGAATCGTTCAGCGGAGGCGGGGGCAGGATGCACCCGGCACAGCAACTCAAGTGATGTACGCAAAATGTCTGCATCTGAGCGTGTGGAATTGGATTTGTTGTAAACCCCACCACAAGCAACGAGAGAGCTTAATTACTAGCGAAACACACATGGATCCACATGTGCAGGCAAGAGGACTGCTTGTTAATGGGAGGGTACGTGCAGACTCGTGTGTCTTCGTCGCTGATGCCTGACACATATTTACTTGTGAGAGATGCTTCTGCCTTAGGTGTTGACAATGCTATTCGCATTTGCTTGACATCATCTGAACTGTGTTAGTTCGTACGAGAGAAAGGAAATGCATTTGACAAACGCTGTGCTCTGTCGATGAAGACATGTCGTATGTCTTGGCTGGCGGTGGTTCTCTGGGGGTGGACATCACGTCAGAGTCGATGGAGTTTCTGCAGCCATCAGCATGTTTGCCTAGACATTCATCAAATTTGAGCCGCAAGTACGTGAGAGGATGATCGAAAGCGCGGCGAGCTTTATTAGAAAAATCCCTGCGTGCTCTTTAAGATGAATGACGACGGAAAAAAACTAAACTGTCACCTGAGCCACGGGCCAACGGTTGGTGACTTCAAAAAAAATGTCAGAGGAACTAGCAAAAAGTGAGCGCCTTCTCCCAACGTGAATAGAGTTCCCTTTCAAGACAGAACTCTTCACTTACCCATTGCTTCGTTGGGTCCCAAGTCTTGCCAAACTTGACAGCATTGTGTAAGTATCAATTAGTTGCCAAAGACCTCCTCTTCGGCTTCCTTTTCCATCGTTCACCACGAAAGCAAGGGGCAGTCCTTTGCTTCTCAATCCCGCCCCACAGATAGGTGTCCATGAGAACGTCCTTTCTTGCAGTTTATATCTCAGGGCTCGAATGACATTTCCTAAAATGCTCCCACGAGTCTCTCATAATCACCCTCAATCACCAACGGATCCTTTCAGCGCTAAGATCCAAGATATTTCTTTTCTCATCGTGACAACAACGTCCTGGCACCGTACCCCATCGAGGATAAGCTGCCCTCTCCCATCAACGATCCAAGGTAAATACTAATCCCCACCCTCTCTCGCAAAAGAAAAAGACATATCCTCATCCTGGATACGACAACATTATGAAAATATTTTTATAAGCAAACTATAGACAGAAGATTAACTTTTCCCATGAATTTTCCACAAGCAGCAAAAAAAAAAAAACGAACGAATCTCTCTCGCCTGCTTAACATTGAGGAGAAAAGTTTCCTCGGTGACCACTTGCTTTTATCCTCACTGACATAATCCTTTTATATTTCTTGCCATACGCCGCAGAGGGACGAAGGACACAAAAAACGAGAAAACCGAACACGGACCACCCCGTAGCACGTGAAAGAGGACAAGACACACTGGCAAGGGGATAGAACAACTTTTTTTCTTTCAAAAGAAAAAAACCACTGGACAAGGGAGGCAGCTGAAGGGTGGGAAAAAAAAGAGACGGTGTCCTCCAGTGAACTTTATTATCCCATTTTCGCTATAATATCCTGCGACAAACTTTCACTTAACGTGCATTTTGCTTTCGACTGAATTTCACTAAAGGACGACACCCGTCCGCCTCGCTGTGTCATTCTTCTCGTGAGATGTCCTTCGTTTTAATTTCGTGATATTTTTTTTTTGTGATGTAAGTAGATTCGGTGGGATTTCCTGGTCAATGGGAGAGGCAAAGGATAATGACAACAGCACATTCAATGGGAAAGTGAGGGCGGGCGCTTGAGAAGGCCGGGCGACATTCTCGGTCCTTTGTCATGTGGAAATGGATCTTAAGTTGCTTGCAACGGGGAATTTTTGATGTAGCTTCCACGATGGATGCTTCAGGCTAACAAAGCCGACCACAAATTTGTTTCTCAACGCTGGCTCAGCCTTGGGAAGATTTAAGTGAGCTAACAATGCTCGGGGATTGTGGGGGGAGAGTATTATTTCTTTAAGCGGCCTTACCTTGTCAACGGTTGGAGTGGTGTAACGAGTCTTATAAAAATGGACCTGATAGCTACATTTTTAAGTTTCAGTAGCTGTCAAAGTCACCAATGACATCCAGCTGTCAAGTGGCGTAGCAGCCAATGTCGAAGAAGACAGTCGACGAGCGCCGATCATCTGAATTGGACATCGCCGGCGAGTCAACCCGCGGTTGGATTTGGGCCAGCATCTGTAGAAGACGCATGAGTTGAAGCCGGGCCATCGTGCATAACGCTAATTGGGGACGGATGTTGTCCCAAAAATTATGTTTGGCTCATGTCAACAAGTAAAAATTTGCGCTCTTGAAGGGAATACAATCCACAAGTGTTCGTCCAAGCACCAACGCATCCACAAAATGATTGACTGTTTGATCCGGTTGTCATGGCTGCATCATCAGATTGGGCCGAAAGAAGAGAACATTTTTGAGATTCGAGTTGCTAAAGAGACATGTCGGCTTATTTTGCGGTTGGATTTGGGCCAAGATCCGTATACGATTGTACTGAAGCCAGGCGACCGAAAATTATGCGTTGGAACGGTTGACCGGATTTGGCCAAAACATCATCTTCTCGGACGAGGCTCATTTTAGACTCAGCGACTACGTCAACAAGCTAAATTTTCGTTGGTGAGCGAACACAATTCACAAGCATCAATGTATCTGCTTGTTAGATTGGCTGTTTATGGAATGGCGGCATCACCGAACATGTCGAAGTGAGGAAGGATTGACGCTCTCAATGTCAACTGTATCAAGTATAGAGCGATGTTAACCGACTTTCTGTGGCCTGAACCCAACCACACCGATACATCTGAGCTGTGTTTCCAACAACACAGGGTTAGAAGCTACGCAACGCTACAACGTTTTGAAGGGAAAATTTGGCGACTGCATCATCTCACGGCGAGCGTTCATCAATTGTCCATGTGCCTTTACACCACTATGAGGCTACGTCAAGTCCCTAGTCTGCCCTAACAAGTAAGCTAATTTAAACGAGTTTGAACCATTCCTTCGAGGCTCTTTTGCCGAAATAACGCCGCACATACTGACCGCGTCATCAAAAATTATACCGAGCGCTTGAAGTACTACCAGCGAAGCCTATACTGCCATTTGAATTACGTACTATTTCATACATAATGGCATGAAGTTAGCTTCAAAGTGAAGGCATAACTTTTTTTCTCACACCGTTGTAGTTTTTTATTTTCGTTTCCTTTTCCTATCGTTCTTATCTGGTCACTCTGTACTTGTGGAAAAAGACTGGAAACATAGACTACGCCGTGAGTGTTCATCGATAGGGCACCGCCGTGATCATGCGACTTCATCCCACTCGAAAACCCGGTACTTGCTGTTGCTCCGACGACAGCATTCATTCGGTCGACGACTGAGACTCACCCGTTTAATGGCCTCTCTTGGGCAACAAAATGCATCCCCACATCACCGGATCCTTAAGCAAATAATTCATCTCCTCTCAAATTGAAAGTGCAGCCTCAGATATGACTCACTTCTCACATCAACTGTCTTCCAGTGATACCAGATATCAGACTCTCTCCGACTGACATTCCCTGACATTGACAAGCGTCGCATCCATTCCTTCTGCCTTGTGTTCGTTTTATTTCTGGAATCGAAGCAAAATCTGAAGAAGTAATCCTTTCAGCATCAGGCACACGGCACTGCCCTTGCACTTCATTCGCAGGGGGATTATGTGTAGTGACAGCTCCAACATGGCCACGACATCTTGTGACACAAGTAGGTGAGCTCAGATCCTCCTTCGAGTTGCGTGCCCTTGTGCGAGATGTTCTCGTGTGTCATCGACATCGATTCGAATGTCATTTGATTGTTGTTAAATTGATCAATTATGCCTTCTAATGGAATTCAGGAGAAAGAGAACGGGTCATAAAGACTGATGCAGAGACGACAGAGAACCTTTTAGTAGTTTAGATGCAAATTGAAACTGACAAGCGTCGACATGGGCATCGGCACTGGCATCGGCTGCCAATTATTTTTCCCTTGAACACTGGCCCAGTCGACCGGTGTTGAACTCGTTGCTGAGTTGCAACTTGAACTGCAGCTGGTGTCGACGTCAGCGGAAGGTCTCGCATTTAATTCTGCCCCGTTTTATTAACTTACTCCGACTTCTTCCGCGTCTAAATAGGTCTCCGGCAGTCGGGTAGACAGACAGCTCCTAGCGTTACATAAAAATCCGATTTCCTTCGATAACATTGAGGACAATTGATGGCGGGGGATGTTGGGTTGCTTCGCTTCGTGTTGGGGGTGGGTGAGATGGCTTCAATGGGAAATTGAAAATCAATGGAAACGTATTTTTCTTGCTGTAAAGTGGGTGGTTGGGGAATGAGATGCGGCACAAGAGGCTTCTTGGGCAAAACGGTTTTTCTTCTATTCTCCCGTTGACTGGAAACAGTAACAGACACTTCGCTTTGTCTCCGTCGGCTGTGGCGGAGACAGACGGAGGAGGAGGAGGAGATGGAGGAGGAGCATTGGCAGACACAATTTATTTGAAAGTGCATGTTCCTTCGAATTTCAATGGAAGTGATGTCTGAACTCATTAGGGTCACAATGGTCAGGAAGTGAAGCGATTCCAAGAGCCCGTGTATGCAAGCGAAAGAATATTTCATGAGACTCTCGATAAGTGAGAGTTGAATGCTGTGGATGCAGACGGTGGCTGGCGGAGAGCCATGATGCCGGTAGCCTCTTATGAAGGAACGAGGATATTTGACATGCCAACAAAATCGATGTGTTGAATGGGAAATGAAGATCGTTGGTAACGAGAACAGGCCCGATGAACAGTGTCAAGTGGAATAGTGGTAATGTAGTCTTTGTCGTCTATGGGAGGGGCAGCTTATGAAGCCACTGTTTGTATACATGACACATTATATCTTCTGCAAAACTGCACCCCCGCCCACATCCATCAGTACGCTCAAGGCCATGCAATTCCACTTCACCTCCGTCGAACCAAGACAATGCTGCTGATGCTACAAAGAGATACATTTCCTCATAATTCAGCAGAAGTGGATGAAAAAGAGCAAAAACCAACGCAAGGTGACATCACCTCATCTGCAATTGCATTCCAACTGCAAGGACATTGTGTACAGCACTCCTTGGTATTCTTCCGTGTTCCTTGCGTCCCTCGAAAGGGCAGAGACGATGTATAATTTCATCGTAAATTCTGCTTAAAGTGTTGATAAGTGATTTATTGTCCCGATGGCAGGACCGAGTGACACACAGAGAGGGGAAATAGTGTCCTTTGCATCTGCGACCGCACGAGAGAAAAGTGAGTGATGCTAGGGGACGATCTCGCGTCTCTTGGCTTTCATTGAGCGCAGAGGACGTATGCTTTTGAGAACTTATTGCGGCTGTGGTACAGACTGATGCGGACGTCTTTGTGGAATGCAATTAGCCGGAGACACTGTATCGGATTGACGGTTGAATTTCTGATGGACTTTTCTGCAAGCGTTGGCTAGCGGTCGAAATCAGCTGGTCCTGGCTTTGACTCCGTTTTTTCTGTTATTGTTCACGGCTGACTTTTTGTTTCTGGATTCTGACTTTGGGTCGGAGGAGGACCGACTCCGCTGATTTTTAGTCTCTACATTTGCGCCTTCAGCTTTAGCATCAGCTTCATGGGAAGTTGGCTTTAAATCCGACTTGGACTTAACTATTGTGGCTCTGGCTCGGCTTACTTTTGCCCTCGATCTGAGCTTAGGTTAGGCAATATGGCTGCCATCATGAGCGATGGATTCACTTAGAGGCAAGAGATTTGACATCCTTTTCTAAGGATGGTTTGTTCAGGTTTGTTTCCCAATGGAGGCCAGTGCAGGACAGTTGCAGAGTAGATGTGGGGGGTTGTAATCTTCATCTTCATCCATGCATCTGCTACAGAAGTCGTTGTATGGTAGTCCCAGTCTTGCGGCGTGTCTACCTATTGCGCAGTGCCTTGTGTCTTGTTCCGTGGTCCATCTTTGTAAGTCCATTTTTGGCCATATTTGTTTCCATTGCTGGTTTGCCTGCCTCACAGTTGCCGGGAATATCTCCTGGACCGCACACCGTTATGCTGCAATGCGCTGATATCTCGTTAAGAGACATACGGCAGAGTCTTACCAATTTTGATTTTAAACCTGGTAATTCTAGTGCCATAGTTGCTGCTTGACTGTGCGTGTAGATGACGATGCTCTCCCTCGATAACGTTCTCATCAACAGCCAGTCAGCGGCTTCACGAGCTGCCATTTTTTCTGCCGTATAGTAATCTGGTAGTCTAAAAGATCTGGATAAGTAGTCCGTCGGTTCTGCTGTGAAAAGGTGTGAGTTCAAGATACTGGCGTGACCTGTACGTTGTTTACTCCATTGCGAGAGTGCTTTAAGTCTCCGTGCGGATTACAAATGCCTGCAAATTTCTTGCCACAAATACCTACAGGAGTGATGTGCAATGTCGTCTCTAGCGCTGTGGTTCGTGCATTGCGCCTGTGATTGATATACACGCCAACCTTTGGACACTGTTTAACATCTTCGTGTAGCTAGCTTTTCCCAGCGCCAAAGTCTTATCACGGCGGTGTAAAGCCATCTCATAATCTTGGGGCTGTTTCTCCAAGTCCTACATGAGCCTACATGGTGTGTTTTAGTTCCAATTGAGCTATCTATTTAGTAAAACGCCCAGATACTTGGCCTGATCCGAGAAAGTAAATGGAGTTCCTTTGAGTTTTGGTGCTGTTATTGTTTGGGGCGTTTGAAGTTTTCTCGAAACCAGTACCATTTCAGTTTTAGCTGGATTCACATCCAAGCCGCATTTCCTGGTCCTTGAGAACGTTCTCCATGAGAATTCCTAGGGTTTGAGGGTATTTCCCACTGAAGGATATGCCGATGATTTCCGCATAGGCGATGACTTTACCGCCACACCTTTCTAGTGAGTGAAGTAATTCGGAGAGCATACCTCCTTGCGGGGTCCCTACTTTGTGAGCTTCCTTCTGGTATTAGCTATGTCTCTATTACTGACTCTGGGTGTGGTTTCTGCAATTGGCTGAACTAAGCCAAGCTGTACCACAAGCGCTGAGTTTTGATAGCATTTGTCCTGCATTGCGCCTCATCCGCGTCGAACTTACCCCACAAACACTAAAATTAGTGAGACTTCCCAGAAAAAAGTCTGCAAAGCCTTCTATCCTACGGAACCAGCCCGCATTCGAGAATCTCTATCACACACACACACACATAATCTCATCTGTACTCTTACCCATCGATGTGTGACTAATTATCATGGCTTCCTGCACACAATCCCCTTGACCACATTCGCATTAACACCCCGATTTAACCGCCCGATAAATACCTTAAGCACCTTGGCAACCCGAATACCATCACTTCACTCCGTCGGCCGCCCATGTATGCGGGCGGCTGGATGGCAGGAGGTCGAGAGAAAAAAAACACCAGAGTATATCTCGTATCCTCATCAGAGAATGAGAGGAAAGGGGAGGAAATGAGGAGACAACCCAACGAGGATATCAAAGTAAATGTCAATGGTCAGCTTTGATTGACTCTGATTGGATCCGTCCTTGTTTGGTGAGACGATGACGACGGGTGGGCCTTGAATCGGATGGGAAGGGATCTTTTTTCGTGTCGTTTCCGTCCTTTGTCCGCTTTGTTTGGTTGGATAAATCAACGCAATAAGTAATTTATGACATTATCCCCCAAAAAGGGAGCCAGAGAGCGAGAGAAAGAGAGGATGCCGGCAGCAGCAACGACAAGGATGGCAACAAGAACAGCAACAAAAATTAATTGGACATAAAGAAAAAAAGGACACAATGAGCAGAGATAAGCGGTTAAGTGGTCTAAGGATATTGGCATTTGCCGTGGCCGGATTTGATGTGGTGTCTTCAAGTGGGATTAGGACTCAAGACAAATAAGATGAAGTTTGCGGTTTCTTTTTCCTCCCTGAATCTTGAGAGCGGGTTAGAAAGTTAAGAGGGAGAAAGGTGCATGGTTGATCACACGAACTGAGCTGATGTGGGAGTTGGGAGTCTGGGGAGTTTGTTCTCGTAGAAGGCAGGCGATCGGATCTGGCACCGGTTAAAGTTCAACCTTCGTTCGGCTACACTTACAATTCAGATGAGCACATTCTAATGGTATTGCCCTATATGACGCTGTCTTGATATTCTGTGGCAATAGCTAAGCTGAAGGATGATTCAACAAGTTGTTAAGAGGTAGTTCTACTTGAGGTTCGTGGTGTTGCCCCTGTACATAAGAAAACATAATCACAGGTAATCAGAAGACGCAGGTACGCCTAGTTGGGCCGCTGTGGCAGTTGGAAGATGAGCCATGAAAAGGCTCCAAAATCATTACTATACACTGCCAATTTTTTTAGGTGAAAAATTCGATGTCGTCGGATCCACTCCAGTCTTTGGATTTCGATAATACACATCTAAACACATAACCACAGGTGTACACAGGTCGTAGGTACGCCTAGTTGGGCCGCTGTGACAGTTGGAAGATGAGCCATGAAAGGGCTCAGATATCCTTACTATACACTGTCAATTTTTTTAGGTGAAAAATTCGATGTCGTCGGATCCACTCCAGTCTTTGGATTTCGATAATACACATCTAAACACATAACCACAGGTGTACACAGGTCGTAGGTACGCCTAGTTGGGCCTCAGTGGCAGTTGGAAGATGAGCCATGAACAGGCTCCAAAATCCTTACTATACACTGTCAATTTTTTTAGGTGAAAAATTCGATGTCGTCGGGTCCACTCCAGTCTTTGGATTTCGATAATACACATCTAAACACATAACCACAGGTGTACACAGGTCGTAGGTACGCCTAGTTGGGCCGCTGTGGCAGTTGGAAGATGAGCCATGAAAGGGCTCAGATATCCTTACTATACACTGTCAATTATTTTAGGTGAAAAATTCGATGTCGTCGGATCCACTCCAGTCTTTGGATTTCGATAATACACATCTAAACACATAACCACAGGTGTACACAGGTCGTAGGTACGCCTAGTTGGGCCTCAGTGGCAGTTGGAAGATGAGCCATGAACAGGCTCCAAAATCCTTACTATACACTGTCAATTTTTTTAGGTGAAAAATTCGATGTCGTCGGGTCCACTCCAGTCTTTGGATTTCGATAATACACATCTAAACACATAACCACAGGTGTACACAGGTCGTAGGTACGCCTAGTTGGGCCGCTGTGGCAGTTGGAAGATGAGCCATGAAAGGGCTCAGATATCCTTACTATACACTGTCAATTTTTTTAGGTGAAAAATTCGATGTCGTCGGATCCACTCCAGTCTTTGGATTTCGATAATACACATCTAAACACATAACCACAGGTGTACACAGGTCGTAGGTACGCCTAGTTGGGCCGCTGTGGCAGTTGGAAGATGAGCCATGAAAAGGCTCCAAAATCCTTACTATACACTGTCAATTTTTTTAGGTGAAAAATTCGATGTCGTCGGATCTACTCCAGTCTTTGGATTTCGATAATACACATCTAAACACATAACCACAGGTGTACACAGGTCGTAGGTACGCCTAGGTGGGCCGCTGTGGCAGTTGGAAGATGAGCCATGAAAAGGCTCCAAAATCCTTACTATACATTTTCAATTTTTTTTGGTGAAAAATTCGATGTCTTCGGATCCACTCCAGTCTTTGGATTTCGATAATACACATCTAAACACATAACCACAGGTGTACACAGGTCGTAGGTACGCCTAGTTGGGCCGCTGTGGCAGTTGGAAGATGAGCCATGAAAAGGCTCCAAAATCCTTACTATACACTGTCAATTTTTTTAGGTGAAAAATTCGATGTCGTCGGATCCACTCCAGTCTTTGGATTTCGATAATACACATCTAAACACATAACCACAGGTGCGCACAGGTCGTAGGTACGCCTAGTTTAGGCGCTGTGGCAGTTGGAAGATGAGCCATGAAAGGGCTCAGATATCCTTACTATACACTGTCAGTTTTTTTAGGTGAAAAATTCGATGTCGTCGGATCCACTCCAGTCTTTGGATTTCGATAATACACATCTAAACACATAACCACAGGTGCGCACAGGTCGTAGGTACGCCTAGTTGGGCCGCTGTGGCAGTTGGAAGATGAGCCATGAAAGGGCTCAGATATCCTTACTATACACTGTCAATTTTTTTAGGTGAAAAATTCGAAGTCGTCGGTTCCACTCCAGTCTTTGGATTTCGATAATACACATCTAAACACATAACCACAGGTGCGCACAGGTCGTAGGTACGCCTAGTTGGGCCGCTGTGGCAGTTGGAAGATGAGCCATGAAACTTCTCCAAAATCCTTACTATACACTGTCAATTTTTTTAGGTGAAAAATTCGATGTCGTCGCATCCACTCCAGTCTTTGGATTTCGATAATACACATCTAAACACATAACCACAGGTGTACACAGGTCGTAGGTATGCCTAGTTGGGCCGCTGTGGCAGTTGGAAGATGAGCCATGAAAAGGCTCCAAACTCCTTACTATATGTCAATTTTTTTAGGTGAAAAATTCGATGTCGTCGGATCCACTCCAGTCTTTGGATTTCGATAATACACATCTAAACACATAACCACAGGTGCGCACAGGTCGTAGGTACGCCTAGTTGGGCCGCTGTGGCAGTTGCAAGATGAGCCATGAAAGGGCTCAGATATCCTTACTATACGCTGTCAATTTTTTTAGGTGAAAAATTCGATGTCGTCGGATCCACTCCAGTCTTTGGATTTCGATAATACACATCTAAACACATAACCACAGGTGTACACAGGTCGTAGGTACGCCTAGTTGGGCCGCTGTGGCAGTTGGAAGATGAGCCATGAAAGGGCTCAGATATCCTTACTATACACTGTCAATTTTTTAGGTGAAAAATTCGATGTCGTCGGTTCCACTCCAGTCTTTGGATTTCGATAATACACATCTAAACACATAACCACAGGTGTACACAGGTCGTAGGTACGCATAGTTGGGCCGCTGTGGCAGTTGGAAGATGAGCCATGAAAAGGCTCCAAACTCCTTACTATACACTGTCAATTTTTTTAGGTGAAAAATTCGATGTCGTCGGATCCACTCCAGTCTTTGGATTTCGATTACACACATCTAAACACATAACCACAGGTGTACACAGGCCGTAGGTACGCCTAGTTTAGGCGCTGTGGCAGTTGGAAGATGAGCCATGAAATTGCTCAGATATCCTTACTATACACTGTCAATTTTTTTAGGTGAAAAATTCGATGTCGTCGGATCCACTCCAGTCTTTGGATTTCGATAATACACATCTAAACACATAACCACAGGTGTACAGAGGTCGTAGGTACGCCTAGTTGGGCCGCTGTGGCAGTTGGAAGATGAGCCATGAAAGGGCTCAGATATCCTTACTATACACTGTCAATTTTTTTAGGTGAAAAATTCGATGTCGTCGGTTCCACTCCAGTCTTTGGATTTCGATAATACACATCTAAACACATAACCACAGGTGTACACAGGTCGTAGGTACGCCTAGTTGGGCCGCTGTGGCAGTTGGAAGATGAGCCATGAAAAGGCTCCAAACTCCTTACTATACACTGTCAATTTTTTTAGGTGAAAAATTCGATGTCGTCGGATCCACTCCAGTCTTTGGATTTCGATAATACACATCTAAACACATAACCACAGGTGTACACAGGTCGTAGGTACGCCTAGTTGGGCCGCTGTGGCAGTTGGAAGATGAGCCATGAAAAGGCTCCAAACTCCTTACTATACACTGTCAATTTTTTTAGGTGAAAAATTCGATGTCGTCGGATCCACTCCAGTCTTTGGATTTCGATAATACACATCTAAACACATAACCACAGGTGTACACAGGTCGTAGGTACGCCTAGTTGGGCCACTGTGGCAGTTGGAAGATGAGCCATGAAAAGGCTCCAAAATCCTTACTATACACTGTCAATTTTTTTAGGTGAAAAATTCGATGTCGTCGGATCCACTCCAGTCTTTGGATTTCGATAATACACATCTAAACACATAACCACAGGTGTACACAGGTCGTAGGTACGCCTAGTTGGGCCGCTGTGGCAGTTGGAAGATGAGCCATGAAAAGGATCCAAACTCCTTACTATACACAGTCATTTTTTTTAGGTGAAAAATTCGATGTCGTCGGATCCACTCCAGTCTTTGGATTTCGATAATACACATCTAAACACATAACCACAGGTGTACACAGGTCGTAGGTACGCCTATTTGGGCCGCTGTGGCAGTTGGAAGATGAGCCATGAAAAGGATCCAAACTCCTTACTATACACTGTCATTTTTTTTAGGTGAAAAATTCGATGTCGTCGGATCCACTCCAGTCTTTGGATTTCGATTACACACATCTAAACACATAACCACAGGTGCGCACAGGTCGTAGGTACGCCTAGTTGGGCCGCTGTGGCAGTTGGAAGATGAGCCATGAAAAGGCTCCAAAATCCTTACTATACACTGTCAATTTTTTTAGGTGAAAAATTCGATATCGTCGGATCCACTCCAGTCTTTGGATTTCGATAATACACATCTAAACACATAACCACAGGTGTACACAGGTCGTAGGTACGCCTAGTTGGGCCGCTGTGGCAGTTGGAAGATGAGCCATGAAAGGGCTCAGATATCCTTACTATACACTGTCAATTTTTTTAGGTGAAAAATTCGATGTCGTCGGATCCACTCCAGTCTTTGGATTTCGTTAATACACATCTAAACACATAAACACAGGTGCGCACAGGTCGTAGGTACGCCTAGTTGGGCCGCTGTGGCAGTTGGAAGATGAGCCATGAAAGGCTCCAAAATCCTTACTATACACTGTCAATTTTTTTAGGTGAAAAATTCGATGTCGTCGGATCCACTCCAGTCTTTGGATTTCGATAATACACATCTAAACACATAACCACAGGTGTACACAGGTCGTAGGTACACCTAGTTTAGCCGCTGTGGCAGTTGGAAGATGAGCCATTAAAGGGCTCAGATATCCTTACTATACACTGTCAATTTTTTTAGGTGAAAAATTCGATGTCGTCGGATCCACTCCAGTCTTTGGATTTCGATAATACACATCTAAACACATAACCACAGGTGTACTCAGGTCGTAGGTACGCCTAGTTGGGCCGCTGTGGCAGTTGGAAGATGAGCCATGAAAAGGCTCCAAAATCCTTACTATACACTGTCAATTTTTTTAGGTGAAAAATTCGATGTCGTCGGATCCACTCCAGTCTTTGGATTTCGATAATACACATCTAAACACATAACCACAGGTGTACTCAGGTCGTAGGTACGCCTAGTTGGGCCGCTGTGGCAGTTGGAAGATGAGCCATGAAAAGGCTCCAAAATCCTTACTATACACTGTCAATTTTTTTAGGTGAAAAATTCGATGTCGTCGGATCTACTCCAGTCTTTGGATTTCGATAATACACATCTAAACACATAACCACAGGTGTACTCAGGTCGTAGGTACGCCTAGTTGGGCCGCTGTGGCAGTTGGAAGATGAGCCATGAAAGGGCTCAGATATCCTTACTATACACTGTCAATTTCTTTAGGTGAAAAATTCGATGTCGTCGGATCCACTCCAGTCTTTGGATTTCGATAATACACATCTAAACACATAACCACAGGTGCGCACAGGTCGTAGGTACGCCTAGTTTAGCCGCTGTGGCAGTTGGAAGATGAGCCTTGAAAAGGCTCCAAAATCCTTACTATACACTGTCAATTTTTTTAGGTGAAAAATTCGATGTCGTCGGATCCACTCCAGTCTTTGGATTTCGATAATACACATCTAAACACATAACCACAGGTGCGCACAGGTCGTAGGTACGCCTAGTTGGGCCGCTGTGGCAGTTGGATGATGAGCCATGAAAGGGCTCAGATATCCTTACTATACACTGTCAATTTTTTTAGGTGAAAAATTCGATGTCGTCGGATCCACTCCAGTCTTTGGATTTCGATAATACACATCTAAACACATAACCACAGGTGTACTCAGGTCGTAGGTACGCCTAGTTGGGCCGCTGTGGTAGTTGGAAGATGAGCCATGAAAGGGCTCAGATATCCTTACTATACACTGTCAATTTTTTTAGGTGAAAAATTCGATGTCGTCGGATCCAATCCAGTCTTTGGATTTCGATAATACACATCTAAACACATAACCACAGGTGTACTCAGGTCGTAGGTACGCCTAGTTGGGCCGCTGTGGCAGTTGGAAGATGAGCCATGAAAAGGCTCCAAAATCCTTACTATACACTGTCAATTTTTTTAGGTGAAAAATTCGATGTCGTCGGATCCACTCCAGTCTTTGGATTTCGATAATACACATCTAAACACATAACCACAGGTGTACTCAGGTCGTAGGTACGCCTAGTTGGGCCGCTGTGGCAGTTGGAAGATGAGCCATGAAAGGGCTCAGATATCCTTACTATACACTGTCAATTTTTTTAGGTGAAAAATTCGATGTCGTCGGATCCACTCCAGTCTTTGGATTTCGATAATACACATCTAAACACATAACCACAGGTGCGCACAGGTCGTAGGTACGCCTAGTTTAGCCGCTGTGGCAGTTGGAAGATGAGCCTTGAAAAGGCTCCAAAATCCTTACTATACACTGTCAATTTTTTTAGGTGAAAAATTCGATGTCGTCGGATCCACTCCAGTCTTTGGATTTCGATAATACACATCTAAACACATAACCACAGGTGTACTCAGGTCGTAGGTACGCCTAGTTGGGCCGCTGTGGTAGTTGGAAGATGAGCCATGAAAGGGCTCAGATATCCTTACTATACACTGTCAATTTTTTTAGGTGAAAAATTCGATGTCGTCGGATCCACTCCAGTCTTTGGATTTCGATAATACACATCTAAACACATAACCACAGGTGTACTCAGGTCGTAGGTACGCCTAGTTGGGCCGCTGTGGCAGTTGGAAGATGAGCCATGAAAGGGCTCAGATATCCTTACTATACACTGTCAATTTTTTTAGGTGAAAAATTCGATATCGTCGGATCCACTCCAGTCTTTGGATTTCGATAATACACATCTAAACACATAACCACAGGTGTACTCAGGTCGTAGGTACGCCTAGTTGGGCCGCTGTGGCAGTTGGAAGATGAGCCATGAAAGGGCTCAGATATCCTTACTATACACTGTCAATATTTTTAGGTGAAAAATTCAATGTCGTCGGATCCACTCCAGTCTTTGGATTTCGATAATACACATCTAAACACATAACCACAGGTGTACACAGGTCGTAGGTGCGCCTAGTTGGGCCGCTGTGGCAGTTGGATGATGAGCCATGAAAGGGCTCAGATATCCTTACTATACACTGTCAATTTTTTTAGGTGAAAAATTCGATGTCGTCGGATCCACTCCAGTCTTTGGATTTCGATAATACACATCTAAACACATAACCACAGGTGTACTCAGGTCGTAGGTACGCCTAGCTGGGCCGCTGTGGCAGTTGGAAGATGAGCCATGAAAGGGCTCAGATATCCTTACTATACACTGTCAATTTTTTTAGGTGAAAAATTCGATGTCGTCGGATCCACTCCAGTCTTTGGATTTCGATAATACACATCTAAACACATAACCACAGGTGCGCACAGGTCGTAGGTACGCCTAGTTGGGCCGCTGTGGCAGTTGGAAGATGAGCCATGAAAGGGCTCAGATATCCTTACTATACACTGTCAATTTTTTTAGGTGAAAAATTCGATGTCGTCGGATCCACTCCAGTCTTTGGATTTCGATAATACACATCTAAACACATAACCACAGGTGTACACAGGTCGTAGGTACGCCTAGTTGGGCCGCTGTGGCAGTTGGAAGATGAGCCATGAAAGGGCTCAGATATCCTTACTATACACTGTCAATTTTTTTAGGTGAAAAATTCGATGTCGTCGGATCCACTCCAGTCTTTGGATTTCGATAATACACATCTAAACACATAACCACAGGTGTACTCAGGTCGTAGGTACGCCTAGTTGGGCCGCTGTGGCAGTTGGAAGATGAGCCATGAAAAGGCTCCAAAATCCTTACTATACACTGTCAATTTTTTTAGGTGAAAAATTCGATGTCGTCGGATCCACTCCAGTCTTTGGATTTCGATAATACACATCTAAACACATAACCACAGGTGTACTCAGGTCGTAGGTACGCCTAGTTGGGCCGCTGTGGCAGTTGGAAGATGAGCCATGAAAGGGCTCAGATATCCTTACTATACATTGTCAATTTTTTTAGGTGAAAAATTCGATGTCGTCGGATCCACTCCAGTCTTTGGATTTCGATAATACACATCTAAACACATAACCACAGGTGCGCACAGGTCGTAGGTACGCCTAGTTGGGCCGCTGTGGCAGTTGGATGATGAGCCATGAAAGGGCTCAGATATCCTTACTATACACTGTCAATTTTTTTAGGTGAAAAATTCGATGTCGTCGGATCCACTCCAGTCTTTGGATTTCGATAATACACATCTAAACACATAACCACAGGTGTACTCAGGTCGTAGGTACGCCTAGTTGGGCCGCTGTGGCAGTTGGAAGATGAGCCATGAAAAGGCTCCAAAATCCTTACTATACACTGTCAATTTTTTTAGGTGAAAAATTCGATGTCGTCGGATCCACTCCAGTCTTTGGATTTCGATAATACACATCTAAACACATAACCACAGGTGTACACAGGTCGTAGGTACGCCTAGTTGGGCCGCTGTGGCAGTTGGATGATGAGCCATGAAAGGGCTCAGATATCCTTACTATACACTGTCAATTTTTTTAGGTGAAAAATTCGATATCGTCGGATCCACTCCAGTCTTTGGATTTCGATAATACACATCTAAACACATAACCACAGGTGCGCACAGGTCGTAGGTACGCCTAGTTGGGCCGCTGTGGCAGTTGGAAGATGAGCCATGAAAAGGCTCCAAAATCCTTACTATACACTGTCAATTTTTTTAGGTGAAAAATTCGATGTCGTCGGATCCACTCCAGTCTTTGGATTTCGATAATACACATCTAAACACATAACCACAGGTGTACACAGGTCGTAGGTACGCCTAGTTGGGCCGCTGTGGCAGTTGGAAGATGAGCCATGAAAGGGCTCAGATATCCTTACTATACACTGTCAATTTTTTTAGGTGAAAAATTCGATATCGTCGGATCCACTCCAGTCTTTGGATTTCGATAATACACATCTAAACACATAACCACAGGTGCGCACAGGTCGTAGGTACGCCTAGTTGGGCCGCTGTGGCAGTTGGAAGATGAGCCATGAAAAGGCTCCAAAATCCTTACTATACACTGTCAATTTTTTTAGGTGAAAAATTCGATGTCGTCGGATCCACTCCAGTCTTTGGATTTCGATAATACACATCTAAACACATAACCACAGGTGTACTCAGGTCGTAGGTACGCCTAGTTGGGCCGCTGTGGCAGTTGGAAGATGAGCCATGAAAGGGCTCAGATATCCTTACTATACACTGTCAATTTTTTTAGGTGAAAAATTCGATGTCGTCGGATCCACTCCAGTCTTTGGATTTCGATAATACACATCTAAACACATAACCACAGGTGCGCACAGGTCGTAGGTACGCCTAGTTGGGCCGCTGTGGCAGTTGGATGATGAGCCATGAAAGGGCTCAGATATCCTTACTATACACTGTCAATTTTTTTAGGTGAAAAATTCGATATCGTCGGATCCACTCCAGTCTTTGGATTTCGATAATACACATCTAAACACATAACCACAGGTGCGCACAGGTCGTAGGTACGCCTAGTTGGGCCGCTGTGGCAGTTGGAAGATGAGCCATGAAAAGGCTCCAAAATCCTTACTATACACTGTCAATTTTTTTAGGTGAAAAATTCGATGTCGTCGGATCCACTCCAGTCTTTGGATTTCGATAATACACATCTAAACACATAACCACAGGTGTACTCAGGTCGAAGGTACGCCTAGTTGGGCCGCTGTGGCAGTTGGAAGATGAGCCATGAAAGGGCTCAGATATCCTTACTATACACTGTCAATTTTTTTAGGTGAAAAATTCGATATCGTCGGATCCACTCCAGTCTTTGGATTTCGATAATACACATCTAAACACATAACCACAGGTGTACTCAGGTCGTAGGTACGCCTAGTTGGGCCGCTGTGGCAGTTGGAAGATGAGCCATGAAAGGGCTCAGATATCCTTACTATACATTGTCAATTTTTTTAGGTGAAAAATTCGATGTCGTCGGATACACTCCAGTCTTTGGATTTCGATAATACACATCTAAACACATAACCACAGGTGCGCACAGGTCGTAGGTACGCCTAGTTGGGCCGCTGTGGCAGTTGGATGATGAGCCATGAAAGGGCTCAGATATCCTTACTATACACTGTCAATTTTTTTAGGTGAAAAATTCTATATCGTCGGATCCACTCCAGTCTTTGGATTTCGATAATACACATCTAAACACATAACCACAGGTGCGCACAGGTCGTAGGTACGCCTAGTTGGGCCGCTGTGGCAGTTGGAAGATGAGCCATGAAAAGGCTCCAAAATCCTTACTATACACTGTCAATTTTTTTAGGTGAAAAATTCGATGTCGTCGGATCCACTCCAGTCTTTGGATTTCGATAATACACATCTAAACACATAACCACAGGTGTACTCAGGTCGTAGGTACGCCTAGTTGGGCCGCTGTGGCAGTTGGAAGATGAGCCATGAAAGGGCTCAGATATCCTTACTATACATTGTCAATTTTTTTAGGTGAAAAATTCGATGTCGTCGGATCCACTCCAGTCTTTGGATTTCGATAATACACATCTAAACACATAACCACAGGTGTACTCAGGTCGTAGGTACGCCTAGTTGGGCCGCTGTGGCAGTTGGAAGATGAGCCATGAAAAGGCTCCAAAATCCTTACTATACACTGTCAATTTTTTTAGGTGAAAAATTCGATGTCGTCGGATCCACTCCAGTCTTTGGATTTCGATAATACACATCTAAACACATAACCACAGGTGTACTCAGGTCGTAGGTACGCCTAGTTGGGCCGCTGTGGCAGTTGGAAGATGAGCCATGAAAGGGCTCAGATATCCTTACTATACACTGTCAATTTTTTTAGGTGAAAAATTCGATATTGTCGGATCCACTCCAGTCTTTGGATTTCGATAATACACATCTAAACACATAACCACAGGTGTACTCAGGTCGTAGGTACGCCTAGTTGGGCCGCTGTAGCAGTTGGATGATGAGCCATGAAAGGGCTCAGATATCCTTACTATACACTGTCAATTTTTTTAGGTGAAAAATTCGATATCGTCGGATCCACTCCAGTCTTTGGATTTCGATAATACACATCTAAACACATAACCACAGGTGCGCACAGGTCGTAGGTACGCCTAGTTGGGCCGCTGTAGCAGTTGGATGATGAGCCATGAAAGGGCTCAGATATCCTTACTATACACTGTCAATTTTTTTAGGTGAAAAATTCGATATCGTCGGATCCACTCCAGTCTTTCGATTTCGATAATACACATCTAAACACATAACCACAGGTGCGCACAGGTCGTAGGTACGCCTAGTTGGGCCGCTGTGGCAGTTGGAAGATGAGCCATGAAAGGGCTCAGATATCCTTACTATACATTGTCAATTTTTTTAGGTGAAAAATTCGATGTCGTCGGATCCACTCCAGTCTTTGGATTTCGATAATACACATCTAAACACATAACCACAGGTGCGCACAGGTCGTAGGTACGCCTAGTTGGGCCGCTGTGGCAGTTGGATGATGAGCCATGAAAGGGCTCAGATATCCTTACTATACACTGTCAATTTTTTTAGGTGAAAAATTCGATATCGTCGGATCCACTCCAGTCTTTGGATTTCGATAATACACATCTAAACACATAACCACAGGTGCGCACAGGTCGTAGGTACGCCTAGTTGGGCCGCTGTGGCAGTTGGAAGATGAGCCATGAAAAGGCTCCAAAATCCTTACTATACACTGTCAATTTTTTTAGGTGAAAAATTCGATGTCGTCGGATCCACTCCAGTCTTTGGATTTCGATAATACACATCTAAACACATATCCACAGGTGTACTCAGGTCGTAGGTACGCCTAGTTGGGCCGCTGTGGCAGTTGGAAGATGAGCCATGAAAGGGCTCAGATATCCTTACTATACACTGTCAATTTTTTTAGGTGAAAAATTCGATGTCGTCGGATCCACTCCAGTCTTTGGATTTCGATAATACACATCTAAACACATAACCACAGGTGTACACAGGTCGTAGGTACGCCTAGTTGGGCCGCTGTGGCAGTTGGATGATGAGCCATGAAAGGGCTCAGATATCCTTACTATACACTGTACATTTTTTTAGGTGAAAAATTCGATGTCGTCGGATCCACTCCAGTCTTTGGATTTCGATAATACACATCTAAACACATAACCACAGGTGTACACAGGTCGTAGGTACGCCTAGTTGGGCCGTTGTGGCAGTTGGAAGATGAGCCATGAAAAGGCTCCAAAATCCTTACTATACACTGTCAATTTTTTTAGGTGAAAAATTCGATGTCGTCGGATCCACTCCAGTCTTTGGATTTCGATAATACACATCTAAACACATAACCACAGGTGTACTCAGGTCGTAGGTACGCCTAGTTGGGCCGCTGTGGCAGTTGGAAGATGAGCCATGAAAGGGCTCAGATATCCTTACTATACACTGTCAATTTTTTTAGGTGAAAAATTCGATGTCGTCGGATCCACTCCAGTCTTTGGATTTCGATAATACACATCTAAACACATAACCACAGGTGTACTCAGGTCGTAGGTACGCCTAGTTGGGCCGCTGTGGCAGTTGGAAGATGAGCCATGAAAAGGCTCCAAAATCCTTACTATACACTGTCAATTTTTTTAGGTGAAAAATTCGATGTCGTCGGATCCACTCCAGTCTTTGGATTTCGATAATACACATCTAAACACATAACCACAGGTGTACTCAGGTCGTAGGTACGCCTAGTTGGGCCGCTGTGGCAGTTGGAAGATGAGCCATGAAAGGGCTCAGATATCCTTACTATACACTGTCAATTTTTTTAGGTGAAAAATTCGATATCGTCGGATCCACTCCAGTCTTTGGATTTCGATAATACACATCTAAACACATAACCACAGGTGCGCACAGGTCGTAGGTACGCCTAGTTGGGCCGCTGTGGCAGTTGGAAGATGAGCCATGAAAAGGCTCCAAAATCCTTACTATACACTGTCAATTTTTTTAGGTGAAAAATTCGATGTCGTCGGATCCACTCCAGTCTTTGGATTTCGATAATACACATCTAAACACATAACCACAGGTGTACTCAGGTCGTAGGTACGCCTAGTTGGGCCGCTGTGGCAGTTGGAAGATGAGCCATGAAAGGGCTCAGATATCCTTACTATACACTGTCAATTTTTTTAGGTGAAAAATTCGATGTCGTCGGATCCACTCCAGTCTTTGGATTTCGATAATACGCACAGGTCGTAGGTACGCCTAGTTGGGCCGCTGTGGCAGTTGGAAGATGAGCCATGAAAAGGCTCCAAAATCCTTACTATACACTGTCAATTTTTTTAGGTGAAAAATTCGATGTCGTCGGATCCACTCCAGTCTTTGGATTTCGATAATACACATCTAAACACATAACCACAGGTGTACACAGGTCGTAGGTACGCCTAGTTGGGCCGCTGTGGCAGTTGGAAGATGAGCCATGAAAGGGCTCAGATATCCTTACTATACACTGTCAATTTTTTTAGGTGAACAATTCGATATCGTCGGATCCACTCCAGTCTTTGGATTTCGATAATACACATCTAAACACATAACCACAGGTGTACACAGGTCGTAGGTACGCCTAGTTGGGCCGCTGTGGCAGTTGGAAGATGAGCCATGAAAGGGCTCAGATATCCTTACTATACACTGTCAATTTTTTTAGGTGAAAAATTCGATATCGTCGGATCCACTCCAGTCTTTGGATTTCGATAATACACATCTAAACACATAACCACAGGTGCGCACAGGTCGTAGGTACGCCTAGTTGGGCCGCTGTGGCAGTTGGAAGATGAGCCATGAAAAGGCTCCAAAATCCTTACTATACACTGTCAATTTTTTTAGGTGAAAAATTCGATGTCGTCGGATCCACTCCAGTCTTTGGATTTCGATAATACACATCTAAACACATAACCACAGGTGTACTCAGGTCGTAGGTACGCCTAGTTGGGCCGCTGTGGCAGTTGGAAGATGAGCCATGAAAAGGCTCCAAAATCCTTACTATACACTGTCAATTTTTTTAGGTGAAAAATTCGATGTCGTCGGATCCACTCCAGTCTTTGGATTTCGATAATACACATCTAAACACATAACCACAGGTGTACTCAGGTCGTAGGTACGCCTAGTTGGGCCGCTGTGGCAGTTGGAAGATGAGCCATGAAAGGGCTCAGATATCCTTACTATACACTGTCAATTTTTTTAGGTGAAAAATTCGATGTCGTCGGATCCACTCCAGTCTTTGGATTTCGATAATACACATCTAAACACATAACCACAGGTGTACTCAGGTCGTAGGTACGCCTAGTTGGGCCGCTGTGGCAGTTGGAAGATGAGCCATGAAAAGGCTCCAAAATCCTTACTATACACTGTCAATTTTTTTAGGTGAAAAATTCGATGTCGTCGGATCCACTCCAGTCTTTGGATTTCGATAATACACATCTAAACACATAACCACAGGTGTACTCAGGTCGTAGGTACGCCTAGTTGGGCCGCTGTGGCAGTTGGAAGATGAGCCATGAAAGGGCTCAGATATCCTTACTATACACTGTCAATTTTTTTAGGTGAAAAATTCGATGTCGTCGGATCCACTCCAGTCTTTGGATTTCGATAATACGCACAGGTCGTAGGTACGCCTAGTTGGGCCGCTGTGGCAGTTGGAAGATGAGCCATGAAAAGGCTCCAAAATCCTTACTATACACTGTCAATTTTTTTAGGTGAAAAATTCGATGTCGTCGGATCCACTCCAGTCTTTGGATTTCGATAATACACATCTAAACACATAACCACAGGTGTACACAGGTCGTAGGTACGCCTAGTTGGGCCGCTGTGGCAGTTGGAAGATGAGCCATGAAAGGGCTCAGATATCCTTACTATACACTGTCAATTTTTTTAGGTGAAAAATTCGATATCGTCGGATCCACTCCAGTCTTTGGATTTCGATAATACACATCTAAACACATAACCACAGGTGTACACAGGTCGTAGGTACGCCTAGTTGGGCCGCTGTGGCAGTTGGAAGATGAGCCATGAAAGGGCTCAGATATCCTTACTATACACTGTCAATTTTTTTAGGTGAAAAATTCGATATCGTCGGATCCACTCCAGTCTTTGGATTTCGATAATACACATCTAAACACATAACCACAGGTGCGCACAGGTCGTAGGTACGCCTAGTTGGGCCGCTGTGGCAGTTGGAAGATGAGCCATGAAAAGGCTCCAAAATCCTTACTATACACTGTCAATTTTTTTAGGTGAAAAATTCGATGTCGTCGGATCCACTCCAGTCTTTGGATTTCGATAATACACATCTAAACACATAACCACAGGTGTACTCAGGTCGTAGGTACGCCTAGTTGGGCCGCTGTGGCAGTTGGAAGATGAGCCATGAAAAGGCTCCAAAATCCTTACTATACACTGTCAATTTTTTTAGGTGAAAAATTCGATGTCGTCGGATCCACTCCAGTCTTTGGATTTCGATAATACACATCTAAACACATAACCACAGGTGTACTCAGGTCGTAGGTACGCCTAGTTGGGCCGCTGTGGCAGTTGGAAGATGAGCCATGAAAGGGCTCAGATATCCTTACTATACACTGTCAATTTTTTTAGGTGAAAAATTCGATGTCGTCGGATCCACTCCAGTCTTTGGATTTCGATAATACACATCTAAACACATAACCACAGGTGTACTCAGGTCGTAGGTACGCCTAGTTGGGCCGCTGTGGCAGTTGGAAGATGAGCCATGAAAAGGCTCCAAAATCCTTACTATACACTGTCAATTTTTTTAGGTGAAAAATTCGATGTCGTCGGATCCACTCCAGTCTTTGGATTTCGATAATACACATCTAAACACATAACCACAGGTGTACACAGGTCGTAGGTACGCCTAGTTGGGCCGCTGTGGCAGTTGGATGATGAGCCATGAAAGGGCTCAGATATCCTTACTATACACTGTCAATTTTTTTAGGTGAAAAATTCGATGTCGTCGGATCCACTCCAGTCTTTGGATTTCGATAATACACATCTAAACACATAACCACAGGTGTACACAGGTCGTAGGTACGCCTAGTTGGGCCGCTGTGGCAGTTGGAAGATGAGCCATGAAAGGGCTCAGATATCCTTACTATACACTGTCAATTTTTTTAGGTGAAAAATTCGATGTCGTCGGATCCACTCCAGTCTTTGGATTTCGATAATACACATCTAAACACATAACCACAGGTGTACTCAGGTCGTAGGTACGCCTAGTTGGGCCGCTGTGGCAGTTGGAAGATGAGCCATGAAAAGGCTCCAAAATCCTTACTATACACTGTCAATTTTTTTAGGTGAAAAATTCGATGTCGTCGGATCCACTCCAGTCTTTGGATTTCGATAATACACATCTAAACACATAACCACAGGTGTACACAGGTCGTAGGTACGCCTAGTTGGGCCGCTGTGGCAGTTGGAAGATGAGCCATGAAAAGGCTCCAAAATCCTTACTATACACTGTCAATTTTTTTAGGTGAAAAATTCGATGTCGTCGGATCCACTCCAGTCTTTGGATTTCGATAATACACATCTAAACACATAACCACAGGTGTACTCAGGTCGTAGGTACGCCTAGTTGGGCCGCTGTGGCAGTTGGAAGATGAGCCATGAAAGGGCTCAGATATCCTTACTATACACTGTCAATTTTTTTAGGTGAAAAATTCGATATCGTCGGATCCACTCCAGTCTTTGGATTTCGATAATACACATCTAAACACATAACCACAGGTGTACTCAGGTCGTAGGTACGCCTAGTTGGGCCGCTGTGGCAGTTGGAAGATGAGCCATGAAAGGGCTCAGATATCCTTACTATACATTGTCAATTTTTTTAGGTGAAAAATTCGATGTCGTCGGATCCACTCCAGTCTTTGGATTTCGATAATACACATCTAAACACATAACCACAGGTGTACACAGGTCGTAGGTACGCCTAGTTGGGCCGCTGTGGCAGTCGGAAGATGAGCCATGAAAGGGCTCAGATATCCTTACTATACACTGTCAATTTTTTTAGGTGAAAAATTCGATGTCGTCGGATCCACTCCAGTCTTTGGATTTCGATAATACACATCTAAACACATAACCACAGGTGTACTCAGGTCGTAGGTACGCCTAGTTGGGCCGCTGTGGCAGTTGGAAGATGAGCCATGAAAAGGCTCCAAAATCCTTCCTATACACTGTCAATTTTTTTAGGTGAAAAATTCGATGTCGTCGGATCCACTCCAGTCTTTGGATTTCGATAATACACATCTAAACACATAACCACAGGTGCGCACAGGTCGTAGGTACGCCTAGTTGGGCCGCTGTGGCAGTTGGATGATGAGCCATGAAAGGGCTCAGATATCCTTACTATACACTGTCAATTTTTTTAGGTGAAAAATTCGATATCCTCGGATCCACTCCAGTCTTTGGATTTCGATAATACACATCTAAACACATAACCACAGGTGCGCACAGGTCGTAGGTACGCCTAGTTTAGCCGCTGTGGCAGTTGGAAGATGAGCCATGAAAGGGCTCAGATATCCTTACTATACACTGTCAATTTTTGTAGGTGAAAAATTCGATGTCGTCGGATCCACTCCAGTCTTTGGATTTCGATAATACACATCTAAACACATAACCACAGGTGTACACAGGTCGTAGGTACGCCTAGTTGGGCCGCTGTGGCAGTCGGAAGATGAGCCATGAAAGGGCTCAGATATCCTTACTATACACTGTCAATTTTTTTAGGTGAAAAATTCGATATCGTCGGATCCACTCCAGTCTTTGGATTTCGATAATACACATCTAAACACATAACCACAGGTGTACACAGGTCGTAGGTACGCATAGTTGGGCCGCTGTGGCAGTTGGAAGATGAGCCTTGAAAAGGCTCCAAAATCCTTACTATACACTGTCAATTTTTTTAGGTGAAAAATTCGATGTCGTCGGATCTACTCCAGTCTTTGGATTTCGATAATACACATCTAAACACATAACCACAGGTGTACTCAGGTCGTAGGTACGCCTAGTTGGGCCGCTGTGGCAGTTGGAAGATGAGCCATGAAAAGGCTCCAAAATCCTTACTATACACTGTCAATTTTTTTAGGTGAAAAATTCGATATCGTCGGATCCACTCCAGTCTTTGGATTTCGATAATACACATCTAAACACATAACCACAGGTGTACTCAGGTCGTAGGTACGCCTAGTTGGGCCGCTGTGGCAGTTGGAAGATGAGCCATGAAAAGGCTCCAAAATCCTTACTATACACTGTCAATTTTTTTAGGTGAAAAATTCGATGTCGTCGGATCCACTCCAGTCTTTGGATTTCGATAATACACATCTAAACACATAACCACAGGTGCGCACAGGTCGTAGGTACGCCTAGTTTAGCCGCTGTGGCAGTTGGAAGATGATCCTTGAAAAGGCTCCAAAATCCTTACTATACACTGTCAATTTTTTTAGGTGAACAATTCGATGTCGTCGGATCCACTCCAGTCTTTGGATTTCGATAATACACATCTAAACACATAACCACAGGTGTACTCAGGTCGTAGGTACGCCTAGTTGGGCCGCTGTGGCAGTTGGAAGATGAGCCATGAAAGGGCTCAGATATCCTTACTATACACTGTCAATTTTTTTAGGTGGAAAATTCGATGTCGTCGGATCCACTCCAGTCTTTGGATTTCGATAAAACACATCTAAACACATAACCACAGGTGTACACAGGTCGTAGGTACGCCTAGTTGGGCCGCTGTGGCAGTTGGAAGATGAGCCATGAAAAGGCTCCAAAATCCTTACTATACACTGTCAATTTTTTTAGGTGAAAAATTCGATGTCGTCGGATCCACTCCAGTCTTTGGATTTCGATAATACACATCTAAACACATAACCACAGGTGTACTCAGGTCGTAGGTACGCCTAGTTGGGCCGCTGTGGCAGTTGGAAGATGAGCCATGAAAGGGCTCAGATATCCTTACTATACACTGTCAATTTTTTTAGGTGAAAAATTCGATGTCGTCGGATCCACTCCAGTCTTTGGATTTCGATAATACACATCTAAACACATAACCACAGGTGTACACAGGTCGTAGGTACGCCTAGTTGGGCCGCTGTGGCAGTTGGAAGATGAGCCATGAAAAGGCTCCAAAATCCACTCCAGTCTTTGGATTTCGATAATACACATCTAAACACATAACCACAGGTGTACACAGGTCGTAGGTACGCCTAGTTGGGCCGCTGTGGCAGTTGGAAGATGAGCCATGAAAAGGCTCCAAAATCCTTACTATACACTGTCAATTTTTTTAGGTGAAAAATTCGATGTCGTCGGATCCACTCCAGTCTTTGGATTTCGATAATACACATCTAAACACATAACCACAGGTGTACTCAGGTCGTAGGTACGCCTAGTTGGGCCGCTGTGGCAGGTGGAAGATGAGCCATGAAAAGGCTCCAAAATCCTTACTATACACTGTCAATTTTTTTAGGTGAAAAATTCGATGTCGTCGGATCTACTCCAGTCTTTGGATTTCGATAATACACATCTAAACACATAACCACAGGTGTACTCAGGTCGTAGGTACGCCTAGTTGGGCCGCTGTGGCAGTTGGAAGATGAGCCATGAAAGGGCTCAGATATCCTTACTATACACTGTCAATTTTTTTAGGTGAAAAATTCGATGTCGTCGGATCCACTCCAGTCTTTGGATTTCGATAATACACATCTAAACACATAACCACAGGTGTACACAGGTCGTAGGTACGCCTAGTTGGGCCGCTGTGGCAGTTGGATGATGAGCCATGAAAGGGCTCAGATATCCTTACTATACACTGTCAATTTTTTTAGGTGAAAAATTCGATGTCGTCGGATCCACTCCAGTCTTTGGATTTCGATAATACACATCTAAACACATAACCACAGGTGTACACAGGTCGTAGGTACGCCTAGTTGGGCCGCTGTGGCAGTTGGAAGATGAGCCATGAAAAGGCTCCAAAATCCTTACTATACACTGTCAATTTTTTTAGGTGAAAAATTCGATGTCGTCGGATCCACTCCAGTCTTTGGATTTCGATAATACACATCTAAACACATAACCACAGGTGTACACAGGTCGTAGGTACGCCTAGTTGGGCCGCTGTGGCAGTTGGAAGATGAGCCATGAAAAGGCTCAAAAATCCTTACTATACACTGTAAATTTTTTTAGGTGAAAAATTCGATGTCGTCGGATCCACTCCAGTCTTTGGATTTCGATAATACACATCTAAACACATAACCACAGGTGTACACAGGTCGTAGGTACGCCTAGTTGGGCCGCTGTGGCAGTTGGAAGATGAGCCATGAAAAGGCTCCAAAATCCTTACTATACACTCTCAATTTTTTTGGTGAAAAATTCGATGTCGTCGGATCCACTCCAGTCTTTGGATTTCGATAATACACATCTAAACACATAACCACAGGTGTACACAGGTCTTAAGTACGCCTAGTTGGGCCGCTGTGGCAGTTGGAAGATGAGCCATGAAAGGGCTCAGATATCCTTACTATACACTGTCAATTTTTTTAGGTGAAAAATTCGATGTCGTCGGATCCACTCCAGTCTTTGGATTTCGATAATACACATCTAAACACATAACCACAGGTGTACACAGGTCGTAGGTACGCCTAGTTCGGCCGCTGTGGCAGTTGGAAGATGAGCCATGAAAAGGCTCCAAAATCCTTACTATACACTGTCAATTTTTTTAGGTGAAAAATTCGATGTCGTCGGATCCACTCCAGTCTTTGGATTTCGATAATACACATCTAAACACATAACCACAGGTGTACACAGGTCGTAGGTACGCCTAGTTGGGCCGCTGTGGCAGTTGGAAGATGAGCCATGAAAGGGCTCAGATATCCTTACTATACACTGTCAATTTTTTTAGGTGAAAAATTCGATGTCATCGGATCCACTCCAGTCTTTGGATTTCGATAAAACACATCTAAACACATAACCACAGGTGCGCACAGGTCGTAGGTACGCCTAGTTTAGCCGCTGTGGCAGTTGGAAGATGAGCCATGAAAGGGCTCAGATATCCTTACTATACACTGTCAATTTTTTTAGGTGAAAAATTCGATGTCGTCGGATCCACTCCAGTCTTTGGATTTCGATAATACACATCTAAACACATAACCACAGGTGCGCACAGGTACGCCTAGTTGGGCCGCTGTGGCAGTTGGAAGATGAGCCATGAAAGGGCTCAGATATCCTTACTATACACTGTCAAATTTTTTAGGTGAAAAATTCGATGTCGTCGGATCCACTCCAGTCTTTGGATTTCGATAATACACATCTAAACACATAACCACAGGTGCGCACAGGTACGCCTAGTTGGGCCGCTGTGGCAGTTGGAAGATGAGCCATGAAAGGGCTCAGATATCCTTACTGTCAAATTTTTTAGGTGAAAAATTCGATGTCGTCGGATCCACTCCAGTCTTTGGATTTCGATAATACACATCTAAACACATAACCACAGGTGTACACAGGTCGTAGGTACGCCTAGTTGGGCCGCTGTGGCAGTTGGAAGATGAGCCATGAAAGGGCTCAGATATCCTTACTATACACTGTCAAATTTTTTAGGTGAAAAATTCGATGTCGTCGGATCCACTCCAGTCTTTGGATTTCGATAATACACATCTAAACACATAACCACAGGTGTACACAGGTCGTAGGTACGCCTAGTTGGGCCGCTGTGGCAGTTGGAAGATGAGCCATGAAAGGGCTCAGATATCCTTACTATACACTGTCAATTTTTTGTATCCACTCCAGTCTTTGGATTTCGATAATACACGTCTAAACACATAACCACAGGTGTACACAGGTCGTAGGTACGCCTAGTTGGGCCGCTGTGGCAGTTGTAAGATGAGCCATGAAAAGGCTCCAAAATCCTTACTATACACTGTCAATTTTTTTAGGTGAAAAATTCGATGTCGTCGGATCCACTCCAGTCTTTGGATTTCGATAATACACATCTAAACACATAACCACAGGTGTACACAGGTCGTAGGTACGCCTAGTTGGGCCGCTGTGGCAGTTGTAAGATGAGCCATGAAAAGGCTCCAAAATCCTTACTATACACTGTCAATTTTTTTAGGTGAAAAATTCGATGTCGTCGGATCCACTCCAGTCTTTGGATTTCGATAATACACGTCTAAACACATAACCACAGGTGTACACAGGTCGTAGGTACGCCTAGTTGGGCCGCTGTGGCAGTTGTAAGATGAGCCATGAAAAGGCTCCAAAATCCTTACTATACACTGTCAATTTTTTAGGTGAAAAATTCGATGTCGTCGGATTCACTCTAGTCTTTGGATTTCGATAACACACATCTAAACACATAACCACAGGTGTACATAGGTCGTAGGTACGCCTAGTTGGGCCGCTGTGGCAGTTGGAAGATGAGCCATGAAATTGCTCAGATATCCTTACTATACACTGTCAATTTTTTTAGGTGAAAAATTCGATGTCGTCGGATCCACTCCAGTCTTCGGATTTCGATAATACACATCTAAACACATAACCACAGGTGTACACAGGTCTTAAGTACGCCTAGTTGGGCCGCTGTGGCAGTTGAAAGATGAGCCATGAAAGGGCTCAGATATCCTTACTATACACTGTCAATTTTTTTAGGTGAAAAATTCGATGTCGTCGGATCCACTCCAATCTTTGGATTTCGGTAATACACATCTAAACACATAACCACAGGTGTACACAGGTCGTAGGTACGCCTAGTTGGGCCGCTGTGGCAGTTGGAAGATGAGCCATGAAAAGGCTCCAAAATCCTTACTATACACTGTCAATTTTTTTAGGTGAAAAATTCGATGTCGTCGGATCCACTCCAGTCTTTGGATTTCGATAATACACATCTAAACACATAACCACAGGTGTACACAGGTCGTAGGTACGCCTAGTTGGGCCGCTGTGGCAGTTGGAAGATGAGCCATGAAAGGGCTCAGATATCCTTACTATACACTGTCAATTTTTTTAGGTGAAAAATTCGATGTCATCGGATCCACTCCAGTCTTTGGATTTCGATAAAACACATCTAAACACATAACCACAGGTGCGCACAGGTCGTAGGTACGCCTAGTTTAGCCGCTGTGGCAGTTGGAAGATGAGCCATGAAAGGGCTCAGATATCCTTACTATACACTGTCAATTTTTTTAGGTGAAAAATTCGATGTCGTCGGATCCACTCCAGTCTTTGGATTTCGATAATACACATCTAAACACATAACCACAGGTGCGCACAGGTCGTAGGTACGCCTAGTTTAGCCGCTGTGGCAGTTGGAAGATGAGCCATGAAAGGGCTCAGATATCCTTACTATACACTGTCAATTTTTTTAGGTGAAAAATTCGATGTCGTCGGATCCACTCCAGTCTTTGGATTTCGATAATACACATCTAAACACATAACCACAGGTGTACACAGGTCGTAGGTACGCCTAGTTGGGCCGCTGTGGCAGTTGAAAGATGAGCCATGAAAAGGCTCCAAAATCCTTACTATACACTGTCAATTTTTTTAGGTGAAAAATTCGATGTCGTCGGATCCACTCCAGTCTTTGGATTTCGATAATACACATCTAAACACATAACCACAGGTGCGCACAGGTACACCTAGTTGGGCCGCTGTGGCAGTTGGAAGATGAGCCATGAAAGGGCTCAGATATCCTTACTATACACTGTCAATTTTTTTAGGTGAAAAATTCGATGTCGTCGGATCCACTCCAGTCTTTGGATTTCGATAAAACACATCTAAACACATAACCACAGGTGTACACAGGTCGTAGGTACGCCTAGTTGGGCCGCTGTGGCAGTTGGAAGATGAGCCATGAAAAGGCTCCAAAATCCACTCCAGTCTTTGGATTTCGATAATACACATATAAACACATAACCACGGGCGCGCACAGGTCGTAGGTACGCCTAGTTTAGCCGCTGTGGCAGTTGGAAGATGAGCCATGAAAGGGCTCAGATATCCTTACTATACACTGTCAAATTTTTTAGGTGAAAAATTCGATGTCGTCGGATCCACTCCAGTCTTTGGATTTCGATAATACACATCTAAACACATAACCACAGGTGTACACAGGTCGTAGGTACGCCTAGTTGGGCCGCTGTGGCAGTTGGAAGATGAGCCATGAAAAGGCTCCAAAATCCTTACTATACACTGTCAATTTTTTTAGGTGAAAAATTCGCTGTCGTCGGATCCACTCCAGTCTTTGGATTTCGATAATACACATCTAAACACATAACCACAGGTGTACACAGGTCGTAGGTACGCCTAGTTGGGCCGCTGTGGCAGTTGGAAGATGAGCCATGAAAAGGCTCCAAAATCCTTACTATACACTGTCAATTTTTTTACGTGAACAATTCGATGTCGTCGGATCCACTCCAGTCTTTGGATTTCGATAATACACATCTAAACACATAACCACTGGTGCGCACAGGTCGTAGGTACGCCTAGTTGGGCCGCTGTGGCAGTTGGAAGATGAGCCATGAAAAGGCTCCAAAATCCTTACTATACACTGTCAATTTTTTTAGGTGAAAAATTCGCTGTCGTCGGATCCACTCCAGTCTTTGGATTTCGATAATACACATCTAAACACATAACCACAGGTGTACACAGGTCGTAGGTACGCCTAGTTGGGCCGCTGTGGCAGTTGGAAGATGAGCCATGAAAAGGCTCCAAAATCCTTACTATACACTGTCAATTTTTTTAGGTGAAAAATTCGCTGTCGTCGGATCCACTCCAGTCTTTGGATTTCGATAATACACATCTAAACACATAACCACAGGTGTACACAGGTCGTAGGTACGCCTAGTTGGGCCGCTGTGGCAGTTGGAAGATGAGCCATGAAAAGGCTCCAAAATCCTTACTATACACTGTCAATTTTTTTACGTGAACAATTCGATGTCGTCGGATCCACTCCAGTCTTTGGATTTCGATAATACACATCTAAACACATAACCACTGGTGCGCACAGGTCGTAGGTACGCCTAGTTGGGCCGCTGTGGCAGTTGGAAGATGAGCCATGAAAAGGCTCCAAAATCCTTACTATACACTGTCAATTTTTTTAGGTGAAAAATTCGCTGTCGTCGGATCCACTCCAGTCTTTGGATTTCGATAATACACATCTAAACACATAACCACAGGTGTACACAGGTCGTAGGTACGCCTAGTTGGGCCGCTGTGGCAGTTGTAAGATGAGCCATGAAAAGGCTCCAAAATCCTTACTATACACTGTCAATTTTTTTAGGTGAAAAATTCGATGTCGTCGGATCCACTCCAGTCTTTGGATTTCGATAATACACATCTAAACACATAACCACTGGTGCGCACAGGTCGTAGGTACGCCTAGTTGGGCCGCTGTGGCAGTTGGAAGATGAGCCATGAAAAGGCTCCAAAATCCTTACTATACACTGTCAATTTTTTTAGGTGAAAAATTCGCTGTCGTCGGATCCACTCCAGTCTTTGGATTTCGATAATACACATCTAAACACATAACCACAGGTGTACACAGGTCGTAGGTACGCCTAGTTGGGCCGCTGTGGCAGTTGGAAGATGAGCCATGAAAGGGCTCAGATATCCTTACTATACACTGTCAATTTTTTTAGGTGAAAAACTCGATGTCGTCGGATCCACTCCAGTCTTTGGATTTCGATAATACACGTCTAAACACATAACCACAGGTGTACACAGGTCGTAGGTACGCCTAGTTGGGCCGCTGTGGCAGTTGGAAGATGAGCCATGAAAGGGCTCAGATATCCTTACTATACACTGTCAATATTTTTAGGTGAAAAATTCGATGTCGTCGGATCCACTCCAGTCTTTGGATTTCGATAATACACATCTAAACACATAACCACAGGTGCGCACAGGTCGTAGGTACGCCTAGTTTAGGCGCTGTGGCAGTTGGAAGATGAGCCATGAAAGGGCTCAGATATCCTTACTATACACTGTCAATTTTTTTAGGTGAAAAATTCGATGTCGTCGGATCCACTCCAGTCTTTGGATTTCGATAATACACGTCTAAACACATAACCACAGGTGTACACAGGTCGTAGGTACGCCTAGTTGGGCCGCTGTGGCAGTTGTAAGATGAGCCATGAAAAGGCTCCAAAATCCTTACTATACACTGTCAATTTTTTAGGTGAAAAATTCGATGTCGTCGGATCCACTCCAGTCTTTGGATTTCGATAATACACGTCTAAACACATAACCACAGGTGTACACAGGTCGTAGGTACGCCTAGTTGGGCCGCTGTGGCAGTTGTAAGATGAGCCATGAAAAGGCTCCAAAATCCTTACTATACACTGTCAATTTTTTTAGGTGAAAAATTCGATGTCGTCGGATCCACTCCAGTCTTTGGATTTCGATAATACACGTCTAAACACATAACCACAGGTGTACACAGGTCGTAGGTACGCCTAGTTGGGCCGCTGTGGCAGTTGTAAGATGAGCCATGAAAAGGCTCCAAAATCCTTACTATACACTGTCAATTTTTTTAGGTGAAAAATTCGATGTCGTCGGATCCACTCCAGTCTTTGGATTTCGATAATACACATCTAAACACATAACCACAGGTGTACACAGGTCGTAGGTACGCCTAGTTGGGCCGCTGTGGCAGTTGTAAGATGAGCCATGAAAAGGCTCCAAAATCCTTACTATACACTGTCAATTTTTTTAGGTGAAAAATTCGATGTCGTCGGATCCACTCCAGTCTTTGGATTTCGATAATACACGTCTAAACACATAACCACAGGTGTACACAGGTCGTAGGTACGCCTAGTTGGGCCGCTGTGGCAGTTGTAAGATGAGCCATGAAAAGGCTCCAAAATCCTTACTATACACTGTCAATTTTTTTAGGTGAAAAATTCGATGTCGTCGGATCCACTCCAGTCTTTGGATTTCGATTACACACATCTAAACACATAACCACAGGTGCGCACAGGTCGTAGGTACGCCTAGTTTAGGCGCTGTGGCAGTTGGAAGATGAGCCATGAAAGGGCTCAGATATCCTTACTATACGCTGTCAATTTTTTTAGGTGAAAAATTCGATGTCGTCGGATCCACTCCAGTCTTTGGATTTCGATAATACACATCTAAACACATAACCACTGGTGCGCACAGGTCGTAGGTACGCCTAGTTGGGCCGCTGTGGCAGTTGGAAGATGAGCCATGAAAAGGCTCGTCGGATCCACTCCAGTCTTTGGATTTCGATAATACACATCTAAACACATAACCACAGGTGTACACAGGTCGTAGGTACGCCTAGTTGGGCCGCTGTGGCAGTTGGAAGATGAGCCATGAAAAGGCTCCAAAATACTTACTATACACTGTCAATTTTTTTAGGTGAAAAATTCGATGTCGTCGGATCCACTCCAGTCTTTGGATTTCGATAATACACATCTAAACACATAACCACAGGTGTACGCAGGTCGTAGGTACGCCTAGTTGGGCCGCTGTGGCAGTTGGAAGATGAGCCATGAAAAGGCTCGTCGGATCCACTCCAGTCTTTGGATTTCGATAATACACATCTAAACACATAACCACAGGTGTACACAGGTCGTAGGTACGCCTAGTTGGGCCGCTGTGGCAGTTGGAAGATGAGCCATGAAAGGGCTCAGATATCCTTACTATACACTGTCAATTTTTTTAGGTGAAAAATTCGATGTCGTCGGATGCACTCCAGTCTTTGGATTTCGATTATACACATCTAAACACATAACCACAGGTGCGCACAGGTCGTAGGTACGCCTAGTTTAGGCGCTGTGGCAGTTGGAATATGAGCCATGAAAGGGCTCAGATATCCTTACTATACACTGTCAATTTTTTTAGGTGAAAAATTCGATGTCGTCGGTTCCACTCCAGTCTTTGGATTTCGATAATGCACATCTAAACACATAACCACAGGTGTACACAGGTCGTAGGTATGCCTAGTTGGGCCGCTGTGGCAGTTGGAAGATGAGCCATGAAAAGGCTCCAAGCTAATTACTATACACTGTCAATTTTTTTAGGTGAACAATTCGATGTCGTCGGATCCACTCCAGTCTTTGGATTTCGATTATACACATCTAAACACATAACCACAGGTGTACACAGGTCGTAGGTACGCCTAGTTTAGGCTCTGTGGCAGTTGGAAGGTGAGCCATGAAAGGGCTCATATATCCTTACTATACACTGTCAATTTTTTTAGGTGAAAAATTCGATGTCGTCGGATCCACTCCAGTCTTTGGATTTCGATAATACACATCTAAACACATAACCACAGGTGTACACAGGTCGTAGGTACGCCTAGTTGGGCCGCTGTGGCAGTTGGAAGATGAGCCATGAAAGGGCTCAGATATAATTACTATACACTGTCAATTTTTTTAGGTGAAAAATTCGATGTCGTCGGATGCACTCCAGTCTTTGGATTTCGATTATACACATCTAAACACATAACCACAGGTGTACACAGGTCGTAGGTACGCCTAGTTTAGGCGCTGTGGCCGTTGGAAGATGAGCCATGAAAAATCTCCAAAATCCTTACTATACACTGTCAATTTTTTTAGGTGAAAAATTCGATGTCGTCGGTTCCACTCCAGTCTTTGGATTTCGATAATGCACATCTAAACACATAACCACAGGTGTACACAGGTCGTAGGTATGCCTAGTTGGGCCGCTGTGGCAGTTGGAAGATGAGCCATGAAAAGGCTCCAAGCTCCTTACTTACTGTCAATTTTTTTAGGTGAAAAATTCGATGTCGTCGGATCCACTCCAGTCTTTGGATTTCGATAATACACATCTAAGCACATAACCACAGGTGTACACCGGTCGTAGGTACGCCTAGTTGGGCCGCTGTGGTAGTTGGAAGATGAGCCATGAAAGGGCTCAGATATCCTTACTATACACTGTCAATTTTTTTAGGTGAAAAATTCGATGTCGTCGGCTCCACTCCAGTCTTTGGATTTCTATAATACACATCTAAACACATAACCACAGGTGTACACAGGTCGTAGGTATGCCTAGTTGGGCCGCTGTGGCAGTTGGAAGATGAGCCATGAAAAGGCTCCAAACTCCTTACTATACACTGTCAATTTTTTTAGGTTAAAAAATTTGATGTCGTCGGATCCACTCCAGTCTTTGGATTTCGATAGTACACATCTAAACACATAACCACAGGTGCGCACAGGTCGTAGGTACGCCTAGTTTAGGCGCTGTGGCAGTTGGAAGATGAGCCATGAAAGGGCTCAGATATCCTTACTATACACTGTCAATTTTTTTAGGTGAAAAATTCGATGTCGTCGGATCCACTCCATTCTTTGGATTTCGATTATACACATCTAAACACATAACCACAGGTGCGCACAGGTCGTAGGTACGCCTAGTTTAGGCGCTGTGGCAGTTGGAAGATGAGCCATGAAAGGGCTCAGATATCCTTACTATACACTGTCAATTTTTTAGGTGAAAAATTCGATGTCGTCGGATCCACTCCAGTCTTTGGATTTCGATAATACACATCTAAACACATAACCACAGGTGTACACAGGTCGTAGGTACGCCTAGTTGGGCCGCTGTGGCAGTTGGAAGATGAGCCATTAAAAGGCTCCAAACTCCTTACTATACACTGTCAATTTTTTTAGGTGAAAAATTCGATGTCGTCGGATCCACTCCAGTCTTTGGATTTCGATTATACACATCTAAACACATAACCACAGGTGCGCACAGGTCGTAGGTACGCCTAGTTTAGGCGCTGTGGCAGTTGGAAGATGAGCCATGAAAGGGCTCAGATATCCTTACTATACACTGTCAATTTTTTTAGGTGAAAAATTCGATGTCGTCGGATCCACTCCAGTCTTTGGATTTCGATAATACACATCTAAACACATAACCGCAGGTGTACACAGGTCGTAGGTACGCCTAGTTGGGCCGCTGTGGCAGTTGGAAGATGAGCCATTAAAAGGCTCCAAACTCCTTACTATACACTGTCAATTTTTTTAGGTGAAAAATTCGATGTCGTCGGATCCACTCCAGTCTTTGGATTTCGATTATACACATCTAAACACATAACCACAGGTGCGCACAGGTCGTAGGTACGCCTAGTTTAGGCGCTGTGGCAGTTGGAAGATGAGCCATGAAAGGGCTCAGATATCCTTACTATACACTGTCAATTTTTTAGGTGAAAAATTCGATGTCGTCGGATCCACTCCAGTCTTTGGATTTCGATAATACACATCTAAACACATAACCACAGGTGTACACAGGTCGTAGGTACGCCTAGTTGGGCCGCTGTGGCAGTTGGAAGATGAGCCATTAAAAGGCTCCAAACTCCTTACTATACACTGTCAATTTTTTTAGGTGAAAAATTCGATGTCGTCGGATCCACTCCATTCATTGGATTTCGATTATACACATCTAAACACATAACCACAGGTGCGCACAGGTCGTAGGTACGCCTAGTTTAGGCGCTGTGGCAGTTGGAAGATGAGCCATGAAAGGGCTCAGATATCCTTACTATACACTGTCAATTTTTTAGGTGAAAAATTCGATGTCGTCGGATCCACTCCAGTCTTTGGATTTCGATAATACACATCTAAACACATAACCACAGGTGTACACAGGTCGTAGGTACGCCTAGTTGGGCCGCTGTGGCAGTTGGAAGATGAGCCATTAAAAGGCTCCAAACTCCTTACTATACACTGTCAATTTTTTTAGGTGAAAAATTCGATGTCGTCGGATCCACTCCAGTCTTTGGATTTCGATTATACACATCTAAACACATAACCACAGGTGCGCACAGGTCGTAGGTACGCCTAGTTTAGGCGCTGTGGCAGTTGGAAGATGAGCCATGAAAGGGCTCAGATATCCTTACTATACACTGTCAATTTTTTAGGTGAAAAATTCGATGTCGTCGGATCCACTCCAGTCTTTGGATTTCGATAATACACATCTAAACACATAACCGCAGGTGTACACAGGTCGTAGGTACGCCTAGTTTAGGCGCTGTGGCAGTTGGAAGATGAGCCATGAAAGGGCTCAGATATCCTTACTATACACTGTCAATTTTTTAGGTGAAAAATTCGATGTCGTCGGATCCACTCCAGTCTTTGGATTTCGATAATACACATCTAAACACATAACCACAGGTGTACACAGGTCGTAGGTACGCCTAGTTGGGCCGCTGTGGCAGTTGGAAGATGAGCCATTAAAAGGCTCCAAACTCCTTACTATACACTGTCAATTTTTTTAGGTGAAAAATTCGATGTCGTCGGATCCACTCCAGTCTTTGGATTTCGATAATACACATCTAAACACATAACCACAGGTGCGCACAGGTCGTAGGTACGCCTAGTTTAGGCGCTGTGGCAGTTGGAAGATGAGCCATGAAAGGGCTCAGATATCCTTACTATACACTGTCAATTTTTTTAGGTGAAAAATTCGATGTCGTCGGATCCACTCCAGTCTTTGGATTTCGATAATACACATCTAAACACATAACCACAGGTGTACACAGGTCGTAGGTACGCCTAGTTGGGCCGCTGTGGCAGTTGGAAGATGAGCCATTTAAAGGCTCCAAACTCCTTACTATACACTGTCAATTTTTTTAGGTTAAAAAATTCGATGTCGTCGGATCCACTCCAGCCTTTGGATTTCGATTATACACATCTAAACACATAACCACAGGTGCGCACAGGTCGTAGGTACGCCTAGTTTAGGCGCTGTGGCAGTTGGAAGATGAGCCATGAAAGGGCTCAGATATCCTTACTATACACTGTCAATTTTTTAGGTGAAAAATTCGATGTCGTCGGATCCACTCCAGTCATTGGATTTCGATAATACACATCTAAACACATAACCACAGGTGTACACAGGTCGTAGGTACGAATAGTTGGGCCGCTGTGGCAGTTGGAAGATGAGCCATTAAAAGGCTCCAAACTCCTTACTATACACTGTCAATTTTTTTAGGTGAAAAATTCGATGTCGTCGGATCCACTCCATTCTTTGGATTTCGATTATACACATCTAAACACATAACCACAGGTGCGCACAGGTCGTAGGTACGCCTAGTTTAGGCGCTGTGGCAGTTGGAAGATGAGCCATGAAAGGGCTCAGATATCCTTACTATACACTGTCAATTTTTTAGGTGAAAAATTCGATGTCGTCGGATCCACTCCAGTCTTTGGATTTCGATAATACACATCTAAACACATAACCACAGGTGTACACAGGTCGTAGGTACGCCTAGTTGGGCCGCTGTGGCAGTTGGAAGATGAGCCATTAAAAGGCTCCAAACTCCTTACTATACACTGTCAATTTTTTTAGGTGAAAAATTCGATGTCGTCGGATCCACTCCAGTCTTTGGATTTCGATTATACACATCTAAACACATAACCACAGGTGCGCACAGGTCGTAGGTACGCCTAGTTTAGGCGCTGTGGCAGTTGGAAGATGAGCCATGAAAGGGCTCAGATATCCTTACTATACACTGTCAATTTTTTAGGTGAAAAATTCGATGTCGTCGGATCCACTCCAGTCTTTGGATTTCGATAATACACATCTAAACACATAACCACAGGTGTACACAGGTCGTAGGTACGCCTAGTTTAGGCGCTGTGGCAGTTGGAAGATGAGCCATGAAAGGGCTCAGATATCCTTACTATACACTGTCAATTTTTTTAGGTGAAAAATTCGATGTCGTCGGATCCACTCCAGTCTTTGGATTTCGATAATACACATCTAAACACATAACCACAGGTGTACACAGGTCGTAGGTACGCCTAGTTTAGGCGCTGTGGCAGTTGGAAGATGAGCCATGAAAGGGCTCAGATATCCTTACTATACACTGTCAATTTTTTTAGGTGAAAAATTCGATGTCGTCGGATCCACTCCAGTCTTTGGATTTCGATAATACACATCTAAACACATAACCACAGGTGTACACAGGTCGTAGGTACGCCTAGTTGGGCCGCTGTGGCAGTTGGAAGATGAGCCATGAAAAGGCTCCAAGCTCCTTACTTACTGTCTATTTTTTTAGGTGAAAAATTCGATGTCGTCGGATCCACTCCAGTCTTTGGATTTCGATAATACACATCTAAACACATAACCACAGGTGTACACAGGTCGTAGGTATGCCTAGTTGGGCCGCTGTGGCAGTTGGAAGATAAGCCATGAAAAGGCTCCAAAATCCTTACTATACACTGTCAATTTTTTTAGGTGAAAAATTCGATGTCGTCGGATCCACTCCAGTCTTTGGATTTCGATAATACACATCTAAACACATAACCACAGGTGTACACAGGTCGTAGGTACGCCTAGTTTAGGCGCTGTGGCAGTTGGAAGATGAGCCATGAAAGGGCTCAGATATCCTTACTATACACTGTCAATTTTTTTAGGTGAAAAATTCGATGTCGTCGGATCCACTCCAGTCTTTGGATTTCGATAATACACATCTAAACACATAACCACAGGTGCGCACAGGTCGTAGGTACTCCTAGTTGGGCCGCTGTGGCAGTTGGAAGATGAGTAATGAAAAGGCTCCAAAATCCTTACTATACACTGTCAATTTTTTTAGGTGAAAAATTCGATGTCGTCGGATCCACTCCAGTCTTTGGATTTCGATAATACACATCTAAACACATAACCACAGGTGTACACAGGTCGTAGGTACGCCTAGTTTAGGCGCTGTGGCAGTTGGAAGATGAGCCATGAAAGGGCTCAGATATCCTTACTATACACTGTCAATTTTTTTAGGTGAAAAATTCGATGTCGTCGGATCCACTCCAGTCTTTGGATTTCGATAATACACATCTAAACACATAACCACAGGTGTACACAGGTCGTAGGTACGCCTAGTTGGGCCGCTGTGGCAGTTGGAAGATGAGCCATGAAAAGGCTCCAAGCTCCTTACTTACTGTCTATTTTTTTAGGTGAAAAATTCGATGTCGTCGGATCCACTCCAGTCTTTGGATTTCGATAATACACATCTAAACACATAACCACAGGTGTACACAGGTCGTAGGTATGCCTAGTTGGGCCGCTGTGGCAGTTGGAAGATAAGCCATGAAAAGGCTCCAAAATCCTTACTATACACTGTCAATTTTTTTAGGTGAAAAATTCGATGTCGTCGGATCCACTCCAGTCTTTGGATTTCGATAATACACATCTAAACACATAACCACAGGTGTACACAGGTCGTAGGTACGCCTAGTTTGGGCGCTGTGGCAGTTGGAAGATGAGCCATGAAAGGGCTCAGATATCCTTACTATACACTGTCAATTTTTTTAGGTGAAAAATTCGATGTCGTCGGATCCACTCCAGTCTTTGGATTTCGATAATACACATCTAAACACATAACCACAGGTGTACACAGGTCGTAGGTACGCCTAGTTGGGCCGCTGTGGCAGTTGGAAGATGAGCCATGAAAAGGCTCCAAGCTCCTTACTTACTGTCTATTTTTTTAGGTGAAAAATTCGATGTCGTCGGATCCACTCCAGTCTTTGGATTTCGATAATACACATCTAAACACATAACCACAGGTGTACACAGGTCGTAGGTATGCCTAGTTGGGCCGCTGTGGCAGTTGGAAGATAAGCCATGAAAAGGCTCCAAAATCCTTACTATACACTGTCAATTTTTTTAGGTGAAAAATTCGATGTCGTCGGATCCACTCCAGTCTTTGGATTTCGATAATACACATCTAAACACATAACCACAGGTGTACACAGGTCGTAGGTACGCCTAGTTTAGGCGCTGTGGCAGTTGGAAGATGAGCCATGAAAGGGCTCAGATATCCTTACTATACACTGTCAATTTTTTTAGGTGAAAAATTCGATGTCGTCGGATCCACTCCAGTCTTTGGATTTCGATAATACACATCTAAACACATAACCACAGGTGCGCACAGGTCGTAGGTACTCCTAGTTGGGCCGCTGTGGCAGTTGGAAGATGAGTAATGAAAAGGCTCCAAAATCCTTACTATACACTGTCAATTTTTTTAGGTGAAAAATTCGATGTCGTCGGATCCACTCCAGTCTTTGGATTTCGATAATACACATCTAAACACATAACCACAGGTGTACACAGGTCGTAGGTACGCCTAGTTGGGCCGCTGTGGCAGTTGGAAAATGAGCCATGAAAAGGCTCCAAGCTCCTTACTTACTGTCAATTTTTTTAGGTGAAAAATTCGATGTCGTCGGATCCACTCCAGTCTTTGGATTTCGATAATACACATCTAAACACATAACCACAGGTGTACACAGGTCGTAGGTACGCCTAGTTGGGCCGCTGTGGCAGTTGGAAGATGAGCCATGAAAAGGGTCCAAACTCCTTACTATACACTGTCAATTTTTTTAGGTGAAAAATTCGATGTCGTCGGATCCACTCCAGTCTTTGGATTTCGATAATACACATCTAAACACATAACCACAGGTGCGCACAGGTCGTAGGTACTCCTAGTTGGGCCGCTGTGGCAGTTGGAAGATGAGCCATGAAAAGGCTCCAAAATCCTTACTATACACTGTCAATTTTTTTAGGTGAAAAATTCGATGTCGTCGGATCCACTCCAGTCTTTGGATTTCGATAATACACATCTAAACACATAACCACAGGTGTACACAGGTCGTAGGTACGCCTAGTTGGGCCGCTGTGGCAGTTGGAAGATGAGCCATGAAAGGGCTCAGATATCCTTACTATACATTGTCAATTTTTTTAGGTGAAAAATTCGATGTCGTCGGATCCACTCCAGTCTTTGGATTTCGTTAATACACATCTAAACACATAACCACAGGTGTACACAGGTCGTAGGTACTCCTAGTTGGGCCGCTGTGGCAGTTGGAAGATGAGCCATGAAAAGGCTCCAAAATCCTTACTATACACTGTCAATTTTTTTAGGTGAAAAATTCGATGTCGTCGGATCCACTCCAGTCTTTGGATTTCGATAATACACATCTAAACACATAACCACAGGTGTACACAGGTCGTAGGTACGCCTAGTTGGGCCGCTGTGGCAGTTGGAAGATGAGCCATGAAAAGGGTCCAAACTCCTTACTATACACTGTCAATTTTTTTAGGTGAAAAATTCGATGTCGTCGGATCCACTCCAGTCTTTGGATTTCGTTAATACACATCTAAACACATAACCACAGGTGTACACAGTTCGTAGGTACGCCTAGTTGGGCCGCTGTGGCAGTTGGAAGATGAGCCATGAAAAGGCTCCAAACTCCTTACTATACACTGTCAATTTTTTTAGGTGAAAAATTCGATTTCGTCGGATCCACTCCAGTCTTTGGATTTCGATAATACACATCTAAACACATAACCACAGGTGCGCACAGGTCGTAGGTACTCCTAGTTGGGCCGCTGTGGCAGTTGGAAGATGAGTAATGAAAAGGCTCCAAAATCCTTACTATACACTGTCAATTTTTTTAGGTGAAAAATTCGATGCCGTCGGATCCACTCCAGTCTTTGGATTTCGATAATACACATCTAAACACATAACCACAGGTGTACACAGGTCGTAGGTACGCCTAGTTGGGCCGCTGTGGCAGTTGGAAGATGAGCCATTAAAAGGCTCCAAACTCCTTACTATACACTGTCAATTTTTTTAGGTTAAAAAATTCGATGTCGTCGGATCCACTCCAGCCTTTGGATTTCGATTATACACATCTAAACACATAACCACAGGTGCGCACAGGTCGTAGGTACGCCTAGTTTAGGCGCTGTGGCAGTTGGAAGATGAGCCATGAAAGGGCTCAGATATCCTTACTATACACTGGCAATTTTTTTAGGTGAAAAATTCGATGTCGTCGGATCCACTCCAGTCTTTGGATTTCGATAATACACATCTAAACACATAACCACAGGTGTACACAGGTCGTAGGTACGCCTAGTTGGGCCGCTGTGGCAGTTGGAGGATGAGCCATGAAAAGGCTCCAAAATCCTTACTATACACTGTCAATTTTTTTAGGTGAAAAATTCGATGTCGTCGGATCCACTCCAGTCTTTGGATTTCGATAATACACATCTAAACACATAACCACAGGTGTACACAGGTCGTAGGTACGCCTAGTTGGGCCGCTGTGGCAGTTGGAAGATGAGCCATGAAAGGGCTCCAAAATCCTTACTATACACTGTCAATTTTTTTAGGTTAAAAAATTCGATGTCGTCGGATCCACTCCAGTCTTTGGATTTCGATAATACACATCTAAACACATAACCACAGGTGTACACAGGTCGTAGGTACGCCTAGTTGGGCCGCTGTGGCAGTTGGAAGATGAGCCATGAAAGGGCTCAGATATCCTTACTATACACTGTCAATTTTTTTAGGTGAAAAATTCGATGTCGTCGGATCCACTCCAGTCTTTGGATTTCGATAATACACATCTAAACACATAACCACAGGGGTACACAGGTCGTAGGTACGCCTAGTTGGGCCGCTGTGGCAGTTGGAAGATGAGCCATGAAAGGGCTCGGATATCCTTACTATACACTGTCAATTTTTTTAGGTGAAAAATTCGATGTCGTCGGATCCACTCCAGTCTTTGGATTTCGATAATACACATCTAAACACATAACCACAGGTGTACACAGGTCGTAGGTACGCCTAGTTGGGCCGCTGTGGCAGTTGGAAGATGAGCCATGAAAGGGCTCAGATATCCTTACTATACACTGTCAATTTTTTTAGGTGAAAAATTCGATGTCGTCGGATCCACTCCAGTCTTTGGATTTCGTTAATACACATCTAAACACATAACCACAGGTGTACACAGTTCGTAGGTACGCCTAGTTGGGCCGCTGTGGCAGTTGGAAGATGAGCCATGAAAAGGCTCCAAGCTCCTTACTTACTGTCAATTTTTTTAGGTGAAAAATTCGATGTCGTCGGATCCACTCCAGTCTTTGGATTTCGATAATACACATCTAAACACATAACCACAGGTGTACACAGGTCGTAGGTACGCCTAGTTGGGCCGCTGTGGCAGTTGGAAGATGAGCCATGAAAAGGCTCCAAGCTCCTTACTTACTGTCAATTTTTTTAGGTGAAAAATTCGATGTCGTCGGATCCACTCCAGTCTTTGGATTTCGATAATACACATCTAAACACATAACCACAGGTGTACACAGGTCGTAGGTACGCCTAGTTGGGCCGCTGTGGCAGTTGGAAGATGAGCCATTAAAAGGCTCCAAACTCCTTACTATACACTGTCAATTTTTTTAGGTTAAAAAATTCGATGTCGTCGGATCCACTCCAGCCTTTGGATTTCGATTATACACATCTAAACACATAACCACAGGTGCGCACAGGTCGTAGGTACGCCTAGTTTAGGCGCTGTGGCAGTTGGAAGATGAGCCATGAAAGGGCTCAGATATCCTTACTATACACTGGCAATTTTTTTAGGTGAAAAATTCGATGTCGTCGGATCCACTCCAGTCTTTGGATTTCGATAATACACATCTAAACACATAACCACAGGTGTACACAGGTCGTAGGTACGCCTAGTTGGGCCGCTGTGGCAGTTGGAAGATGAGCCATGAAAGGGCTCAGATATCCTTACTATACACTGTCAATTTTTTTAGGTGAAAAATTCGATGTCGTCGGATCCACTCCAGTCTTTGGATTTCGATAATACACATCTAAACACATAACCACAGGTGTACACAGGTCGTAGGTACGCCTAGTTGGGCCGCTGTGGCAGTTGGAGGATGAGCCATGAAAAGGCTCCAAAATCCTTACTATACACTGTCAATTTTTTTAGGTGAAAAATTCGATGTCGTCGGATCCACTCCAGTCTTTGGATTTCGTTAATACACATCTAAACACATAACCACAGGGGTACACAGGTCGTAGGTACGCCTAGTTGGGCCGCTGTGGCAGTTGGAAGATGAGCCATGAAAGGGCTCGGATATCCTTACTATACACTGTCAATTTTTTTAGGTGAAAAATTCGATGTCGTCGGATCCACTCCAGTCTTTGGATTTCGATAATACACATCTAAACACATAACCACAGGTGTACACAGGTCGTAGGTACGCCTAGTTGGGCCGCTGTGGCAGTTGGAGGATGAGCCATGAAAAGGCTCCAAAATCCTTACTATACACTGTCAATTTTTTTAGGTGAAAAATTCGATGTCGTCGGATCCACTCCAGTCTTTGGATTTCGTTAATACACATCTAAACACATAACCACAGGGGTACACAGGTCGTAGGTACGCCTAGTTGGGCCGCTGTGGCAGTTGGAAGATGAGCCATGAAAGGGCTCGGATATCCTTACTATACACTGTCAATTTTTTTAGGTGAAAAATTCGATGTCGTCGGATCCACTCCAGTCTTTGGATTTCGATAATACACATCTAAACACATAACCACAGGTGCGCACAGGTCGTAGGTACTCCTAGTTGGGCCGCTGTGGCAGTTGGAAGATGAGTAATGAAAAGGCTCCAAAATCCTTACTATACACTGTCAATTTTTTTAGGTGAAAAATTCGATGTCGTCGGATCCACTCCAGTCTTTGGATTTCGATAATACACATCTAAACACATAACCACAGGTGTACACAGATCGTAGGTACGCCTAGTTGGGCCGCTGTGGCAGTTGGAAGATGAGCCATTAAAAGGCTCCAAACTCCTTACGGATCCACTCCAGTCTTTGGATTTCGATAATACACATCTAAACACATAACCACAGGTGTACACAGGTCGTAGGTACGCCTAGTTGGGCCGCTGTGGCAGTTGGAAGATGAGCCATGAAAAGGCTCCAAGCTCCTTACTTACTGTCAATTTTTTTAGGTGAAAAATTCGATGTCGTCGGATCCACTCCAGTCTTTGGATTTCGATAATACACATCTAAACACATAACCACAGGTGTACACAGGTCGTAGGTACGCCTAGTTGGGCCGCTGTGGCAGTTGGAAGATGAGCCATGAAAAGGCTCCAAGCTCCTTACTTACTGTCAATTTTTTTAGGTGAAAAATTCGATGTCGTCGGATCCACTCCAGTCTTTGGATTTCGATAATACACATCTAAACACATAACCACAGGTGTACACAGGTCGTAGGTACGCCTAGTTGGGCCGCTGTGGCAGTTGGAAGATGAGCCATTAAAAGGCTCCAAACTCCTTACTATACACTGTCAATTTTTTTAGGTTAAAAAATTCGATGTCGTCGGATCCACTCCAGCCTTTGGATTTCGATTATACACATCTAAACACATAACCACAGGTGCGCACAGGTCGTAGGTACGCCTAGTTTAGGCGCTGTGGCAGTTGGAAGATGAGCCATGAAAGGGCTCAGATATCCTTACTATACACTGGCAATTTTTTTAGGTGAAAAATTCGATGTCGTCGGATCCACTCCAGTCTTTGGATTTCGATAATACACATCTAAACACATAACCACAGGTGTACACAGGTCGTAGGTACGCCTAGTTGGGCCGCTGTGGCAGTTGGAAGATGAGCCATTAAAAGGCTCCAAACTCCTTACTATACACTGTCAATTTTTTTAGGTTAAAAAATTCGATGTCGTCGGATCCACTCCAGCCTTTGGATTTCGATTATACACATCTAAACACATAACCACAGGTGCGCACAGGTCGTAGGTACGCCTAGTTTAGGCGCTGTGGCAGTTGGAAGATGAGCCATGAAAGGGCTCAGATATCCTTACTATACACTGGCAATTTTTTTAGGTGAAAAATTCGATGTCGTCGGATCCACTCCAGTCTTTGGATTTCGATAATACACATCTAAACACATAACCACAGGTGTACACAGGTCGTAGGTACGCCTAGTTGGGCCGCTGTGGCAGTTGGAGGATGAGCCATGAAAAGGCTCCAAAATCCTTACTATACACTGTCAATTTTTTTAGGTGAAAAATTCGATGTCGTCGGATCCACTCCAGTCTTTGGATTTCGTTAATACACATCTAAACACATAACCACAGGGGTACACAGGTCGTAGGTACGCCTAGTTGGGCCGCTGTGGCAGTTGGAAGATGAGCCATGAAAGGGCTCGGATATCCTTACTATACACTGTCAATTTTTTTAGGTGAAAAATTCGATGTCGTCGGATCCACTCCAGTCTTTGGATTTCGATAATACACATCTAAACACATAACCACAGGTGTACACAGGTCGTAGGTACGCCTAGTTGGGCCGCTGTGGCAGTTGGAAGATGAGCCATGAAAGGGCTCAGATATCCTTACTATACACTGTCAATTTTTTTAGGTGAAAAATTCGATATCGTCGGTTCCTCTCCAGTCTTGGGATTTCGATAATACACATCTAAACACATAATCGCAGGTGTACACAGGTCGTAGGTACGCCTAGTTGGGCCGCTGTGGCAGTTGGAAGATGAGCCATGAAAGGGCTCCAAAATCCTTACTATACACTGTCAATTTTTTTAGGTGAAAAATTCGATGTCGTCGGATCCACTCCAGTCTTTGGATTTCGATAATACACATCTTAACACATAACCACAGGTGTACACCGGTCGTAGGTACGCCTAGTTGGGCCGCTGTGGCAGTTGGAAGATGAGCCATGAAAGGGCTCAGATATCCTTACTATACACTGTCAATTTTTTTAGGTGAAAAATTCGATGTCGTCGGATCCACTCCTGTTTTTGGATTTCGATAATACACATCTAAACACATAACCACAGGTGTACACAGGTCGTAGGTACGCCTAGTTGGGCCGCTGTGGCAGTTGGAAGATGAGCCATGAAAAGGCTCCAAACTCCTTACTATACACTGTCAATTTTTTTAGGTGAAAAATTCGATGTCGTCGGATCCACTCCAGTCTTTGGATTTCGATAATACATATCTAAACACATAACCACAGGTGCGCACAGGTCGTAGGTACGCCTAGTTGGGCCGCTGTGGCAGTTGGAAGATGAGCCATGAAAAGGCTCCAAAATCCTTACTATACACTGTCAATTTTTTTAGGTGAAAAATTCGATGTCATCGGATCCACTCCAGTCTTTGGATTTCGATAATACTCATCTAAACACATAACCACAGGTGTACACAGGTCGTAGATATGCCTAGTTGGGCCGCTGTGGCAGTTGGAAGATGAGCCATGAAAGGGCTCAGATATCCTTACTATACACTGTCAATTTTTTTAGGTGAAAAATTCGATGTCGTCGGATCCACTCCAGTCTTTGGATTTCGATAATACACATCTAAACACATAACCGCAGGTGCGCACAGGTCGTAGGTACGCCTAGTTGGGCCGCTGTGGCAGTTGGAAGATGAGCCATGAAAGGGCTCAGATATCCTTACTATACACTGTCAATTTTTTTAGGTGAAAAATTCGATGTCGTCGGATCCACTCCAGTCTTTGGATTTCGATAATACACATCTAAACACATAACCGCAGGTGCGCACAGGTCGTAGGTACGCCTAGTTGGGCCGCTGTGGCAGTTGGAAGATGAGCCATGAAAGGGCTCAGATATCCTTACTATACACTGTCAATTTTTTTAGGTGAAAAATTCGATGTCGTCGGATCCACTCCAGTCTTTGGATTTCGATAATACACATCTAAACACATAACCACAGGTGCGCACAGGTCGTAGGTACGCCTAGTTTAGGCGCTGTGGCAGTTGGAAGATGAGCCATGAATGGGCTCAGATATCCTTACTATACACTGTCAATTTTTTTAGGTGAAAAATTCGATGTCGTCGGATCCACTCCAGTCTTTGGATTTCGATAATACACATCTAAACACATAACCACAGGTGTACACAGGTCGTAGGTACGCCTAGTTGGGCCGCTGTGGCAGTTGGAAGATGAGCCATGAAAAGGCTCCAAAATCCTTACTATACACTGTCAATTTTTTTAGGTGAAAAATTCGATGTCGTCGGATCCACTCCAGTCTTTGGATTTCGATAATACACATCTAAACACATAACCACAGGTGTACACAGGTCGTAGGTACGCCTAGTTGGGCCGCTGTGGCAGTTGGAAGATGAGCCATGAAAAGGCTCCAAAATCCTTACTATACACTGTCAATTTTTTTAGGTGAAAAATTCGATGTCGTCGGATCCACTCCAGTCTTTGGATTTCGATAATACACATCTAAACACATAACCACAGGTGTACACAGGTCGTAGGTACGCCTAGTTGGGCCGCTGTGGCAGTTGGAAGATGAGCCATGAAAAGGCTCCAAAATCCTTACTATACACTGTCAATTTTTTTAGGTGAAAAATTCGATGTCGTCGGATCCACTCCAGTCTTTGGATTTCGATAATACACATCTAAACACATAACCACAGGTGTACACAGGTCGTAGGTACGCCTAGTTGGGCCGCTGTGGCAGTTGGAAGATGAGCCATGAAAAGGCTCCAAAATCCTTACTATACACTGTCAATTTTTTTAGGTGAAAAATTCGATGTCGTCGGATCCACTCCAGTCTTTGGATTTCGATAATACACATCTAAACACATAACCACAGGTGTACACAGGTCGTAGGTACGCCTAGTTGGGCCGCTGTGGCAGTTGGAAGATGAGCCATGAAAAGGCTCCAAAATCCTTACTATACACTGTCAATTTTTTTAGGTGAAAAATTCGATGTCGTCGGATCCACTCCAGTCTTTGGATTTCGATAATACACATCTAAACACATAACCACAGGTGTACACAGGTCGTAGGTACCCCTAGTTGGGCCGCTGTGGCAGTTGGAAGATGAGCCATGAAAACGCCCCAAAATCCTTACTATACACTGTCAATTTTTTTAGGTGAAAAATTCGATGTCGTCGTATCCACTCCAGTCTTTGGATTTCGATAATACACATCTAAACACATAACCACAGGTGTACACAGTTCGTAGGTACGCCTAGTTGGGCCGCTGTGGCAGTTGGAAGATGAGCCATGAAAGGGCTCAGATATCCTTACTATACACTGTTAGTTTTTTTAGGTGAAAAATTCGATGTCGTCGGATCCACTCCAGTCTTTGGATTTCGATAATACACATCTAAACACATAACCACAGGTGTACACAGGTCGTAGGTACGCCTAGTTGGGCCGCTGTGGCAGTTGGAAGATGAGCCATGAAAAGGCTCCAAAATCCTTACTATACACTGTCAATTTTTTTAGGTGAAAAATTCGATGTCGTCGGATCCACTCCAGTCTTTGGATTTCGATAATACACATCTAAACACATAACCACAGGTGTACACAGGTCGTAGGTACGCCTAGTTGGGCCGCTGTGGCAGTTGGAAGATGAGCCATGAAAAGGCTCCAAAATCCTTACTATACACTGTCAATTTTTTTAGGTGAAAAATTCGATGTCGTCGGATCCACTCCAGTCTTTGGATTTCGATAATACACATCTAAACACATAACCACAGGTGTACACAGGTCGTAGGTACGCCTAGTTGGGCCGCTGTGGCAGTTGGAAGATGAGCCATGAAAAGGCTCCAAAATCCTTACTATACACTGTCAATTTTTTTAGGTGAAAAATTCGATGTCGTCGGATCCACTCCAGTCTTTGGATTTCGATAATACACATCTAAACACATAACCACAGGTGTACACAGGTCGTAGGTACCCCTAGTTGGGCCGCTGTGGCAGTTGGAAGATGAGCCATGAAAACGCCCCAAAATCCTTACTATACACTGTCAATTTTTTTAGGTGAAAAATTCGATGTCGTCGTATCCACTCCAGTCTTTGGATTTCGATAATACACATCTAAACACATAACCACAGGTGTACACAGTTCGTAGGTACGCCTAGTTGGGCCGCTGTGGCAGTTGGAAGATGAGCCATGAAAGGGCTCAGATATCCTTACTATACACTGTTAGTTTTTTTAGGTGAAAAATTCGATGTCGTCGGATCCACTCCAGTCTTTGGATTTCGATAATACACATCTAAACACATAACCACAGCTGTACACAGGTCGTAGGTACGCCTGGTTGGGCCGCTGTGGCAGTTGGAAGATGAGCCATGGAGAGGCTCCAAAATCCTTACAATACACTGTCAATTTACTATACACTGTCAATTTTTTTAGGTGAAAAATTCGATGTCGTCGGATCCACTCCAGTCTTTGGATTTCGATAATACACATCTAAACACATAAACACAGGTGCGCACAGGTCGTAGGTACGCCTAGTTGGGCCGCTGTGGCAGTTGGAAGATGAGCCATGAAAGGGCTCAGATATCCTTACTATACACTGTTAATTTTTTTAGGTGAAAAATTCGATGTCGTCGGATCCACTCCAGTCTTTGGATTTCGATAATACACATCTAAACACATAACCACAGGTGTACACAGGTCGTAGGTACGCCTAGTTGGGCCGCTGTGGCAGTTGGAAGATGAGCCATGAAAGGGTTCAGATATCCTTACTATACACTGTCAATTTTTTTAGGTGAAAAATTCGATGTCGTCGGATCCACTCCAGTCTTTGGATTTCGATAATACACATCTAAACACATAACCACAGGTGTACACAGGTCGTAGGTACGCCTAGTTGGGCCGCTGTGGCAGTTGGAAGATGAGCCATGAAAAGGCTCCAAACTCCTTACTATACACTGTCAATTTTTTTAGGTGAAAAATTCGATGTCGTCGGATCCACTCCAGTCTTTGGATTTCGATAATACACATCTAAACACATAACCACAGGTGTACACAGGTCGTAGGTACGCCTAGTTCGGCCGCTGTGGCAGTTGGAAGATGAGGCATGAAAGGGCTCAGATATCCTTACTATACACTGTCAATTTTTTTAGGTGAAAAATTCGATGTCGTCGGATCCGCTCCAGTCTTTGGATTTCGATAATACACATCTAAACACATAACCACAGGTGTACACAGTTCGTAGGTACGCCTAGTTGGGCCGCTGTGGCAGTTGGAAGATGAGCCATGAAAAGGATCCAAACTCCTTACTATACACTGTCATTTTTTTTAGGTGAAAAATTCGATGTCGTCGGATCCACTCCAGTCTTTGGATTTCGATAATACACATCTAAACACATAACCACAGGTGTACACAGGTCGTAGGTACGCCTAGTTGGGCCGCTGTGGCAGTTGGAAGATGAGCCATGAAAGGGCTCAGATATCCTTACTATACACTGTTAGTTTTTTTAGGTGAAAAATTCGATGTCGTCGGATCCACTCCAGTCTTTGGATTTCGATAATACACATCTAAACACATAACCACAGGTGTACACAGGTCGTAGGTACGCCTAGTTGGGCCGCTGTGGCAGTTGGAAGATGAGCCATGAAAAGGCTCCAAAATCCTTACTATACACTGTCAATTTTTTTAGGTGAAAAATTCGATGTCGTCGTATCCACTCCAGTCTTTGGATTTCGATAATACACATCTAAACACATAACCACAGGTGTACACAGGTCGTAGGTACGCCTAGTTGGGCCGCTGTGGCAGTTGGAAGATGAGCCATGAAAAGGCTCCAAAATCCTTACTATACACTGTCAATTTTTTTAGGTGAAAAATTCGATGTCGTCGGATCCGCTCCAGTCTTTGGATTTCGATAATACACATCTAAACACATAACCACAGGTGTACACAGGTCGTACTTATGCCTAGTTGGGCCGCTGTGGCAGTTGGAAGATGAGCCATGAAAAGGCTCCAAAAGCCTTACTATACACTGTCAATTTTTTTAGGTGAAAAATTCGATGTCGTCGGATCCACTCCAGTCTTTGGATTTCGATAATACACATCTAAACACATAACCACAGGTGCGCACAGGTCGTAGGTACGCCTAGTTTAGGCGCTGTGGCAGTTGGAAGATGAGCCATGAAAGGGCTCAGATATCCTTACTATACACTGTTAATTTTTTTAGGTGAAAACTTCGATGTCGTCGGATCCACTCCAGTCTTTGGATTTCGATAATACACATCTAAACACATAACCACAGGTGCGCACAGATCGTAGGTACGCCTAGTTTAGGCGCTGTGGCAGTTGGAAGATGAGCCATGAATGGGCTCAGATATCCTTACTATACACTGTCAATTTTTTTAGGTGAAAAATTCGATGTCGTCGTATCCACTCCAGTCTTTGGATTTCGATAATACACATCTAAACACATAACCACAGGTGTACACAGGTCGTAGGTACGCCTAGTTGGGCCGCTGTGGCAGTTGGAAGATGAGCCATGAAAAGGCTCCAAAATCCTTACTATACACTGTCAATTTTTTTAGGTGAAAAATTCGATGTCGTCGGATCCACTCCAGTCTTTGGATTTCGATAATACACATCTAAACACATAACCACAGGTGTACACAGGTCGTAGGTACGCCTAGTTGGGCCGCTGTGGCAGTTGGAAGATGAGCCATGAAAAGGCTCCAAAATCCTTACTATACACTGTCAATTTTTTTAGGTGAAAAATTCGATGTCGTCGGATCCACTCCAGTCTTTGGATTTCGATAATACACATCTAAACACATAACCACAGGTGTACACAGGTCGTAGGTACGCCTAGTTGGGCCGCTGTGGCAGTTGGAAGATGAGCCATGAAAAGGCTCCAAAATCCTTACTATACACTGTCAATTTTTTTAGGTGAAAAATTCGATGTCGTCGGCTCCACTCCAGTCCTTGGATTTCGATAATACACATCTAAACACATAACCACAGGTGTACACAGGTCGTAGGTATGCCTAGTTGGGCCGCTGTGGCAGTTGGAAGATGAGCCATGAAAAGGCTCCAAATTCCTTACTATACACTGTCAATTTTTTTAGGTGAAAAATTCGATGTCGTCGGATCCACTCCAGTCTTTGGATTTCGATAATACACATCTAAACACATAACCACAGGTGTACACAGGTCGTAGGTACCCCTAGTTGGGCCGCTGTGGCAGTTGGAAGATGAGCCATGAAAAGGCCCCAAAATCCTTACTATACACAGTCAATTTTTTTAGGTGAAAAATTCGATGTCGTCGTATCCACTCCAGTCTTTGGATTTCGATAATACACATCTAAACACATAACCACAGGTGTACACAGTTCGTAGGTACGCCTAGTTGGGCCGCTGTGGAAGTTGGCAGATGAGCCATGAAAAGGATCCAAACTCCTTACTATACACTGTCATTTTTTTTAGGTGAAAAATTCGATGTCGTCGGATCCACTCCAGTCTTTGGATTTCGATAATACACATCTAAACACATAACCACAGGTGTACACAGGTCGTAGGTACGCCTAGTTGGGCCGCTGTGGCAGTTGGAAGATGAGCCATGAAAAGGCTCCAAAATCCTTACTATACACTGTCAATTTTTTTAGGTGAAAAATTCGATGTCGTCGGATCCACTCCAGTCTTTGGATTTCGATAATACACATCTAAACACATAACCACAGGTGTACACAGGTCGTAGGTACGCCTAGTTGGGCCGCTGTGGCAGTTGGAAGATGAGCCATGAAAGGGCTCAGATATCCTTACTATACACTGTCAATTTTTTTAGGTGAAAAATTCGATGTCGTCGGATCCACTCCAGTCTTTGCATTTCGATAATACACATCTAAACACATAACCACAGGTGCGCACAGGTCGTAGGTACGCCTAGTTGGGCCGCTGTGGCAGTTGGAAGATGAGCCATGAAAGGGCTCAGATATCCTTACTATACACTGTCAATTTTTTTAGGTGAAAAATTCGATATCGTCGGTTCCACTCCAGTCTTTGGATTTCGATAATACACATCTAAACACATAACCACAGGTGTACACAGGTCGTAGGTACGCCTAGTTGGGCCGCTGTGGCAGTTGGAAGATGAGCCATGAAAGGGCTCAGATATCCTTACTATACACTGTCAATTTTTTTAGGTGAAAAATTCGATGTCGTCGGATCCACTCCAGTCTTTGGATTTCGATAATACACATCTAAACACATAACCACAGGTGTACACAGGTCGTAGGTACGCCTAGTTGGGCCGCTGTGGCAGTTGGAAGATGAGCCATGAAAGGGCTCAGATATCCTTACTATACACTGTCAATTTTTTTAGGTGAAAAATTCGATGTCGTCGGATCCACTCCAGTCTTTGCATTTCGATAATACACATCTAAACACATAACCACAGGTGCGCACAGGTCGTAGGTATGCCTAGTTGGGCCGCTGTGGCAGTTGGAAGATGAGCCATGAAAGGGCTCAGATATCCTTACTATACACTGTCAATTTTTTTAGGTGAAAAATTCGATATCGTCGGTTCCACTCCAGTCTTTGGATTTCGATAATACACATCTAAACACATAACCACAGGTGTACACAGGTCGTAGGTACGCCTAGTTGGGCCGCTGTGGCAGTTGGAAGATGAGCCATGAAAGGGCTCAGATATCCTTACTATACACAGTCAATTTTTTTAGGTGAAAAATTCGATATCGTCGGTTCCACTCCAGTCTTTGGATTTCGATAATACACATCTAAACACATAACCACAGGTGTACACAGGTCGTAGGTACGCCTAGTTGGGCCGCTGTGGCAGTTGGAAGATGAGCCATGAAAAGGCTCCAAAATCCTTACTATACACTGTCAATTTTTTTAGGTGAAAAATTCGATGTCGTCGGATCCACTCCAGTTTTGGATTTCGATAATACACATCTAAACACATAACCACAGGTGTACACAGGTCGTAGGTACGCCTAGTTGGGCCGCTGTGGCAGTTGGAAGATGAGCCATGAAAGGGCTCAGATATCCTTACTATACACTGTCAATTTTTTTAGGTGAAAAATTCGATATCGTCGGTTCCACTCCAGTCTTTGGATTTCGATAATACACATCTCAACACATAACCACAGGTGTACACAGGTCGTAGGTACGCCTAGTTGGGCCGCTGTGGCAGTTGGAAGATGAGCCATGGAAAGGCTCCAAAATCCTTACTATACACTGTCAATTTTTTTAAGTGAAAAATTCGATGTCGTCGGATCCACTCCAGTCTTTGGATTTCGATAATACACATCTAAACACATAACCACAGGTGTACACAGGTCGTACGTACCCCTAGTTGGGCCGCTGTGGCAGTTGGAAGATGAGCCATGAAAAGGCCCCAAAATCCTTACTATACACTGTCAATTTTTTTAGGTGAAAAATTCGATGTCGTCGTATCCACTCCAGTCTTTGGATTTCGATAATACACATCTAAACACATAACCACAGGTGTACACAGGTCGTAGGTACCCCTAGTTGGGCCGCTGTGGCAGTTGGAAGATGAGCCATGAAAAGGCTCCAAAATCCTTACTATACACTGTCAATTTTTTTAGGTGAAAAATTCGATGTCGTCGGATCCACTCCAGTCTTTGGATTTCGATAATACACATCTAAACACATAACCACAGGTGTACACAGGTCGTAGGTACCCCTAGTTGGGCCGCTGTGGCAGTTGGAAGATGAGCCATGAAAAGGCCCCAAAATCCTTACTATACACTGTCAATTTTTTTAGGTGAAAAATTCGATGTCGTCGTATCCACTCCAGTCTTTGGATTTCGATAATACACATCTAAACACATAACCACAGGTGTACACAGGTCGTAGGTACGCCTAGTTGGGCCGCTGTGGCAGTTGGAAGATGAGCCATGAAAAGGCTCCAAAATCCTTACTATACACTGTCAATTTTTTTAGGTGAAAAATTCGATGTCGTCGGATCCACTCCAGTCTTTGGATTTCGATAATACACATCTAAACACATAACCACAGGTGTACACAGGTCGTAGGTACGCCTAGTTGGGCCGCTGTGGCAGTTGGAAGATGAGCCATGAAAAGGCTCCAAAATCCTTACTATACACTGTCAATTTTTTTAGGTGAAAAATTCGATGTCGTCGGATCCACTCCAGTCTTTGGATTTCGATAATACACATCTAAACACATAACCACAGGTGTACACAGGTCGTAGGTACGCCTAGTTGGGCCGCTGTGGCAGTTGGAAGATGAGCCATGAAAAGGCTCCAAAATCCTTACTATACACTGTCAATTTTTTTAGGTGAAAAATTCGATGTCGTCGGATCCACTCCAGTCTTTGGATTTCGATAATACACATCTAAACACATAACCACAGGTGTACACAGATCGTAGGTACCCCTAGTTGGGCCGCTGTGGCAGTTGGAAGATGAGCCATGAAAAGGCTCCAAAATCCTTACTATACACTGTCAATTTTTTTAGGTGAAAAATTCGATGTCGTCGGATCCACTCCAGTCTTTGGATTTCGATAATACACATCTAAACACATAACCACAGGTGCGCACAGATCGTAGGTACGCCTAGTTTAGGCGCTGTGGCAGTTGGAAGATGAGCCATGAATGGGCTCAGATATCCTTACTATACACTGTCAATTTTTTTAGGTGAAAAATTCGATGTCGTCGGATCCACTCCAGTCTTTGGATTTCGATAATACACATCTAAACACATAACCACAGGTGCGCACAGGTACACCTAGTTGGGCCGCTGTGGCAGTTGGAAGATGAGCCATGAAAAGGCTCCAAAATCCTTACTATACACTGTCAATATTTTTAGGTGAAAAATTCGATGTCGTCGGATCCACTCCAGTCTTTGGATTTCGATAATACACATCTAAACACATAACCACAGGTGTACACAGGTCGTAGGTACGCCTAGTTGGGCCGCTGTGGCAGTTGGAAGATGAGCCATGAAAAGGCTCCAAAATCCTTACTATACACTGTCAATTTTTTTAAGTGAAAAATTCGATGTCGTCGGATCCACTCCAGTCTTTGGATTTCGATAATACACATCTAAACACATAACCACAGGTGTACACAGGTCGTAGGTACGCCTAGTTGGGCCGCTGTGGCAGTTGGAAGATGAGCCATGAAAAGGCTCCAAAATCCTTACTATACACTGTCAATTTTTTTAGGTGAAAAATTCGATGTCGTCGTATCCACTCCAGTCTTTGGATTTCGATAATACACATCTAAACACATAACCACAGGTGTACACAGGTCGTAGGTACGCCTAGTTGGGCCGCTGTGGCAGTTGGAAGATGAGCCATGAAAAGGCTCCAAAATCCTTACTATACACTGTCAATTTTTTTAGGTGAAAAATTCGATGTCGTCGGATCCACTCCAGTCTTTGGATTTCGATAATACACATCTAAACACATAACCACAGGTGTACACAGGTCGTAGGTACGCCTAGTTGGGCCGCTGTGGCAGTTGGAAGATGAGCCATGAAAAGGCTCCAAAATCCTTACTATACACTGTCAATTTTTTTAGGTGAAAAATTCGATGTCGTCGGATCCACTCCAGTCTTTGGATTTCGATAATACACATCTAAACACATAACCACAGGTGTACACAGGTCGTAGGTACGCCTAGTTGGGCCGCTGTGGCAGTTGGAAGATGAGCCATGAAAAGGCTCCAAAATCCTTACTATACACTGTCAATTTTTTTAGGTGAAAAATTCGATGTCGTCGGATCCACTCCAGTCTTTGGATTTCGATAATACACATCTAAACACATAACCACAGGTGTACACAGGTCGTAGGTACCCCTAGTTGGGCCGCTGTGGCAGTTGGAAGATGAGCCATGAAAGGGCTCAGATATCCTTACTATACACTGTCAATTTTTTTAGGTGAAAAATTCGATGTCGTCGGATCCACTCCAGTCTTTGGATTTCGATAATACACATCTAAACACATAACCACAGGTGTACACAGGTCGTAGGTACGCCTAGTTGGGCCGCTGTGGCAGTTGGAAGATGAGCCATGAAAGGGCTCAGATATCCTTACTATACACTGTCAATTTTTTTAGGTGAAAAATTCGATGTCGTCGGATCCACTCCAGTCTTTGGATTTCGATAATACACATCTAAACACATAACCACAGGTGCGCACAGATCGTAGGTACGCCTAGTTTAGGCGCTGTGGCAGTTGGAAGATGAGCCATGAATGGGCTCAGATATCCTTACTATACACTGTCAATTTTTTTAGGTGAAAAATTCGATGTCGTCGGATCCACTCCAGTCTTTGGATTTCGATAATACACATCTAAACACATAACCACAGGTGCGCACAGGTACACCTAGTTGGGCCGCTGTGGCAGTTGGAAGATGAGCCATGAAAAGGCTCCAAAATCCTTACTATACACTGTCAATATTTTTAGGTGAAAAATTCGATGTCGTCGGATCCACTCCAGTCTTTGGATTTCGATAATACACATCTAAACACATAACCACAGGTGTACACAGGTCGTAGGTACGCCTAGTTGGGCCGCTGTGGCAGTTGGAAGATGAGCCATGAAAGGGCTCAGATATCCTTACTATACACTGTCAATTTTTTTAGGTGAAAAATTCGATGTCGTCGGATCCACTCCAGTCTTTGGATTTCGATAATACACATCTAAACACATAACCACAGGTGTACACAGGTCGTAGGTACGCCTAGTTGGGCCGCTGTGGCAGTTGGAAGATGAGCCATGAAAAGGCTCCAAAATCCTTACTATACACTGTCAATTTTTTTAGGTGAAAAATTCGATGTCGTCGGATCCACTCCAGTCTTTGGATTTCGATAATACACATCTAAACACATAACCACAGGTGTACACAGGTCGTAGGTACGCCTAGTTGGGCCGCTGTGGCAGTTGGAAGATGAGCCATGAAAAGGCCCCAAAATCCTTACTATACACTGTCAATTTTTTTAGGTGAAAAATTCGATGTCGTCGTATCCACTCCAGTCTTTGGATTTCGATAATACACATCTAAACACATAACCACAGGTGTACACAGGTCGTAGGTACGCCTAGTTGGGCCGCTGTGGCAGTTGGAAGATGAGCCATGAAAAGGCTCCAAAATCCTTACTATACACTGTCAATTTTTTTAGGTGAAAAATTCGATGTCGTCGTATCCACTCCAGTCTTTGGATTTCGATAATACACATCTAAACACATAACCACAGGTGTACACAGGTCGTAGGTACCCCTAGTTGGGCCGCTGTGGCAGTTGGAAGATGAGCCATGAAAGGGCTCAGATATCCTTACTATACACTGTCAATTTTTTTAGGTGAAAAATTCGATGTCGTCGGATCCACTATAGTCTTTGGATTTCGATAATACACATCTAAACACATAACCACAGGTGTACACAGGTCGTAGGTACGCCTAGTTGGGCCGCTGTGGCAGTTGGAAGATGAGCCATGAAAGGGCTCAGATATCCTTACTATACACTGTCAAATTTTTTAGGTGAAAAATTCGATGTCGTCGGATCCACTCCAGTCTTTGGATTTCGATAATACACATCTAAACACATAACCACAGGTGTACACAGGTCGTAGGTACGCCTAGTTGGGCCGCTGTGGCAGTTGGAAGATGAGCCATGAAAGGGCTCAGATATTCTTACTATACACTGTCAATTTTTTTAGGTGAAAAATTCGATGTCGTCGGATCCACTCCAGTCTTTGGATTTCGATAATACACATCTAAACACATAACCACAGGTGTACACAGGTCGTAGGTACGCCTAGTTGGGCCGCTGTGGCAGTTGGAAGATGAGCCATGAAAGGGCTCCAAAATCCTTACTATACACTGTCAATTTTTTTAGGTTAAAAAATTCGATGTCGTCGGATCCACTCCAGTCTTTGGATTTCGATAATACACATCTAAACACATAACCACAGGTGTACACAGGTCGTAGGTACGCCTAGTTGGGCCGCTGTGGCAGTTGGAAGATGAGCCATGAAAAGGCTCCAAAATCCTTACTATACACTGTCAATTTTTTTAGGTGAAAAATTCGATGTCGTCGGATCCACTCCAGTCTTTGGATTTCGATAATACACATCTAAACACATAACCACAGGTGTACACAGGTCGTAGGTACGCCTAGTTGGGCCGCTGTGGCAGTTGGAAGATGAGCCATGAAAAGGCTCCAAAATCCTTACTATACACTGTCAATTTTTTTAGGTGAAAAATTCGATGTCGTCGGATCCACTCCAGTCTTTGGATTTCGATAATACACATCTAAACACATAACCACAGGTGTACACAGGTCGTAGGTACGCCTAGTTGAGCCGCTGTGGCAGTTGGAAGATGAGCCATGAAAAGGCTCCAAAATCCTTACTATACACTGTCAATTTTTTTAGGTGAAAAATTCGATGTCGTCGTATCCACTCCAGTCTTTGGATTTCGATAATACACATCTAAACACATAACCACAGGTGTACACAGGTCGTAGGTACCCCTAGTTGGGCCGCTGTGGCAGTTGGAAGATGAGCCATGAAAGGGCTCAGATATCCTTACTATACACTGTCAATTTTTTTAGGTGAAAAATTCGATGTCGTCGGATCCACTCCAGTCTTTGGATTTCGATAATACACATCTAAACACATAACCACAGGTGCGCACAGGTCGTAGGTACCCCTAGTTGGGCCGCTGTGGCAGTTGGAAGATGAGCCATGAAAGGGCTCAGATATCCTTACTATACACTGTCAATTTTTTTAGGTGAAAAATTCGATGTCGTCGGATCCACTCCAGTCTTTGGATTTCGATAATACACATCTAAACACATAACCACAGGTGTACACAGGTCGTAGGTACGCCTAGTTGGGCCGCTGTGGCAGTTGGAAGATGAGCCATGAAAAGGCTCCAAAATCCTTACTATACACTGTCGATTTTTTTAGGTGAAAAATTCGATGTCGTCGGATCCACTCCAGTCTTTTGATTTCGATAATACACATCTAAACACATAACCACAGGTGCGCACAGATCGTAGGTACGCCTAGTTTAGGCGCTGTGGCAGTTGGAAGATGAGCCATGAAAGGGCTCAGATATCCTTACTATACACTGTCAATTTTTTTAGGTGAAAAATTCGATGTCGTCGTATCCACTCCAGTCTTTGGATTTCGATAATACACATCTAAACACATAACCACAGGTGTACACAGGTCGTAGGTACGCCTAGTTGGGCCGCTGTGGCAGTTGGAAGATGAGCCATGAAAAGGCTCCAAAATCCTTACTATACACTGTCAATTTTTTTAGGTGAAAAATTCGATGTCGTCGGATCCACTCCAGTCTTTGGATTTCGATAATACACATCTAAACACATAACCACAGGTGTACACAGGTCGTAGGTACGCCTAGTTGGGCCGCTGTGGCAGTTGGAAGATGAGCCATGAAAAGGCTCCAAAATCCTTACTATACACTGTCAATTTTTTTAGGTGAAAAATTCGATGTCGTCGGATCCACTCCAGTCTTTGGATTTCGATAATACACATCTAAACACATAACCACAGGTGTACACAGGTCGTAGGTACCCCTAGTTGGGCCGCTGTGGCAGTTGGAAGATGAGCCATGAAAGGGCTCAGATATCCTTACTATACACTGTCAATTTTTTTAGGTGAAAAATTCGATGTCGTCGGATCCACTCCAGTCTTTGGATTTCGATAATACACATCTAAACACATAACCACAGGTGTACACAGGTCGTAGGTACGCCTAGTTGGGCCGCTGTGGCAGTTGGAAGATGAGCCATGAAAAGGCTCCAAAATAATTACTATACACTGTCAATTTTTTTAGGTGAAAAATTCGATGTCGTCGTATCCACTCCAGTCTTTGGATTTCGATAATACACATCTAAACACATAACCACAGGTGTACACAGGTCGTAGGTACGCCTAGTTGGGCCGCTGTGGCAGTTGGAAGATGAGCCATGAAAAGGCTCCAAAATCCTTACTATACACTGTCAATTTTTTTAGGTGAAAAATTCGATGTCGTCGGATCCACTCCAGTCTTTGGATTTCGATAATACACATCTAAACACATAACCACAGGTGTACACAGGTCGTAGGTACCCCTAGTTGGGCCGCTGTGGCAGTTGGAAGATGAGCCATGAAAGGGCTCAGATATCCTTACTATACACTGTCAATTTTTTTAGGTGAAAAATTCGATGTCGTCGGATCCACTCCAGTCTTTGGATTTCGATAATACACATCTAAACACATAACCACAGGTGTACACAGGTCGTAGGTACGCCTAGTTGGGCCGCTGTGGCAGTTGGAAGATGAGCCATGAAAAGGCTCCAAAATCCTTACTATACACTGTCAATATTTTTAGGTGAAAAATTCGATGTCGTCGGATCCACTCCAGTCTTTGGATTTCGATAATACACATCTAAACACATAACCACAGGTGTACACAGGTCGTAGGTACCCCTAGTTGGGCCGCTGTGGCAGTTGGAAGATGAGCCATGAAAAGGCTCCAAACTCCTTACTATACACTGTCAATTTTTTTAGGTGAAAAAATCGATGTCGTCGGATCCACTCCAGTCTTTGGATTTCGATAATACACATCTAAACACATAACCACAGGTGTACACAGGTCGTAGGTACGCCTAGTTGGGCCGCTGTGGCAGTTGGAAGATGAGCCATGAAAAGGCTCCAAAATCCTTACTATACACTGTCAATTTTTTTAGGTGAAAAATTCGATCTCGTCGGATCCACTCCAGTCTTTGGATTTCGATAATACACATCTAAACACATAACCACAGGTGTACACAGGTCGTAGGTACGCCTAGTTGGGCCGCTGTGGCAGTTGGAAGATGAGCCATGAAAAGGCTCCAAAATCCTTACTATACACTGTCAATTTTTTTAGGTGAAAAATTCGATGTCGTCGGATCCACTCCAGTCTTTGGATTTCGATAATACACATCTAAACACATAACCACAGGTGTACACAGGTCGTAGGTACGCCTAGTTGGGCCGCTGTGGCAGTTGGAAGATGAGCCATGAAAAGGCTCCAAAATCCTTACTATACACTGTCAATTTTTTTAGGTGAAAAATTCGATGTCGTCGGATCCACTCCAGTCTTTGGATTTCGATAATACACATCTAAACACATAACCACAGGTGCGCACAGGTCGTAGGTACGCCTAGTTGGGCCGCTGTGGCAGTTGGAAGATGAGCCATGGAAAGGCCCAACTAGGCGTACCTACGACCTGTGTACACCTGTGGTTATGTGTTTAGATGTGTATTATCGAAATCCAAAGACTGGAGTGGATCCGACGACATCGAATTTTTCACCTAAAAAAATTGACAGTGTATAGTAAGGATTTTGGAGCCTTTTCATGGCTCATCTTCCAACTGCCACAGCGCCCAAACTAGGCGTACCTACGACCTGTGCGCATCTGTGGTTATGTGTTTAGATGTGTATTATCGAAATCCAAAGACTGGAGTGGATCCGACGACATCGAATTTTTCACCTAAAAAAATTGACAGTGTAACTAAGGATATCTGAGCCCTTTCATGGCTCATCTTCCAACTGCCACAGCGGCCGAACTAGGCGTACCTACGACCTGTGTACACCTGTGGTTATGTGTTTAGATGAGTATTATCGAAATCCAAAGACTGCAGTGGATCCGACGACATCGAATTTTTCACATAAAAAAATTGACAGGATTTTGGGGCATTTTCCTAGTCAGCTTTGATTGCTAAGTTTCGATTTGAAGTCTGCATTTGCGAGCGTGATGGTATCACATTCACTACACATCTTTCCAAACTTCACTTAAGCAGCGAGTCCCAAAGACTCCATTTTTACACTTTTTGAAAAACTGTTAAGACGCCTGCCATCTCTCCAAAAACCCGTCCCAATTGAGGTCGGCCATCGCTTAAAGCCTTCTAATTGACTTACAGCATCTATGCGGTCTAAGCCCATTTATCATAAGTCGCCTTTAAAGCTTAACACCATTCGTCTGTTGAAATAAACCGCTCATCTGTCACCACCAAGCAAGCACATCCAACTGCGAGATGGACTAATACTTATTTGCAGAAGGGCTTCTATCTCCCTCCGTCTCTCTCTCTCTCTCTCTCTATTCATCCAACAGCATCGACACACACATCGACACTATCCAAGCACAGGGCAGGCTTTAAGTAAATTGAATTTGTCGCATCTAATGGATGTTGTCGCCACTTTTTTAAACTCTTTAGTGTACACTCTGCTTTATGTTTCATTTTTATTCACCGTTTCACTCGGCTGGTCTGGTTGGTCGACGTCCGTGCTAAACGGTGAACATGATGACGACGTCGAACACGATGACACCACCCCTCTCCACCAGCACCACCACCATTTTACGGAAAAGAAGGATTGAAAGCGCTAAAGCATACAGTCGAAAGCAGATGAATTCAATTATCCTTCAGAGGATTAAACAGTCGAGGATTTCGCAAGATCTACAGTACGGGCAAAAAAATGTTGAGCCCGGAACCAGAGGAGAATCACTTTAGAAAGTAATTTTATTAAAAGGGTTGACAGGACTCGAGAGCAAATCAAAGTCGGATACGATTTTTGTTGACTTATCTGGCGAGGTGTGTATGACTGCTTGTACGTGTGGGCATGTGCTTTGACAAGTTTTTAATCATTTTTTTCGCTGAACACACTCATCAGCAAGACTTTGACATTAATTTCCTTTGAATGAGAATGTCGAGGTGTCTGAATAAATACATTCACTTGGATAGGTCATGCGATGCAGGGGTGTTCTCATGCGTATCGCGTTTAGTTTTACACGGTGAATAGATTCGAGTCGAGGTCGGGTTTGACAAAATGAGCTCACATCGGTTTGTTTTGATAAATTCTTTGAAAGTCATCGACAAAGGGATGTGAAGTGGTGGTAAAAATCTGTTTTCATGGAGAGTTTGAGCCTGGCTCTGGCTCTGTCTTTGCCCAGATATGTGTCCGATTCAATAAAGTCAATCAGATTTGATTTTCGCCGTCAACATCTGCTGATATGCAAATAGCCTCGATGATCCAGCTGCCGATTGGCTCCACCGCTCTGTTACAACCTCAAGCGGTCCAGAAAATGACAAGAAAAAAAAAACAATCAACCGAACATTTTCCAATCCGATATCACCGCAACAACAACGCCACATCCGCCGCAACAACAACGCCACATCCACCATCTAACCAAATTTGCTCAACTATGCACCAACAGCTGCATAATCGAGAGGAAGGAAAAAGGCAAATCCACCTCGGTGCTGACTTTCGTTCGTACGCTCGACTCGCAGGAGCTCCAGTCTCACTTGTCGCCTTTTGCCAGCAACCGTGTAATCCTCTTCGCACCGAAGGACAGATTATTTTGAACTGTTTTGACAGACACCAGGACGTGACTGGCAAGCGAGAGCGAACAAAAGCACTGAATGCGTTCCGAATGCTGCCTTTGAGCGTTTTATTGCCTCTATGACTGCCGAGCGCACCCTCCACCGGCTCATCCACCACTCGCCCACCGAAGAACGTCGCCAATTCAAGTTCCAATTTGCTTGAGAAAATTTAAGGTGAATCGATATCAATTCTTTGATTATCCTCCCCACTCTCTGCCAGCCCCTCCCACGGAGAGTGTAATAAATGAAGTTAATCGAAGGGGGCAGTGTGAAAGGTGGCGGAGTGGTGCGGTGGCATGCAATGTGCCATCTTCCCATCGTCACACCTACACTCAAGGAGCAGGATAAGTTTTACGAATCCATTGTTCGGTTTGCAGCGAGTGTGCCGCCCGCCAGTCTGCAACGCGAATGGTTGCGGTGCGGGCAGGACAGGAGAGAGGGCATTGAATGTCACTGACAGTGTTGCAAATGTAGTTTTGAGAAAACTTCACTTCGATACTGTGTGCGTGTGTGAGTGCGGTGATGGTGGAGGGGAGTGCGAGGCTGAAGCAGGAGCAGGAGACCAAATGACGACAGTAAGAGTGGAATTCGATTTGCACATCACTCTGCACGTGACAGGCATCTCGTATTCCCCTCACAGACTGTTAAATGGTGTTTGAAACAAATTTGCGTTTGTGTTGCTCAGTTCTGGAAGTGATTCAAGCATTTCCATGGGGTTTGCAACGAGTGGGATTTTTGTTTCACTTTTTTTTCTGTTTTTTTTTTGTTTTTTTTTTGTTTGTTTGCACACGACACCTCTGTCTGGTGGAAAATGAGACTTTGATTCATTTGCATGAAGCGAGCGAAGTGCCGCGCACGTATGGAGGGGTAGAGATTGGTGGGGGTTCGGGATTGAACGGCGGAGGGAATGCGTGTTCGATGTAGCAGCTGGTGGGAAGCTGAAAAATGTGACCTGTTGGGCGAAACAGTGTCTTGACAGCATTCCTATCGATTGTCTTGTGATTACGATAAACGGATGTCGACGCCTTTTGACAGATCCGGGTGAGAGTCAATTCTTAAAGTGAGACCTGCAACCTTGGTGATCCCAAGCATGCCACGTGATCTATGGAATTTCAAGAAGAGCCTAAAGAACGACGAATTTTGCAGCGACATCGCAGTATGTTTAATCACAGGATTAAAGGACCAACAGCAACAGAGAAGAAAGCATTTGGTTAGTGTTATGTTTCAGCAACTGTCAAAATGTCACCCGAAAAGGTTTGCCATTGCTTTTCCACTGCTTCCGGCTTGCCGAACTTGCGGAAATAATTAAAAAATATCAAATTGTGGCTTCAATATGCAAGCAATTCGTCACTACGTGAACAAGTTTGAGCGTAAGTACACTATTTCGGATCTTAAGCCACCAACCAGACAGAGATTGGTGAAGAAAACATAGCTCCGTAGCGGGCAGTATCGGACCAGCTGAATTGGACGTCGCCAGAGAGCCAAGCCGGCATCTATTGAGCATGCTTCCGCATAAGATTGAGCTGATGCAAGAATAGAAGTCGAACAAATGAATGCTAAGCACTCACCTCTTTGCTTTCGTTTGTAGGCGTTTGTTGCTTCTAAGTATTCATTCTCTAAGAAGTTTTAACAAAAGGCCAGGACAGTGAAGCCTTTTTCTCCGTTGCTTTGCTGAATTGACAGTACTTTGTTGTTTCAAAGCAATCGCCTTCTGCAAATCCACCTTTCGACTTAGCAAAACGATGCAACATTCAAAGAAATGAATTCAAACACACCACAAATGTGACTTAAGACCCTTCGTGACCCAGTTGAAAGATCTCCACCCTGACTTAAGTAGACAACTGAATAAGTTGTGTATCCCCCACCCCCACGGAGCAACACGTAACACCCTCGTACATTGTTTCCGCTTCAGTCCCCTTTTCGAAATGTGAAAAAAAAGCAAACACAATGTCTTGGGACCCTTGAAGCACCTCTACGCCACTTCAGTGAGGACTTTACGTCTTAAAACGAAAATGTAAATTAAATTTAGCTCAAAGCCCTCTCCAGCTTCAGCTTTGAGGAGAAGAATAGTCCTTCACCTAAAAAGAGCACTCCCGTGTCATGCAAAATAAAACGGAATCACAATGCTCTCGTAATAATCATGAAAATCGCGTGAAACAACATTTGCTATTGTGCTGCAGGACGATGCTGATGGTGATGGGCAGATGGGGAGATGGGAGATACGCTGTGATGGCGAAGAACAAGAAGAAGACGAAGAAGATGTCGTCCTTATGGCAGCGACGGACTCTGGTGTTTTCTCCTCAGCAACTGCTAAACTGCATCGCAATAATGTTGCTGTTTTGTCCTGCCTCGCAACGGCACACACACACAGTGTGGGAGATCAACAAGGATGCTCTGATGTTGTTGCCCATTCAGAAGTCCTTTTCATCTTTATGTATGCTCTCTCGTCCGTCCTCTAGTTTCGTTGTTTTGCTGCTCTGCATGCTTTTTTTTTTTGCGCATTCAAATGATAAGGGAAGAAAGATGTTTTGGAAAATATGAATGTTTACTGCTTAATGCATGCGACCATGAGTCATATCCATTTGTTGCATGTGAATATTTCACTAGAGAGCAATTCTGATGGGGGGCGGAGGGGCGTGGGTGGATTTTAAGAATTTACTTTGAGGGACTACACTTGTTGATGTGGGAAGTGGTTGGTGTTGGTGTTGGTTGAGAAGTGCTATGCATAGTCATAGGCGCTGAGAGGTAGCCAAGGCAAGGATATTCTAGACTCGGACTTTGTTTAGGTGCAGTTTTACATTGAAGATGCGTTAGTAAATGGAAGGATGGAGAAAGAAATCATTAAATGACGAGGACGAGCCGTGGATCTGCATTGGTTGCTACAACTTGACTTGGAGATTTTATATGGAACATAAATATGTGAATACATTTGCCAACGAGAGTCACTCCGAGCTGCTGAAGTGCCAGAGACATAGATCGCGTTGTCCTAAACCACGTTCGGGGGGAAGTCAGATATATCTTAAGCCAGGGATTTGCTTTGTCCTGTTACCAGTTTCCACTGAGCTTGTGGCTGTCACCATCGGACATTATTTCCTTCGAAATGAGGACGGAGGCACCGTTATTGTCAATGGTATAGACCTATGTTAACCGACCTTTCTGTGGCCAGAGTTCAACGACGTAGCCGGTGTGGTATCGACATACAAGCGACACAACGCTCGAAGTCGACGAAAAATATTCATCAATTGGCAGCCGCCATCTTGCGACCTGACACTACTCGAATATATATTTTCTCTGCGGCTTTGTCAAGTTCTTGTTGTCAAGCCAGTTTGGACTAGCTCGAGACGCCGCACACATTTACCGAGTCATCACAAATTGAACCGACCGCTTGAATCACTGACAGCGAATCTGAAGTGACCACTTAAATTCCGTGCCATTTCACACATTAATGCCATAAATGTAGCTTCAAAATAAAACCAAAATAAATTCCTTACCTTACACCAATGTTGCTTTATTTAAATTTGTTTTCCTATCGATCTTGACTAGTCACCCTGTATTTAATTATTACTACACCTAATTTACGATCGTCTCAAGACCGTGTGTGTCTTTTAATCCAGTGACCTCCAATGCATCCGAAGACGATACTCAAAGAATCTCGAGACATCAATCATTTGCCTGTTCCACATTTCTTTCGACTTCAAGATTCTGAGTAAATTTATTCCTTGAAGCGATTACACAATGACTGCTCAGATATCTTGTGCGTACTCACTTCTGCCCAATTATGGAATGTCAGACTTTGTGTTTGACATGAGATCCGACAAAATGCTTAAACACCCTGTGTCCCCGTGGGGTATCGAACAATCCTCAAATGTCAAGTGTCAGGACTTTCCACGCGCAATCAAGAAATGTAAAGTCTGCTTCGCAGTACTCAAAGCTGATCCCTTTTCTGCCGTGATTCCCAGAAAAGTAGTCGAACCCATCGAACTGATTTTCATCCCATCTTCGGGTGCCTGTCATTGATTCCATGGAATCCGGCAATGCTCATCGAACTCGTTGCACCTTCATCGCCCACTCGGAGTCAAATTCCAAAGTGAGCCGTCTAGTTGACCTTATCGTCGACTGTTAAAGTTGAAATCAGAGTGATTCTGAGTACATATCAATACATCCCAGTCCTCGTCCAAACTGATGACGATATTTAATGACACCCATCGATATGGCGCCTCAAAAAAGACTGTCACTTCAAAAGAAAAACAAAAACATCTGCACTAAGTGCTGTTCATTCGTTCGTTAAAATGACAAATTCAACTGCAAGCGCCGACTGGAAATGTTCAGTCTTAAATACACCCCTTTTCACAAGTCCCATTTTCTATTCATCAAAGCGTCCTTGTTTACTCCTAGCACACATTCTGTTGATTGGTTACACAGTTAAAGAATGATGACCTCCTAAATCATTCAATTAATTGACTCCTGTTTGCTCGTAACCCTTAAAATCCGTATCATGCTGCAGTGAAATGAAGAGAAAACCTTCGATGTCGAAGAGAAAATACGCCGTTTCTGCGCAAGCAATGTTCGAAACGCGATACGTTTTCGAAGTTTGCACTGAGTTGCGGTGATTTGGTGATTTTAAGAGAACATCATCATCAATTCTTTCGATTGGACTGCATGCCCTTTTTCGGAGTGAAGTCTTTACTGCTTCAGTACAAGTGGCTGAGCAATCGGTTGAGGAAGTTGCACAAAGAGTACGAATGGATTAAGGACTGAGGAGTTCATTTGAATTTGGCCCTTCTTCATGGGTCTTGGGATAACAAAGTGTAGAGTATTTGGTTGCAGGAACGAGGTTAAATAGAAGCCCGTCTTTGATGATTGTCAGAGCGTCACGTCTCACGACCAAATACTGTTTTCCAAGATCCAAGCCAAACAATCAACGAACAAAGTCCAAAGTGAATCTGACAAAAGGAATAGGTTGTTGTTCACCGTCTCAGGTTAACATTTCTCAATTATCCCTTCAACATAACGACCCCATCTCGTGCTCAGCATTGTCCCCTATCGCTCGCTATCCCCTAATTGATACAAATTGACACACTCAACTCAACCCAATTACCGGACTCGCGCCGCACAACAACACGTAATAACAAGGACATGCAACAGAAAATGCATACGTTGACTGTCATGTGGCGACCTCTGATTATGCATGCACCCTTTAATTGAAACAATTAACACTGCATTTCCGGTAAATCGATGCCATGACCCCTAAACGGTGTGGTCCCCCCTTCAATTATATAAAGAAGAAGAAAAAATACACACGAAGGAGCACATTAACTTTGTCTGGCTGGGTTTGGAGTTTTTTTTTTAATTTGTTTTCCTTGCGTCGTTACGAAGCTCGTGCGACACAGGAAACGGGGTCAGTCAATAGGAGTTGTGAACACGAGGAACTGAACTGCAAAGGACATTTGGATGGATTTAAGCAACGGGAGACTGATTCAATGTTCATGTCACTCTGTTGGATCTCGTGTAAGAAATGTTTGCTTTCCAGCAGATCGTCTGGTTCAACCAACAAGGGACCAAGGACCTAAATGAGACGTGGTTTGCGCGTCTACCCACTGACCCATCGGTAAGTTTAATGGCCGCACCGGAAGGGCGTAGTGCGTGGTTGTCTAGATTGAGAGAGGTACTGAGTGGCGATACTGACGAGATGTCCATGGGCTCTACATGTCCCAGCTACCATAAGCGTTCGATGTGTAGACGCCTAGCTAGACTCATGTCGCTGTGCAGGCTTCTCGTCCAGATGCCATCACCACAGATTAGACCAAAGATCAGGCCGGCAGAAATCTAGATCAGGTCATGTTCTTCAATTATTTCGAACGCTTTTTAGGCGTCCTTGGGACAAGCCTCACCCCTTTCATGACATCACAGCGAATCCAAAGACGTACATACATACACTTCGCTCAGAGATCCAAATCAAAGCCATCTTCATCCTTAGAGGGATCATTAATAAAAGTTCTGCATCTTCAGCAAAGCGCGGCGTCTCACATCAATGTGAACAAAGAGAAAATTCTGGAAAAATAAACGTAATCCACGTCAGCCGGGTTTCCATTCTGCAATCCGTCGCATGCCGAATAAGCCGATTCTCCCTAATCAAGATCCTTTGCCTGCGGTGCACTTCGCCACTTAATCTCCTTAATCCTTTCGTCGTCCTCGTCGTCGCCGCCGCCGTCGTCGGAGTTGCCGTTTCGGTTATACAAATTACCATTTCCCGTCAAATTAGAAACGTAATTCGAAATTCTTAAGTGGTCATGCGACTTGAAGTGCTGCCTTAAGCCAGGAAGCGTCCGGACGACTGGAAGAGCGGACGTGGTTAGGTGGATGATTCTCTTCTCTCTCTCTCCTTCTCCCATTCTAGGGGCAGGTAAATAAAACGTCGCTAATAGATGAGAGTGCCATGACTGATTTTTCTTCAGCTCCTTCTTACACCGCTTTCACCGCGACTCACCGTGCAAGGGCAAGCGGAGATGGGGTAAATGTTGACGGTTCGGTATATCGGTGGTAAGGACGTGCATTGCATCCTTTTGCTGACAGTCTTCGACGCCATTCACAGAGAGTAGTTTTTCTTGATTTCTTTTCTTTTTTTAGTTTTCTCTCCCTTTTTGTTTCTGCTGGTTGTTCTTGATGTTGCCCCTGTTCCTCTATGTATCTGAAAGCATCTAACAAGGTTAGATAGAATCCTGTTAGCGTTCGTCTTCCTGTCCATGTTCATTAAATTTCGCAGTCAGCATTATAATCCTGATGGCTGGCCTTTTCCGGAGTTGGGTGCTTCAAATAGACTGGATTCGATGGGCGGGGGAGGTAAGATGTATGAGTGAAGTTTTAACGAGACGAAGAGACGACGAACGTCGTCGTCGTCGTCGGACCGAGATGCAGTTCATTGCATGGGTGGTTTTTCTTTTTGTCTGTCTATCTCTTGGTGCTGCTGTCTTTTCCATCCAATTAGTGAAACCAGAAGAAAATCGAGAGCATTGATTGGTGGTGGCGGTGGGTTATGGATGAGACGGAAGCAAATACCACAGAATTGTATTTTTCTTCTTATTATTTCCACAGAGTTGCCGATCTGTTCATTGCAATTAATGGGGAATCCGTTTTTCGGTCAGAGGATAATCGGGACCGGGTCCGAAAGCAAAAGCGATGATACTGGTAGTCATTTGCGTAAGTCTATGCGATTATTTGGTTGGATTCTTTCGTAGTATTAGCCTCTATCAAGCCAGAGCTTCACATAACAGGAAATGATGTCTGTCGCGAAGACTAGGCGGGTCAACGGTCATACACGCACTCCGTTCAGAGTCTTCCTTAGGGCCCTATTCCCAAGTACGCAGGCAGTCTCCAAACCTTGACTCCGCCAAGACCATCTGTGTAGGAAGTAGACGATAAGACCCGTAACTCTGTGTGATCTAGTAACCTGCCAACCTTCTGCCCGCCATCTTACACGGCTTCCAACATCAATTGCAACTGAATAGCAGTAAATCTATTCGCCTCCCCAGGCAACATATTGCCCGTCGAATGTAACTCTTCTCGCGTTACACAGACTCGCTAGAATCCCGCACCCCTCCTCATTCCGACAATATTCCAAAGTCCTTCACCAATTGGTGTGTGAGTGATTAAGTATTTCATCGTCGCGTACTGCATGTTCCCATAACCATTTCAATTCCAACACTCTGGCCACTTATCCGCCCAGTTACCGCCCGCCCCACTCACAATCCGGTCGAGAGACGGGAGAGAGATACTTTGTAAGTTCGCTCGTGTGCGGCTGAACTATTCATTGGATTTTATCTAATTCAAATGCAAAATAAGGACGAGCACTATGCGACGATGTGTGTGGGGTTGTGGGGGTGTGTCGCACTCGGAGGAATCCGACGACAATGACAATGAGGACGGGGATGAACGTCGGAAGGAGGATGTATACACATTCGATTGCCACAAGTGTTTCGCTGCCATTCTATTCGGAGTTCGAGTGGAGTGGAGTGGTATCGTAGACGTTATACATTTGCCTTGCAATTGTGTGGCAGTGTTCCGCATACCGCACAACTTTGTGGCAGATTCAGTTGTAGACGTGCCCCCGTTGGTTTTGGGAGAAACAGTTGTGAGAGCTCGCTTCCGATAGCGCCGAAGGAGCAAGAATTCATGTTGCCTTTGTGATTTATCCGCATTGAATGCATCCACTCGTGTCCACCAGTGTTGAGTTCGAGATACCAACTCTTGGTTGGATTTCGATTTTACGTATATGATTCCGGCAATGGTCGGCGGTGATTAACGAAATGTTTTGTCTAATCTTATTCTGGTAACTGGTGCACACGAAGAGGGTACTTGAGGAAGGGGCAGAGAGACTGAAGACTGAAGACTGAAGACTGAAGACTGAAGACTGAAGACTGAAGACTGAAGACTGAAGACTGAAGACTGAAGACTGAAGACTGAAGACTGAAGACTGAAGACTGAAGACTGAAGACTGAAGACTGAAGACTGAAGACTGAAGACTGAAGACTGAAGACTGAAGACTGAAGACTGAAGACTGAAGACTGAAGACTGAAGACTGAAGACTGAAGACTGAAGACTGAAGAATGAAGACTGAAGACTGAAGACTGAAGACTGAAGACTGAAGACTGAAGACTGAAGACTGAAGACTGAAGACTGAAGACTGAAGACTGAAGACTGAAGACTGAAGACTGAAGACTGAAGACTGAAGACTGAAGACTGAAGACTGAAGAGACTGAAGACTGAAGAGACTGAAGACTGAAGACTGAATCTGCTACACAATCTGAAATCAAAATCAAGTGAGCCTGCCCCCTGGAGCAACCATTGTTCACATCTCATCATCAACCATGACTCCCACAGAAAATCACACAACAAAGTCTTGAAATCGATAACATCATCTTCAATTAAGCCAACGTCCCATGTTGCTTTCGAACTTTCCGCAGACAATCAAGTTAAGTACCTTCTCTTGTTCAATATCAGATCCCCTCCCAAACATCCTCTATTTTTCCGCAGACCCACCCCTCCTCACCCTATATCGGGATCGTAGCACAGTGCAACGACAGACACACTATCGTGTAGGTGTCACCTCCTCTAAAACAAACTAGACACCACATCCCCGTGTGCCCGTGCCACCGCCCCACTTTGGAGGGTGTGTGCGAGTTTGTATCAACAATCTGCCAATTAGGATGGCAAATTCACTTTCATCCATTCACCACTGTCACGGAGGTTTCAATTAATGCCTTCCGGAGGATCTTCAAGGAAATTGCCAGCCATTTTGACGGGATAAACCCACTAGTCTGGTATTATCTGGTATAACTTGCTTAAATACCGTACTTAGGGGTATCCCTTGGGTTTTCGGATGGTTCGTCGACGTTGGCGACGAAAGCACAATGGGCAGAGTTTGTTTGAAAGTTTAATGAAGGGTTACCTGTTTATTTAAGTGCGGGCGGTTAGTCCAATTAGAAAGGTATATGGTTGACGTTACTAATTCATCTGTGTGCGTTTCCTGATGCAGAAAGTGGGAGCAGTTGAGGTCACACGAGTGTGTGTAGTTATGATGATGGACTTGCAAAGGTTATGGCAGTTTGGAAACGATGATGATGATAGGCGGACAATGGAAGAATGCCCATCAGAAGCACACGCAGAATGTGTGTTCATTCAGGTCCCTCATGTCGATATGTCGAGTGTGAGTTGGACTCACAAGTCACATGCATCGTCGTTTAATAATTCATTCCCCAAAAAACTTCTCAATCTACCACGACCACCAACCAAGCCCACAAGCCAATCAAATTTCCCGAAACTCCGCAAACACACCCTCTTCCAAATAAGTCCTTGTCAAACTTCCATTCGTGTACACAAGCGAACCAAAAAAAAAAAACAAATTTATTGCCACAATTAGAGCAAATGGCTGGCATTACTCAACTCTCATGTTTTTGACGAACTTCCAAGTCCGATCCCCCACCACAGCACCTTCGTCATCTTCGCACCCACCACCGAACAGAGCAGTGTCACCGAATTGTTTCACAAAAACTCTCATCCTTGCAACAATTGTTGTCCACACCCAAGCAGGGCCATCCTCAAACAAAACCCCATTCCCCCTCTTCCCTGTGAGCGCTCGTATCTCTCTGAGAGTGTGTGTGTGTCCTGCACACTCAAATTGCAAGTGACCCAGGCGCTTCACTTCGCCCATAAATATCCGGACAGTAATTTTTGTGTTCTCGATTCCGGGGCATAGCAGAATATTTTACCCATCCACCACGGGAAATGATGAAAATAATCCTTCCACCTTGTGCAGGCAGAGACCCCTGCAATCCGGGGATTCAACAACAATGAAAAATAAAAAGAAAGTAGACCGTAAGGGCCAACAGCACACAGCAATTTGAAACTCTAACAACACTTCGTGTCCTATCTCAGCTGTTTTGTGCTCCAATGCGCTTAGCCAGCAAACCACTGTCAGCCTATCCAACCAACAACGTCAGCCAGTCAGCCAGTCAGCCAGACACTCAACGAGACCCGAAACAGGAACAAATAGTTTTTCACCGCACGAAAACCGACAACCGACGTCGTCGCCCACAGCCGCAGTCCGAGACTGAAACTGAGAACTTCAACTTGACCAGCAGTTCGTTCCTTAAGTAATAACTTAGTTTTAAGGATAATTTATTCGAAACAATGGGCCACTTAAAAATTTTACCGCCTGACAAATGAATGCGATATTTCATTATAAACTACACGAACCGAGCGGAACTGGCACCCGCTCCAGCTGAACAGCCACCCGCCTGATCAGAGGGAATGTGAAGCGGGACCGGAGACCAGGAGAAACTTTCAACATTTATCGGCATTAAAATTATTTATATCTGCGGCGGGATGTTCCTTTTTATTTCCTGACTCCTCCTGACTTTGCTCCTCTCGTCTCCTTGCCGACGACGCGCCACTCCGCCGCACCGTCATGCCGTGTCGTAGCGTCCACCTCTCCGTAACGGACTTTCGGTTCGGAACTGCTGGTATTAATTATACAAAACAATAAATTTGAGTTTTCATTTCTGACTGCGGAGAGTCCATAAACCGTGTTTGTGTCTTGTTGCTGGCTGTTGAAGTGCTGGAGTGCTGGTGAGCTGGAGAGCTCCTCCCCAACATTCTTTGGCTTTGTTTCCGTTTTTTTTCTCTTGATGTATTTGCTGAATTTTTTGGCTCTTCCGAGGAATGCTCGAGCAGATTGTCTGCGGGTTGGTGTTGAAATATTCAATAGATGTCCTTGTGATTAATCGGCGCCGATGAGTGGAAAGGGGTCCCAATGCGGTGGAGAACTTCTGTGGAAGGGATTACTCACGGGGGAGGCAGCACTAAGATGGCTGTGAATTTATAAACACCACCGAACAACCATTATCCTCGTAACATTGGTCGTCATCGGAATAATGGCAGTCTCATCAGTTCGAGCCTTACGGCGATATTTAATTGATTGTGTGTCTGGTGGCCCTTTGTCAATGGCTTTTAAGCTGCCGACTGTGTTAAGTAATGATGATGTTCTTGCGACTGCGGTTGGTACTGGCAGGAGACTATTGCTCGAGGGAAGGTGGCCTGCCCTGGGACTTATTTATTGACGTTTGGGTTCTGTGAATTAAGTTTTGAGGCACGTGCCGGGTGTACATTTTGTACACTGTTGACTTTTGTAAGGCACTTCTTGAGGTCCTGCCTTGACAGCTGTGAGTTGGAAACGTAACTCAAGGGCTCCCCTGGAAGAAGGGAAAAGTTCTCCAGACGAAGCACAAAAACCGGCATATCTCGAAAAAGGATGCGACTCTCCGCAATCCCTTCCGGAATGCACTTCATTTTGGCAAATCCGACAACTCAGCATCAACGGAACGTGTTTTAAATTAATTTCCAGTGCCACAGCCCAAAACGAATACTTTTGAAATTATGCCACCACCCACCGATTGATGTTTACCTCAGCCACTGTGACCACCAGCAGCGGTGGTCGTGCCTCGAAGGTTCACCTGAATGGAATGTCCGTGTTTACAGAGAGGAAGTGAACGAAGTATTTTATACCCAGATTCAAAAATGAACAAAAATGCAGCCTCAATCCGCCTCACACCCACGCCCGTCACACCACTCTCGTTTTTTTTTTCCCCCAATTCCGAGCGGCCGTGGCGGAGATGGTGGACACAGGAAATGGTGCAGCGGCTATGCTGCTGGCTGGTTCCAGCCTCACCACTTTGCCCAAAGAGCATACACATAAATCATATTTGCCAAGCCAAAGACCGTCGGTTGCCGTGAGTGGTTGGGCTGGCTGATGTGGGCACCGTGGCCCGTGGGATAGGGGTAGTTTAACGAAACATCCTACCGACGAATTTTTATGGAAAAACTTTTATAAATTGCTTTCGTGGGGATTTTGTATTTTGAATGCTGCGCCGAGGATAAAATACCTCTCATCCGTGTTTAGGTTGGAGTCGTCGAAGTTTGTACATCTTTTTTTGGTTTTTTTTGTTCTCAGGAGTGCACTGTTATCAGGAAGTGCTCTAGTCACAAGCCTTTGGAAGGCATTTTTTTAGCAACCGGGCCTCTTTTGTGTACTGTGTAGCAAATTGAGAAGAGGATACATTTTATAGTAGACAGGGATTAGTGTTAATCGGGAAGGGAATTTGGAGGGCGGAGCAGGGGAATTGAGGTGAAAGTGGGAAGAGGATGGTTTAGGTTGAACTACGAAAGAGGGACACTCGAGGGCTTAGCTGAGCCGGTGGACTGGATGATTTGAGTTGACTGGACTATGACTATGACTGATTCAATGTCCACCCACCAACGAGGCCATGTTCTCCTCCTGTGAAAGGAGATAGTGTGGCTTTTGTGCCAACTAAAGGTTAAAATGATTATTTGTAACATCACTACGACAAGAATCGAAAAATGGAGCGAGGTCCTCAAACACGTTCAAAAAGTGCGCGCCTATTGCAGGAAAATTGTTTCGCATCACATCTAGCGGTCAATAGGCCTAACAAACACATCCCACCATAGCCACAAGCCAAAATCTTGAAACTCCCTCTAAAGAAACACCAGCGCCGCCTACATGTCAAACATACACAAAATACAATTGTCATACGTCAAATTAACCTCAATTGGCAGAGCAAAGAGGAAAACAAAATAAAATCAACAAGTCCAGTTCAACGTTCGTCACTTCTCAGAGAAATTTTGATCGATAACAAGTGATTATTAACAATTTAAGTGAGTTTCTCATTTCCGTTCCACAAGTAAATCAATAGTTTTTTTTCCAAATTGGATTGTTCCAATAAAATTTCTAAATATGTATCTTTGGAAAATTACATTTCCTTCCTTGTGCTTCCCCACAAACCAAGTGAATTACCTTCGAATTCGCTTGCAACAGCTTATGACTAATGCCAGTATATTCATTAAAAATTTAATTAATTTCCAGAGATATGTCTCAACCGGTTGCATTTTTAACCCGCAAGGAAGTGTTCAGCGCTTGCCATCGATTGAACAGGTAATTTCCAAAGACCTCGTCGGTCGCTTGCCACTCGGCTAGCTTGACCTCCTTCAATGCACGTTTTTTGTTTTTTCACCGCAATGACGCAGAATTTGTTTACTTTCCGTTTTGTGTATGTTTACAAACCGTTTTTTTCCTTCCCAGTAATCAACTTACCGCTGCAGAGAATTTGGAGATCTATGGAAAGTGCAATCATCCTAATGGCCATGGACACAACTACACCGGTAAGTGCGGGCAGTTTTGCATTTCATATTTTTTTTCTTCTCTGATGGTCCACGTCACAGTTGATCAGAGAATTTCAATGATAACTCGTCATTCGATCCAGTTTCAAGTGGATTTCAGAATCAACTACTATCTGGCTATTTATATCTTGGCGTCGAGTGTGAATTCTTGAAGTGTCGCCTGTCGATGATAACGACAACAGGTTTAGGGTATTGTTTCGCATTGAAATTTTTTTCTTGATATGCGCACGCTTCAAAATCCGGTTTGAATAGTGTAATTCATTCGTCTGACTTTTGTGCCCAGACCCATGAAGTAATAGGTTATGAGGCGTCAATTGAATTACAAATCAAGTGGGGATCCAATTGTGGTCTGAGTTCTTGCGCACAGAGTTGCCATGATGTTGTGTTATAGTTTCCATGTTTGAACTTAGACGTACTCATGTATGCGCTTAAATTGATCCCCAAGAAGCTGGTGGTTACCCAATATGTGCTTTTTGTAACTCGCACGTTCACAGGGTGAACTGGTGAGAATGCTAGTTACACATTTGTTAAACGTTAACACGTGTCATACAGATACGTTAATTCTTCTCGCAAAATGCAGTAAATTACGTGTCTATCAGCATTAGTTTCAGCTGTAATTGGATCTCCATTCTCTGACTAAGCACTTCGGAATGCAGTCATTGTATGAGAAGGCAGCAATAGAGAAAGGAAGGTCGTCAATCTCATTAGACGAACAAGGTATGAGGACTCTCGAGCACCTTCGAATCTTTCCTGTCTTTGAACACACTGCTTTCAGTATGTTTGACTTAGTTTATTGCATGCTTTGTCTTTACTAAAGAGCTATCCCCCCCGCTTGCTTGAATCAAGGGACTGGATCTCGAACGCCTTTCTAATCACAAGAATCTCCAAGGCAAGCGCCAGCTAAAACTAAGAATATACGGCGTTTGAAATCCTTGGCGGATTGGCATAAATCCATCCTTTAAAGAATTTTATAACTTATGACGTGTCTAAATCCATTTTTTCCTCTTTTAGTGGAAGTTACTGTACGCGGACCAATTGACTCCCGAACTGGAATGGTTATGAACATCACCGATCTCAAGGCCGCAATGGATTTGGTAATCTTCAAGAATTTAGATCACAAAAACCTAGACAAAGACGTTGAATTCTTTGAGAAAATTGTAAGTCAAAATTCTGCCCATTCTCATGCTGCGATCTCATGCTAATGATCAACCCTTTCAGCCAAGCACAACTGAAAACCTTGCCGTATACATATGGGATAACCTGCGCCAAAAACTGAAGAAACCCGAACTACTGTACGAAGTGAAGATACACGAGACCGATAAGAATTCTGTGATCTACCGTGGACCGTATTTCCAAAACTTCATCTATGCCAATGGGAAACGCAGCCAGAAGGAGTCTTGTACAAATATCTCATCAGATTCGGACTAAATACGAAATGCAACGAAAAGAACTACAACCAAACGCGGGGGACACCAACATTCCTTGACGATGAAGACGTGACCCAACCCAACGAACACACTCAGAAACATTGACACGATAAATAACGCATCCTGGTACCTGTACTGTGATTGAGATTGAAGATATGAACGTATAAAATAATAATTGTTGTGAGTGACATCAGCCGATGGTGGTGTCACTGTGCGTCAAAATTACGTGGCACTGATGTAAGAATGATATTTTCTTAATTTCATTTAGTTTTTTTTTCCTTCATTTTTTTTGTATGTTTCTTATTCAATTAAAAATAAAATTTATATCAATTGTTTAATTTTGGTTGTTGGGATTTGTGACGAGCAATGCGGCGTCGAGGTGTTTTCTACTTACTCCGGATTTCTATTTGAACGACGGCAACGCGGCATATTCGCAACTTCGTGATTTCGTTTAAGATTAGATTTAGTTTAGATTTGGGAATAGAAAAATAGAAGGTGCAAGTTTATTGCCTATGTAGACGATGTTGCCATTGCGGCCTCCAGGAAATACATATCCACCCGCAGAAGAGTGGACTAGTACTCCTCATTAGGAAATACAAAATTCCTGTCTTTGATCCTTCCACTACACGTGGAATCCCTCTACAAGTGAATAACAGTGCAAAATTCTTAGGCCTCATTCTAGACACGAAACTAAACTGGAAACATAACATCCAGGTACGCGTCAGGAAGGCCTCCACGGCTTTCTACTGCTGCAAAACAGCTACAGGACCTAAATGGGGACTACGACCCCGCATAGTCCACTGGATATTCATCTCTATAGCCAGGTCCATACTACTATATGGCGTGGCGACCTGGTGGACCGCTGTAAACATAAACATCAATTGCAAACCGCTCGGAAGAGTGCAAAGAATGGCGTCTGTATGCCTCGGTGGAGCGCTAAGGATAACAGCTGAAATCGCTGAACATGGAAAGAACTTCTATTCGGACACTCCACTATTCTAAATTGTTATAGGTCCTTACCTGTTTGAAATACTAATTAACACAAATCGCAGATGGTCTACCGGCACTAAATGCCTACTACAAAACAGCTATGGCCCACCCTAGATTAAATACGCTCAGGTAGCCTGATCAGATTAAGTAGACTGAGTAGACTCAACCTCAGAACCATTATCAGCGTACTTACCGGGCATTGTGTCATTGGCACGCACGCCTCCGAACTAGGCCTTGCCTTTAATGACTTCTGTAAAATCTGCTGGGATGAAGAAGAGGTAGAAACCATTGCACGTCTCTTATGTAATTCTCTTATGTAATTACTATGCTCTCTCTACACGTAGAAAGCGTCATTTGGACGCCTACTACTTCAACAACTTCACAGAACTAAACAGCATCAATATCAGTCAACTCCTCAGCTTTAACAAAAGTGCTAGCTGGTCTGCGGAATAAGGTTTTAGATCCGCGTGGCATCACAACGGGCTAACTCTGGCCTAAGTGTGACTGCTGCTCCAGCAGTCAGCCACTCCAACCTAACCTAACCTAGGTTTGGGAAGGGGAGTGTGATGATTGAACATCACTTCCACTCGGACGCCCTAGGGCCCATTGTGAATCGCTTCATGTGTGGGATACACATTCTATGAACCTATCCTGTCACGTGTTGGCTTAAACCACCCCGTTTTCTTTACGAATCTTAAGACAGCCGATATGTCTGAATTCGCTAAGACCGCAGTCTCTGTGACGAATCTGTGACCCAGCGAAGCTAGGCGCCGATTCTGGAGAGCTGGGCAGTCGCCGCAGCTCCGGCAGAGATCGCTGGATTCCGCGTTCCATTTCCGGAGCATTGTTCCGATGGGGCACTGTCCTGTGATCACTCCCACGAGCGCACGGCTCAAGTTACGGTCTAACGCCAGAAGCTTCTTTGTCTTGCCGTTATTAAGCTCTGGCCACGATGATCGTGTCGTGTGACATTCATTTCTTGCGAGCCAAGACGAGTTGGCTTCTTTTTGTATTATCTCGCTTATAGCCTGGTCTAAGCCAAGTTAGCGGTTTTCAATTCAATATTTGTTCCAACTCTCACCTATGGTCATGAAATTTGGGTAATGACCGAAAGAATAAGATCGCGAACACAAGCTGCCGAAATGAGATCTCTTCGTGCTGTTGTGGAAGTTACTCGCCGGGATAGGGTGAGAAGCACGTCAGTACGCGAGGAACTCAATGTAGAGCAGCTGCTTCTTCGATGGCTTGGTCACGTGGCACGATTGTTCTCATCATCACGACTTTCGAGACGTGCCTTGAATGCGATTCCATCTGGTAGGCCACCGCTTGGCAGACCCAGGACGAGGTCCAAAATTGCGCCTGGTCGCGCCAGAGCATAACGCCTGATGAGTTTAGAGTCGATGGCGGAGGATCGAGTGGCCTGTAGATCTCTCATGCGTGCATTACCCACGCGATCCCTGTTGTGGATCATGCGGGTCAAAAGATGATGATGATAGTCTGTCATAATGCACTGATTGGTGGTCGCAGTGATGTGTCCGTTTCGCTAATGTCCATTTCAGACCCTTGTCTGGCCAGTCGTTTAAGAAAATGTTCGTTTCTGTCCTGTTCTAAGCAACGATCAATGGGTCCTCCTTTATATCCATAGGCCAGTGAAACGAACTAACATTGGTTTTGTTTAACTAGCAACCACTGTATGTAGCGTTGCCTAGATGTAGACAATCATTTTGGTGACTACAAAAAGCGCAGACATATTCCACGAGCGTTGGGCTAACTCGTTATGACGGAATCGTTTGATTAAAACTATGTACTCCCGTGTGATTCACTGCCCAAGACAGCCGATTACTACCACCGAAAGCGTCTAAGTGTTGCTTTCGCAGCCAGCGTAAGAGTGTCAGTTCACCATCAAGTGCCAACGCACATCACGAGTGGATCCTGAAATACATACACAAAGGCTCTTCAAAAGCTTAATTGAAGAGGCAACGATCAAGAAAACACGTTCCATTAAATAGATGTCTTTATTTTATTCTCATTTTAAAATATGTCTCTGTTTCTTAAATTACTAATCACCTACAATGCGTACTAATATTAACAATGTCCTAAGTTCTACTCGAAAAATCACTTTAAAACGTTTGTCATTTGCAAAAATCATTTTAAAATAAAAAAAAAGTCTTTTCTTTGGTCAAACACAACAATTTCTGTGGCGTTCTCGTTTCGCACTCAGTTTTTTTGGTATCGGCATCCTTAAAAATTAAAACACAGCATGTTCGAAGAAAGAAACGGAAATATAGGAATTCTTGTGAAAGGACAACAGAATGGCAGTTCAAATCGAAATTATTCACCTTTCTCCCTCCAACATCCACCGAGAGTCCTTCTTGGGGATATTCAATCAAAAGTTCTTCGTATCGGCACGAGTCTTGAAAATGGCAGGTTAACAAATGCACACTACAAAGATTATAGCTTAGCTTATCTAGAGGATAATCGCCTATCCTAGTTCTTTCGACTTGTACTCTAATAGAATTGTTCACAAATTGTCTTAGGGTCTAATTTGATTGATTACTGTTAAGCGCCTACTCAACAAGGGGACATCTTGAATTTGTTACATGATTTTCTGGAAGCATAGATGCACTAGGTGACCCAAAGGCGGTTCACGAAACACCTTGATGTTTGTTCACCTCCCTGGAGACACGGACTAGACTTTGTTCCCCTTTTTGCACATAAAGCTTTTAATTTTCGTTTACACTTGTTTGTTTCTGATCTATCTTAAGACTAAATTGTATTTATGTGGAGTTGTGCATAAGAGAGTGCATTAACAACTGAATGTCTGTGTGTGTCGTGTGTTTTTGTGTCTGTTTCTGTGGAATTCTCACTCGGTAAATAATTTATTAACAATGTTTTATTTTGTTGACAATTTGCTCGTCTCCTTTGACTTGTCACTCACTTATATGGCATTCTTGTGGCTTGCATTCGGATTTCGGAACGATATGTACGGTATTCCGAATTCGAATTCGTTTACTGGCCAATACCTTAGAACCGGCTGGCACTGCGGCAGTTCGGTGTCCACATAAAAGTACGCATAAAGTACTAGAACCGTGTACGAGGCAATGAATATGAAGACATGCCACAGGCCGTGCAGGTAGGGGAAATTAATTGCTGACCAAGCATCGCAAAACATGCGATCGTTAACCCAACAAAAGACCGCCACCAGCCAGACAGCACACGAACGAAGGCCAAGACGGTAGACTCGTTGATCGCGAACTCTGAAAAGAAAAATGAAACAAATTTGGCTTATTAGTGAGAAATTAAGAAATATAGACGTGATATGTTGGCTGAGGCACAGGTCCACCCAAGAATGTAGCCCGTGTAGAAAAAGAAGGAGAATGTGCCGAAAATTGTGTGAGCGAATGAGCTTGGGTCTGATAAAGGATCGTCAAAGAAATGCAGGTCCTCCCAGGAGCGTAGCAGCAGCATAAAATGCAGACGTTGTAGAAAACTGTCTGATTTTGCGTCAGCCAATGAATGAGTCTGCGTCTGGTGACGGGTCGTCAAAGAAATGTTTTTGTTTTTTTCGAGCAACATAAACTCCAGTGAAAAGACCAACCACTTGAACACATTGTACTCGTGATGCTGAGAAAAACACAGCAATCCAGAAGAATTGCATGTCAGGCAGTAGTTAGAATTAAAAATGGATGCGTAATCGTCATTATTCAGTTAATTGAAATTTGCTTGATTTCCCTCGGTGAAACGATACACTTCCATCATTCCCCCGCCCTCAATACATTTGTTTTCGTAGATAATTCGATATTATCAGTCCACTTAGTCGAAGTACCTTAACACCCTTTTCTATCGGACACATCCCCCCTTCGGGTGTGCCAACAATCGATGCACCCTCGATAGACACTTCACCGTCAACCTTTGCATGCATTAAACCACGAAGTACCACCCCAACTGTTCACCTCGGATCCTTAAAGTTCGATTATCAGATAAATAACCCAAATCAAAATGTCACGTACGCCCTGGGACATTCTTTTTGAAAGAATAATGGTGATTTCCATCGGGGATACATCAACTTCCTCAACGACTGCAGTTAAATCAATACAATCGTGTGCCATGCAAGCGAGTACCGTCATTAGAAATCCATTACAAATTGTGTCCGTAGGTAAATACTCACGGCAAAGTGAGACTTCATTAAGTCTAGATTGAATAATGCCGGTAACAGAAGCAAAATGTCATTTACCGAGCTCCATGTTCTTGAATAATTCATGCGAATTAGGACACTACAAATTAACAAAGCATGCTTGAGCCTCGATAACTGTACGCCCCGTCGACCACCACACACACCGCCGCGCCACCTCGCTGCACTGGCTTGAGATGACAATCGCAAATAGCCCCTGTATTTGTTTTACACAGTGCTTAACGCCAAAAATATTGTGTCCGCAAATCGATGGGGGAACACACACACCTCTTCCACCAGAGAAACACCGCAGCGACATGCAATCTGCAACTGCTGCCAACTATAATTAGGTCGTAAACGCGAGAGAGGAAGGGGCTGGGCGATGGGAGAGAAAATAACGTGACCTCACTTGGGAATAGTGTGACATTTTTGGATACACTCAAGGATGTTCATTGCCAGAGTAAACAGTTGGGGTTATTTTAAATTCACGATGATGGCTTATTTTTGGGTGGCAATGTAGGCCTTCGGCGATTTGAACGGTAGTTGGAGCGTGAAGTTATTTATTTTTCAGTGTCATGTGGTGGGCGGAAATAAATGGCTGCACATCGAATATAATGTTCTGTGTAAGTTCAAGGCAATTTGAAGAGTTCATGTCGATGTCGAGATGAGTGAAAAGATGTTTGTTTGAATTGGCAAACATTCCACTGAGTGGGAAGAGCTTATTTGGGCTTCTCTTCGCCATTGTCCTTGCCTCGACTAAGAGCTTCTGGCTGGTCACACATTCGGCCTGGATTAATCGCAAGCTAACTTGGCTTCATCACCAGCTGCGGGTGATTTCCCACCAGCGTTTTCGATGCGGCACTATCGTGGAATTATGGCACTTTTTGATTGACGTGACACTGTGGCACTTTAGCATTGATTGTAGCAGTCTGGTAAAAATTTGAGAAATTAACATATTTGTATCAACGAAAGAGTTGAATGCTCGTGTAAGGCTAATTTCTACCAAGAGCAAACCAACGACCGTACCCTTCAAAGACGATTGCCAGGGCATGTGCTCTCTGATTCACCCGATCGTTGGCCACTCTCTGTTTCTTGCTGAAGAGGGTAGTTTATGTAGCTATTTGAGACGATTGAGGAAAGGGACAATTTTTATTCCTCGTGCAATATCGTGCAACACTCGTTAAGTTTCTATGAATATGTGTAAATGGTGCTTTATTTATTTGTTTCTATAAAATTTTCTACTTAAGTGCAATTCATAGGGCCCATTCAAATACACAAATTTTGGTATATTTCCATTTGTGGCACCCTTGGCTTTAAAACGACACTTTTTGGTAGCAGTGGGGGCACTTTGAAAAATATTTTTCAGGCAACGCTGCTTTCCACCAGTGGTTAGTGGATCAAACCCAAGTGATCCGAGTTGCAGTACAGTGAACCGATCAGCTCTGATCATTTGTGTGCATCGTTTTCACACCTTGCGCATGAAGAGTTCACAAATTCCTCCACATGTCGAGCACCGTTTCCGACTTTTTCTGAAATTTTTATCACAAGGAATATCACCACATGATACGAATTGCCTGGCCACCACGGAAATTCCCACACTCTCATACGGCCACGTGTCCCTCATGATTATTGCAAGTTTTCTTCCGCCTCAAAAACGCCCATAAATTATCCATCTTTCCCGAATACTCGAAAGCAACCACTTAAAGACTGCCTCTCCCCCCCAACAGACGCACCTCACTCAGCCCCGTTTCTCTATTTTTAGCCATAAACTCAACTTGAAACAATCCGATGGGAAATAAATAAGCCGTGAATAGCTGTGCCAGCAATATATTATCCATTGATTATACAACCCCCGGTCGATAAATAGGGACCCGCATTGCTAATCGCAAACTTTTGCATAACCCACCTGCCCCTGCCTGCGTTCACTTTCACTCCGCCCGTAGAGTTTTCAAGAAATCAGAACAATTGAAGGACTCCGTCGGCGGCGGCGGCGGCGGCCTGTATAATTATAGAGCACACAACCGGCTTGTGCTTCCATCGATTTCAAGTGGCAGTCGCATGACATGAGTCGGTTGCTTCGCAAATCGTGTCCACAAGACAACCGAGCCACACTCGTAATCCGATCGTAATTTGATTGTGTATCATATTTCCAATTTGCTCGTGGGAACCGCGTACGTGGACGTGTGCCCGCCTCCTGGGCGGACAGCTTGGCTTGTTTATGGCACAGTTTAGCGTGCTCTCCGGCAGTGTTTCGTGTGCTAATTTATCTTCTCCGGCATCACTTACTGATGGGATGTAATTGATTTACTAATTGGCACACAATTGGGGGCTTGAGTGAGTGGTTATCACTTTGTTAACACCTTGCGTGTGCTAAACTGGCAAATTATGTACTTGGCTTCAATTAGAAGCCATCCTAGATTGTATCAATGTCTGACACGATGTTTGGTTTGACTGCAAACTGACGTGTGATATTTGATGAAGCTTTTTGCTGCAGAGAACCATGGCGCAAAGCAGAACAATCTCACGCCAGTGGGTGCAATTGTGTGGTAGTTGGCTATCAATGAATCAATCTTTGAAGTGAACTACTATCTACCCCACCCTTCGATGTAGAACCACTTCAACCCCGAACTAGATTAGTGCATATCAGCACTCGAACACAGCCCAGAAGACCTTATCATCTCCAACTTGTGTATCTACATTTTGACTGTCAAATAAACAAATCCAATAAATCGTCGGACAAACCTATTTATAGGCACTAAGCGATAAGGCTTAGTCTACTGCTTGATCGATTGCCCGCGCTTTCGGTCTGATTGCCGATCAATTTCACAAAATTCATTTTGTTCTTTATCAATGCCATCGGGCTGTGCAGCATAGCTCAGGAGACAGGTGATAAAAAATGATTGGTCTCCGTTCAACCTGTCCCATCAATTGTATGTTGATGCAATCACTCGCCTTTGGCCCCGGCGATAATATCGAAACAAAAAGGCGTTCCTGTAAGTGATTGAAGAACCTTCAGCGCACTGGGCTAGCCAATGCAGGAGCGACTCTGAAGTGTAATTGATCGAAGTAGACAGTAGTTCCAATTTATTCTATTCATTAAATTAACATAAGACGACCATTCTTCTACGGCGGGTGCCAGCGATGTGAGACATGATGTATTTGTTTCATTGATAGGTCATATATCGAAGCACTAAATTCAATTAGAAACTATTTCCAATTGAAGGAAGTGAACATTGAAAGTTCACATGTTCTTTCAATGTCAGGCAATTACTACAAGGTGGTCTAGGAGACAACGCTACGTATGATGTGTAGTCTGATGCCTGACGAGAGCTGATGTTGGTACCATAGCACGTGGGAATCATAGGGCGCAGTTTCGATAAGCTGACAAGGAGAGGATGGACGGCGCTAGGTCGTTTTAGGCTCAACATTGATATGGAATGTACACCGAAGATGAAGGTGGGATGAGCCTTAAAGTGAATGACACTTCGTTCAGTTTTAAGTTTCCGGTGAACTCGGAGAACTTGACAATGTGGTGTACACCTAGTCGACGAGGACTGTTCACTTGAGGCTCAATCTGGTAGAAAAAGTAGGCAGGTAGGTAATTGGGTGCCCTGACGGCTTTATGGCCGTGGCTCACTTAGACCAATTTGTTGGGCCCGTTGTGTCCGTGCTAGGGACTGTTAAAAATACCGTGAGACCTAGTGTAGTCCTAAAACCAGCCAGATTCGTATATGTTCTTCAGTTCTATGAAGAAGTGCTTTCCTAGAAGCCGTCTCCTTTTAGTTGCTTGGGCTGGACATTCGCAGAGCAGAGGTAGGATAGATTCTGTTCCTTCTTCATCTGTGCAGCTTTTGCAAAAGTCGTTATGCGGTATATTTGGTCGCATTGCATGTATTCCGATGCCGCAGTGTCCGGTAAGAACTTCTAAAGGGTGATTAAACTTTAAGGGCCGATGTTGAATGTGAACCACACCTAAACGTCAAGTTTTTTTCTGCATTTCATTTGACATTTCTCAATTTCAGACTAACTCAATTTGAACCATGGAAAGATACACAATCGAGCAACGCGTTAAAGTTATTCTGGCTTATTATGAAAATGGGCGTTCAAATCAAAATGCATATCGTGCACTTCGAAAGAAAATCATCTTCAGTGATGAGGCACATTTTCACCTCAGTGGATTCGTGAATAAGCAGAATTGCCGCATTTGGGCGAATGATAATCCAAGAGTGATTGTCGAAAAACCAATGCACCCACAAAGAGTGACTGTTTGGTGAGGTTCAAGGGCTGGCGGCATCATCGGGCCGTATTTTTTCCAAAATGAGGCCGGTCAGGCAGTTACTGTTCAACAGGATGGTGCCACTTGCCACACAGCTAACGAAACAATGGCTCTTTTGCGCGAATTTGTCGCCGTGTGGCCGTGTTATCTCAAGTGGTGGCGATGTCAATTGGCCGCCAAGATCATGTGATTTGACACCGTTGGATTTTTTTCTTTGGGGTTATTTGAAAGAAAAGGTGTACGTCGATAAGCCAGCAACAATTCAAGAGCTAAAGGATGAGATAATTCGGCACATTAACGGCATAGAACCTCAATTATGCTTCAGTGTCATCGAAAATTTGGACGGATAGAGGTGCGCCGCCGAGGTCGCGGCGGCCATTTGGCCGATATTTTGTTCCATACATAATTGACCCATACCAATATTATCATAATAAAAATAAATGACAATAATTTCCTAAATAATTTGTGTTTTATTCAAAATCAACAGCCGAAGCCGATCGATGATGTTAATCTCTTTTTGCTCAGCCTCGGTCAGCATCGACCCTTGCTTTAGCTTCATTACTCAGCCCAAGCCAGCGAGTTCTGGCTCTATCCAAGGCTTCATCTTCTGGTTATCTCCTTATGGAACCGAGGGTCACCGAGTTTAACAAGGACAGATAGGTTTTTCAATTGATTGATAACATATTGAAGCCTGGACAAGTGTGATCCAACACAGAATCCCCATGAATGCTGAGAATTCACGTTCTCAAGACAGACAACGCATGTTGGGTAACGCCCAGGTCCACCTCGGACTGTAGCGCCCTAAGAAGAAGAAGAAGAACCACCGGACTAGAGTGGTTATTTTGACACTGAGAGCTGTTTCCCCTTTCTTGACAGAAAGTCAGCATCATACCTCCCCGGAGCGAAATGAGTCACTTAACTCTTGAACAACGGAAATATTGAAAGCTTATTTCCAAAGTGAGTGCTGTGTAGCCCAAACAGAGCGTTTTTTGAAAAGAAGTTTTGCCCGAAATGAAGCACCGAGGCAGTCACTTGAACGAGGTAGTATTAATGGGAAATTTTGTTATTACTAATAAAGCCGTAATACATGGACAAAATTGAATGTTGTTCATTTTTAAAAAGAAACTTGTATTTGGCCCACTCTGTCTACCCGTGGTAAGACATGCCTCTCGTAAGAGGCGACCCACTCAAGCTATCAAACTTAAGAAATCTCTGCCAAGAACTAAACCAACTATTGCCAGCGAAAGCCGAGCAGTTTGAATACAGGGCCACTTCGAGTCTAACCGCAGGCATTCCCAATTCAGACTAGATCCACGATTTCAGCAGACACATCATGAATAGCTTGTATAATGCTCACTGAGCTCAAAAGCACGCACCTGCAACACTCTCGTCCCCATAAAGAGATTTCCTCGAGCTCCGACGCAAATGCGAATCGCAGTTCTGTAACCGCACGGCAATTAAGCAAATGTCACGAACTTAAAACACAAGCACACAACAAATTTCTGTGCACTATCCCAAACGATACGACCTTCAAAAGCCCATTTGAACGTCGTTGATTTGCGGGAGTTCCAACGCTACCTTCCAAATACGGCGATCGTTTATCGAATTGCTTGTACTTTGAACATAGATACCGGTGGCGGCGGAGGTTTGTTATCGTCTATTACGTCGTTTGAACATTTTCAACTGACAAGTGCACCCAAAATCAAGATTGTATAAGTTCACAATTTGTTTGATCGGACAAAGGATAGATTTTTTGGAAGACTGTTATCTGGAGGTTTGTTTGTTTCTATTGGAACTTGAGCAGATACTTACCGCTGTAGTTCGCTGTACAACATGACCATTGTGGGCACCGACAAGCCCATCAGCACAAAGGCGTTGACAATCGGCTTCCAAAGGGATAAACCAGTCGCCAGTAAGGCTGAATAGAACATGAATTTGCTAAATGTCCTCCTGCGAAAGAAAAAAAGAATAGAGAAACGGTGGGTTAGAAAAAATTCAAAAAGAAGGAAGAAGAACGTGTGGTCGAACAGAGATGGGACCACCAGGCGAACCATTTGCGCATACGTTGGCCTGTATGCAACTGCTGGTTGGTGTCTGGCAGCCTAAAGGTAGCCCTAAACGACGAACAGGCTCGCCGAAATTGTTCTCGTTCGCTATTTCTAAGAGCTGGTTCGGGAACCATTCGCTGTTGGTGATTTTTTCGTGTTCGTTGGCTTCGATGTGCAAGCACAGCGATCATGTTCGTCGTTAAGGCTACCCTTAACCTCAACCAAGCCTAACCAACCCATTTACAAAATCCTACTAAGCGTCTAAGGTTCACTTCCTCAAAAACAGGAAGAAAAGTGGAGCAAGCCATTTCAGAACACTGAAGCAGAACTCAACTCCGCTTTGTACAGATCTCGAAAGAACAACCGACTACACGACAAGTAAAACAATCCATCTGATTAGTGGGTAACCGGATCTCGTCTATTCTTTTCTCTGTGTTTGACATATGTCACCATTACATGTCATTCTAAAGGGTGACCAGATAGTTGCCAAAGCTGTCAATGTCAGCTATAACATCGAGCTGTCAACATGTTCCGTAAGGTTTCCCATTTCATAATGCATCGCATCACGCCTGTCGAACGTGCGAATGACTGTTTGATGCGGTTTATGTCATGCCACCAGCTCAGATGAACCTTATGCGCATCAGTTTTCGTATCAAAAACAGCAGCAAGCTGTTCGTTGCTCAAACTAATTAAACAGCATGTAGGAAATGTTAAAGCATTGTTTTGACGAATGCGTCTCTGAGTCGTTGCTGACAACGAGAATCAGTCATGGTTGAAAAGTATGTCAAAACTAAACATGAAGCTCAACTAAGTGCATTCTGTCATAAATGGTCATGACGCTGACAAGATTCTGTACATATCTGGTTTATGGTTCAAGGTTTATGGCCAATGAAGTCGGCCAGTCTACTCTTTGCTGGCAATCACAGTTTTGCCGGAAATGATTTGCCTCTCTAATCACATCTCCACCTACTTCTGGGTATATTCAAATTGGACTTCGTTCCCTCAGACCTCCATTGATCAAATCCGTTTAATACCGCCAAGCGATAAGTTCGATTAAGAAACCAGAAGCTATCTTATCGCAACGTCATGATAAATCGGCATAAGGTTACTGAATCGACGAGGCATTTCTGAAAACATTGCGTCGCAATGCTGTCTCCTTTGTTTCACGAGAAAAGGCGTCATTCCATTTCAAAATTTTCAAACAATGCCACAATACTCGTAAAATCATTCAACAAAATAAACGAATTTGCGAGCGAAAGTCCAATAAAATTTAATAAACAACAAACAAACAACTTTGAATATATCTTATCTAAAGACTTACCTATTGTTGCGACAAAATCGCGGATAGTATCGCTTCGGGAAGAACAAAGAGTATGCAGCCATGAACACCCATAGAATGGCCAATTCGTCCAGTAGCTGTCCGATCAGGCTTAATGTCGCATGGAAGTACATTGAGCTGAGGCCGACAACGATGAGGAGCACCCACAGCAAGTGTATGCCGGGTGTGACAAAGCGTCCATACTCCTTGAAGAGATAGATCAGGACGGGCGGAAACAGGAGAAACAAGAAATTGCTTATCTGTAATGGAAGACAAAAAGAATGAGAATGAAAGATTGAGAGCGCTTTAAAGTGACTTGGTGAAGAGGTACAAATGTCACACGTCTAAATATTTGTATTCGTTAGCCAAGCCAACAACACTGTCGTGACAGACTGGGGCAAGTTCTTGTGAAGACAAGAGGTACTCTAGCGTGGGGTCGGCGGTGCGCTATGACAGAGACAAGAATGATGTAAACACTGGTGGCAATAAGGGGCTTAAAAGAGAATTCGTTTTACTTTTTTAATTGAGTTGTGAGGTCGGAGGTACTGCGCTGAAGAAGTGGAGAGTGTTGTGTGAACTTTTTGCTATTTCCTCGACTACTCGTCTTCGTGTGAGACATCTCATCTGCACGCGCAATGAGTCAGTTCTTGTGTTAAAGTGGAAGAAGCTTTACGGGATTGTGACAGACGAAACGTGCCACGAGAAGTTCTGGATAGGTGTGGATCAACATCTCAATAATCGTCACTATCGACAGCCAGTTCATCACAAGGTTGTTTCTGATACGTCGCATGTCAGACATTGAACACTGACTTTGGGCTTGACTGTGACCATGTTTGAGAGGCTTTTTCTAGACATTTCATTGTCGGTGACTCGAAAGAGATGTAGCTTGAACCCTCAACCAAAGGACGTCCCTGCAAACTACTCGAATCAACGCTTGATTCGTGTCAAGGCTCCATTCATTCCCAAATTCAAAAGAAGAAACCTACAAAGCACACCTGCGTCTCAAATAAAGAACAGGTTTGACAGAGAATGTCATCCCACTACCGAACCCACTGCAGCAGAGATATCCTCACCCCCGTGTACATAAACAATGAAACGATACTCATCGCAGCCCAGATGAGGCGGCACACAGCGAGACAGTGAACCCAAGAAGTTATGACAACAAGACTACGCCGCACCGCACACAAAGCACACTCGAAACCTCGGAATTGCGTACTTTCGCACTTACTCATCGTCATCGCCATAGCCATCGGAATCGCGTGCAATCAACACATGCTGTGCTGTGGTTCATTGTGTATCTGCGATAAAAGTCTAAGAATCTCAAGTGCACACATGACTAGGGTACGTGTGTCGGTGCGCACTTAGCTGCGATGGGATAGTGTGACGGGTGCGCTCCCCACCTCTCTGGCGTGCCAACCATGCGGTGGCTGCCAGTCATTTTATTTTGGCCAATGTCCGCCGATTTAGTTCAACACGAATTAATTGAATTAATTTACTCAGATGCTTCGTTTTGCTGTCTCGAGCTTAAAATAGACGGATTAGGGTCTGCTCCTCCGTTCAGCTGTTCTAGAGAGCACACGATTTTCGCTCGGATCGCGAAAGACAAAGTGAGCTAATCAGGCGTGTGATTGAATACACATTTCTGATTTAGCGGTGATTGTAATTTTATTGTTATTTGACTCTCCCCAGGAACACGATGAATATGAATAAGAGTACTAATCACTATATCTGACTATGTGCGGGCGCCTGGGGACGATTGATCTTTCAAGCAGTGCCTACAGCTTTGTTGTAAGAGTTCAACAGCAGCATTGTACTGGTAACTCGATCCGCTGTGACTGGACTGCGAACGGAGTAATTAAAATTTAATGAGTCGCGGTTTTGAATGTACTTTGCACTGAGCCCCGAAGACTTGCGCCGATTCATATGGAAGTGATCGTCAGGTCGAGCGGGGGAAGCATTTCGTAACAAAGAAACAAGAACGGAATGTAAACTTGTCGAGGCATAATGTTATGACTGGTAAACTGGTCAGCGATTTGAAGACAAAGGCAATGCGAGAGAACAAAGATTGTAACTGCGGACGTACACAAGTCATCGGAATACTGTGACTTGGGGGTCGTCCGCTAATGTCGGTGACCGTTCTTTGGCTTGTCATTTATGGTTGGACGGTGTTGCTCGCGAACTGAAGACGGGAGTCTATGTGTTACGGAGAGACGTGGAGAACTATGGGAGAATAGTTTTTTTCCTTGTGAACCGTTGGGGCAGAAGCAAAGAGGAGGAGGAAAAGAATTTTCGTTTTTAGGACAAAACAGAATGGACATCTTCTTTGGATTTTGATTGGAACGTGCCTCCAAGGCGTCTGAAGAACCCTGATCGTACTATTGAACTGGTGAAGTCCTAGTCGTTAGTTCTACATTCTACGAAGCTAAGCCAGGCGCCTGTGGGTTCACCGCTTAAGGTTTCTTTTGCCATGTGGGGCACCTGGGCAATTTTAGTCCAGCCCGAAGAATCTTCGACCACGAATCTTTGAAACAACGCAGCAGAGGACGTCCGCAACTCAATTGGCGCCCACAACTAGAAAATGACCTCAGCCAACTTGGTGAAGCACACAAAGATCGCACCAGCTGGAGGGACTAGTTGGTAGAGGCCCGGGTCTACTCCGAACCAAGAAAGAATCCTTGTCAAAACATAACACCCAACTCATTACACGCCCACCTCCACACATTTCATGATCCCATGGAATTCATGATCCTCATCAAAGGAATGGTGTGAAATTCATCTCGGCAAACGACTCATTTCCACACATAAGCCTCTGTCATAAAAGGACACCCAGCGGCCACATCCACCGCAAACAGAATCAAAACAACATCACATTCCCCATCATTGAAAGTGCGCACAGATTTATAGATCGTAAACCTCAAAGTGGAACGAATAAAATCTGCCACTGAACATGACTAATTTAAAAACTGCTGACTTCCCGTCATATTCTAGCGCACACACAACCCCCCTCTCACTCTTCAGAAGAAAGAGCCTCCACGCGAACAAAGTCAAACACCCCAGTAAACAACGCAAGAGCAGCACCAAAATCTGAGTGCGGTGTGTGCTCGACTCGACAAGGTCAGCACAACCATTGACCTAGTTCTTTTCCATTTTGGACGTGGACAGAGAACTCATCGCACACGGTTGGCGCCCAACCCGCTGCATCAGCTGCATGCATTCTCTCAACAGTGTCTGCTGCATCTCACTTTAATTGCCTAGACCCAATTAAGCACTTAACTTGTACGGCGTAACAATTACGCTAAATGAACAAAATCCAGAGGACAGACACTGATACCGCTACGTAACACAAGACCCCAACGGAACATTTTCAATTTGAATTGCAAAATTTCCGGCGCACAGCGCACTGCGGCGCCCCCGTCTCCAGAGAATGGCCGAAGCAAAACAGAAATCAAAACAAATAACACCAGCCGCGGTAATTATTCAAGTTCACGCAACAAACAAACAAAAAAAAGCGAAATGAAAACTTGACACACATTCGAGCTGGAGGGAAAACGCGGAAAAACTTCCACTTACCGTGTTAACAAACTCCGCGATGTTCGATGATATCTGATAGTTGCCCTCGCACCAGTCAACGGGCGAGCTGCCCGGCCTCAAGTGCTCCCACGCCATCTGATAGAAGCTGAAGCTACCGCCGGTGGCACTCAGATTTGAGGCGTCAATCTTCTCAGGTTCGTCACGGAATTGGTATTCTTAGCTACCTCTCCTAATCGAGAGGTGAGATAAATGACCGGATTTTCGGCACGATTTCACACCAGCCAGCAGGGGGAACCGTCTGCTTCAACCCTCCTATCCTTTGTTTACATTCAACTACGGTGACCGCGGGGAGGTGTTGGTGCAGCACGTTGCGCCAATATGTCAATTTTCACGCGACAAAAGAGAAGCGCAGATTCACAGAGAGAGAGAGAGAGAGAGCGCGCGGAGAGCACGAGGGTGCGTACGAGACTGAAGGATTCGGCGACAAGTGCACTGCACCAGAAAACCAAATCGGTGTGAGGACGAATTCGAAACTAAAAGGAACACCACCGCCACTTGCTGTTGCTGCTGCTATCGCCGCTTCTGGTGCTTGATAACGCCCGAGGGCTGACAGTGGGTTGGTATGGGTAGACTGTTTCACTTTTCACGAGCCTATGAGGTGCGTGGTCGATGAAGCAGCTGAGAAGGAACTGAATTGAGCCAGGTTCCTTGTGGTGCTGCTGTATCAGTTATGTAAGTCGCAATTTGCTTGTTTTGCTCTTGTCCTGCTCTTTGTTCCACTTTTGGGGCCACCCCTTTGCACTAAATCACACTCAGTACTCCCAAGCGGAAGTAATTGGCTTCAAGAATTCGAAACTAAATCGGTTTTCACAAAACGCGTAATGCCCCAGCTGAAGTGACAAAAATTTCACGAATCAACCGAACTGAACTGCGAGTAGAATTATTCTATGTTCAATATTTTGTGTCGACAACTAGGTTCTTGGAGCACCCCATAAGCAGCACGACCGTAACGATTAAGTGTCTCAAATCGACTGGCAAGAGTACAGATGGATAATGTGTGTGTTGTTTTTTTTGGGGGGACAACAACATACGCCACACGAAGAATAACGGAGGAACGAGAAATGGCAAACTCAATGCAGTTGTTGTGTACTCGCCCTCTTCTTTTGGGGGGTGGTTGTCGGTTGAGCGTTGTTGGTGCTTGCCGCTGGGGATTGTGCGCTATGTTATCGACCAACCAGCTGATTTTGTTATTCCCTTTTGTGTGACATTCGCCGCAGTGTTGTTTACTGTCGTGGACGCGGAAGATTTTGCGGGAGGTTAGGGGGGAGGGGGGGGATGGTTGTTTACATCGTAAAGTGGGCTTGGGTCAACTGAGATTTGTCATTTGCGTGCGGACGAAAAATCAAACGTAATTTGAATGAAAGATAGATATCTGCAAGCATCTGGGGAATCGGAATACTCTGGGAGACCTTAATCTTTTAGTCGGATTGATGGGATCGCAGAGGAGACAAAGAAATTAATCAATACAACTTGAGCGACTGAGCTTTGAGATTTTCAATTGGATCTGCGTCACAGCTGTGTGTGAGGTGACCACCCCCCCAAGGTGGCAAGATGCCCTCCACCCTTGTATGGAATATGTAATCGAACTGGTGTTAATATGAGAGGTGGTTGGGTACTATGCGAACGATGTTCCAATGGCGTTCTTTTGGGAATTTGTCGCCACGCTTAGACACATCATTACAGACTCAGGCTGCCTTCGCTGAACCAAAGAGTGGGAACTTACATCAGTCAGCGTAATCTAAGCTAAGAGCGGGTCAGGAAAACCAATTCATTGGACGAACAATAGTCAGGTTTAGACTAAAGTACGGAATCGCCACTGCTCAGACTATTCCAAAGATCGGCATGCATTTGGGTCAGTGGAGCATCTAAAACAGTGTGGCACTGAACACACTTATTCACCTGTCTTTGATACACATTGTAAGCAGCAGTCACTCAGCATAAAGTCTCCATATCCCATTTCCATTCTTGATGAATTGTAATCCCTTCCGCAATATCCCTGCCCACTGCAGCCTAAACTACTTCCAACGTCCTCATCTGGTACATTCCTGATTGGGTGGACGAGCACAATGTCATTTTCCTTGTTCTTTGTGGTGTCGCCGAGCCTTCGCTACACCCCCCTTAATTTGACTCCCACCGTATGTCGAACTCTGCGTAAATCAATAACTTGCAAAACACTGTCCATCGCCACCTGCACACACAAACACGCAATATTTCTAGCGACATATTCTTGGAATATATTTCTTATATTTAATATATAAATTTGTTTCTTTAACTTATAAAGAGGAGTGTAAAAACAGCACAAAAACTCAAATAGAAAACATCTGAATACAGTCGAGTGCATTCGTTTACTTCTTCTTTCGATCCTGCGTACATTTCGGACAAAACCATTTTCCTTTTGGTTTCGTCGTTAGTCCAACGCAGGCAAAATGGAACCATTCGATCGGGCACTGAAAATGAAAAGAATGTTGCGCTCAGCATCCAAGTAGAGAGATAGACAACTTACGTCTGGATTATCGCATCCAATCATTTCGCCGTAGGAGACTTGATGACACAGGCAATAGGTTGGCTCGTTAGGATCCACCGGCATATCAAGTACATCGCTGGGATGTGTTGCCGGTCCGGTTTCCTTTTCAGACTCCTCAACTTCGGCGTTCTTCTAGTGCAAATTTGAGGGGAAGTTACCACATTAGCAAATCAATAACACACAAGTGCGACAACAGAGTTGACAGGATGATGTGTGTGTGTGGTAAAACGTAAAACGTATACAACATATTCAAAGAGTAACGATAATGGAGTGATGAACGAAATGAACAGAACATACAAAACATGCACGAGATGATACGAGTAAATAAATTGATAACGTAACGGTGACAAAATTACCTGTGTCAAGCAACTCAACTAAAATAGAAAAAAATGTTTGTTTTTTTTTTGTTTGTTTGTTCAAAGTGACTAAATCGAAACGAAAAATAAATTCAATTTGAATGCAATACGAAGGAGAAGCGGTAGATTTGATTAAAAAAATCAAACAAAAAAAAAGTGTTTAAAAATGTCCTTGTTTTGGGTTATTTTTGTATGAGAGTGTAATGAACGAGATGATTACCTTTTGACCCTTGCGATTCTCTTTTTCTTGATTTACCTTCTGCTTTTTCTTTTTGCTACCTTGCGCCGTGTTGCCACCGCCGCCACGGGTTTCATCCTCCGACGATGGGGTGCGTTTCTTTTTCCCGGTTGCCTTAACATCTTTTGTTTTCTTACGACCTTCTGTTGAGAGAGAACAACAAGAAAAAAAAAGTGCATAAACAAACTGGTGACGTAGCATACGGGTGGCGACAAAACTAACTCTTTATGACAGCCTCCTCTGATTTGCTACGTGTTGACGATGCTTTGTCCTGAATTTCGCCCTCAAACCTAGCCAAATCATTATCCAATCTACGGATTTGTTTGTCCACCAACTCATAGGTTTGTATGGCTAATTGAACTTTATCGTCACTGAATTCCTTTGCTTTACTGAAAAGCTCCTGAATATCATGCAATCGTTTTTTACGCTCCTCCTCAGTCATGGCATCCTTGTTTGTGACTAAATTCTTCATGAATTCCTTCGCATGACTATCGATACTCTTCATTGCCGTTTGAGCACGATCGTCCAGCTTGCGCATTAGCTTAAAATTACGTTCAAGTTCGGCAGGGAGGGACTCAAGACCTGTGAAAGCGGCAGCAATGAATTATGTACATGGAAACTTGTTGAAATGCACTTAGGCACAACGATAACTTACTGTCGAGGTAGTTTTCCAAATACAATGCAGATGTCATGTTTGATTTGATATAAATTAATACTATAAATAAACTAACAATAGACAAATAAATATTTTTTTTAATTTTTTTGTATTTTTTGTTTCAACTTTAACACGAACTACGCGTCTTTTATCGCTTTTTCCATTCACATCGCTGACTGACAGCTGACAGATGTTTGCTGCTTTATGTGGGTAGTGTCAATTGCTTTCATATTAGCGATCTACTACAATTGGGTACATTCATGTTCAAAGATACATAGATTTGTCCTAAAAAAAAAAGAGGAGCATTCCAATTCTCTGCTTTTAAAGAAAAATATATTTATTTTGAGAAAAAAAAAACACTTCTGGGGTTCTTTATAAATTTAATGCATTTGATGAGCTGTTTGTATTTGAATGGCCAAAATGGATATTCCCCGGCACAATGGAAACGCAAAACACCACACATTACTCCTAATTTCTAAACAGTCTCTCGGATTTTATAGAGAATTCTCCTTAGCTTAAGTATAATAAAGAGAAACTAAGCTTCCGTCTAATCAATTATTCCAGTTTCCACTTTATAAGCCGGATTTCCAATTTCAAACACGGGATAAGTCATACCGGTCCGCCTTGCAATCACATCCGCTCTCTCCTCGGAATTATTCTCAGCTTGAGCATCAATATTTCTGTCCAACAAGAGTGTCATTGCTGTGTTCCTACAATTCGAAACAGTCGCAGCAATATGTAGCGGCGTTTGCAGACCATCAGATTTCGCATTTACATCCGCACCATGCTGCAGCAGTAAAGCAGCACACTCGGCATTACTCCACTTGCAAGCCGAATGCAATGGACTCCATTTCAGTTCCGTGCGAGCGTCCGGATTTGCCTTGTACTGCAGTAAAAGCTGAGCAATGTCCACGAAATTATTATAGCAGGCCCTGGAACAAATCACTTTAGTTTGATGGCTTAACACCTGATCCTCCTCGTGCATACCTATGCAATGGAGTGTAACCATCTTCATCAACTGCATTCACTGTCTCGGGATTTTGTTGCAGAATCTCTCGAACCTGATCGATCTTGTTCTCATTCACTGCCCAAAGAATCAATCGCTCGAGACTAGCTGCAAGTTAGACTTTTGTTGTAAGACATGCTATTGGAAATGATGTATGTTCACCTACATTGCGGATTCTTGTCCTCTTCAATCAGGTCGTTCTCGTCGTCCCATCCGCTGACAAACATGCCCGGTTTGACATCGGCATAATGAAGTTTCTCAATTTGGGATTTCTCCTCGTCCGAATCGTAGTCTCCCATTTAGGATTCGAGTGAGTTTCGGAAATAAATAAAATTGTTGCTCTTGAATGTGCAAAAATGCAAAAGTTGTTTATTTTTATTGCGAGATGTCAAAATGCTGGGAATTCTCTTAATCGAATGCAGCGCTATCTAGGTTTTGTTGTGGACTCTCAAGGTGGTACTGCATTGTTACAAATGAGATGATAGGAAACCTTAATTAAAAAAAATAAATTTGGACCACGCGAGTGCTCTGAATAAGATTTTTTCCCAGAACCCTAGTCAAACGTAAATTCGTGAAGTGTTTCAATCAAATTCTGCAAAAATGAAACTAATGCATGACCATGAACCACAACAGGTTATCGACATTACTTTCCCCGTTTAAAGATTTTTTGTCGACATCAAGCACCCGAGGCTCACGATTTCCTAAAAATGAAATAAAAAGAAAAAATAGACTTCTGATTGTTTCCGCCCGGGTTCGAACCGGGGACCTTGTGCGTGTGAAGCACACGTGATAACCACTACACTACGGAAACGTTGAGATTCCACTCTCATAACTTCTATATAACACAAAGTGGCATACATTCGCGAGCAAGGTGTGTTTCATTTAAACACATATCACATCCCTCTCGGAATCCGAAGTGCATCTGAAAATTTTAAACAAGCAGCAGCAAACTAACCTTTTACCACTTATTAAGCAATCTTCAATATAGTTAAATCAATGGACCTATATTTTCTATATCCTTCCAAACTCCAAGTCGAATCGAAAAACAGTGCTACTTCGCCAAACCAATGAAACTTAATAAAAACGTCAAGTCGAACAGACATGCATCAGTTGACATCTCACAAATGTCAACACATGTCGCCCAGCGAACCTTAAAAATGTTATTTAACCTTTCCGACAAGCACTTAGTTTAAGAAGTTACCATTATTTACATTTGAAAATGTTTCTTCTCAGAATACTGAGTCAAAATCGATCCCGCATTTTCCAATCCCTAACACACATCGACAAAGCCCCACTTGCACTTGCCAGAGTAAACTATTCCGCTGCGGCGGAGATATCTTTTCAAAATGACAAAGTTAAACAATTCCTTGAAAATCTCCGCAAAGAGTTCTATGATCTCCGTGTCAACCAGGGAGAGTACTCGAGGATCAACAAACTTTCCGAGATAGTTCGTACAATTGAACAGCGGAATATTCTCCTCAAGAACATCACATCACTGGATGACATGAAGAACGAGAAGGACGAGGACATGAAGCAGTTGATCAAGGAGGAGAATGAGGTAGATAACCATGGTCTTCATACGACGTGTGTATCACTAACGATTTGTTTCCCTCATAAAGGTCTACGCCAACCTTCTGAGTAAGACTGAAGAGGAGCTGCTCCAGCAAATGTTAGCACTCACAGATGATGACAACTATCCGAGCATCATAATGGAGATCAATGCTGGCGCAGGCGGTCAGGAGGCGATGCTATTTGCAGGCGAGCTCTATGACATGTATTGGAACTTCATCGATTACAAGGGATGGGGTGTCGATCTGCTGGCTGAGGACCGAACCGACATTGGAGGTAAGTTTCTGTGAAAACTGATCCCAGAGCTTGTCTTACCCACGAGTCTTTCAGGTCTGCGACACGCAAACCTTATAGTTCATGGTGAGGATGCTTTCAACGTCCTCAAGTACGAAGCGGGTGTTCACAGGGTGCAACGCATCCCAGCGACTGAGAAATCGGGACGAATTCACACAAGTACCGCGTCGGTTGCCATTATCCCCAGGCCAGCCGACATCGACTGCACGATTAACGAAAAAGATCTCCGAATAGAAACGAAGCGCGCAAGTGGAGCTGGTGGACAACATGTGAACACGACCGACTCAGCGGTGCGGGTGGTCCACATACCGACAGGCACAGCTGCGGAGTCACAAAGCGAACGCTCCCAACTGAAGAATCGGGAGATTGCGATAGCCCGACTGCAAGCAAAGCTAATCCAGAAACAGCTTGAAGAAGATCAGAGCAGCAAGAGTGCGACAAGGAAGTCACAGATTGGTTCCCTCAATCGCAACGAGAAAATCAGGACGTACAACTTTCCCCAAGATCGCATCACAGACCACAGGATTCAGGGCGGCACTGTGCACAATCTTGAAGAGTACTTCAAGGGGGGTCAGCACCTGGAGTCATTAATCGATCATCTGTCAAGGGAGAGCAGAAAAGCGAAGCTGTTGGAACTAATCTCTGGTGTGGAGCTGAAGGATTTATTGGAAGCAAATAAAAAGTAAACAACTATTCCCTGAATCACTTTGCTATGGTACTCCAGTCGCTGGCCGATCCGATCTGAATTAAATGTTTTCTCACTTCCTGCTCCATGATTGCCTGAATCTCCTTGCAGCCTTTCATTGCCTGTTGGATTACAATTGGCAGGTTATCCAAGTGAAAGCGCTGTGACATGTCCATAAAGACGATCTTGTTCGAATATGGCAGCGCTGCCACCGATAAGGTGGGTCCTCCCGAGGCCTCTTCCACGTTCGACACGTCAGTCAGCGGAATGTTGTTCTTGCTAAGCGATGCAGTGCATGCGCAAACATACTCCTTCAGACAAATGCCAGCGTCCACCAGAGCGAGTGTGGCAGCATTCACGGACACTGCGTAATTCGCACCATCCGCTTGAAGAACTTCGATGTACACGTCGATCTGCGATCGCGGATACAGTTCAGTCTTGATTGCGGCCTTCAATGTCTGCTGCAGATGGATGGTAATCTCTTGAGATTTGCGATCACCACGAGGGCGGTTCTTACGCTCGGCCGTGGAGAATGTTGCCATGCTATACTGACAGTTGACGCTCACTTCTTCGATGTTACTCAACTTTGAGGATGCCTAAAAATGAGTTTCAAGTTAGCGAGAGAGTCTGAAGGAACTTTCCTGATGCGGCCCTACCTGATGTGGTCCATAGACTGCCGCCAGAATCTTGGTGTTTCCCTGCTCGATGTACGCGCTTCCATCGGGTTGAGAGAACACTCCGAGTTTACACTTTATGTGGCGCAATTCATGTGGTCGCCGACCGTCCAAACGGAGCCCCTGTTCACTGACGAGATTATAACCGGACATATTTTGACTTCAGACCAGATTGGGGGAAGATTTCAAATGTTTATTAAGCGGCCTCGGACGTATCGCACATTTTTTTGACACTTCGGCGTGACAGATGAATTGTTATGCTTTTTAGTGACTGCAGCGCCATCTGAGGGGGGAATGGGAAACATATCGGACGGTATTTGGGAATGAAATGTTCGATTTTCTGGGAAAACTAATTTGCCGATGGATTATCTTGAATTCTGAGAGAAGTTAATGTAATTTGAGGTAGAGTTGCTGGATAAAGAATGGAGGTAATAAAATTACGATGAACAGGTTAATTACCTTTGCCTGCACTGAACACGTCCACAATAAATAACCCATAAAGTGGTCATTAGCGGATTACCAAACCAACCGCTCATTACCGACTGTCAACTGTCACTAGTTTTTTGTAAGATATAAATGGTGGATGTTTGTTTTTAACTCGCAGTGCGATAGAATATCTCATTTATACCTTAAATACCTCCTTCCACGAGGATATTACCTAAATACAGTAGAGAATTTAATTTATTAATTTCGTCTCTTCATTTCTCATTCATCAAACTTGAACAAAATGTCTACAACATCTGCAGGTAAGCATTGTGCCATCACCAACTCGTACTCCCACGAAAATAAATATTACAAAATATTCATAACGCTCCTCTTACCCATTAAGGTCAATGGGTAAAGTTTTTCAACGCTGCTGGTGTGCCGTCCCCCGCTGCGGCAACATATGCGCATATTTTCGTTGAAAATCGCATACAAATTGATATGCTGCTGGATCTTAACAAGGAGTACTTGCGCGAAATGGGCATCAGTTTGATGGGCGATATCATAGCCATCCTGAGGCATTCAAAGAATGTGAGCGAGCAGACGGCCCGCGATAGGGTGCTCTGCTGTGATGCGCCAGTACCGGTTGCCGCAATTGCAGCGAATCCAATTGTACCACTGGAAAGGAAGACCACAAAAATCACATTAAACAGTAAGTGAATGGCTATATCTTTCATCCTAGCATTTCTAACAGAGAAAACCCTCCCTTTCAGATAATTCAGCTTCAAAAATGGGCCCAGTGATTCCGCTGCCAAAAGGACCACGGCGAGTTTTGCCCGAACACGAGGGCAAATACAAAGTCAAGCTGCCGTCTGGGACGACAGAACGAAGCAAACAAATTCTCGCAAAGAAAGCTAAACGTAAGTTCCTCTACCAAACTTGGGAAGTCCATATGTCACAAATGTTATTTTGCTTAGTTTATTCAGACAGAGGTTCGATCAAAGTTTTCGACCGGCTGTCTGCGTCAAAGATTCAAGGGATCGATTCTGAATCAAGCGACAGACCCACCGAGCAGTTGGTTCGCATTGTTGGAGTGGGCAAGACCATACAGTCGTCATCCTCGATATTCTCCCGCCTCGGAGGCAAAACAGACTCAGATTCTTCGCACCTCCTGAAGCCCATCCTCAAGAAAGTGGTAAAGACGGTAAGATTGGCCGACGCGAGTCAATCTTCAAAGTCTCACGAATATGATCGCTCTCTACAGAGTCCTTCACATGTTTCGAAACCGAAGCCATCGATGCAGAAAGTGATGCTAGTCAAGAAAGTCCCACTCAAGTCAGAATCCGACTACACAGATGAATCTGATGAGGATGACATGCGAATGGACACCAGCGGCGACAAGATAGTGTCGTTCGCCTCAGAGGCTGAGGTCAGGGAAATCGCTCCCCGCGTAGTAACCCTCAAAGCGAAGCCCAAAAATCGAATCACGACCACTCCTGTACGAGCACGCCTCGGCGGGAGTATGCACGGTAAGTCCCCTAAGCATTCTCGTGTTTTCCACGTTTCACTCAATGTTGGTTTCTTTTCTTTGCACAGCTGACAAGATACACAAGACGCAGAAGCCCACGAAACTAAAGCACACCTCGCCCCAGATGAAGATCAGTCCACAGAAGGCACACGTCATTGGTCTGAAATCCGACGAAATGCTGAACCGAGGTATGAAGCCGGTATACAGTCGGCTGGGAGGAGTGGTATCGAAGCCTAGTTCGTCCATCTCTAAGATAGCACATCGCATTGGCAAGGTGAGCTTGTCCGCGTCTACTCCAGCTGGCGGAGCTGTAAAGTCGTCGGCAACACGGAAATCAATGCCTCCCAGCAAGAACACGAGTGTCTTTGACCGATTGGGCTTTTCCCACTAGGCAGTTGATGACTAGGAGAGTGGACTCCATGATTCGTTACATGGCAAGGGGCCGTCGATTTGTCGATTTTGCAAATGCCCCGCAGCCTAGTTTTTATTTAACAAGACCTTGCGTGACTACTAAGTAGATAACAATAAAAATCAAATGAAATTTAAAATCTCTGTGTTTTTATTATATTCTGGGCGTTCATTTGAAGGGGAATCCTAGGGACACGTCCCGGAGAATTCAACTAATGGGGAAGGTTTATTCAGAAAACATCGTGGTAAGTACGTGTAATGTGAAACTTAAGCAATTCTCACAAAAAAACAAACCGGGTGCATCAGCAGTTAAAGTCTGCTCGACTCGGTAGATGCTAAGATCCTGCCACAAAAAGCCAACCCAAATGTAAAACCACACAAAGGGTCCTTTTCAGAGCCACACACTGCCTAACAAACATTCCATCCAACGCCACAAACTGCGAAAACAAAAAGGTCTCTTTCAAAAAAAAATCATTTTCCATTCAAAATTCCATCGAAATACCAGGTCACCAGAAAGTCAGTAAAACTAGCAGGTATACCATCTATTCAGCCTAGTAGATATGCAATGAATTTCAGACAGAACATGGCATACACAAATTATCTAGCATATCATCTAGGCTGAAAATTGGGCTACGTGCTGCATTTTCTAGGTTTCTGGTGGCCTGGTGTTTTGGACCAATTTTTGAGTGAAGACTGGCGATTTTCCGCTCTGGTTGGAAATTCCTGTAGGTAGTGGAGTGCCTCCTTAACAAAATGATCGATATCCCCGAGAAGCCTGTTTGGATTTCAGTGAATAGGCACTCATTCGAAATAGCATCTTCAGCACTACAAAACCAATGCATGTCCTTGACAACACAGCTAACGGTAAGGGACCAATTAGGGTGCAACGCAAAGGTCTGTGCCTTGATGAAAATTTACTGAATTTGATGTGATCTGAACCAAAATCCCCATGCCACGATACATCGAATGTGTGCGAAAAACCTCTAAAATGCAAAAGGCGCTAGAATTTTTAGTAGGTGCATATGAGGCAGATGGATGGAAGCCACTAATCACGACGTTAGTTACAGTGGCTGCATGCAGATAGCTAAGATCAGTGCACGAGCAGAGGAGGAGATGTTTCGTCTCCTCCTCCTTTTCGTCCATGCAGCTTCTACAGAAATCATTCGAAGGGACACCCACACTACCCTGTTATGATGTCGATGAGAGTCCTGAGTGCTTGTCAATTCGTACATATGTCCTTTGTTTCAAGACTCGTGGTGCCTTCTAGCTTTTTACGGTTGACTGCTTTGATTGTATGAACTTTTAGAAGATCGAACCATAGATAGAGAGTTGGCCTCCTCCTGGTGGGAGAGAAGATGTTCTACCATCGCCAGCGAGTTCATCGACAATTTGCCCGTATGTCGCCCGTATGTTCAGACATCTGGCTAAGGCTGCTTTTACACAAGCTATATTCGTCTGTATATTCGCAATATGTGTCTTATTTCCTTTGCGTGATCCCTTCTGTTTCACTTCCCTTGTCCACTTCATACAAAAATCGGCGACGAATCTAGCGTGTGAAAGAGACGCCTAAGAGACACCGCCAGTTAATGGATGTTTTTGAGTGAAAAATGACACCCAAGGGACTCTAGGGACATGATTGCCGATTGGCTGTCCGGACATATATCCCTTTTGGGTATTTTTGTTCTTGGATCAGGATAGTGCCTCTTTCCAGGAAGACGGTACAGCCATTGGGATGTGGCAAGGATAGAGCTTTGTTGAGATCTTTAAAGTAGACACCTCGACCCACCCCTGCATCCATTTTTGTTCCGTCTGTGTAAACTAGCAGAGGATCGTCTAGCGTCTGATTGTCAGACTGCTGGATGGAATGCCATGTTTATAGTTAACAGTGGAGCAATGGAACATCGTCAGTGGCTGTACACAACAGCATAGAATCGAACAGTAGTTGTTTGAGCGAACATTTTATGGAAAAAGTTTGGTGTATCACAGTTTTTGTGACTGGGAGAACTGGGAGGAAGAAAAACAAGGCTGAGGCTTTTTACTTTGCATAAATAAAACAAGAATCTCCGAGCCAATGGGACAAGACACAGCAGAGACAATCTGATGTATGGAACTGGAGACTGGTAGCTGGAGAGGATTGTTAGTAGCGGCTGAGGACCTTTCCGGACTATAGCGCCAAGTGATGGAATTTCACATCATACTTTCATTGCTTACATTACTTAATTAATTTATTTCTTATCTTCTTAAATGAATACAATCAATACAAATCTTATAGCAACCTCAAATATAAAAATAAAACTAAATCACATTCTGGTTCAAAAAAAAGTTATCGCCATCCACGTCCCAGTGGCGCGTTCACGCGTTCAGTCGACCACAATCACAGTGGAGTCGGTTTTGGCCAAAGCCATGATGAACTGTGAATATTTCTCGAGTATGAAATACTCTCGCATTTGATCCTTGTAAAGGGCGTGCTTATTCTTGTACTCGGTCTCTTCCAAGGCGGCTGACAGCTTCCTAACGCGACGGCTTTTCCGGCATGCGACGGTGTTCTTATTCCGTCGATCCTGCTCCTTGGGGGAACGGTCTTTTTTGGGGAATCGCCGCACCATGTTGCCATGGAAGCGACAAATGTCCTCGAATGTTTCCTCCGGAATCTTCTCCTTGATGGTGGTGTTTATTTCGATGAGTTCTTCCTTAATCTTAACTGAGATGAGATCCGAGGACGGCGACGAACTGATGACTGTGTCCGGTGTAGCACGATTGTTGGCTTGAACTCTTGTTGGACGACTAGATGATCGTCCCTTTCTTCTTGTAACGATTCGACTTGGCTGTGGTGTAACCCGCTCGTCCTTCACTTGGACTTCATCGGGATGCAGCTCCACTGGACTGATGCTTTCCGGTGTTGAATGTGGTGTACTTGTTTCTTCCTTCCTCGGGCTGTTCGTGGCATCGGCGATTGTCGAAGTCTGTGAATCAATACTGAGGTCGATTACTTCCATTTCCTCTTCCGTCACACGGGTGGATCGGGTGCTGGGACTTAAGTTTACTGGCTCCAACTGGATATCGGCAATGAATTTTATATTCCCCGGGGCAGGCTCAATTTTCGATCGTTTATTTGGAGTCTGGTCGAAGCCGTTGAATGCAGCCTGCTGGTTACACTTGAATGCCAAATCATTCTCCTCGTCGGCGCTGCGAATCCTTTTGCCGAACTTCTTGTGGCGGTACTCAAAGGTGGTTTCAAACTCCATTTTAATCGTCTCTTGGTTGCTTGTTGATTGAATGAGGAACTCCTTGTATCTTGTCACGAAGATGATTGGTGCACTTCTGATGTCCTTTTCAGAGTTCTATTCAGTTTTATACAAAACGATGTTTCTACCTAATCAAGAGCGAAAATCATTGTTTTGCATAGAGAATATGCCAATCACACCCTCATTAAGGGACAACACGAACATTGTCTCTTTCTGGTTCATCACGATCCCATGCAGCGCAACAGAGAAACAATGTTGTTTTGCCATCGATGGCTGGTGATGACGCATCGATTGTTCTGCATTTGTTTACTCGTTCGATGCACAGCGCCCTGGGCCTATTGTTTGTGATAAGACACGCCCTTGCATAAACACGATTGTGCGGGAAGTGTTTGTTGTTTGTGAACAGAAAACTAGATAAGCCCAAAGATGCGATAAACAACTGAAGTTTGAATGGATGAGAGTTTTGTTTTTAGTTTATAAATTTGCAAACTTCCATGGGAGCTCATCAGTGGACCTTCCGTTTCCTTTCGCGTTGCTCTTGGCTTCACGTTGCAGTACTTTTTAATATGCCTCGTCGTTGCTTTATCCTTCTGCTTGGATTTATCGTTGCCTAGAGTTGTGTTTAATCATTTCGTTGGCGATTGTGTTCGCCGTAGACATACCGAAGCTTCTCTCCCTTTTGCTGCACTCCCTAGGCTCTGGCTATCTTCAATACAAGCAGTTAGCGAGTGTATTAAGAAATGTCAATTTTTTTTAAATGTTTCATCATTTTAGACAATGCGAAAATGTACTAGTCGGAAATGGCAACCAGCCACTTTAACCTAATCTTGTCCATATATATCCTGTCGCGTTAGTCCAGGCATGTTCATAGGTCTATACTCCTTTCTTCCTTTTCTGATGCTACAGACCGTGTTGGACTTGTGCCACAGCCAACATACATCTCCATTCGGCACGGTCTTGTGCTAGTTGCTTTCGGCTACGCTCGGTCAGCTGATTGATGTCCCTCTCCAGCTGTGTAGGCCACCGCTGGCTTCGTTCCTTCGTGTGTTGTCCTCCGTTTTTTGACTTCATCGGTCTCGGGGAAGTCTTAACCGACCTTAATGGAGCAATGGGCCTTTTTATCGCCATTCTGCCAAGACGGGCAAGTATTGCAATGGTGCCAAAACCATACAATGCGCTGTATAGCTCGTCTCTGTAAATACCTCTTGCCATACGCGACAGTCTCTTCCAAGATCAGCCGAAGTGTGAATATTTGGTCGATTGTAGCTTTTGCTGGCCATGAACTCGCACTAATATCGACCAGTCAGACTGTTGACGTCCACAGTCCGGCAGAGAAGATCTTGTGTGTGTCATTTCGAAGACTTAGACCTCTGTAGTCGGCACAGTTTAGAGCATCTTCTTTCTTTGGGATCGAAGCTGAGATCCCATCCATCGGGATTTCATCCGACCGTCTAGTAGTTGTCAGTATTTAATTGATTGATGGAATTAATCGACCTGAAATCACGCCTCTAAACTACTTTGTAACAGACATCACATATTTACACAAAATGACGTAAGATATCTTTGCAGGCAACGTCGATCTCGGTACTTTTCCACTTCCCAGTGAATCCCAGTGAAATCGAGACCGCCAGCCAGTGAAGCCTCCATCCATCTGGAATTATACAACTTCGTCGACTCCAACCGCTTATCATCTGATTAGTCAACGCAGTTTTCCACTTCTGATAGAGGCATAACATCAGATGGAAAATGAAAAGTGAAAATCGAGACCATTATGGTAATCTAAACGCACAATTGTTGGACACGGTTACAGTTCAACGTCCATGGCGGATGCTCAGAATTGAGTAATCGACTACAATTATGAGAGCTAAAGTCTGTGCCTGTCTACAAACGTTCAACCGAACAAGAAAACCGGAGTAATACGCCACTTCACGAAGTCATGCCGACAACAAAAACCCGTAGACTTCAAGTTTCTTCGGTCCGATAACTTTGGCAAATGGGGCGGGAGGGAAACAGGCAAAACACAGAAATACATCAACCAGGGCAGTAATCTATGAATCAAGGCGATCTAGTTGCACTTGTTTCCATTTGGTCTCGGGTTTATTGGACTCATTGAAGTACTAAATTGGCCGCATATTATGCGACGGAATTGAGACACAATCAGATGAGTTTTTCACGAGGAATTGGTGGCTATTGGAGTGGGTTAAAACAAAAGAAGACAATTGACCAGTCGACGGCTATATGAAGAGTGTAGAGTTGCTGGGAGATAATAGTGGGGCACACTTATGGGGTTTAGATGGCCAGGTCTGTGACGAGGGTGAATGTACCTTACCGCAAACTTTACGAGCTGTGTACTTGTGGATGTAGCTCGGAAGGGCGAATGCAAGGAAATTGACCACAAAAAGCATGAACACCAATGCTCCCGCTGAGAGGTCGAATTCGATCCTCCTGGTTCTGTTGTTCTATTGTCCTATCACGAGTGGACGACCTGACAAGTAAGGCTTGCATCGTTCTTGGTCAAAATACGAAAGTATTTGATCAGTCCATAAGATTGACCAAGTCATGTCGGAGAACTGAATCCAATAACTCTGTCTGGAAAGCCAGACCCCACATTCAACTACATAAAGTACGGTGAGTCTAGAAGGCTTTAAAAGCCGACTCAGCAGGCAGTTATGGCGGACATCAGTAAAGAAGTTCTTGTTTACGCTGCGTTGACAACGTAAACACCCTTACGGCTACCTGTGGATGAAAGATTGTTATTGTGATTCACTTGGTCTGCATTATCCTTTTCCTCACACACAACAAAACAACCCGCTGGGGTTATATGACGTATTTTTAAAAACAGCAGCCTCAGGTCTCTCTGAAAGCAATCGATGCGTCATCAACCGCCGTGTTGCTTATGTAAACAAAAATACAATGTTGCTCGTAGCCCAGCCATATGATCGTCCCAAGCCAGAGAGACACACACGCAGGTAGAGAGAGATGATGAACTAGACCTCAAAAGCGTGGACCAGCATGTCCAAACCAGGTATACCGACCGAGACGTGCTTATAAGGAGTGTATGTTAGCAAAACGCTTCCTAGCTCTTCCATCACACTCGCTGCGACATGGTTGATTTTTTGCAAACCATTTTTTGTTTTTATTTTGGCCAAAGTCCATTATCATTGGAATCATGATTGAATTTATAATCATTCCATACGGTGATCATTAAATTTGTCTAATTGAAATTCAAATTCCCGCTGTGATGGGTACATACACTTCTAAGTGCCAGTTATCAACAGGGTCGTGATTATTTAGAAGACGCTTACCGATGGTATATCATGTGTGTATGCAAATGATCTTCTCGCTCTTGTCACTCGGACAACGTGCCGGTTTGTTGTTTCCCTTGAAATGGTTTTTAATTCTATTCGAGATTTAAACAAATAAATAATATGACGGCGATTTACTTGAAACAAGTTTGTCCCTCTTAGATACGTTCGACAAAGTTGTGGGGCATAACCTGAAGCAATTGATGCTTGCCCGATGGCGTATCATTGTAACTGCAGTCGATTTGATCGACCGAGATTGTGAAGCGTGCATTGAATACAGATGCTGGGCGACGCTGTGTCAGATGGCATTTTTGTTTGCTCAATAAGAATGTTGAGGCGAATGCGCAGAGATGTGAGTTCATTGTTGTCGTTGCGCTCTTATTAATTGTGGTTCGATTTTTTTTCCATAATGACCAACCTTGTTTTACTAATAGACCGCACCTTGACAGAAACTCAATGATATTCCATCTCGAACTGAGGTTACGCTGCTCTGGGTTACACGATATGCCGCCCTAATAGCCTTGACCATGTATCGGCTGTACTATAACAACTGTGGCAAGTGCAGTGCTTCCGGACAGCTGTCAAGCTGTGTACAGAAACATACATCTTAATACTTTCGTATGTTCATGCTTCCCTTTGTCGAAAAACACTTGAAAAAACGTACGAACAGCGTTCGTTAACTTCTTGTTCATGTGACTTCTTTAAGCTGCTGGATCATCCTTGTTTGACTTGTATCCGATTGTTTCAATCTGCTAGAGCGATGGAGAATTCGGGAAACACGAAAACGACTAACTTCTACAAGTCGGACCAGCTTTTGGACAAAGCAGACGACATAGACGTGGTGGCCCGTGGCCTTGTGGGTATGTAGGCCGACTCCTACGCACTCCGTCCTACCTGTCTAGGTTCGATTCCTGGTACGACAAGAAATACTTTTCACGGCCTCATCTCTTCGAGTCACTGACAATGCTCAAAGAGTATAACTGTTTAGAAAAAGCTTCTCAAACTTGGCCGTTCGGAGTCGGCATAAGACTGTAGACCCCTTCCACTCGTGATAGAACAATAGCACGTACAACACGAGTGGTTGCTGAGAAGCTAGGCCCTGGCCTCTACGGGCTGTAGCGCCACCCATATTATTATTTATTAGACGATATGGACAAAATTGCGAGTTTATAATGTGCTGCTGGAGAAGCATTTAGCGATTAAAGAACATTCTTTGAACTGGTCTTGAGATTAATGATGACAAATGCAAGTAAATGTTTGCAAAAAGTAAAAATGTGTCCATCGTTGATCACCTGCGAATGATGGTCGACTACTAAAGGCCAGATCACTTATGACCAGATAGCAATGATAGGATTGAACTCCTCAAAATGCTGACATAGAGGTGATCCAACGTAAGCTTGTTAAGCCAGCTTCGATCAAAACTATTGAACCTAAATTATGCTGCATCGTTATTCTGCCAGTTTTTCTATGTGGAGCTGAAAACTGGACAAAAGTCCTTGCTTCTATTAAAAAAAAAAAGTAGTGCATTAAGTTACCGAATTGAAATAAGAAAAAAACGGCCACTGTACGCTATGTACGATAATGTGGGCATAATCCAAAAGGCAGTTGTTACTTAGCTATTCCATCGTCGACCCCTGAATTGAAACCTTAGGTTTTATTTCGAAAACACCAACCTTCATATTCACATCTCTCGGGCTATTTAGTATACACTTCAAGAGCTTCTCAAACTCTTAAACTTAGTCGATCACAGCCGACTTTAATCTGAAGGTTTCCTCAACTCGTTTGAAACTGTATCCTGCATAACAAGAGTGGTTTCTGTAGAAGATTATTAAATTCTAAGAACGCCACTGCACCAGTTCAGGGAATCTGATCTTTGAGAAGCAGACTTAGTCTAACATGCAAGACAGAGACATTTTGAGCTTGACAACTGGAAGCAGCATGCCTGGGATCTTCACGACTGGAGTCTGATAAAGTGGAGCTTCAAATCAGCGGGTAGTGGTAACTGGCAAGAAAGTGCCATATAAATTGCAATCAGATCTTAATGATCCCAGATGCGGTTCAAAATACATTTGCCCCCTCACTGTAATCAGTCTGGCAGCAAATTAGAACACCGTCCGCCTTGACCCGGCCAATACAAGCTAAAACTAGATTGCAACTAAAACCATCTTGTGCTTTGAACCTTGCCACAGCCATCTTGCATCTTATTTTATTATCCAAAAATCCCACACCTTGCCCATCTTGCCGCACAACTCACAACAAGTTCATTCGAGAACCTTCCCCCGGGACAGAATCCTCCTAGTCACTCTCCGTGCTTTTGTAAATCACTCTTACAATATCATTAACATCGGCAACTGGTCTAATAGACGAGAAACGAGGAGGTTAACTTCACCCGATGCAAGTCGACATCCATACGTGTGTAATTAATTTCATGATAGCGAATGAAGTATGAGAGTGGAGAAAAAAATATATACAAAAAGCTATGCGAGAAGACGAAGAAAAAAAAACTGAAATAAAATCCAATATATACGAGGCCTTCGGCTGAAGTATCTCTTAGATGCTTGCCGATCTTTGAGCAGTGACTTACACCGCTGTCGCTATAGTATCTGCCGATCACTTCAATATTATTCAGTTGTCGCATTGCGTTTTGTGTATTTAATTTTGATTTAAGTGGTTTTTCGTGAGACTTAAGATGAAATTGGTGATTTTACAAGTAGCACTGTTCTGTGCTGTGGCGTATGTTGCGAGTATTCCCGAGAATTCTGAGGATTTCGTCTTACGTGAGTGTTTAGAATTTTTATTTTTGTGCATTTATGGGATGTTCTGGGGGGTTTTTTTCCATCAAGATCTGATGTAGAGGAGGGTATGTGTGTTTTGATGGGAATTAGAATCATTCTTTGAAAATTTGGTCCTGTTACTTTTTTTACGTAAGAAGGCTAAGGAGTGCGTGATGGAAGGACATTTAGTGGACTCTCTAAGAAGACCAGGAACTCTTACGTAGTACAAGGATCGAGCGACAAGGAGGCTGCAGTTCAGTGGCACTTTTGCAATGCCTATGATGTCCATTCTTCAGGACTTGTTCTCTCCCCCAGACATAACAAGCTTGTTCTTCATGGCGGCACTTTTCACGTACTTCAAGAGTTTAAATGCTCCATTCCTATCATGTTTAAGATTTATTGAATTTTCGGTGCTTACTTATGTCCTTTCGGCGGGCATAGGGCGTCATCATCTGTATCCAATTGTTGTTGCTTTCGATAATCATTTATTTCACAAAACTGATGCTCATTCGTTGACAAAGTCCATCTCAGCAGTACAACTCTCGTGGAGCTCTTCGTGGCGATGATGGCCATAATTTATATCCATCATCAGCTGCTTAATGGTTAGGTCTTCAAGGCTTCAACGTATGAAATCTGTTAAGTAAAAAAAAAACCCAGAAATTCCAGACGCAACTTCTAAGCTGCTTTAGTACACAATTTGTACCAAGACGATGCGACCCGCTGAAGCCTTGCCAATTTCGTTCCCCCATTCCGATGAGAGCCAGTTATTCAAACAAACGGAGATCAACAGCAAGCGACCCTCCATCAGCGTCATCAAAACATGTATTCCTGCATTCAATTGATTCAACTTTTGGCCCCATGTGGCACCAGTCTGTGTGCCAAGATATTCATCTTATTTAACCCCGATTCACCCAAACCTTGTGCTACTCAAACCGGCGCTTCAGGTCAAACAAGTGAACATCTTGCAACTTGTTGGATTCTCTGAAAGGATCGCATTCGATTGGCAAACGATCGAGCTTTGTGCGATTGTCGATTGTGAAGTCAACTTTCCAAATGCGTGCTCATGCATTCTGCCCTCCCCGATGAATGTTGTAATTTTCCACTCCATTGAACTCCTTCAGACACACACGAGCACGGAAAAAAGTTTCTTTCGACAAATAGGGGCGCACGAACCAGTGTGAAACAAGTCTTGCCAAGAAAATGCCCAATCATTGCGTCCGATCGGTCCGTGTGTGCTTGTGTGTGTGTGTCATGCCATGTGAATATGTCAAGTACGTATCTAATGATATTGCAACTTCTCTCAGTCCCCTCTCCACCCGTATGACCAGATGTGACTTTTGATTTGACTTCAGATTGCATAGGGATTCATCTTGGAGCCAACATCTTGGCCAACACCTTATTCAATTCATTATTCACCGCATTGACCTGTCGCGCAACTGTTACATCACACGCAAGCTCACTTATGTATGTATCTAAAACGGAACGCCGCACGGGATGTATCTGAATAAAATTAGCATGAACTCGACCCGCTTGCAAGAGTCTCGTCTCGTTTTTGGAGTCTTTGAAGGTGGCTGAAGGTGGATGCGCTGAATTTATAAACGATATTTGTGATAAGTTGATTTGTGATTCGATTTGAATTTGCGTGGAAATTGATGCGAGCATCTTGTTGCAAGCGACGATGGGCATTAACTCGGAATGGGACCAATGTTGCCTTGGCAATGATTGACAACAATTAGATGTTGTTGTCCTAATTCGAAACTTCGCAACGCACGGTATTTTAACGAGATGGAGTGTCTTTGGTCAAGGAAATATCGACAGATGGAAATAAATAAGCTACATCGGTATCTACTTTGACTTTCAAAGTGTGAAGCTAACACAACAAGACAAGTTCAATTGGACTTTGATGGTTTCATCTAGGACATTGCCGCTGCACTGATTTATGGAGTCATCTTATGCTAGTCATTTGAAAAGACGATCTAGGGTACACACATCCCGAAGATTATTCAATTAATTATTTCTACGAGTGTTATTCGAGACTATGGATGGTTTGGACAACTCAGCCGGCTGCACTGACCGTTCAGTCGCGCATGTAGATTGCTCACTTGTCTGCTTATCATTTCCTGCAATTTTTTTTATGTGGTGCTTCCGTCAATCTTAATACTTATAGTTGCAAGTTTTTTTTAAATATCTTTGGAATCATGCATATTCTTCTTGTTTGTGTCACGGCGCGGATCTGGGAGTCAACCATCCAACTTCAGCTAAAGCGATCTCTGACTAGTTATCGCCAGTGTCGCACAACAAGTGACTTGTGTGAGACGTGGGCGTCCTCTGTTGCCTTGTCCCAAATCGCAAGCTTGGTCTTTCGAGAGACGGCCTGATTCTCAATTACCTCTTGAGCTCAAAGAAACTACGATTGGAAATAGGTATTCGTACTGTTTACATGGCTTCGTTCGTCATTTCTTGAGAAAAGCATATACTTCTTTTTGCCCTCATTCACCGTGAGATCCATTTGAGCCACTTTCATCTCAATGCCAGTAAAATCATTGAGATTTGAGGGTCTACTGTGTTCTGCCAATCAAGTGAATGTCATCCGCGTATTGTATCAGCTGTACATAATTCTGGAAGATAGTCCCTCTTTTTTAGTGTCTGATTTTTGATCGATCTTCGCATGCATGATGTTGAGTAACCCCCATTGACAGTGCGGCGTCTTGTCTAAGTCATCTTTGACATTGAAGGTATCGGTGAGCTCGTTATCGATATTGATGAAGCTCCGAGAATTGTCCATCATCGTTCTTCTGTCCTCTGGCCCATCGATGAGTTTGGATAACTCTTATTCACGGAATCATGTAAATGACATTCTTGGATAGTTTTGTTTGAAAATTCTCAAAAGTTCCCAATCACTGATATTTCTCCTGTCAATCTCTGTTTGGGCAATATGCTGTCGGCTCTCTAGAGACTATATTTCACTTCCTCAGCTGGTCACTGACTCAAGCTAAGGCTTTGATTGCACTGCTTGAGAAAATCACACGCTTAAACAAAGCTATGGGGAAACAGAATCTTTAGAGAATCAAATACACAAAGAGCATAACAGCTTAATGCTGACCTCGAGTCACGAACAGAGTGATGAAGTAAACATTCTAGACAACTTCTACTTCCTATAATAACGTGAGTTTTATTTCAGATATCTTCTATTCAGTGCGCCTCTATTTTGAGAGACTTTATCTGTTTCTTGAGTCATCCCCAGGAAGGACATTTTATCGCCACAGTTGTTAACTGGAATTGCACTTCAAACAAGGTCAAATTAAATCACTTGAACTCTGTACTCCATCTAAAACAATCTTAATCTTAACAGCAGTTACAATCTCATCAGTAATCTTTATCGTTACTTTAACGACATTTCTCCTCAAAGCAATGTCTATCCTCGTGCCAAATGAAAGCGAAGCCAGTTAACGACGTAGCCAAGTAATCAAGACAAGATTTTGTCTACCATCTCCACACCTTTTTGACCCTCAAAATGCGCTCTATTCAACCCGAGTACGTAATATTTCAAGTTGAGGCAACCACCCAGCAAGTGTGTTCAACTTCAATGTTTGTTTTAACTTGGATGTCAACACCTCCAACCGTAACTCGGCCTTGGCATCTCAAGAATCTGGTTTCAACTAGGCGACGAGACCTTCTGAATTACTACAATTGTGTATGCAATGTTTTGTGGTAATTAAAGAAACTGTAGTTTCTCAGAAATGAAAATCAATTGCTTCAGAACCCGAAGGACAGGTACAGCTTCGTAGTTTCCATTGCGTGCGCTGGGCCGACAATGCATGACGATCAAACAGAACCCGGCACAGTGATTAAATTCAATCTCCACTCGAGTGTGGGACTGTGAGTCAGCATTCTACCCACATTCATCGGCATCTGACTTTTGGATTGCTCAATGTGTGACACAACGTGTGACATTTGTCGATGCCATTAACATTTTTTTCTTTTTCTTGATTCACTATGAGACCTCAAACAAGGGTGCTCGGTGTTTGGTGAAATGTCATCTTTCAAATATTAGCTCAGAGCAAGCAGACACTTTTCCATTAATTAATCAAACAAGTTGGTTGCCACAGAAATTACGGTTTCGTTTGCGTCAACGGAAAACGGGTCGATCGCATAAATTTACGGTAATTGAATAGGGTTTTCCCTGCTGCCAGTTCTAAGCTTAGGCAATGCTGAATGCAACAAGCTTCAGTCAGAGGTTGAGTGAAACTAATTGCCTAGAGGGGAATGAAAAATTAGAGTTAACATCGTGCGTTGAAAGGTTAACCGGGGCACTTACACTTCTGACAGTTTACTAGGGTAATTGTTTGCGAAATGTAATAGATGGCTTTTGCTTTTGAAGTAGTGTTGGGCAAACCAATGACTGAGGAGTCTCGTTGGTGGAAAGATGAAATAAAAAACTGGGGGGGGGGGGTTCCGTCAATAGATTGATCGAAATAAGTGAGACTGAGCTTGTAGCACATGACTAGCTCTGCTGACTGGCGTTCTGTGAACGAACTGAACAGTACCTGATCCTTTGCTCGGATACCACCTGAAGTAAGCCTCGACTAAGCTTCTTATCTTTCTTTACAGCTGCCGATATTCCAACATGCAAGAATGACGACAAACTGAACGAATGCCTTCGCGACGTCTTCCAGAGCATGCTGCCAAAGCTACACGTGAGTGAAACACCAAATACCCCACACCAGCTGTGACTCACATTCTCTCTCTCCCCCTCCCTCTACAGCAAGGAAACAAGGAACTCAAGATCCCCCCAATTGATCCATTCGCATTGCAAAACTCCAAGTACGAGTACTCCAATGGTGTGCTCACCGGTCGCATCGGACTCAAGGACACCAAAATCTACGGTCTGAGTCGCACGGAAATCAAGGATGTCCGCTTCAAGCTCGACGATGAAGGCACCCACTTGGAAGTCGATTCCTTCACACCACGTCTGTTCATCGAGGGCAATTACAAGGCTGACATGAAGCTGAACGACGTCAAGATGAACCCCAAGGGCTACTTCAATGTCACCATGAGTAAGCTGCAGAGCCTCATTCAAAGTCCACTTAACTAGCCTCGTTTTTTTTTTTTTTTGTTTTGTCCAGGCGACGTCAAGTTCACTCAGGAGATGGACGGCAAGTTCGAGATCAGAGACGGAAAGCGCTACCTGAGGTTGGTGAACTTCGACGTCAGTCCCGAAGTGGGTGACATGAAAATCTATGCCAGTGGTCTGTTCCCCGATCCAGCCTTGAGTAAGTTCGCAATAAATAACCTCCCGTGGGATGGTGGTTGATGATATTCTTCTCTTCTTGTTGCAGATGCCATTGTCTTGGACTTCGTCAACCAATACTGGCGGGAGATCTACAAAGTCATCTTGCCCGAGACCCGTGTCTACTGGGAGCCACTCGCCCTCAACGCAATGAATGAGTTCATGCAGCATGTTCCATTCGACAAGCTCATTACCAAAAACTAGATTTAAGCTCCCCATAAGCAGTCTATCCCTCGTCTCTATTTCCTTGCCTGTGTGATGGCAGAGCCTACGCACAGCATGTTCTAATTGTGATCTTGTTTTCCGTTATTTCTATTGAAACAAAAATAAAAAAACCAAAAATTGTTGCCTTCTCTGAAGTGAGCTTCTTTTGTGTTTCTGGGTGAAGGTCGATGGTGGCTGGTTGCTCAAACAAAAAAATCACTCATACGCCAGAGTGCACTGAGCGCCAACTTAGAGCATATCTCGTGATATGCACTTGCGGGCAATTGCTGGGATGTTTATTCATTGCATGACTTGACTCGGTAAATAGTCGTGTGTTGGGCGTCAGAGTATGTATTTCAAAGCCAATCGATGGATGTCACGTTTTGGGCTTGAATTAATCGCCTGCCGGCAGTAAAATATGAAATTTACTGTGCGATTTAGATGTGAATGAGCATGGGCCTGGTGGCTGAGGCTAGACAGATCATTACATTTCTGGCGAGGCATCACGTACATTTAATTCGCATCTGAAGAACGTTCGGCCTTAGATGTGCTCAACTGAATCCGTCGTCGGGTGGGAGTTGTTTTGCAAAATGGGAGACATCACGTAGGCTAATGGAAACGAATGACAATTAAACGATCTACGGGCACTGGAAATGGAAATTATTTCCAATGAAATGAACATGAACGTCTGAATGTGAATACGAACGAAGCTCTCGGTGGGAGTTTTTAGTTTGCTGCTAAATCGAGGCGGAATTCAAGCTTTACAGCTTTGGTGTGCATTGTTGGAACTACGCAAACATCGCAATCCAGAGTCCAGGGCCAGTCTGGACCGTTTTTTGGACAGTAAGCCACAAACTAGACAGAGACTGGTACAAAAAAAAGGAAATAGGGTCGCCGTTGCGGCTCAAAGTGTATCGAAGAACACTCAACAATATGGACTCTGCCACCATCAGCTGTATTGAGCATCGCCAGAGATTCAACCCGGCTTATTTTGTGGTCGGATTTGGGCCTACATGCGTATACGATTGTGCTGATGCAAGAATTAAAGCCAGACGTCCATAGACAATGCCGTGAGCTCGCAAATGGCGCCCTGGAAATGTTCACCGGAGATCCGGATTTTGGCCAGAAAGTCATCTTTTCGGACGAGGAACATTTTTGACGAATTCAATGTTGATAATACCATGAATGTAGTTTCAAATTAAAGCAAAAATCAAATTTGTATCTCACACCGTTGTTATTTTATTAAAATTTCATTTCATATCGTTCTTATCTGGTCACTCTGTTAAACGAAATTCAATGGAGTGGTGGTAAGGTTCAACTTTGAATCACGTCATGGCATAACCATCAACCACGACGCCAACGCATTCGGAGTTTTGCAATGTAAATGAATTGATTCTCTATACAAATTGTGTCAGTCAGTACCTTATTGACATTTCTTTGAGTTTCAACGTATGCATGTGTGGTGGGCACCCGAAAAGGACCCATCTGTTGCATTGCAAGTACAACGAACAGAGGACAAGAACATATCGCAAAAAGTGAAGGCAATTCCTACACAACCCCCATCTCGAAGAAAAGCCACCCATGTGCGGTTTGCAAATAAAACCGAGCGCCTGAAAGTAGACTGTAAAAACACACTTAGACTTGTACTAGTAGCTATATTCTTGTCGCCAGTATCGACAAATAAATTGTACTCAATTTCAAATAACTGCTTGGAGACTTTGATTGATTTATGTCCATCAACACTTGGGTGTGCCACCTTAGACGTGGCGTCTGTCGTGTTGTCCCATCAGCTCGTAGAGAAAGTGGTTACAGTCATGGAAAATTTAAAGCCAACCTAGCTCTAGTTGGTGTGACCCACATTTACAGAAGAGTTGACGAATAATAAGGCCATACGAATGACTAAATTTTACAAAGCACACTCACTTCTCAGGGTTACCAGCTGTAAGCCAACACAAGCTTCCACTTTCGTGCTAGGGAGTTTCCAAGCCCTTCAAGTGCTAGACTGATCAGAGGCATTGTGTACATAGTCAGCTTAAAGCAAAGGCGTATCGCAATCAATTGAATCAAAGTGCAACAATGACAAGATAAGTGTTTGATTTCGGTGTACTACAGCACTTCCGGGGTTTATGGAACACTTAACTACCGCCTATGACGGCTTCCAAAAAAATGAATGTCGACGGGTGGTGTGCGTCTATGTCAGATGACAGATCGTTGAAGTCGTAAAATACTTGCTGCCTCGTTGAGTTTCCTACCGGCCTTGTTGGAGCACACAGAATTCTTCAGCGTCATCTCGCAAGAGTCGATCGAGGCGAGGTGACATTCACACCTAGGCACGTTGTAGCATATGCCCTTCAAATTAACAAATGATTCGTCTATTTTGGTTTTCTCCTCCTGTGGTTTTGAGCACCCCTGAACTGAAATCATGTTGTACAGACTAATTGATTGGCGTTGGTAAATTTGCCTCCTTTCACGTGGACTGGGAACCATGCAGAAATCGAATACATCGGGTTTGTAACCTCAAACCACATCTTACAGTTTAATCGTATGCATATGTCCAATCGGGTTAGACGCTTGAGGAGTTCAATTGCTTAGAAAAGCCGCATTCGCAAGCTTGTCTATAAAAATTGCGATATTTCTTCAGTGACCTAGTCTATGTTTGGGGGGTTCTTCCAAAACCCGATTGGCGATTTTCTGACAGAACTCTTGTCTCCAATTTGTTGATGGTCTGGTGCACTGAGATGAACAAATCGTTTTATTGGCTGTCTGAACTCTCAGCAGGTGCGTGGTTGCATGCCTTGCAATCAATACAAATTCAACACATTAGCGCATGTCTCACTCTCCACCCGTTACATCAGTTACACCAATCGTTCAGTAGAGCGAAAGATTCAAGCTTTTATCCATCCCCAACGACTAATAGGTATTGCATTACCGCGGAGTTTCCAGCATTCCCCCCCCGGCGCGGCGGCACCACTCACCGACGCATTTGATTGCACGCAAGCAATCACTTCTGCATGGTAAGCTGCAGTAAATCTCTCGTCTCAAGTGCCACTTCGGTGACGACACTTCAACATTTCAATTGAAAAGGTAAACACTTTAATTCGCGAGCCAACTATAATCAGTCAGTTTGTATGCAAAACCGTGCGACACTCGTAAAAAGTTGTTTGATTTTATAAATCAAATACGACATCGAAACAAATCATCCCCCACAAGTTCTTCGGCTTCATAAGTGACCACTTTGTATGCGACGCATGGGATCGGTTCTTAAGCTCTTCGATGGCAAAAGGATATGCCTCGCTATGTGGGGAAATTCCATTCGCAAATTGCTTAAGACACCCCATCATCACGACGAGTGGGTTCCTATTTCCGTTTACACTAATTACTGTCAGTTACGGTTTGTAAACCCCTTTTCCACAGTGCTGGGGTTCCGATAGAAAGCTCAGTGAATTTCCAGGAAAACTAAAACAACCAAAACAACGATCATGGCTTAATCAGCTCGCGTCGCAACCGAAGAGTTGGATAACGAACTTTGAAAATCAAAAACCAACTCTTGTCTTACGGCTTGTGCGCTGTGTTTGTTTTATTAATTATTGGGCGATACACTTAAGGAAATGTGATGCGTAAAATTCAGTTGGCATTGAATGGGGCTCCTCTTCAACTGACGAGTGAGTACACAAAAATAAGAGTGGATTGGAATGGAAATAATGTCAAAGCCAAGATCACGATACAATTGCTATACAATTGCGGCTGTGGTTTTTCTGTTTTCGACAAGGTTGACCGTGAAGACATCTCTCAAACGTTCATCTGATGTAGATCAATGTCCAAGTCCATCGGTTAGTCATCTCGAGAGAATGGTGTCAATGCGCAACGAGAATCGACAATCGACTAGTAATAATTACAATCGACTAGCCGACTACAATTTATGATGTATTGCCCTGCAGTTGATTGTGCAATATGTCAGTCAGGGTTGTTAGCATGAATTTGCCCTTCATTAAATCGACTTCGTGTACCTAGTTTTGGTGCGGGACAGGTTTGACTTGACCGTATCGCATTATCATCGGTTCAGTGCCTTGGGTGGTGGTGTCGCATGCGATTGAGAAAGGGTATCGAAATTCCTTTGTGTTTCGTCTGGAGCCACACTGGTGCACACTGTTCATGCGGAAAGGATATTCCCCTTCCATGGACTTCCCACGAAGTCGCTAAATGACTGAGTACGACAAAAAACTGCAAATGGTTGCAAAAAAAAAAAAACAGAAAAAACAAAGCTAAGCTAGCGATGGCCTTGAGTGAGCTGCTAATTGGAAAACATTTAACTCTAATTTAATTATACTCAGCTTAGGACTACCGAATAGAACAGGATTTGACAAGAAGTGCTCACGTATTGTGTTTATTATACGTCGGGGTTCAGGTCAGGCCAATCATCGAGGGCATGTTTTAATTGGCTTGCACGACTGCGATTTAATTCGATTGACGTGGTTTTCAACTGAAGGCATGGTTGTGGTTGATTTCCTCTCAAGGGTTTTGAAACGTCCATCATCACCATAATCGTCAACGACCTGGATAATCCTCAGCCAGGCAACCATTTCCCATTCACCCCACTGCCCAGCTCAAGCTCTATTCAGACAAAGAAGAAAATTGCATACGGCACTCTTAACATCATGGTCGCACCTCAAACTTGTCATCGATTGCATATGTTGCCAGCGTACATCGTTTTGCAGATAAATCAACATTAATCTATGCCTATAGCCAAAGTCCGCTAGCGGAGCGCATACAAATGAGTAGCACCGGTGTGCTAACCCCCCGAATACCACGATTGCAGGGTAATTAAAAATTCGTCTTGCATATTCACTGTGGCTGTGACATCCACAATAAATCAAATACGCCATGACTAAGCCAGTTAAGACTGCCGAAAATGCTATTTCAAGGTTAACCAGCCAGCGACCAACACCACCATCGTCATCGGCTCCGCTGCTGCTGCTGCCTGCCTCTTTAGTCTTTATGCAACACTGACTTCAATTTCACTTTTTGCTTCTCTCGTTCTTCGTGGAGGGAGCCACCACCTGCAAGCTGAACACGATCGGATGCATAGTGCGCAAAAATAAGTCTCCACTTCAGTCGGCGTTGAAACTTAACGAAACCGCACTCCCCACACGGTGAACTTAACTCGATTTTGCGCCGCCAGATCGTTGGTTGATTTGAAAAAGAAAAAAATTAAGTGTCTCGATAGAAAAGCGCAAAGCGCACTCGCAAACGCTCGTCGAATTTTCTGTATAAAAACTATAAATAAACGTTTTCGGGGGGCATTTAAAGATTTTACTTCGACGAGCAAGGGGCACGCCAAAGTCTAACCTGTGTCCTCACTCCGTTCAGTGTTGTTGTTTGTGTATCTCAGTGTGTTTCTTCTTTTTTCCTACCGGGACGCAGAAAGTCAACGAAATCGAAAATACAAAACGAAAGGAATTTGTGATCGCGTTCCGTTCAAACTTTCAATTTCCGCGTCGAGAAAGGAAAAGTTATTTATACGTTTGTTTGTTTTCTCCAAAAAAAAATAAAAAATAAAAATAAAGACGAAAATGCTATCATTTGGGGCAACAACACTACTACTGGCCGTATGTGGGTGTGCAGCTGTTGGCTTTGCTGCAACCATACCAGAGGACTTTGATTCACGTGAGTGGACCAGATACAGAAAACGAGATATTTAGCGCATAGGTGAAAGATATACCTACCGCTGGTGGTGAACACACGAGCATAAGTGGTTTTTGTGTTATGCAATAGTGCAACAACAGGCCTAAGGAGGGTTTACTTTTGTATTTTTTTTTCTTCTGTTTTCATTTTGTTCGTATTTTTGGTGAGAAAGAAAGAAAGGTCGTCTGAGTGTGTGTATTATGATGGCTGCGATGATTTAATAATGGTTTTTAGGGTTATTTAACCTATCTGCAGATCATTGTGATTGAGATTTGCAAAGAAAACCGATGGCGGCGGTGTACGCATCGAGTTATGTTGTCTAACCGATTGAGAAAGGCCTGTGCCAGGGAATTCCATTTGCATAAGACTCACTCGAACGCGATGTTATTGATTATTGATGGGCGATGATAACACAACACATTCCTTTGTTGCGGCAGTCGTTAAATTGACTGCAAGTCGTAAACTGGAGACACCTAGATGTGTGATAAGTTTGCTGCTTTCTGTGACAACGCTGTTGCTTTGCTTTGATTGAAAGCAATGTGATGCAAGTTATTGTCCGCTTGTTAATGCATTAATTCGTGAGAAGAATGAGTATTTGCTTGTTTGATGTAAATTCGTTTTGACGACGAGATGAAACCATGTAACAAACGATTTGGTGTGAGAACTTGACGGTTTGGGCATTTCAAGATTGAATCAGCGCTTGGGTGTAATTCAGCGAACTCGATTAATTATATCGATCCAATTGAATTTCTATCCTTGTGCTCGATAGCTGTTTGCGAGGTGCGCAGTGCAACGTGTGTGCATGGTGTGCATGGTGTGCATGGCAAGCGCATGGTGTCTCATTGAAACTCCGTCTTGTTTCACAATCTAGCGCTAGGCTATCATACGATGTATGGATTTAATATTCTGCTCAGTTCTGGGCGGCGAAATTGTATAGATATTCCAAGGCATTCGTTCAGTTGTCAACGGGGTTTTGGACAGGTGAGCGATAAGTGCGCGTTCCATTCCGGTTTATGAGTTGCTGTTGCAAAAATGTAAAGTTTATCGGGAAATCTTTCCCAAGGCCGTAATAAGCGATTTTGTGATGATGTCGATAGCTTTGTTGAGACAGAAGGTAGAACGTCTGTGGACCGTGACTAGTGTTTAACTGGGGAAATCTCGAATACTTGCTTACTTGGCAGGCTTGAGACTCATGCAGGGTCTGAGCCTGGGGAATCTGCTTTTACTCACCAAAACCAAGCTGTTTTTCAGCCGCGATAAGTTTTGACGATTGAATATTTCATAAGACTTCATTCCGCCTTACTGGTTCACTTAATGGCTACAAATTGTAAAACAAATTATTCGAAATGTCCTTCATTTGCTTCTCACAACGACGAAGTCGATCGGGCCACTCATCAATTACAGATCGGAAAATTATTCACTGCTGCGATAAACCTGCACAGAAGACAAGACATTGAATGTAAAACGGACCATAATTTCTAGTCCAATGGATTAAAGGCTACTAGCCTATTTTGTGTCGTTTTGTCTTATGAAAGGGAGGGGACTCTTGTTGGAAGGCCAAGAGGTGTTAAAAGGCAACGACAACGTTCTCTAAACACACCTTTTTGGCAGACATGGAGCTTGAGTACTCAATCAAGAGGCTGGGTGGTGGTCACGTTGAATGCGTTCAGGCGCATGTCGTGATGACAGAGCATAAATCGTTCTGTTGTTGAACGAACCTCCAACGGAGAATAATTTCTCATCGTTGATCATTTTGGCGAAGCTTGCCCCATTCCATCTCGCTTGCCAAATAGCAATCAAGTTCAGCACATTTTGACAATCAAAGATAAAATTTCGTAGACCAAAGTATTTGGCAATACTAGCTGTTTCCGACGCTGACGATTTTTGTGGATTCTTTGTCCACTGGACTCAACTGTTCAGATTTCGGCTGTCTCTGACCCACAATTGGGGTTTTATTTTTCGATTCAAGCTGAATTCTGTACAAAATTGAGGCAAGATTCAGGTGGCATTACTCAAAGATTCCCTGCTCAGCCTTAACAGCTAACAACTGACTCTGTAACATTGGCATTTGAGTTGTTTATTCACCATGTGAAGACAAGGCCGATGTGATTTTGAAGAGAAAAATTCGGTTGCTTTCCCGAAATTCCTCAGACGCAACAGATCTCCAGATATTTACTAGAAAAGCAAGCCACATGAACATACATCAAGTTCATCGATTCTTTCACAGTACATCTTCTGTGGCGTTGTGCCAGATTTAGACATCAAAAGTCACACCCCTGCAAACATCTCCTACCTTAGCGTTTAGATCTCTTCTGTTGACTGCCTCAACGATTGTCAATAGAGACCATCTAAATGAGTTTACTTAACCGATTGCTTGTCGTTGTTTGGCATTGACAGAAATACGCAAGTCCATTGATACCAAGATCTCTTCCAACTGGTATGTGAACGTTGTCAACAGATCGGCGAGTAATTTGGAGTCAAACGTGATGGAAACGACTATTTTTTCATTGCCACGAGGAAGAAACCGCAATTCTCAGCACAGCACGAAGAACAAAGGAAATCAATTTCCAACGAAAATTATAACAATTAGCTCGCCAAGCAAACAAAACTGTTTATGGCCATCAATCTATGTGAGAATTCGACATGTGCAAAATAAAATTTTGCGAGATCTTAGGCTCAACCTTGACTGGAATGGACTTTGATGTTGCTAATTTAATTTTGCTTAATTTAGCAACTCTGAGCTATAAACAGGTGGTTGGCCAGACTTGTCGCCTAACGAAAATAGATCTTACGGCAGCTTAATTAAGTGCTGACGACAGGAAACCCCTCGAGGACGTCAGAAAAAAACGAAACTCTTTATCCTCCACATGACCACGACTCAAAACATTGAACCCTTTCGTTTTCATTCAACTCTTAGCATGCGTCCACTATTTGCTGTAGCCGGTGTTACCACGTGTAGAAGGCAATAATTAATTGCTGTGCTAATTAAACAGTGAATGCGGAAAAAAAACGTTTCCAATTTGAAATGCCATCGAGCCTATGCCACTTCATTGCAGTGGGTTTTTCCCCGGAAGGTGAACACACAATGATTCACTCAGTCAAACATGTCGATTGTTACGTTTACTAAACTCAGCCCTGACTTCGAATGCAAGTGAAATGGTCCTAAATCGTTCATTAAACCTCTTCCATTAATACGAAGGCCATTCGGCAGACCAAACTTCATCAATGCCTCCTTTATTCATTGTTTCCATCCATCTATCGGTTGCTGCGATGTTCGCTCGCAATTTTTTGTTTTTTTTTTGTTTTCCCTTTTAACCGACAACACGCAATCAGACGTCGACGTCTGCATCATCAGAGTAAATGCCTCTTGCCACACAGATCACAGCTCCATGCGATAACAACCGCACTCAGGGTTAAAATAGTGCTTGTTCCGACAGAATATAGGTCACACCCATAAAGTAACACAAAAAAAAATTAAAAACAATCACTTTATGATGGATTCGTTGCTCGAAATAAAAGGTTCACCTGACACTTCCTACTCATTACAAACTCCACGCGCAACAGCACTTGTGCTCAGCTCTCAAATGGCAGCAATTAGTCAGGCTCAAGCTGATTTCAATGGACCATCAACCTTGGTGACGATAATTTTTTTTTTCAAATTTAACGAGAGATTTGTACACTTTCCTTCCCAGTTGAACAGGCTTTTCTGGTGGATGTTCATTGTTCGCCTAATTTCCGTCAGAGTTTCATTTGAATTCTTCTTCTCAACGCGGAGCGTGTTAAGCGTACGGATGCTTTTGCAATAGATCGAGATTGCACGGTTTTCGCAAACCACGTTGTTGCTCCTTCTCCTTTTCATTTCGTAGCGTGTTTCGTAGCTGCATATGGCTTGAGATATTGTGCCACTCGAGAGTGGAGTGGAGACGATGGAAAGACGGAAAAAACACAGAAAAACACGAAGAGCGGTGTACTGTATTGCTGATGGCTGTGCGGTGGCGGTGAACGAAAGAGTTGAGGTGCAAACTTGTTTTTTGTGTGCTGCACTTAAACTTCTTCACTTGAATGCATTCATTGTTGATGGCAGGGGGAGGTGGTGCGGGTTTATTTTCTTGTTGTTGTCTGTTACATTGGCTGTTAATTAATTTCGTAATGTGCTGGGAGTGTGTAACAACCCATTTTTGTGTAAACGAAGGTGGTTGGTGAGCCCTCAAGGTCTCGCTTATTTGCACGATATACTCGGATCGATGTATGCAGATGGAGCGCAAAGATGCCTAATCAGAGATGGTGTTCATTCTACAATTACCCATGCGCATAATGCAACTTCATTAGATTGTGCATTCAGATTCAGAACCATCGTTTAACGAAAAAAAAAAATAAGTGTTCAATCAGCGGCACAGCATTTATGTGCATTGCAACACTTGCCACGCAGCAACATTGCGATAATTAGTCATGTTACGTTGAACAATGCATTGGAACTGCAGACATCACTGAGCATTCAGTGGCCGATGACTAATGACTATGTTTTGTGTGAGGCATAAAGAGGAAAAAAGAAAAGGGTATCTTTCACGAGAGTTGCCTGGGTTTCGGCGTGCAGGATTGGGTAAATGACAAATAGACATTTCGCCATTGTCTACGAGGGACGATTAGCCTCACAAACAATGAGTCATTGTGATGGAAATCTATCACAAGTAAAGAGAAAGTGTCGGACAGGGAGTGGTTGGCTTGAAAATTGTCCACGAAATGGCACTGGCTTGGTTGCGTTCGATCAGCGATGAGTTTTTCCGGCAGTATTCTGAGGAAGATTGGTAGTCGAAGAGGATTAGGTGCGACAAACTCCATCTGCAGGTTGTCTACAGTGTCTTGCCGAAGTTGCACTGAATTTGGTTGCCGAACAGATGGAATTCTCCTTAAGGCCCTGTCACGTTCTGTTTGAAAACTGGGCCCGTGTCCACTTGTTACTCTCCATGAGCACAATATCTACGGGTCCCTTGAGCTTGTCCTCTACTCGCTACCGATGGCGTGGTCCAAAACCTACTCGAAGACCGGCATACAACTCGCTTCCGTGAATCTCTGAATAATTGCCTTCTGGCAAGTGCCTAAATCCGCAACTGATGTCATTTCGAATCCACAAATACGACAAAATCCCCATCGAAACAGCCAAAATCAGATTTATTTTTCATTGCCAAGGCAAGCCACAAAGTTCGCATAAATTTCCTTGCATTCATCTCCAGTGGCTGTGATCCATATAATCTGTGTTGACAAAAGCAGCCACAACCACAAGGTCGTGCGTTCAATTAAAAACCATTAGACACCAAAATCCGTTGCAAATGTGAGAAGTGGCTAGTCACAGTGGTCCTAATGAGACTCTAGCGGCTGCTTGAAGGTTTCCCTCAACTTCCGGGAGCTTCAAGCAAATTGATTCCATTTAATCCCACGCAGTGCTACCGTCAAGTGTGGGGAATCACTGTGCAATGAATGGAGAAGCGGGAAAGTTGTGTGATGTGCTTACATTCGACAGCGGCTGTGCATCTGAGATGTGTTAGGACACGTAGATGAAGTGAGAGTACTTGGATGACTGAGCTGTACTTTCTTATATTCGGCCCGACATAAAGAGAAAAGCATACGGACCGTTGATGATCACTCAAACTTCAAAATAGGGACTTCGTCGATGAAATATTGCGGTTTAGGACTGATAGTCATCATAAAACTAATTTAAATCCCTTTTTCTTCCAGAATCGATACCAACACTAGTTGCTCCATGCAACGTGAACGATCCCAACCGCGATGAGTGCATCAAGAACGAGTTCGTGACCATCATCCCCCTTCTCACCGTAAGTGCACATCAGCTGTAATACATATCTCATCGCCTGCTAACCTTTCCATTCAATTCGCAGAAAGGAATTCCCGAACTGAACATGGACGCTGTTGATCCGTACTTCTTCAAGAAGGGCATCTTCCGCTTCGCCAACGAAGGTGTTCAAGGTGGACTCCTCGTGAAGAACATGAACATCTACGGCATCAGTCGCATTCGTATTGCGAACTTCGTCAGCAACTTCACTAGCAACAACTTTGTGGTTAGAGTCAACGCGAGCATACCTAAACTCCAGGCGGGTGGTAATTTCAAGGCCGACGTCAAGTTCGGCGGTTTGCGGTTGGTGCCAAAGGGATTATTCAACATCACATTAAGTAATGCCGCCACTGACTGAGTTGGGAGCAAAAATTGATCTTACTAATCTGTTCTCCTCCTCCTCGTATCCATAGACAATATTAAGGCACAAGTGCTGACAGACGGAGCAATCGTTGAGACAGATGTCGGCAGACGTGTGCAGTTGAACAAGCTGACGGCCGACATCACGGTGGGAAATGCCAGAATCACTGCAAATGGAATTTTCTCCGACTCTAACCTGAGTGAGTATAGACAAAAGGTTGTTTCAAAGTGAGACTGTTTTGACTTGACTTGATTTCCCATATAGACGCAATGATCCTGAACTTGGTCAACGAGAATCTGCCGGAGATCATCAGAGTTGGAATACCAGCCACCAGGGATCAGTGGGCACCCATCATCGTGCAGCACTTGAACGCGTTCTTCTCGAAGGTGCCCGTTGACAAACTGGTCACGTTGGGATAATGGTTTCGCATCGGCCGACGAGAGCTGCGCTAGGTTTAGTGTTAAGGATAAACAGTATTTTGTTGTAAGCCTCTATCTGTAAGCTTGTAGGTTAATTTATTTATGATCTAGCTTCTAGCGTTAAGCATTATCTTTGAATAAACATTTGGAGAACAAAATTAGTTGTTTTTGGCTTTTATTTTTCCTCTTCTTCTTCTGAGCGGACTGCAGCTCCCTATCTAGGGCGATCTCTGGTTGAAAGCCTCCAGTGTTGCACTCCACGGTGGTTGTGGTCCTTCTCCACATGTGTGCGACACCAACAGCGGATGTTGTTTAGTCCTATTGATTCGGAGTCAAAGACACTTCAGGCTGGACCTAAGTTATCCATGAGCACTAAATGTCCCAGGCACCTTAGATGGTGGATCGCTCTACACCCAACAGAGTTCGTGACTGAATCTTCTCCTCCAGATATCGTGAACACAAACAGGACCAGAGACAGCACGCAGAACCACTCATGACAACACCACAACCAGCTCTAGAGCCAGAGCCAGCAGATGGTCACCACGAACCACCAACTGCATCTCAAAATACATATATTCTCGTTAAATGAAGAAAACATTTCCTTGAATAATTCAATCAACGCTAGTATTGTATTTTATCAGAAGTAAATCACGTGGTTTCAGCAAAATGCAATGAGTTCGACTGTGACGTCACGAAAACCGAAAAATTCAGTTTTCTCCCAATTTAATGGATCCCGAATGAAATTTTTGATTGAATTCACTTCATTTATCTATTCCCCATCCAGCCCCATCCATTTGATGCGAAAATACGGCAAATACAAAAAGAAAATCGACTTTTTAAAAAATGACACATTCTGCACGAAAAAATGCAGTAAACTGGCAACACAATGGGCTCGCATTTTTTCGATGAAAATAAACGAATTTTCGTCGAAGTGAATTTGGTGAATACAGACTTTTATGAAAGGATTTTCTCGATAACTAGGACGAATTGAGAGTAGAGGGATACCACAATGGAAAGGGGATGAATTGGAGAAGCGTAATAAGGTGCGATTTTGTGGAGAGAGTGCTGTGGTGCTTATTTACAAGCAAAATTCGTGATGTTCTCCTTTGTCCCACTGAATTGAGGAATTGGGGAAGATTGAGGAATTATTTTGTGATGAAATGAATTGAAATTTTACTACATTTATTTGGTGTTGTGTGGTTAACACAAATGTGAAGAAATTTTTATGTGAACGCATGTTTGAATTGGTTGCTTTTGATCATTTAGTGCGTCCTATTCGTGGTCGCAGAAGATCTGTCATTTTCTGAAACGATTTTCTCGGTAGTTGGAGTGAATTTGGGGCTGAGTGATACCTCATTGAATAGGGAATAAAGTCCAGAAGTGTAATAAGGTCAAACTTGAGATGACCAACTTTGGAGATGCTCCAGATGCTCTACTTTGTTGCATTGAATGAAAATTAAGGAATCGGGAGCAATTAATATGCTATTTTATCTTTAAATGTTTTTTCAAATTTGCCACGATCGGAGAATTGGAAGAGGAATTACTTCTGAGATGTGGGGGTGAACACAGACATGTGTCTTTTTTGTCACTTCAGGGGTTTAATGCTAATTTAGCAAACAATGCTCGAGTAAGGTGGTCACTTGCGTTCCGTCGTCCGCGATTTGGCCCACAACACTCATCTCCACAGGAATGCTCATCAGTTCAGCCATAAGCCTACATTCACTCACTAGCACGGTTGATTTCAGAGACTTGTTTCTAAGCCGTACCACACGAGTATGGAGCGCTCTTCCCAGCCTACTAGTTCCCACACCCTACAATCCATTGGCATTTAAGACCAATGTTCACATCTTCTTTTCTGGCTTTATTCCGATCACTCAAAAGTAACTACACGCCAAAATGAAAAAGAAATCTCTTCCTTCCTTCCCATAAAGCCACTGTTGAGCTTATAAGTTGATTCACTCAACCACAGCAAATTCATTTAAATATTCTGTGGTTTCACGATGAATTGTTTGATGCAAATCTTGAAACTCTGCATACTTCTAGGCGCTCCATTCAGTGACAGTTTCGGAGCCAACGCCAATGTCTGATTGAAATGGAAGTTGAATTCAGTTGAATGGTGAGGGAGCAAAGTCCATGGAATTCATTATGCTCATGGATAAGCTTGAGAGTGTAAAACGAAGTGGAAAGTATCTCAGATTCAGATACATTTGGATGACACACAGCTGAATGAAATGGGTGATCATGTAATCATGTAACACTGACGGAGGCCTGGTCAAGTGCCGAAACCGATTTTGGTGACTTTTGGGAGGACTAACTACTCAGGTGTGAAGAAATATGTACCAAGAGAGGCCAGAAACCCTGTGTAACATTAGCCAGCAACGCTGTTGTCGTATAAACAAGATAACCACGCTCTGCTTTGGAATACAACGGCAGATGTATTTTTTAACCACCTTTTAACTTTGAAAACGCTATGCAACGCCATGAGATATCGTTCACATACACCTTCTAAACCTCCACAGAAGACAACTTGTTTCAAAAGAGATCCCATCCTTGCCCCAATAAAATCAACTTTTCCGTTCAAGAACATTTCCAATGGCTTGCCTACAAATCTCTTAAAGAACTCGCGATAGGCTCTGCCCATTTCAGCTTTCTATTTATTGTTAACACGTGCAAGACAGCAGAGATCTATGTCTACCGTCGAAAGCTCTCCTCTTTCCGATGAAGCGTTTTCGCTTGTAAACACGTTACACGAATAATAATAAAAATCAGAGACACTGCCTTGGGCATTAGGGGCAAGTCTCAGCTCATTTCACTTCAGAACAGAAGACAAAATTTGAATTTGATTTGGCTCGTAATATCCACGAACTGAACACCTTGTTACGGTTTACGACAATTTTACTGCTGCCTGACCGATAAGGACATGATATCTTGAATGTTTTTGAAAATGTTCCATTATTCATAGATCGAGGGTTATCTATAGAATTGAAGTTGATCTTATTGCAGTCATATCAAATTTCCCTCCAGCGAGCTTAGCACAAACATAATAAACTGAATGCGTTCTTCTGTCAGTAGACACTGGAAAAGTTTTTGAGTTTCCATTCACAGCCACATCCCAGATCGAATTTCCATTTTGACCCGATAAAACACTCCTCCTCGGACATCTCTCATTCCCTTCTTCCCGTTTTTCTGACTAATTCCAAATGTTACGCCCGGCCTGTCGTGAGGGCATGTACTTATAATGCATCAGCATCAAGCTCCCGAGAGAAGAAAGCGATTGGGAAAACTTTCGTCGAGCAGACTTGGAGGCAATCGCAGCTTTACTGGACCAACACAGTAAGGCAGGCGTTCGATTTATGACTTGTCAACGATTTTGCCATTCCACCACGGCATTAGCATAATCGAGAGTTTAACGCTTGCTTGCGGGATGACGCCAAATCCATATGCTAATGAAATCCGAAATAGAGAAGAAAAAAAAAACAGATCTGATTAAAATGTGTGTCAGTGGTAGCATGGAGCGAAGAACATAATCAGCAGCCAGCTGAACAGCTGAATGAAACCAGAATGAGGTGATCCGATCTGGGGCTAAGAAGAAAGATGGTAGCCACGGTTGCCGGTATTTGGGGAATTTCAACTCGATGTCAAGCAGACGACCAGACTCAGAGTCGTAGCGGGTATCGTAGCTCGGTGACCCTTCAGAGAGCACAACTGGATCAGTTTCGATTCATTGATGTCGGCGTGGCTGCGGTGTTGTTCTCGGATAGTTTGAGCGGGATTCTGAAACTCTTTCAGATGAACTTCCATTTTGTTTTGCTTCTGCTGAAAGATTCTATAGATTGTAGCTTTGTTGAATTTGCCAGAGCATGGCTTATGATGTAAAACTTTTGGCTCGAGGCAAGGCAACGTGGTTTGGCGGAGAAAGTGAAGATGACTCAAAGGCTGTTCGGTGGTGGATTCTAATGCAAATATTTCAAAGATCTGCGGTTGAATTTGCATTTGTGTTTTCCAAATACCAAGATGTAACGTTGTATTCAAAACAAAAATGTTTCAGAAAGAAAAGGTCAGCAATAGCTCATAGATTGATTAAATTTATCCAAAAAAAATCCTGAAAAACCTCAACAGATGCTTCAAAACGACGATAATATGTATGACGTCCCCTTAACTTGATAAATTGGTTGACTACTAGTGAAAGAAATATTCTGCGCTCGTTAGCAGAGTCACCAATTTTCGGTAGGAGTCGAGAGAGTGCTCTTCTTATCAGCAATACTTCGTGACACTTAAGAGACAGCTTCGACTCATCTGGTGTCCTACCACGAAGTATGCGTACTTCACCCTCTGGACACCCTCTGTGTTCAGATGATTCTAAATCGGCTAGTTTGTATTGTAAACTGCAGCTTTTGTCGCTGACTTTACGTCTGCTTGGCCACTGTGACAATGTCGATGTCGTCAGCGAAAGGATTTGCACTCTTTAGGGTTGCTTTAGCCCGAGTGTCGACTGTCATACACATTATTCCACAATAATGGCCGAGGATTGATCATTGTGGGGCTCTTGCTGTAGTGGTGTAGCGTTTGATGCCATCGTCCGTGGGTTGTATGAGCTTTCCATTATTATCTTCAGCAGGACCCATGGTGATGAAGGGCATCTTCTTAATGTATAGCGAAGACCCCATCTCGTAAACAACTTTCCGTAGAATTCTTAACAGTGCCGGATCCGTTTTTATTTCCTTTTTTGGAATTCAATCCGTTCCGAGTACTTTGCAGTTATTTTATCTTGGACGTTGCCTTATGTAGCAGGAATAGGGATACACAAACAAGTCAATCAATACTTCGATGCGACAGGACACTATTTGGAATAAAATTGCAAGCTTCCTAACGTGGGCACCTGACAGAGATTACAGAACGGAAATCGACAATCCATTTGAAATCGACATGTACCTACATTCAGTTCTTGTTGTTCCCAGGAGTGCTTCCAACCTCTATTAAACATCATCCGCATCCTTAACAGAGTGTGTCCAAAGCCAGTTTGTGGTCGTTTTCCCTCGGGCAATGGAATCATTTTATTTCCTGTATGATCTAATTGCAGTGCCCGCACCTTGTGTGGTCAGGTCAGTCCATTTGTATGTGTCGCCGCGGGGTGCAAACTACCAAACCCGCCACGCAGCCGATAGATCACTGTCAACGATGTAGTTCTGCTTTTGTGCCCGACCAGCAATCGGGAACCTGTTCGCGCCTCATCGACCAGTCAACAGAGCGTAAATAATTGGCCCTACGCACACTCCGCCTGCCGGAGACTGACAAGATAAAGGGTACCACAAATTCACACACGCACACATACGATTCCCGATCCTGATTCCTTAACACGCAAAAGCCCACTTGTGATTGTTTACCCGCGCAGATACGTTTTGCGCGCCAAAGCAATCCACTCCAGATGAATAGCTGGTAATTTAATGAGCCCATTGAGTGTCGGAGTGCTGAACTGATGGAGTGTCGAAACCAGATTAATAACAATTCCAATTGTTTGGTAGAAAACGAAATGCTGTGGCCAAACTGAAAGTGAGACCAGAATCCACTTCGATCTCTTCTTTTTTACTTCAATCGCAGATAGTTGCGTCGGAACCAAGAAGAGTCTATGACCGCACAAGTGAAGGATTATGGGGCCTTTTGTTTAAAGGGGCTGCCGAGTTGCCCAGCTGCCCATCTCGAAATTATCGACATTGAATTGGTTTTCTGCTTCAGTTACAAGCGACATGTGGGTTTTGGTGGAGGAATTTTTCGCCAAATTCGGGAAAAGGAGCTGGACACATCACAATGAACTGCGCGTGTGTGTGTGTCTGTGCCCCATGGCCTTGTTGTGGTTGTCGTTATTAGTCACGTCTTGACAAGTCATTGTGATGGGACACTCGGTGAGGCAATTTCGGCAAACCCTATTGTTAGCTTTCGAAGTGGCCGATGTGGATGCGTGGGATGGTACTTGTGTGGTTTGGATTCTTTCGTGTACTCCAGTGTACAGTGAACTTAGAAAAACCACAGATTTTATGGCAAAGACTTAGCCAATGTATTTGAATGTTTACTTTACTGTGGTTTGAGTACTATCTGCGGTTATCGTCTACGTGCCGAGGGCTTTCTGCTGTAGATGATGAGTGGGATAACCTCTTGGTCGCTTAAACAGACTTCTGATCTAAGAATTCTGCAGGAGAACGTTGTTTTTGGACTTTGCGACCTGCCTCTGCCTCTTCACACAAAACTGTATTGAAGCGTCTGAATTGAATTCAAATGAATCACGCGGCAACTGTGATTCATTCCACTCCGGCCAACCTCCAATCGCTTCTTCTCATCCTGGTCAAGTGCAAATACCACCGCAAGACTGTTGTTTTGGTTCACAGAAACGTTCACTTCCCACCAAAGGAGCCGTTCATTTGATTTATCCCACTTCAAGGTGCACCCTTCTACAATTATCATCAACATCAACATATCCGTTACTCACACTTGCCAAGTACGTTTAAATGCTCATTTCGAGGCGAACGAGACTGTCTCAGACGATGTCCTGAATCAACGACAATTCAGACGCAGTCGATGTTCCACAAAAAACTGTCCGAACCTCGTGAACTCATTGTGCAATCAGGTATCGTCGTCAACAATATGGGACACAACAATCAAAAACACATTCCACTCATCGCCATATCGCCGATCGAGAAAAATTGCAAACCCCTGCTCGAGCCCACCATCGACTCATCCCACAAGAGTGTCGTCTGGCAGCCGTCAGTCGCCTCCGGACACTGCCCAGTTAAGCCCATTGGGCACAACGGTGCCTCGGACAAGAAGAGTTTTTCATATAAGAACCTTCCCAGTGGTCAAGGTGAGATCAGTTCACTTGACAAAGCAACCACGGACACGTTACAGAACCCACCGTCACCTCACGGCTGCACATAAAACAAAACAAAAAAAAATAATAAACGCGCTCGCGATCAACCATCACACCCAAGCTGTGGTCACTATTCACGTCTGGCCAGAGTTCGAATTCGAATCGAACGAAAGAAGAAGCCACCGACGAGAGAAAACCACAAGAAGCCAGAGACTCGTCTGCATTTCACTACAGTTCCATCCACGATCGCAGACGGACCGGTGTTCGTCTGGCTATAGGTTCTAGTTCTCGCTGCGCTGCTAATATGTCCGCGTCGTAGAATGACCTTCACCTTGTGCATTGCTGCCCAAGATTATTGACTCGTCCAGAACGGCAACAACAACACGCAGACAAACGATAATTGTGCGTACTCTACCAGCCAATTGCGGCGTACTTCATTATTGCTGTACGGACAGGTACCCCCACCTTCTGCAGACCTCCGACGAAGACAAAGTCGACAACGACGACAACGACAGCAACGACGATCAACAACTACAACTACAACGGCGAGAACGGCCAGAACGGGCAGATCCAATATTGAAAGTGTTTTCGCCGGCCAAGCTATTTCGCAGTCGCTCTTGGGATACCGCCGATGGAATAATCATTATCCGGGAGTAGAGATACATTTACGGTGTCGGCGAGCTACGAGAGTATTTAAATATTCGCGCAGAGTGGAGCGGATCAATAAAAAATTAAATCGAATCTTTGTTGTTGTCCTATCTGAATCTGAAAGTGTCCGCGCGCGTTCTTGTGTTGTTTAGATCAATGAACTACGAGCAACCACCGGCTCTAGTGATTCGTAATTCGTTTTTATTTGTCTTGTAAAGGAGAATAGGAATAGAATTCAGAAGATATTCGGCTGATATCTGATCGACAACAGTTAGTGTGAACATCGAACATCGGTGATATACATAGTTTTGTTTGAACTGTTGTGCGGCTGTTTTGTGCGAAGAGACTTGTATCGGGATTTAACGAGTTTAACCTATAAACGCGACGAAAGTGTAGAAATGACCGGACTAACGAAGTGGGTTAGTTTTATCTTGGCACTGAATGCCTTGATGTCTTTCGGGGGATTGTGTGCGGCCGATAATGCGACCCTTGTGGACGATGATAATGATTCGGTTGTTGTGGAAGGTGAGCTTGTAGAAAGTAAATTATGCTGATTTTGATTTTCTCGTTGGCGTGTTTGTTTTAGGAATTTCTTGTTTACGTAGATTTTAGTTTTATTTCAAATTGAGGACGATCTGATCAATTGTTTCGAGGAATTTGTGTTGTCCGCTGTACGAGAAGAATCATTTTGTGGCGGTTCTCACGTGTGATGAATTTTGAACTTGAGACAAGGCAATTTTTTAATTTAATTCGAAGCGAGTTCTTGTGCTGTTTGATGATGGTTTCGTGAGAACATGGTTTGTGACTTCTATCTATCTGTGGGGTCTGCCAAAGTCACGACTAATTTTCTGTTCTCGTCTGTTTCGTCGAAGTGGAGCTGTCTGAAAATCGCTCTGCATTAAGCCCATGCCTCGCGTTCTTCTTGTAAACACATCTGAATCACTCAGAAATGCAAAGTTACAGAAATTAGCATAATGCTGGGGTACTTAAAGCGATTGATTGATGTATGGAAAGTTTTATGTGTGTCCATATTTTTATGACGAGCATGAGACGACTTCCATCTGATTGATTTCAATTTGCATTTCTTTTCATGGATTGATCAGCAAATTCCAGCACCTCCTTTCGTATTCAGCACTTAATTCAATAATTTTCTATATTTTTTTAATTTGCTTGACATTTTTAATAATTCCATAATTTGTCTGAAGATCCGCCGATAATCAAACCTTATAATCGTCGAATTAATAGATACAGGCACGAGTTCACGTCGGAGTGTAGCGCAGATATTACAGACCAGATAAGAACGATAAGAAAATAAATTTAAATAAACCAACAACGGTGTGAGGCATAAAATTCATTCTAGCATCATTTTGAAGCTACATTCATCCCAACAGGTATGGAATATTACGTCATTAAAATGGACACCGAGGCTTTGCTGTCAGGCCTTCAAGCAGTGGTCCAATTCTTGATGACTCGGTACAATATGTATCCTCAATGGATGTGTTATTCACTCTTCTCGATCTCGCCAAAGCTCGTGGTTGCCTTGTAAGCATAGACTAAGGACTTGACGTAGCCCCAAAGAAAATAATCAAGTGGAGTCAAGTCGCTTGATCGAGGCGGTCAACAGATGAACGCTCACCGTGAGATGACAAAGTCGCCAATTTTCTCCTTCAACAAATCCAGATCTCCGGCCAACATTCCCAGCACTCACTTAGGGAACTTACGGTGTTGTTCCGGCGACTAGTCCGGCTTCAATTCTCGCGTCAATACAGCATGTAGGCCCAAATTCAACCGAAAAATGATGGGCTCTCTGGCGATGCCATATCCAGCTCACCCTTTATATTTTGAATCTGAAATATGTGCGTCTCTTATCTAAATCGAATATTTCCAGATTTTAGAAGATTGTATTGAATGATGTATATACCCGTTATGGACCTAGATTCCATAGAAACCACTTTCTTATACGTCATACTGTTCTCACACCAGGTATACCTAGAAACCACTTTCACGAACAATAGTATCAAAATTTGACTCATACTCCTCAACAAAGTCATTTCCTGTGCAGAATCTTATCTTATCACGCTTCTGAACTCAAATCCCTATCCAATGGGGTATCACTCACCCTCAACTTCGTTCTAACTGCCGAGAAAATCGTTTCAGAAAACGACACATCTTCTGCGACCATGAATATGACGCACTAAATGATCAAAAGAAACGAATTCAAACGTGCGTTCACTTAAAAAGTGGTACACATTTATGTTAATCACGTAACACTGCATACATCTAGTAAAATAATTCCTCAATCTTCCCCAATTCCTCAATTCAGTGTGACAAAGGAGAACATCACGAATTTTGCTTGTAAATAAGCACCACAGCACTCTCTCCACAAAATCGCACCTTATTACGCTTCCCCAATTCATCCTCTTTCCATTCTGATATCCATCATCTCTAGATTCGTCCTAGTTATCGAGAAAATCCTTTCACAAAAGTCTGTATTCATCAAATTCACTTCGACGAAAATTCGTTTATTTTCACCGAAAAAATGCGAGTCCATTGTGATGCCAGTTTACTGCATTTTTTCGTGAAAAAGGTGTCATTTTTTAAAAAGTCGATTTTCTTTTTGTATTTGCCGTATTTTCGCATCAAATGGATGGGGCTGGATGGGGAATAGATAAATGAAGTGAATTCAATCAAAAAATTCATTCGGGATCCATTAAATTGGGAGAAAACTGAATTGTTCGGTTTTCGTGACGTCACAGTCGAACTCATTACGATTTGCTGAAAAGACGAGAGTCACTGCTGATATGGCAATACTGGCGTGGTATCGAAGTTGTGTGAATTTTGTAAGAAAATGTTTTGCTTCATTTGAGGAGTAAAATTTAAGAAGGGAGTGTTTGTTGGAGTTTAGTGCATATTTGAGCTGTATTTGGTGCGTTGAAATACAGCTCAATTGAAGCAATTAATTGCTTGCTATTCAAGTTCACTGACGGTTGGTTCTGACACTATGGTGTTGCCATGAGATGTGTTTCGAAGCAGAAATTATGTTTGCAATAAGCTGATTTGTAAGAGATGACATTTTTACATGTTACAATGTGAATCTCTCCTCCAAGGAAGCGCCTACCTCGGATTCGTCGTCAATTGCTTATTTGCAAATTGACTCCACGCTAACAACGCCAGTACCGAGATCAAATCCAGAATAACTCTAGTTAGCCGCTGTTGCTTTGGGCTCACGCGGTAGTCGATAAGTATAACCGTCTCTCGGAGGATTAAGCTGACTTTGTATAAGATGTTGATCGTCCCAGTCCTGCTGTAAGCCGTGAAGACATGGACAATCTAAGAAGGGGATGAGGAAGTCTTTGGTCGGCTCTTCTAGAGAATGTTTCGGTGTGCGATTTGTGGTCCTGTTTGCGTTGAAGGCATATAGAGGAGAAGTCTCAACTTCGAACTGTTGACACAAGCCTAGCCAGGTCTCCAGGGTTCCACCGCCCAAGGTGGATGGTTCATGTAGAGCTCATCGACGACGCTGATCTTCAGCGCGATCTCCAGTCCGACTCTTCAATTCCGAGCCTGTGAGAGGACAAAACAGAGGACGTCCGCGTTTAAAGTGGAGACGGACATGAACCAACATTTGGTGTGGGTGACTGGAGGCAGTTTGGCAGAGAGCGCTCTAGCTAGAGAGACTTGTTGGTTGAGACCCTGGACTGTAGCGCCACACAAATAAAAGAAAAAGCGCAGACATCCTCTTTCCCACAAACTGAAATTAACACTTGTAACTTAGTAGACCAGATCGTGGTCGCTGTGGCGTAGTGGGTCGTTGCGTATACTCCTCCGTTGGGGGTTATAGGTTCAATCCCTGAATTTGACAAGTTTGCTGACTGACTCTCTGTAACCTTATGTCAGTGGCGGGCGTCTCTATTTGCATTCACTTCAAACAAAGTTTGGCAAAAGGACTCATGTCGTCGGCGAGTCGATTCGCTCTACGTCTCAACACACCAGACTTCAAAACCTGATCAACCGAGTAAGAGATGGTGTAGAAATTGTCCCGCCACTTCTTCACTTCTCAAAACCATGAAAATCAGAACTTCAGTCGGCTGAATTGAACTCATTTTAATTTGATAAAATGTCTCATTACTGCGCAGTACTTCTCACAGACGAGCTTCCTCGAGGCGAGGCCAAAGACCTGTACTGCTTAACTAATCATTTTCCATAGCGTCACTCGTAGGCACAGTTGTGAATGGAATTTTAAGAGACTCACACTGTTCCTGGTGAGAGATCATTGTCTGGTTCATTGCCGTTGGGTATTTGACCGAATAAGCGAGTTTGGCGATAGGACAATGATCTGTCAGAAGTGCTCTTTTCAGTCATAATGACGAGAGGATGCCACTGTGCATATATAAAGCTGTTCTATGTTTTCCTGGAATGATTTGTTTGAAGTGTTGGCTTTAATCGGGGGAATTGGAGCGAATAGAAAGGGGTATCCTTAATCGAGGGGATAGGTGATGACTGTGCCTTGAATAGATGCAATCAGGTAGTCGGCCGCTTGGCAGACCGAGGCCGAGGTGGTTGAACCGAGTCCAAAAACTCGCATGGTTTAGGCATAGCTCATAGCTGATAGTTAGAGTCGATGACGGAGGATCGAGTGGCTTGGAGATCTCTCGTGCATGCATGACCCCGCGACGCATGTAGTGGATCATGCAGGTCAGAAGATGATTATGAAATACCAAGACGGATACTTTGAGTGAGACTGAGCGATGTGGCGAAGTTTGTGTCATATTCATAAACATGTTCCACAGCCAACCACTATTCGATGGCAAAGTATCAGCGAAGTATCACCGTTTACAAACAAGCGAGAAACTTACGAAGGGATTTGTAAGGGGACACCTGTGAACGGTTCGGTGTTTTATCGGATATCACGCCGAAAGGCTTGCAAATCAGAGACACAGAGAGAGTCCTTAAACTTGTAAATGTTGCTCAAATCAGTTTCAAGCTGACAACTGTCTTCCCTGTGGAAATGGTAAAGTGATGACGGACCCCCTTTAATTTAGAGGCTCAAGACTTCAAACGTGATTTCCGTCTCGAATCCTTACCACAAACTCCTTCCCTTCAATCAAACACAATCACCACCACCACCAACCGAGGCGGATATCGAGAACTAGTTTGAATTCGCACTCCTTTGACATAGGCCGAGTTCTACTTGAGAAAAGGCTTGTCAAATTATATTCCATCCGCGACTAATAAAATTCACAACCACTTGTTGTAGACATAATTTATCACATCACTGCTTTGAGCCACTTCAGCCTCAGAAATGCCTGCCGGCGAGTGTCAATGAATTTCGTTCTTTGCTCGAGGATTTTTTCCTAAGAACCCACAAACAATGACGAAATAGTCAATTAAAATCCACAAGGTGTCTATTAGCCTTTCGGCAAGTCAATTAATTTTATGCTGATCGGTGGCTTCTGATGTGTGTTTATGCCCTCGCTTCAGTCCGGCTGAATGTCAAGGCATAATCGAAATATTGATTTATGAGGCATTATGCAAATTCCTTAGAGGAAAAAAAAGTGATCTCTTTCGGAATTGAAAGGTGAAACTATCGAGTGAGCCTATTGAATGGACTCGTGTGTTTGAGGCTCCTTTTGTAACTGACTAAACGTGGATAATCACTTGTGTGGAGTGGACATAAGAACATGAAATTCAAACGCTGCCCTTCGCGCCAATTAAAAATAGTCTGGACGTCTAGTGTGGTTAAACATAAAGGATGAACAGATAAAAACGATAGGAAAGGAATTTAAAAAAAAGCAACAACGGTGTGATTTAGAAAATTGACTCTGGCCTTAATTTGAAGCTAAATTCATGCCATTATGTACGCAATAGTACATCATTAAAGTGGAGACCTCGGATTAGCTTTGGATGCCAATTGAAACAATAGTCTGGGCGTCTAATGCGGTTAAGCATAAAGGGTGGCCAGGTAAGAACGATAGAAAAAGAAATTAAAAAATAACAACAACGGTGTGATCTGGGAAATTGATTCTCACCTTATTTTGAAGCTAAGTTCATGCCATTATGTACGGAATGGCACATCATTCAAATGGACGTCTCCGCTGCCTGCCGGCGAGAATTTTTGAGGACTCGGTCCAATATGTGGGGCGTTATTCCGGCAACATCGTCTCGATTCTTGGCCTCGAGCTCGTCCAAACCGCAGGGTTGACTCTCTGGCGATGCACAATTCACCTGATAATTGTTCCCTTCATTTCAGTTTACTTAAGCCGCAGCCTATCTCCATCAATCTTACTCAATCCGCGTCCAATCTGACTTCCTCCGCTTAGTCGCGTCCAAGTCAAGAAAAGACGTCACAAGACATTTTACTGAATTCATTGCCAGAAGAATTTGCCCAAAAGAAACAATTCAAAAGCGACGACAACTTTCCTTCCACAGCAACGCACAGCTGTGATCTTTTCTTAATTTAGTCCATCACATTATAACTGTGCAGAGCCTCTTTAGTATTCCCTGTCCGCATCCTAAACAAGCGTCGAATTCAAAACTGTGATCTGCTTTCAAAACAACAACATCTCCATCTCCATCTCGAACTCCATCGCGATTACGCGAAACATAAAAATGATTGAACTGACAGCTCATCTGCTTCCAAGCGTCCATGACCAACGAGAGTGTAGAAATTTATTGAGGACTCCGGCCCATTCATCACAACGATATGATGTCTGTTACAGTGACACTGTTCGCACACAAATCACATTCAAATCTCTGTCTCGTCTCCTTTCTTCTCCCGTTCATGCCTACATTTGCCTACTCTTAGCGAGCCCATTCTTATGCTTCACGTATGTTCTCAATTTTTTGGTCATAAAAGAAATTCTTATTGACACGCGATGGATACATTCCTACCGTTGAGAGACAACGCTTTGCCAATTTCAATGAACCACACCGCCCGGAAATATTTGATTTATGATGATTGACAAGCTCTTTCACAGCCGCACCGCGCCGTCCACCGCGAGAATGTTTGCCAATCAACAAAGGCTTCTTAATAGAAGTGCCAATACACAGTAGATACACTTTAAATGGTTACGCAGGTGGGAGTATCTATGGTCTCTGCAAGGGGTGCGGTGCTTGGGTTTAATGACCGCCTCCGAGATGACACCGAGATGGCCTTGTGTGTTCAGAGAAATGGAAAAGAGTAGTCATTTAGGTCGACGCTTCTGCACAAAATAAGGCTTTCTGTTCGAAATTGTTCGAAGCTGAATATTTATATTCAAATGCGACGATGAGTCAGGGGGGGAACTGTGAGAATTAGGAATGAATTTTTAATTTTCTATTACTAGGCAAGCCATAAATTTGTGTGGCAAGCGATGGAGAGGGGAGCTAAACAACGAAGGCAATTAATTAATTGCGACCGCAGAATATATCGTATTCTTCTTCTTCACGAATTCGCGGATATGCATGTTTGACGTGCTTCGAAAGAAGTCACATTTTGACCCAATTTGAGATTCAGCTTGCGTTCATAGGCACGAAGAGTTGACATTCGTTTAATGAGCTAGCTTTACAGTTTCTGATCAGTTCAGTAGCTAGGCAATCAAGTGGCCTTCGTAGCCAGCAAGTGATTATCACTGACGTTGATTTTCACGGCAGACAATGTTCACACGCGAATTGAACACGGTTTCAGCAGCAAATTTCTATTGCTCCCGTAGAATTGAACCATAAGAAGTCCTGAGGAGGAACCCCCAATCAGGTCCAGAAAGAGTGGAATGCCCTAAGAATAGACATCAAATGAGCTCCAGAGCCCCTTCCTGAGTTTGCAGCTAGAAGACCTGGACATCTGTGTACCTCGTCTGATCTCCCCTGGAGTGGACGCCATCAGACAAGTTATTTCTTCACTTCCACTTGTCTGCATAATTTTCCTTCTTAGTCACAGACCCCCCGTTGTTTGATTGATCTACAATTTGTGCAACACTCCACAAAGGAGACCATAAATCCGACAACAATCCGTCTCCCGTCATTATTGCCAGCAAATTATGACCAACAACTGGCAAATTGATTTCACGAACCAGTGACATTGAGAGCAGCTCATCTCAGTTTGATTGAAACGGAAAACCAGTCCGGTCCCAGGCATCACTCGTCCTCGAACCGCAAGAACATCACTCGACACTGGATTAGAAAGGTACTGAGCGCAAATGCATCGCATGCACATGTCCTCGACATGTCCAGATGAATAATGCAACGAGGAACACCCAATCGGATGCATCTGGCGACTCAATCCTGCCGAACAGGATTCTTCATCGAATTAATGATCTCTGAAGAGCCGTCGTGACTCGATTAGTGGTTTAATTGGAAGCAGAGCATTTAATTGAATTGTCTTGAAGTTCTGCCGTCTCGGGAGAGATTAATGAAGTGGGAAAGCAATTAGGTGGACATTGTTTGATGTCTCTTGAGAGTGGTCTTGTGGCCTTGAATGCAAATGCGATGCAGCACTTGGTTGTTGAGGTGGACAACATTCTCTCTTGGTTAGGCACGAGCATCTGTGTTGAGATGGATTGCAAGGAGCGTGTTATTCGTACACGATTTATGTGAAGAGTCCTGGGGAGATGCGTAACGTATTTTTCTTTTTTTTTTGAACGAGAATGGTTGGAGATTTTTTTCGATTGTGAACAGCAGGAGTTCCGTGGTATCATTCGATTTATGAAACGAAATTGTCTCTGTTTAGGTAGACGTTGTGGATTTTTTAATTTCCTTTGACGTGTGTAAAACCATATGATGCTCACTCCATGGTCCCTCCGAACATTTGCAAATACCTCGAAGTGAAGAGCCCTAACAGTGGGATTCCAGTCGATTGGGACTTAGACTACCTAATGAACTTAGCCTCGTCCGATTGCGTTCCCACAACTCCCACTGATAGTCAGTGTATTCGAATGAAAGATAGATCTTAAAGAGAAACTGGATGATTTTGATTGTAGCCTCTCGCCAGGATGCATTCGAAATTATCCTGCGATCTATTGCTTTTTAAATTCCAAGCAATACCAACAATTGAACACGGCACTTTTCTCTCGAAAGGACCAAGGGCTTCTACATCTGCTCTTGGGATTGGCCATGTTTCTGCCCCAAGACTTGGTAGCCGAGGTAGACGAGGTCCTCGACTACATCAAGAGTATGTCTGAATATGATGACGTTGTGGTCAAGTCATCGACGCAATGGTGTGTGTCCTGCCTTGAAGACAGCATATGCATTGTTTTGCCTTCATTCATTGCTAAACCTATTTTGATTGCCTCTGATTAAATTTGAGCAAACGCCTCATGGTTGCTTTGCTATGATCGAGCAATCACGTCAACCCGCCTACACTCTTTGTCAAACCAAGAATTTTTCTGGGTGCCACTTTAAAATAAAGGACGTCAGTGGCGGCTTCTCTGATGGCGTTTTGACAACGATTCGAATCTTCGTCGGCTGATCCGCCTGAACTTGTTTTGGGCTGTTTAAGAGCTTCAGAGAGACTCAATCGACAAAGTTCCTAGCGATCGACTGCGATTGTACCTTTCCAACGTGGAACTGCTGTGGTCTTGCTCCACTCCGGTGGCCGTGTTCGTACCTTGGCTACAACAAGCTATAAATCCGAGTCAGGTTGATTCCTTGGAAGGCTTGGACATCGAGAAGACTGGATGAGTGTCTAACAATGGCAATGTGATCAAACTGGTTGGCGATTGATTGATGAGTGGACCACGCGATTCCGATGACTCTGGAAAACAGACCTTGAAAAACAAACCCGCATCAGGACAAGCCTTCGCCCTCTGCAACAATAGCCATAGTAAATGTCGTAGTTTTTAATAATTTTTTTCCTGGCCCTTCCCATCGCGCCTCCTAGACTGGCATTGTCACACCCTAGGACCCCCTCATGCTGATCGGCTGGACGACCTCATATTCTACGTGCAGAACCGAAAATCGTTGTCCTTATTTCGTTACCCATGATCGTCCGCTGTGGAGTCATCCGATCTGAGGCTTGTCGTCGTCCCTGAACTAATCATTTGTACACGATGGCCCCAAACCTTGAGGGCAGGGTCCGTCATTTTAACCCCTGAACAGAGCACGCGCTATGCCACCTGTAGACGTTAACAGTAGTACATAGGGCGCCACGAGGAGGCTGTATGTCCACCTGACGCTGCCACTTCCCCAAATTGAGTAAATTTGCACCAAAATTGTGTCGTATCCGTATAATTCGGTTGTACAGCATCTTTCACAATCTCGTTAAATGGCTATTCTTAGGTTAGGTTAGGCTTTTATGGCTGAAAAGCATTAAAGTCACCATTTTGTACAAAATCATGCCAAAGCGATGATCTTAATCATTTGCCGCTTTCACAGCAACTCTCTCGCATTCAAAGGAACGGCGTCTAAACTACGCAAAATTGTGACGCTCCAAATTTCACCCAGGCCTAGGTCTGGCCTGTTTCACGTTGTCTCCTCCTATCGCAACATCAGTTAGGACACCGCGATACGCAGTCAAATTCATTCTCGTTGTTGCCCCAGCAACTCTGTCTAATTCGAAAGTCGTGTCTTAGGGCATATTGCGCGTCTAGCACGCGTCCCAAACGCATTACGCGTTGCTCAATAAACTCACGCAATTTCCATTGCCCGCACGTATTGCTCCACTTCAGGTGTTCATTTCAAGTGTTTTCAATTGCGGAATTGTGTCCAATAAGGAACCCAAATTCCGTCTCATAAATTTCCAAAAAACAACCAAAAAAAAACAAAATGAAGCCAATTAACACGAAAAGGCCTTAAAACACCTTGACTTACGTTCACTGCCGTCCCATTTCGACAAAAATGAGACACCACCATGGTCTGGTTAAGTACCTGCGATCGGTATAAACACGAGCGATCAAGTACCACATCGTCTGCCCAAAATCGCGCGAAAATTCGGCACAAATACACCTCAAGCCGAAGCCCCGAAAAGCTATGATTAATCCATCAGATATGTCCGATTGGGGGACGTGCTGCGCCTGCCAAAGCAGCCAGTGATTGTACACGAACACTGGCAGTTTGATTTTTGCTTTGTTTTGCGTTCGGGATCAACAAATGCGGACGTGCCCAGTGCCGGGTTAAACGAATTCCATGGAATCCATCCAAACCAACCGATGTGGCCCAAAACAAATATGATGATGATGATCGATAATCGACACGTAGAATGGCAAGCACGTTCTGGCGTAACAGACATTTTGTGCGTCGATATTCGGCTGCCTCGTGCGTGGGATTTTCCCAAGGAAAACTGCGATCCAGTCAGAGGTGCCTGGGTCACGAAGCGGCCTCAGGATAGCTCGAACGCCCGGGCTCCTATCGCTCCAGCTAGTCTTGATTGACAGGACAAAGTAAACAGCTGCTCATCGCGATGACATTAAATCGGAATACTTGCGAGACGAATGTCCGAATTTGCATAATTTACCAGACGTGGTTGGACTGACGAACGCCGGCCAGATCGGTCAAATAAGTTCAGATTTCAAATGCAGCCAGCGGATGTGGACGACACCGCTGGAATCGTAAAGATCGTTAATCTGAACGGACATCTAGACCACTTGATGGCGATATTATCGCGTGGAGTTGACATGATTAACGGTTGCCGGGCACCGTTTAAGCTTTTCGCAACATTCTCCGAGCACAATTCCTTGTTCTTCTTCGAAGTCTAACATTTTCTTGTCTCCTTCCAGCCCGCTCCCTACCTCTGACGAGTGCTCGTCAAAGTCGCCAGCTCCATCATCTCACTCCGTTGAGTTGGTTCCAGGCGTTCGGAGAAGGAAGCAGCTGCATAACCTCAACCGGTTCCATTGGCGCCTGCACAAGTGCCCGCAACTGTTACCCAGGTCAACAGTATTACGTTCGTCAAAACTGGCAATCGCCCAACGCATGGCTACCGCCAGGCCAAGAGACATGCAACTTCTTCGATGAGTACGGTCAACAGAGCGCAGGAGTTTGTTGCCTTGACGATGCCGAGGCTCCTGTTCCAGAACCGGAGCAGAGCGCAGAGGAAAGCGAGGAGCTGCCAACCGGGACCAGTGCCTACGAGAATGATTACGACCAGCAGCAGCCAGTGGACAATAACGTCAACTACGACTCAACGAACGAAGGCTCCCAGGAGGGCCAAGAAGTCGCCGAGTCTGGGGAGCAATACCAATTCAATTGGCCACCGCAAGCAGTGTACCCATCGGCAGCAGGTGCCCAGTGGCCCCCACCACTTCCAACGCATGCCCCCGGGACGATAAGCCAATGGCCTCCACAGGCTCCCACACATCCACCAGATCACCATTATCCCACTCATCCCCCGCACCCGGCCCTGCCAACTCGTCCACCAACAGCCGTGACCACCGCCCGGCCCACGTACCCCACTTACCGGCCCACTCAGAGGCCAACCTATCCAACGTACCCCTCGACTGCAAAGCCGACCATTAAGCCACCAAGCCCGACCCAACCCGTGACCACAGCAGTGGCGAGGTGTGGAGCCAAGAACGGCGTCTCGCCGGATCAGGAGCGAATCGTTGGCGGACAGAACTCGAGTCCAAACGAATGGCCATGGATTGTGGTTCTGTTCAACAAGGGCAAACAGTTCTGCGGGGGATCCCTCATCGACAGCTTGCACATCCTGACAGCCGCTCATTGTGTGGCAAGGTGAGTTCGTGTATCTCTCTCTCTGTCCTCCTCCAACGGATGGTGTTTCTTTTCAGAATGAACTCTTGGGACGTCGCTGGACTGACGGCTCATTTGGGAGATCACAACATCCGAACGACCTTCGAAGTGATGCACGTGGAGAGGAAGATCAAGCGACTGGTCAGGCACAAGGGATTCGATTTCAGTACTTTGGTAAGACCCGAACATGGGGGGTCACATGTCGGAGTTTTTAATCAACTTCTGCCTCCTCCAGCATAACGATGTGGCAGTCCTGACCATGGACAGACCGGTCACCTTCACACGAGAGGTTCGTCCCATTTGCCTCCCACATGCCTCGGCACGGAAAACCTACAGCGGCCAAGTCGCAACTGTGGCCGGTTGGGGAAGCTTGCGAGAGAGTAAGACACGACAAACATGACTTCTTCTCACGATTGATCCACTTTCCTCCCTCCTCACAGACGGACCACAACCCTCAATCCTCCAGAAGGTGAGCATCCCCATCTGGTCGAACATCGAATGCGCTCGGAAGTACGGACGCGCCGCTCCAGGTGGCATAATCGAGTCGATGGTGTGCGCAGGCCAAGCCGCCCGGGACTCGTGCAGTGTAAGACATCATGTAGCTTTCCGTGGGCGCATAATTATTTCTCTTCTCCTATCGCCAGGGTGACTCAGGCGGACCATTGATGCTCAACGATGGCGGCCAATGGACACAGATTGGCATTGTCTCGTGGGGCATTGGCTGCGGCAAGGGCCAGTATCCTGGTGTCTATACTCGAACAACAGCCTTCCTGCCATGGATCTTGAAGAACATCAAATGAATCAGCGGCAACGGCTTGGAATCGATAACTAAATGCATTTTTCTTCTTATCTTCTGGGTATTATTTCTTTTTGGCAGAAACGTGATATTATTTTGTATTTGTTTTGGAAGAAGTTGCGCTCACGTTGCAACGTTGCTGCGTTGCAGGCGGGCGACCGGAGTGTGTGTAATAAAGGATTGTAATACAAAATACTAAACAAGTGTGTGTTGTTGAATTGAATTTTTGGCCTTTTAAGAAAAGAAAGAAAGAAGAAAACAGCCAATCAACGCAACGAATGCTGAAATTATACCATTTCCCCACTCACGCCGAGGAAAGGGAACAAAAGCACTGAACTGTTTGGGCTGTTCTGATGATTCGAAAAATTCCCTTCCCTGTACCAGTGTACTTTTTAGCGAAACTATTGTGAGACACCCACGAATATGCTAGGTTTATTATCAATCGAGAACGAAAGACTCGTATGGAAATTGTAGAGATGATAGTAGTTCGTTGCGCCAATGTGGTATGCAATATTTATTATTCACGACAGATTCAAGGAATGCAGTGGAAATTGATTAGTTGGTTGTAGCGTCATACGCCTGTGGTATATGCAATTCCAATTGTAATGGCGTCGACTGACGATTAATTCCATCGGGGGCAGGTTAACGAGTATGATCATAGCTGAACGCGGTTGTCCTTAGCACTTCCCTGATACATATGCATGCCATCCGATTGAATAGGATGGGTGGCAGTTAATGTCATTTTCGAGCGCAGTCTACAGTGGTTGAACAGCATACTCACCCTACATGTAAGTATGCAGCAAAAATGACAACACAAGATCTCAACAAACCTATGGAATATACAAGAATGAACTAAATTCAGACTTAGTTGAGACACATACCACCAGTCATCGGCGACTAGTACATTTTAGGGAATTTTAGCCCGTTGATGAGTGTTACGCTGTTCAGCTACAAATCTGAGAGCGAGTGAATATGGCGCAGGACATCTCTTATCAACAACTGTGACGAGTTTCAGAAAACCGAACGATGACGGAGCAACGATGATGTGTTTGGCTTGTAAAGGTGTAAAGGGTGACATAAATAAGACACAAAAACCAAGAAGTTTCTAATCATGTCACTGTATCGCTAACCGTGAACTGCGACGTATTGGCCATCACTTTTTCGAAGTTATATGGACCAATGTTTCCCAAGTCCCATAAAGAGCAACAATTGATGACTTTTTCTGAAGGACAATGGCTTTAGGTCGAATAGATCCATTCTTTCAACTCGTTGGTTTGTAGACTGCACATATGGAGAGTAAGGAGGTTGTGGCTAGTGTGGAGAAACGAAGTACAGAATGAAGACATCCTCGAAATATACAAAAGTTCCAGGCAAGAGAGATGTTAGTTCAGTCTATAGTTGTATCCACTGGAACAGCTACTCAAAAACGATACTTCATCTACCAAAAGGATCTCGAATGAATGGCAAGGACAACTGGTGGCTTCAACATTCAGGCAAACATGCTCCTGCTTGTCTTTTTCCTTCACCGGGTGGGGCAGTTCGGGGTGAACTTCTGCATAAACTACTCGTTTTGTTCTCCAATTTTAAGCTGTCTCTGTCCTCGTAGCACTGTGAAAAGCTGAAGGCTCTCATGAAAGTTGGTGAATCAAACAATTGATGACTTTTTCTGAATGACAATAGCTTTAGGTCGAATAGATCCATTCTTTCAAAATAAATTTGTAAACGCATCTTTGTCGTGAGTCTATTCATGATGAACTTAAATTGCTGGCATTTTCAATCCCAATCAATGAAAACCCTGTAGTCACCGTCCCGCGAAATAAAACCACTTATGTAAGTATTTTTCGAATTAAATTTTATTTCTACTACTCTTTCAATAAAATCATACAAAAGAAAGAAAAAAAAAACAAATTCAACATCATAACGATAGAATAATTCTATAAATAGTTTTAATAAGTGTTTCTCTCAATTGTTACATAAGATTACAAAATAAAAATATTTATATATGATGAGAAACATGCGTTCAATGCAATGCAATGCAAAACTAAGTAAATAAACGTAAAAAAAATATATAATGAAGAGTCAGAAGAAAGGAAAAGTAGTTCGTCGTTAGTCATATTTGATGTGATTCGTAAAAAGGCACAAACAAAATAAACAAAAGAATAAATAAAACAATATATAAAATAATTAAATAAAATAAAGTACAATGATTATAAATGTTTTTCATGTCGATAGTTTTGTTAATTTCGATTGGGTGTGTTTTTTTTCAGTTTTCATAAAAAGTTTTTATCTGTATTTTTTTTGTTTTCCTTTAAGATTCGTTACCATAAACCTGATTCATATCATTTTGAAGAATTCGTTTGTCTAGACTTCTGTTTCAATTTAAATGCCACCAAGTAGTTGATTGTGAGCGATTTGATCTTCTTTCCTTGATTTTTTTTTAATTAAGCATTTGTCTTGTCTTGGTCCCCGTGGTCGCCTTGTTTAGCATGTCAATTTTGATTCTGTTTTTTTTTTTTTTGTAAATGTTTGTTTACGTTTGTTGTAGCAAATGTTGGACTTAGATTGGTTCTAGTATCTATAATTGATTTCTATTGAATTGAGAAATAATTATAGATCAGATTGTCCAGGTCCTGAAAGAGAAAAGAAGAAAAGAAAAATAAACACCTTTTAGTTTGATGGCATTGGAGAGGGTTATGTGAAATTTGAATTGAAACGTTTTTAAAGGGATGTCGTAGGAGATACAATTTACTTTTTGGTTTCTACTTCTGTTTTTTGAGAATTTATTGATGGGCGACTTTAAGGCTTTCAATCAAATTGGAATGGTTTACAATTTTGTTGTCAATCATCATCACAGCTTCAGTGTGCAGGCGATTCGTCCTTCCGTGGAAAAGCTTGAGCACAAGTTCATTCTTTTGCATCTTAAGCCACCAACCAGGCGAAGATTGGTGCAAAGTGAAGAAATTATAGGCGCCGTAGAGGCCAGTATCGAAGACAACCCAGAAATAAGGATTTGGCGCCAATAAGCTGATTTGGACATCGACAGAGAATCAATCCGGCTTATTTTGTAGTCTTATACCAAGCAGACGTATAAGATTGTGCTGATGCAAGAATTAAAGCCAGATGGTCCGTGAGTTCTAATTTGGCGCTATTTTCGAAGTCGGAGATCTGAATTTTAACCAAAAAGGCATATAGTCGGTGATGTGTGTTCTTTATCGAATACACACATTTTGATTGAATAATAATATGGGTGGCCAAGGAGGGCCAAGGGACTAGCTTCTCAGCAACCACTATTCTTTTACGAGTGGAAGGCACCTACAGTCTTACGCCGACTCGGAACGGCTAAGTTTGAGAAGCTATTTCTTGACAGTTATACCCTTTGAGCAATGTCAGTGACTCGAAAGAGGGGTGGCCGTGAATTATTATTATTTTTGTCGTACAGCGATTCGAACCTAAACGCCGAGGTTGAAGTGCAAGTGAAGAGTCGACGCACAACGCCACAACTGCCATTTTGATTGAATACCGGTGGATAATTTAAACAAACGAAGGAGCGTATACGCGTTTGTTAAAAAAATTAAATAAATTGCATCGCCTACGACAAAATATGCATAAAACTGTACACTTAAAGCTGCATAAAATACAAAGATACATTATGGTTAACACCGTATACACGTCAAAACTAGGTAAACACATTTAACAGCAAAACAAAATAATTCCAACTAAAACTTTCACAGGAACAAACAAAAAAAAAAAATTATAGAAAACTTCAATAAAAAATTCATGTATATGTACAAGAGGACATTAATTAAGATATTCAATCAAATGCAAAACAAAATCATTAGAGACAAGAGAGAAAACTTCACCTTTTTTTTTTGAATATTCACTTTTTTTTTTTTTTTTTGTAAACAAAACATAACAGTAAACAAATTATAGCTTTTTTCTTGATGGACGTCAAGAAAAGCTATCGCATTTCAAGACAATTTTTGGCTAAGAGTGTCGATAGGAATGTAACAAAACGTGACTTTCTCTTTGAACTGAAATTCATTTAACATTACATCTTGTGTTGATCAAGAATTACAATTATTATTATTTTTTTTTTAAAATGTTTTTTTTATGTTTTCTGAGCCAAAGGTGGAGTTTACTCCAATGTTTTGACTAAACGAATTAAATATCAAATAAATTAGCTTAAGTCTGGTTGTTTAAATAATGAGAGTTTGTTTAAACATTTTCTTTTTTTATTTTTGCTTGGATAGTCAGCTGCGAAGCAGAGATTGTATTTTCCTTGTTGGGAGGAGGAAGACTCACTGCACCTATGGAGAGTAAGGAGGTTGTGGCTAGAGTGGAGAGGCGAATTACAGTCCTCGAAATATACAAAGGTTCCAGGCAAGACAGATGTTAGTTCAGTCGATAGTTGTATCCACTGGAACAGCTGCTCAAAAACGATGCTTCATCTACCAAAAGGATCTCGAATGAGTGGCAAGGACAACTGGTGGCTTCAACATTCAGGCAAACATGCTCCTGCTTGTCTTTTTCCTTCACCGGGTGGGGCAGTTCGGGGTGAACTTCTGAATACACTACTCGATTTGTTCTCCAATTAGAAGCTGTCTCTACATGCCGAGGTTTTAAGAAGGCTTTCGTAATATTTTCGCCCTCGTAGCACTGTCAAAGGCTCTGCTAAACAAGTGAAAGTTGGTGAATCAAACCTAGATCTTCATCGTGGACGTCGATGCATTTAGCCAGTAGGATTGGGGCGAGCTTAGGTGGTCTAAAAAAGTTCCAGGCAAGAGAAAATAACGAAGACAACGCCTATTCGCCATTCTCTGTGGCGTGGAAATACAAACAATTAAAAGGAGACAAGGACGAGACGAGACAATTTAACCAATCTTCCCTCCAACCATCGCTAAGCAATGCTGCATCCATCGGCAAGCTTCTTATGCAAAACCAAAAAAACAGAACAGAAAAAATACTTAAATTTCCAAAACCAAAATAATTCCGCTCTCATTATTTCAAACACCAGACCAGACATTTTTTTGCGACAAAAGAAAAATCCGCGTTCACACATTGCACGTATCTTCAGCAAATACAAACCGATCTCCTTTCGTCGCAAAAAAAAAATAAAAATTATGAAAAAATTAAAATTAGAAGAAAGAAAAAAAAACTAAATAATTTACACACAAAATTAAGAAAGAAGAAAAAAAAAAAAAGTAATTAAGTAATAGAAACGAAAAAAATGCTTAAAATTATGGTACCTTCAGATTTTAACGAAACTGAGATAATTTTTGTTACTGAATTTCTTTTGGTTTTTTTTTCTGATTTTCTAAAATTGGCAATTGGCAATTTTTTGGGGGATTTTCTAGAATTGTCATTCTTGTTCTTCAGGCTTATACTTGTTATCTATTTTTCATTTGTTTTTGTTTTTCTTTGCGGTTTTGTAACGAATTCGTCCGAAAAATAATTTATCATTTTACTCTCTCAATTTGAACTGTGTGTTCGGATGAGTTTTCTCTCGAATTTGGTTAAGTGGATGGATGTGGTTTGGATGGGTTTTTGTTTTTTTTTTTTTTTGGATGGGATTGATTTTAAAGTACATGATGAAGTGACATATGATTCGCAGTTAGACTTACTAGATAATTATATAAAATGTACAATGTATTTACAAGATTTGTTCTTATTTAAATTCTAAATTAAATGAGGGGGGTGGCTTTGTTGTTTTTTCGAATTAAAGGGGGGGCAGACAAATGCATGGCATACACTGGCAGTGATTGTCTGAGGTAGGTTTGGGGGTATCTACACTATTGTTTGGTGGCATATTCATTTGTTAAGCTTAAAATTAAAATTGTTAAATGAGATTAAGATATACTGTGCGTGTGGGTGTTGCTAAGGAGTGAACCTCATTTTCAGTCTACGGGTTCAAACAAACGCACGTCCGTAACATCATTGTCGCATAAGCTGTTACAGAGAAATTGTGTGTGGGTTATTCAGAATTCAGCTAAGAAATTCGGCAAAATTAAGGGGCGGGGAATAGTTGTGATCTCTTGCTCTCAAAAGCGAACACTGTGTCCTTGTGCTGCAACTTTGTTAGGGACTGTCACAATTAGAGCGGCGTGCGTCAGAGCCTTAAATGACTGTCCAACTGTTGACAAAAGCACTTGATACTGCTTGTTTTTTGCCGTTGACAACACGCTCTAATTGCGACACCTCCAAGCAGGAAGGGAAACAATGTTGAACACAATCCGAACGTCACTTGTGACCCACCTACCTCACCGACAGCAATTATTGCGATTACTTGTCAAACTTGATGATGGGCAAGTGAATAATAATTCGTGTGGGTGAACCTGAACCTGAATTCAAAACGAAAAGAACATTAGAACATTGCTGCATGAAATGTCATGAGATGAGCTTGAACCTCCCGCCTATCCCCCTATCGACTCATCTTCCATTTGCAGCAACAAAAAATAAATAAATTGACAAAAACCAAGAGACGCCTTCTCACTGCTGGCATCTCAAGGCGTAGCTAGCTTCAACCAATCTAATCGGTCTACATCTACAAAATAAATGCACCTGAAGGGACTATCTCAGTCCGTTCGCTATCAGTCGTTCCTACTTTTTTACAAAATATTAAATTTACACAAACTACGGATGTCGCGCGGACGCCGATTAGACCTTCCGCCATCTGCCGACCGAACAGGATCGTTCCGAAGCTAATGAGATTTCGGGGGAATTGCTACTTCTGCTGAAGATTTCTGGGGACTCGGTGACGCGGGCTAAATCACGATTCACGGTTTTCGAGCTGAGCACTCTGGGACAACGGACAGCCCATGGTCGTCGCTTGGCCGTTGCGGTTGTCTCCTGCAACGCTCTGAACGCCTTCGAGGGGATGATGTCGAAGCTTCCGTTCGCCGATGTGTCTGATTCGTTTTTCGCGCTCCACGTGTCGTAGTAGTCCGAATACGATTCGCTCTTGAACTCTTGTGGAGTCAGCGCGGGCGTGGAGTCGAGCGAGGTGTTCTCGAGGGAGTCCAGCTCTTCTTCCAGCACTCGCTTTGCGGCCGCCTGTAGTTTCTCCATCGGGAGATTTTTCAACTTACTACTGCTCTTCTTGAGGAGCAAACTCTGAACTAGTTCGTTCACGAGCTTGTCGCTCACCGCCTGCGATGGCTGGCCAAAGATGGGCGACGCCGGGGAGTTGGGAGACGAAAGGTTGTCCGCGTCGATGCTGGAGTTCTTATGCAGCGGCAGCGATAGTCTTTCGCGACGCTGTGTCATGCTCTCGGCTTCCTGCAGAGCCTTGGGGTTTTGCTTGCGCGTAATGGAGACGTTGTGCACAATCTTCTTGCGAGGTTTGAAGTTGAACTCGGCTTCGAGTGCCTTTTCTTCGGCCGTTTGCTCCTCTTCGATAACATCGCCCTCGTCCTGGAGCAGCTTGAAGAGCCTGGAATGTGTTGAAGCGCGCTGGTAGCGAGTCATCTTGCGGAGTTCGGGGAAACTCTCGGATTCTGTGTCCGTTTCGGAGAGGATTTTGTTCATGTCCGTCACGCCGGAGTCGTCCTCCTCGATCTCGGATTCCGAGCGCTGCGAGCTGTTGCGGCTGAGGTTGCTCTTCGGGGTGCCGCTGTCGACGATTAGCGAGCTCTTTGTCTTGGTCTGCGGTGGGGGCTCAGTGACTCCGGTTTCAAAGGCGAATATGCGATCCTTGACGGAGATTTTGATTTCTTCCGCGGATTTGGTGGCCGTGGGCTCCACGGATGACTCCTTTGGCTTGATGGGTTCCGGCTCGGGCTTCGGGTACTGGTGCTCGATTTGGAAGTGATTCGGAGTGGAGTCACTTATGCTCTCAGAGCTCTCTTCCTCCTCCACGATGGCTTGCTCTTCGTAGAGTGGTTCTTGGTCATCGTCAATGATCTCGTAGTCGTAAGAGGCTTCCCCTAACTCGAAGGGAGGATTTTCTATGAGTGTTGCTGCGTCGTCGTCGCCATCGTGGTCTTCTACGATGAAAAGCACATCGTTCACCTCACGCTCCTCGGGCGCCTCCCAATCGTGCTCGACTGACTGTCTCCAAGCCCACGAGTTGGACTCTGAAGGAGCTGGAACAGCTGCTGACTCTCGAGCAACTGGTGCAGCTGATGACGCTCTAGCAACTGGAACAACTGATGATTCTCGAGCAACTGGCGCAATTGATGACTCTCTCCAGGCCCACGAGTTGGGCTCTGACGGAGCTGGAACAACTGATGCCTCGCGAGCCAATGGAACAGCTGATGACGCTCGAGCAACTGGTGCAGCTGATGACTCTCTAGCAACTGGTATAGCTGATGACCCTCGAGCAACTGAAACAACTGATGATTCTCGAGCAACTGGCGCAAGTGATGACTCTCTCCAAGCCCACGAGTTGGGCTCTGGCGGAGCTGGAACAACTGATGCCTCGCGAGCCAATGGAGCAGCTGATGACGCTCGAGCAACTGGTGCAGCTGATGACTCTCTAGCAACTGGTGCAACTGAGGACTCTCGAGCAACTGGTGCAGCTGATGACTCTCTAGCAACTGGTGCAACTGATGACTCTCGAGCAACTGGTACATCTAATGGCCTTGGAAGTTTCTTTACCGGCGCCGGACTCTCGTCCTTCTTTTCCACGTTGACGGTGCTCGTGAAGAACGCCATGGCCTTCTTGTAGTTGCTTCTGCGTACCTCGCACTCGTCCTTGACGATTTCCGGCAACGGATCCTCGTCCTTGGGGTCCTTGATTTCAGCCCAGAAGTCTATTTCCTCCGATGGTTCCTCTCGCGTCGGAGTTGCCTCCCGGTCGGCAGCACTGCTCGCCTCGAACTTCCTCTGGGTTACCCAGAAATCGATCTTTCCCGTGTCCACTTCGGAGTTGACTTCAGTTTCATTGCCGGAGCTGTTCGAAGCCCAGAAGTCTGCTTCCCTCTCCTCGGACGCCTTGTAGAGGGGCTCCTCTTCGTTGTAGGAGATTGTGGCCCAGAAGTCCATGGCGATCTGTGGTTCGGTGTAAACGGAGTAGTAGGTGGGCACTGGTTGCACATTGATCAGCTCCACGTCGCGATCGCGGCAGACATGCAGATGTGCGACTTTGTTCGGTTTCTTTGCGGCCTTTGGCTTGGGGGCCTCGATTTCAGCCCAGAAATCTGTTTCTGCGGAGTCCGCTCGCGGCAAGGACCACTTCTGTGATGTCTTGGGTACCTCCACTTCGGTCCAAGAAGCGGTTTCGGTGGACAGAGTGCTCGTTTTCTTGATCTTTGGCTTGAGCGGCACTGTCTCGGTGCTGATCTCTTCGACGCTGGTTGATGTCTTCTTCTTGGTTTTGGCTTTCACCGCGTCAACCTCTGCGGACTCCTCACTGAGCTTCGCAACCTTTTTCTTCGTCTTGGGCTTAGCCGAAGGCTCAGACTCCTCGCCTTCAGTGGTCTTCTTGACCTTTTTCTTGGTTTTCGGTTTCAGTACCTGCTCTTCCAGCTTCTCCACTTTGGGAACCACTGGCAGGGGCTTCTCCTCTGGCAAAGGCTCAGCCTCAACGATCAATGGAGTCTGGCTGGCCTTGTTACCGCTAATCTCGGCCCAAAAGTCAATCTCCTCAGTTCCCGGCGTCTCAACTATGGGTAATGTCTCCACCTTCTCGCGTTGCGGTTGTATTTCAGACCTGAAGTCCACGTCGTCCTGCTGAGTCTTCTTCATTTCAGCACGCGATCTGGTGACTTTCGTTTCGACTGCGGTCTCCACTTTAGTCTCAACAACGACGGAGTCCTTGTGGCCTGAGTCCTTCCTCGACGACTCTATTTCCGCCCAGAAGTCAATCTCTTCCGTCTGAACTTCAACCATTTCCTCTTGTTCCACAACGAAGGTTGCATTCTCTGTGGCCGACCCAGACTCGGTGCGATGAACTATCGCCTTGCTGTCCCTGGAAGTCTCCATCTTCGCCCGGAAATCGACGTCCTCGTCCTTGCCCTTTGACGAGCCAATCACCGCCCAGAAGTCGATGTCCTCCTGTTCCGACGAAGCCGTCTCGACTGTCTCCAAGGTGGCGACTTTATTTTCCTCGTCGATCTTGCTGGTTTCTACCTTGAGAACCTCCTGCCTGTCACGGCTTGCTTTGGACGATGTGATCTCGGACCAAAAGTCGACGTCTTCGGTTTCCTTCTTTTCCGACGTCGCTACCTCCTGAGCGGCCTCTTTGACTTCCGCCGCCTCAACCTGCTCGGCGTCCTCCGACTTCTTCTTCTTGATTTTCTTCGGTTCCTTTGTGGATTTCTTCACAGTCTTCGGCTTCGGGAGCTTGAGTGTATCTCCGTCGGACTCTTCAGGCGCCTTCTTGCTTTTGATCACCTTCTTCTTGGGCTTCTCCACTTTTTCCGACTCTTCTATCACGATCTCGACCTCCTGCATGACTTTCGTTGGGGTTTGGTCCTCGTAGCGGATTGGGCTTGAAATCTTTGCCGAAAACGCCCACTTCTGACCGATCTTCGAGGACTCCACGACCATGTTGCTGGAAACATCCGCCTCCGGCTCGGTCTCACTGAGGACTCCTCGCATCACAGCGGGTTTCTCGGGCAGCACAAAGGCCTTCGCGAATTTCTGATTCAGTATCTGCGTCTTCAGCTCCGCTTTCTCGCGTATGAGCTTGCTCAGCATCTCTTCCCTTCTCTTCGCCTCAGGAGTCGCGGTGGGTGTTGGCAGAGCCTCCTTCACTTCAGGCACAACCTCTTCAACCTTCTTCTTCTTCTTTTTCTTTTCGGCGGCTGGCTTGGCGGAGGCCGATTGCTCTTCAGAGGGTTCCTGCACTTTGCTGTGGTCCTCCTTGTCGTAGGCTGTCTTAATGCTGGCCACGAAGTCTCCCACTTCGATCTCCTTGACGTCGGGCTTAGTTGCCTCCAAGGGCTTCTTCGACGTTGTCTTGGTCTGAATCATCTTTATCGTTGATTCGACGATCTTCGCGCGGTTGTTAGCGTTGGGAACCTTGATGGTTGACCACACGTGGCCTGTTGGTTCGGGCTCCTTCTCTGGGGCCTTGACAATCTTTTTCTTCTTCTTTGGCTTTTCTGCCTTGGGCTTTGTTTCTTTCTGTTCCTCGATGGTTTCCTCTGGTGCAGGTTCCTTGGTCTTTTCTACTGGGTCCTTGACGCGGATGTTCGCCCAGAAGTCGTCGTCAGTTTGAGTATCTGTGGGTGGCTCCGGGGCGACTGGCTCAACCTGGGTCTTCTCCCGTTCATCGATTTTCTTGCCCCAGTAATTAGCCGTCTTTTCAAGGAAGAGCTGAGCCTCCTTCCGAGTTGCTTGCAAAGTCGCCCAGAAGTCCACCTCTTCTTCGGGATCCTCTTCTTCTGACTTAACCAAGGACAGAGGTTCATTATCTTTCTCTGCGTCATCTGAAGCCCAACCATTCGTGTGCTTAATCTCAACGACAGTCGATTTGTTGCTTTCGTTCTTCTCCTGGTCTTCGAAAGCACGACTGTTCTCCATCCACACCTCAACGGCGGCGTCGTCAGTCGCCCTCTCCTTCTTCTTTTTGTTCTTCGTCTGGGAGATGTCGTTGACAAGGTCCCCATTCCACGTCTGGTCCATGAACTTATTCCTCATCGGCAGCGAGAACGACACGGAGACATCATCGGCCTCGTCATCGCATTCGTCCACCTCCTCCGTGACGGCGGCTTCAAACTTCGGCGGCACCGGTGACATACTGGTCTTCCTATCGAACGACCCACTCGACGGACTGAGGCTGATCGTTACACTCACATCACAGTCGCTCTCGTACTCCTCCTCTGGGTCCGCGTCCACCGAGGCAATGCTGAAGGATCTCCTCTTGTCCTCTATCTGACTGTTGCCCACTTCAACTGTGGCAATGTTCTCGTCGTTCGACGAACGACTGAACGAGAACCTCAGCGGCAGTCGAACTGTCACCGAGTTTGAGTTCTCCTCATCGTCGTTCTCCTTGATGGGTTCCTCCTCCTCCTCTTCGCACTCCTCGTTGGCGATGGTGGTGGCGTCACTGACACTCGAGCTGATGCGACTCATTGGCCTGGGGCTCAGGATGTCTGTCTCGTTCTCTTCGTAGATCACACTGAGATCGTCCATAACGATCACTTCGTCGTCTTCGTACAGGTCTTCCATGTCTTCCTCCTCCTCGTCCGAGTCCATTTCTTCGATGAGCACCTCTTCGCCGTCGTACTCCAGCTCTTCTCCGACGATTTCTTCCTCCTCCTCCTCTTCGTCGAAGATCATGCTCTCGCCATCGGCGGCCGTGAGGTCATCGTCGTACGCGTCCATTGGAGACAAGTGCTTTTGGTTGTAGACCTGAATGTTGGTCACCGACTTGATGGCGTGAAGCCCGTCGTTGGCCACTTGCTTCGCGCAGTCCTCACTGCTGGACGTTGTCGTGGGATCCGTCGACGATGTCAAAAGCTCGTCCGAGCTGTCTTCTCTGCACAGCTTCTCGCACTCAGACTTGACGGAGGACGTTGAGTTCACGAGACCATTACTCCCGTACTTCTTCTCGTCCTTCGCGCTCATGTTCAACTCGCTGTCGACCGGCTTCACGATCTCACTCAGTTTACGCGTCAGAGTGTCAATCACCGAGCCCTCCCTTTCTTCGCGAGCCATAACCGATTCCCCACCCACCTGCGGCTTATCGTCACCACTCGGCGTGATGATGATGTCCGGAAGGTCCTGCGATTGCGAGTGGGCCCTGAAAAACGCGTCACGCGCCTGAAACTGAGCAAAGTTCTGCGAATCATACTCATTCGGGGGATAGTAGTAGTAGTAGGGATACGGAGGATATGGATGATGATGGTGTGGATGATATGGATGATGATGGGGCGATGGATTCTGCCAATTGTACACATCACCACCGGATGAGGTGGAAGGTGGCGGCGGATGTGGAGGACAACACGGTGGCATATAGGGATAGGGATACGCATAAGGATATGGAGCTTGTTGGAAAGGACATTCAGTTATTGATTGATTTGACTCAACAACATCCGAGCCTTCCATCTCGGCTACAAAATCAAAAATAAATTCGTTTCATGAGGAAGAGAAGAGAAAAAAAAGAGAAATGACAAAATGAGAATTTTCTGTTTTCACTGAGAGCTGCTTTAAAAATTTTGGAAATGGACTGACAATGGATGAAAGCGATGATCGTGTGTGTGTGTGTGTATGGGAGGAGGCGCGGGGACATCTTACAAGCTACGCCCTGGAAGCCAATATCAGAATATGCCATCTGACTTAGATCCCAATTTGGTTATCAATCGTCTGACTCTTGCTCACGCAGTCGGTTACGAAAAAATAAATAAATAAATAAATACATTCTCTTCAACACAAGCTTAATGCTAAATGAATATCGAAATCAAAAATAAATTAAAAAATAAAAACTAAAAAAAGTTTAATTGAAAACAAATTAGGTGTGCATTTAGGGGAAAAGATTGTCAATCTGTCGAATGTAATTTTGTGGTGTGAATTGAAAGAAAGAAAAAAAAAATGTATAAGAAAATGGTTGTTGTTGGTTGTCTTTTTTTTTTTTTTTTGCTGGTTTTAGGGAACCACTTGGGATGCTTGTTTATGCGAATGAGTTTTTGGTGAAATGGGATGCACTTAGGATAAGATAAATTTATATATTTACAGTTGTGACTAATTGAAATGATGCATACAACTTTGATGGGCATTTGATGGAACTGAACTGGAGGACAAACAAGGATCTGCAATCGTACTCATCACTAGAAGTCCTTTAGAAGTGCTGACATAACCATAAACAGGAAGGCTGAACCAATTGGAGGGACATAGTGAGTGTAAGGAGACATAGGACTTAAGCAAAAGACTGAAATCACATACTGTGACCATAATAACCACTTCGTTCAGTTTCGTTAAGTGTCGTTAAGTTTCGTTAACTTTTTCTTACTTAAGTGGAAGCATAATCAGACACTCTCTCCGTATTTAAGCTATAGCTGATGTTGAATTATTGCTTATTTGGAGTGGTTGCATAAATTCACTACTCTGCTCACCAGATGGATTTATACCTATTGAAAATTACCATGTCTATCTACGAGAAAGGTAAATGAAGGAGAAGACAGTCGGTGAACACCTGTGGTGTTCTTACGTCTATTCATCGAATCAGATACTTTGGAAAGCGTTTCCCGAAATCATGTTCCAACTGCCTTAGAGGCCCATTTATACCTTCTCAACACCTGTTCCTCTATACATATCGGGCACATCGAGCGCATGAGCATCAATGACAACCCCGTTCCATTCAGTCCCCCGTTCCATTCCATCGAATGCCCAACAATCGAATGAGGAGATATAAATAATGATTAGGTATAAGGAAAAAAAAAAAAAAAAAAAACTATAGACAAATCGAAACTTGATTCACTTAGGGTTTAACTGTACTATATGCAACTTATCATCTCGACTCTTAAACTGATCACTCACCAGCGTTCTCCGGTGTTGTCATTGCTTGAAGGATCTTGAACGATCGGCTTGGTATGGCGCTTCCAGTGTATTTCTTCGGCTCCGGCACTTGCTGTTCACTTGGGTGAACATACTGTTGAGATTGTTCTGAAAGAGAAGGCACATTGTGAATGGATTGGAATCTCACCGCCAATGGCTTGTGCATTACCCTCTGGGCTGTAAACTGGCCTCTGATTGACGTATCTAGTGGGTTGAGGTTGCTTCATAACTGGAGGAGTACCTAAAACGAGAGAAAATCTCTTAAGTTCAAGGCAATCTGGATCGAGGGGCAACATCTAGCTTAGGCCGCGACAAATAATTTGACCGGGAGCTTTGAGGGAAATCTAGGATATATTGGAGGCAGAGCTTAAACAAACAGATTTGCCAAAGCTGGTGTGCAGCAGGAGAACTCTTAAACTAGACTAGATTTAACGAATGTTAGCCAGCTCAGCTTATGCACACAATTAAGTTCATAAGCATGATCCATACCGTCCTTGTCGGTGGTACTGCTCGGCGAGCAACGCTCAACGGCGCCTTGTAATTTCTTAAAAGTAACCGAAGGATTTGAAGGTCCACGATATCTGGGATCCTCCTCGGCACCTTTGGCAGCCGGTATCTGCTCAGTGTCTTAACCACAAAAGTGATCCAAAATGAGAACTCATGTGGGGGTGTGCGTTTTCAAATGTTCGCCACTTACCTGGATTCCTGGCTCGATTTGCAAACACCTGCTGGTCATTGCTTAGCTGCATACGTTTCATCTGCTCAATGGTTGGACTGTTCAATTGTCCAGGACCCATTTGACGGGAGAACGTTGGTCGTTGCAGTTGTGGCTCTGGATCAGCAACTTCGACTGGCTCGACTGGTTTTCCTTCTGCACCAGCATCGTCTGTGGTGTCGGTGATCTTTTGTAGGACTCTAAATGATTTTGATTGATTTGGTGTTGTACTGCCGTTGCCCCAAGTGTTCTGATTACGTGGATCGCTAGAGTGGGGTGGAAAGAAGAAAAATGGGAAAATTAAAAACGCGGTCTTTGGTGGCTTCGGGGGGAGGCAAGTTTTGTGCAAAAAATGTTTCAGTGTTTTGTAGGAAAAATCCTAAATTCATCTCAATCGTTGTATTGGACGTGAAGAGAGACTTTAGAGGAGTTCAACTGATAGGAAATATTGGGGCTGAAAGGAGGAGAAGTGAGCCTTAATTGTGAGGGCTCCATTATACCCTGTCAACTGCTGCACACTGCAAGGGACTAAGGGAACTTTCTTGAGGTACTCCAGCTTCTACTGGAATTTTTTGTCTCTAGTGGATTATTTCGCATTGAACGCCTTTTATGTGTAGGCTGCAAAGGCTATTCTGCGGAGAAAAAGAGTTCCAATCGAACTGAGGACAGTGCAGAGGGTATTCTTCTGTTGACAGCATTCAGAGACAAAGAGCTCTGCGGTGCAGTTAAAGTTGGCAAATAAAAACAAATCGAATCATTTTCGCCCTCTCTCTCGTTTCATCAGTTCACACCGAAACAACCCCTCAAACTGACTGACATTTTTTGCACAGAAAGTAATCAAAAACAATTTAAAAATACAACAGCGATGCATACAAAACAGGCACAAGATACAACACGACGACGACGACGACCACCAGCACCACCACCACACACAACTACTACGGCGCAAAACATCAAACACTCAATAATGATGAAATGCGTCAGTTTCACTGAGATACACATATCATTTAGCACTAAGAGATGAACCTGTCAAGATGAGTGAAATGAGATTAACAAACCATGACGAGGGTTCGGTTCTGTTGTTGCTGTTGACGACAATGCGACATCGACCGAACACACGCTGAGAACACAGATCGCAAGTAAATGAATGCTTTTTCACGAGCGCAGACGTGTGTTATTCATATTCAATGACGTATGCACATTGATTGGCTTTGGTTCGGGAGACAAATTAGGATGCAACAACGATAACGATACCTTAGACGGTGCTTTCGATATTGTAACTCAGCTTCAAGTGGGCAGTCATGAATGAATAGCCTATAGTTGCCACTTCACCAGAGATGGACAGAGAGAGAGAGAGAGAGAGAGAGAAAATAAATAAGCCATAAACAAGGGGTAAGCAGAAAGATGTTCACAAAACAGATCCGAATCCACTTATGCACGCCACCGATCTTGGGGTCGTTCAACTTACTTTTGAATAACCAAGGGCTGCTGAGAGATCGGTCCACGGACATTGTTCGGGTTCAGTGGGCCGTCTGGCAGAGACTCGAGAGCGATCGGTATGACGCGTGTCTTAACACCGCCCGCGGTGTTAGTCTGTTGGACGATTCTCGGCGATTGCGTTTGCATTGTGGGTGAGGTCACCCTGTTCGGATCCTCATAGTTGTTGTAGCCTTGATCCACGAATTGATTTGGCGAACGAACTACGTAGCTGGGTGAGTTTTGTCCTGCGGAATGGTAGAGAGAGAGAGTGGATGAGTTGAGAGCTGGCATTCGAATTGTGTCACGCTTACCATTTGAAGTTGCTCCCTGTGCCAGAGGTGGAGAAGGCACACTGCTGTACTGCGGCTGATTGCCGGTGTAGAAGGGCTGCGGTCCAAATCCGGGCGCCGATGGGGTACGAGTTGGCGTCGGAGTCTGCTCCAATTGAATGGGGATGATCCGTTCCTAAAGCCAAAAGACCGAGATCAGACGCTTGATCGCAACAGAGTGCATTTTGCTTACGAACCTTTGTATTGGAGTTGGGGTTGGTGTTGATTTGCAGCCGAAGACCGGTTGAGTTGCCGCTTCCACTGAAGCCATTGCTAGACGGCGGAGGTGGAGATTTGATGCGATTCAGCGGCTGTACATCGGCCGGCTGTTGCGATACCCATCGATTGGCTGCCGGTTGCCGAGCTGGCTGCTGGGACTCCTGAAACGATTGCTGCTGAGCAGCACCATCGATCCGTCTCTGCAAAGGAACATCAAAAAAATACGATTAGACAACTGTCAAGGCTAGCCGGCGTTTAATGGCTTCGCAATGTGGCACGTTTATCCTAACTTCCGCATACGAACGAATGCCAAAGCGTTCTTCATTTTCTCATCTTCGTTCGCTTTGTTTGTTTGCTGTTTTGTGTGCTTTTTTTTTATTAAGACAAGATGATCTGGCTAAAGAATGCGCAAGTATTTGTTGCATATTTTCTCCCTCGATAGTTGCCAAGAGACAGACACACAATTTGGCAGAAGGATCTACTTTGTATATTTCAAGAATCACGCTGAATAAGACAAGGAAACAGATCGGCGCGGCGGCGGTGATAGAATTGGAAATATGTACGTTCGGAAAACGAATTCGAATTAAAAATAATCTTTGCGTGTGCGGATATCTAAAAATATCACCCTCTCGCTCTTCCACATTCGCCATTGATTATCGAGACCACGGTGCCGGTGTCGGTGCCTTGTGCGGCTTCTGACGGTTTATTTTACTTATGTCACCGTAAAATGTTGCACTATTTGCAGCACCCCGCCTGGGCGTGTTCGTGCGCATGGGATTTATCTTTTCCGGCAGGGGATTCAAGAGAATATATCTTCGGTCTAAGCGATTTGTGGGAGATGATAAAAATACCACAGGTGTGGGTGAGACGCGAATGGGCACGAGTGCCAGACAGGCAGACAGACGAGAGGGCCACATGACATTTGTCTCGAGAGAGTCTGGAGGATGTGTTCGCGAAATGAAATACGACTGTTCGCTAAGCCACTTCTAATAAATCAGGGACAAACTTACATCTTTTTGGGGAAAAGCCTGGGAGACCGGTGGGGACTGCGGCTTCTGCGGAGACGTGAACATCTCCCGTGATCTCAAATAAGCCGGGCTAGTTTGCGACGGCTGCTGTGGCGGCTGCATCTGGGGCTGCGACTGCGGCTTGGGCGATTCAGCTGGTGCCGGACTTGCCACTTCCCTTGGCCGAGAGACATTGTTCTGTATTGAGTGCGGTGATGGTCGGGGCGAACGCCATGGCACCGATTGCTGTTGTTGCTGAAGCAGCTGCTGTTGCTGCTGCTGCTGTTGTTGTTGTTGCTGCTGCTGCTGCTGGAGTAACTGTTGCTTTTGTTGCTGTTGCTGCTGCTGCTGGATCAACTGTTGCTGCTGCTGCTGCTGAAGCAACTGCTGCTGTTGCTGTTGGAGCAATTGTTGCTGCTGTTGTTGCAGCTGTTGCTGCTGCTGTTGTTGCTGTTGCGTCATTTGCTGCTGCTGCGGTTGGTATTGAGGCGAAGTTGGGCCCTGATATTGCTGCGGCGGGGTGAATTGCTGAGGCAAGCGCTGCACAGATGGCGACTGCGGCTGCGGAGTACTTGGTGTGTACTGGAACTGCGGTGGCTGATATTGCCTCTGAGCAGCCGGCGATTGTTGCGGCGAGAAATGGCTCTGTTGGGGACTTGCCTGACGCATCGGCTGCGGCGATGGCGAACGATATTGGTTTGGCTGGGCTTGATATTGATTGTTGTAGCTGTTCTGGATGTACTGGTTCGTTTCAGGTTGTTGGTCTTTCGGCGGAGATCTATTGGAATCTAAAAGACAGTCGGTTAGGGGTGGAGGGAACGATGCGGAGGCGGTGGGAAGAGCAGACACTTACCGTTTTCGTCATTACCGACCATGGGACTTTTCGATCGCTCCTTGCGGTACTCCTCCACCCAGAAATTGTTCTTCTCCTGGGGCGGAGCAACCTTCTTCAAGGCAGCCATCGGATTCGGGGGAATTTTGATTTCGGGCCGAAAGCCCATTGGTGGTGGGTCGAAAGTTTGTGGAGTTGGGGATTTCCGTGAGTTCGCGGCATTTCCATTCGGTTGTGGCGACAGCTTGCTCTGCGGAGCCGGCGGCGGTGGTGGTGGACCGGCCTTGTTCGGCTGCGGCGGCGGCGGTGGTGGCGGTCCAGTTGGGAGCACCTGAAATGGCATGCCCATGGCTGTGGCGCCCAGATGGGCGGCCGGCGATGTGCCACCGTTGCTCTGTTGTGTTGGCCGGTTCATCTGCTGCTGGCCGCTAGCACCCTCACACTGGGCGTTGCGGGCCAATCGTTTCGCCATCCGCTGACTCTTGATCTGTGACAAGTCTATACCGCCGGGCGTATAGGTGAAGGGCTTCTTGTCTTTTGTCATCATCGCGTTCTGCACGCAGGCGGGCGCCTCGTATTGCGGCACCTGAGAGGCCAATCGTTGCGATGGTAATGAGCCAGTGGATAGAGGTGGTGGAGCTGGGGGCGTACCATATCTGAAAGTAGAAAACAAAAACTCACTTTAGCCCCTTGTGTGACCTTGTGTAAATGCGCGATGACATAATGTGTGTTCACTACTGTTCACCCTCGGTCGCTGTCAAGTTTGGACGTTAGCCCAGAACATGTCGTGCTGTGACAGCCCAAATCAGTGATTCCCTCAGAATTGGCAAACAGCATTGCTTTTTTTTTGTTTTTTGCTGCGACCTCTGGCCGAACCCGAAACTCTCAGTCAATTGTGTGGACCGTGGCTAAGGGAACTCATTGCTCACGCAACAATCATGAGCGCACATGTGTGTATTGTACACTGTCTATGGTGCTTGTCAAGGCGAAGACATCTGTGGGGGATGTTTAATTGAATCGAACAAAAATTTGGAACATTGACGTCATGCTTAAAATAGATATGCCATGTGAGTTGGTTATGATGGCGTCAGACGTGCCAGATAATGGGGATGAAGCGCTGCGAACACGCGTGTGCTGTCATCTGGTTTGCTGTTTGACGTTGTTGAATGGTGGGCCTCTGAGTGTTGCGGAGCGTGCGTGCGTTCTATGTGCGAATCGAATGTTGTTCCCAAGCAGTGACATCAGCAAACAACAATGCAACAGTAAGGAAAGACTGAAGCAAACCTAGACTTGATGGGCGGGTACTGTTGCCAATTCGAAGACAAAGTCATGCACTCATTCGTCAGCTGGTGCCACAGTAACCAAAGACCCACCGTCATTACTTGAATCACCTAATTTCCTTAACCACCGACGCTGTGGCAGCGCGCTTGTCAAAACTCAAAGTCATCAGCGACACCATTGGTGTCAGCACACACTTTTCTCGTTCGATTTGTGGCTGTGACGCCCTTGCGAAACACGCCCTTATTTCGGTTTAACCACTTGGGCCTGTTTTGTTATTCTTTTCAGCTCGATCGATGCTGCAAGGTCTGTGAGCAGTCAATGTAGGGCACATCATCCATTCGCCACGCAAACACTCGTATCGGATTAGTCTGACAAAAGCCTCCACTCCACACGTCCTCATGCCGCTCATTTGCGGTCGATTCCGATTCGCAATCGTCGATTAATGGGCACTGAAGTTTCGTAACGCGGCGACAATCTGGGCTGAACTGCGGTTTTCGCACAAAGCCGACAGCTGGTCTTGAGATTAATTAGCGACCAACTTTGATACGTGAGATTTTGCGAGTGACCACGTCTAGAATTCGATTCCGGCCGAAGTGAGTTGTGCGCTTGTCAGCCCACGTGAACATTGATGTTCCTCATTAAACGACCTCAGGAAATGTGAAACTACAGCCCAGTGGTGCGGTTATCGCAAACTCAATTACTTTGTTACAACAAAACATCATCTCAAGATGTTTCAGTCAATAACCAGATCATATCCAAAAGTAACCACTTGACTGTGAAGCATTCTCATGCAAAGGCGTCGCCCACTTGGAGCTGAATTTCATTCAATTTGGAACGCCACCACCGCGCTGTGAGCAGCTGTGTTTGTGTGCGTTGCGGCTGCTGCTGCTATTCTTGCATCGGCAAGATTCATCATTCATTGTGAGTGAAGCTATGGAAATATTCCAACAAACACACTCGGATGTAGGTGATTCACGCGAGACGCCGGCGGAGGTGCTCGACCGCATGCACTCGTTCCACTTTGGGTGCTCGCGTCTAGTAGTTTTGTGCGAAATCCGATGGAATAGGATGCATTCCTCACTAAAAATACCCGAATTAGTCACTCGACTGCGATTGCATTTGAGAGGCGATTTCATGGAAATCTTTATCAGACGTTGCTCAGCGTGAAACCAGAGTGAACGATGCTTGTCGCTTTTGGAGGACGGAAGATGTCGCTTTGAAGACCATGCTTACTCATCGTATTTGTCGCACACTGAAGACGTTTAAGAAGCCTTTGTGAGGAACTCAAATTTATTGCAGGTGTCGGGTGGGTTCGAATTGCTTTCTGTTTGGTTCTGGATTCATCACTGAGTACACATTTCTGCACGATCACACTGTGCGATAGTTGTTTTTTGTTCAGATCCCATTCAAACCTCTTTACAATCCCTTCCCAAAGCGATATTCAAGAGAATGCCTTCAAGAAACCCTTCAAACTAAGCCACTTTAAGGCAAGATCACCATTTCAGTCGAATTTCTGTTCATTCGTCATCCCTACTCTCGCCTATTGCAACACCATGAGCTCATCATTCACACTCCTGCACCGATCTGGCAATTAAACCGATCGCTTTGGTCACTGCCGTCAAGGACGAATCTATTTCCACACGCCACCAAAAATAACAATTAATGGGAAATCGGTAAATTTCACAAAACGACCCATTCGACGAGATCAAAGCACAGCCCCTCAACAAAATCCATCAGGAAGGTGCTTACGTGTCAACCTTTATGCGAGCACATGTCATAATCGCCGAAAGATCGCTAATGATCGGCTCGGAACGAGGTGATGAAACATCTTCACGACTCAAGCGACTCCATGCCACTAAATCACGTCGAACAAAATGGCTCAAAAACGCTCGCCGATTGCGTATCGCGAACTTCGGCGACACAGTCAGCCAAATTAGCCAGCCGCAAAAACGTGCGCTGCTCATAAATTTCCCAAGCCCATCGATTGGAGTAAAAATAGAAAATCCCTTTCGAATTTCGAACAAAACACATGCCCATCATGCTCGCTAATTAATTGCCACCTCGTCGTCGTGGCGATCGTCTTCTGATCGGCCTACGCACTGAACACACCCACTCAGCGAAATAAAACCGAGAGCAAACGGCGAACGCGGCCGGCTCGCTTGTTGCGAGGATTTTCGCCGCGTTCTTTCGCTCCCTTGGCCGTTGTGTAATCGTTCGCCAATCGGAGCAAGTCGTTCCCGTCCACTCTGGTCACATAATAGCACCACCAGCTGAACGCCCTTGATCCCGAATCGCTGGCTCGTAAAGTTTCCAACATTAAACCATATTTTCGCCCGCTCAGCGCGAACGAGCGTTCGCCATCTGAGCGAACCATCAGCTGCAACCGGAGGGACTCGTGCACAAGTGCGGAGAAGCATTCGATTGCAGCAGGAATCTAAGCCCGTGGGTTATGAGGTTGTTCCCTTGTGTGTGCAGCTGGGCAATGGGCAATGGGCTAGCCTCTTCTATCTGAGATGAAATACCACAACATCCTATTACACGCGAAGGGCAGGAGGATGACGGCAATAAAGAGATGCGCACATCAATTCAGCTAAAAATAGATTCCTCACTCGGAACATTGTATCGGCGGCTTCACCTCCTTCACCGCCTCCTACAGATGCTGTCACGCAGCACCGGCCAGCCGAGAAGAAAGGAACACAGATCAGTGAGAGAGCGAGAGAGGGGGGGTGGGGAATGCTAATTATCCAAGAGCGCGAAACGGATATCGCAAGCGTTGACATATTCATAAGTTCATTTCGATTGAATTTGTAGCGCATTCGGACATGGCGGGTTGCCGCTAGGCACAGCCGGTGTGGTGGACGAGGTGAAAGGAAGCGCGGCAGCAGTGTTGGACGTGGATGGATGTGTGTGTCGGTGTGGCAATTAATCAGAATAACTGACCCCGTGGGTGGATAGAGTGACGATGCAAAAAAATTCGAATTCTATTTCCATCTAGGACTAAGAATAATTTATGATTAATGAATCTGACAGATGTTTGCAATAATTCGAGATGAGAGAGAACATATTTGACAGTGGGCACAAAGGTGGAACTTGTGCGATTGAGGAACAACTGAGTTCTGACGCAAATTTTGTGAGGAAATGGTTGCTTTGCTCGGCTTGGGTGGCTTGAAAAACAGTCTTTTAACTGCGATTGGACAGCAGGAAGAGATGCAAAGCTATCTTTGGAAGACGAGTGGACGGAAATCCAAGCACTGATTAGGATCGGGTTCCTTTTTAGAACGCAGAAGGACACGAATTTGACGCCCTCTGATACTTAGTTTGGCCAGTGCTCTTCCTTTTCAATCAAAGCCGATGGGAAACGGAGGAATCTCTTCGGAATCGGACACAAAAGATGGCGAGCTGAAGAAAATGAAACCCGGACACAGTTGGCGAGCTGAAGAAACTGAAACCCGAAGCGGTAAGGGATTCAAGGGCGCCTTAAATTTTAGAACAAATGAGTGAATAAATCGATTTAGACCAGGTTGTGAATTTTAATTGAAGGGAATGAGATGAGAGCTGGTGCGCACTATATACTCGGTGGAGGGAGGAGGGGGGAGAGACATTTAATGGCGCCCCCTGTTGCGGTGCTGAATTGATGATTAATGAATTTGCGGTTTTCATTTTCATTGTTTTGCTTCTTAAGACGAATGCGAAACGGAAGATACTAAATTTCTTAATTGGAACATAATTGGTTCGAACTTTGAGTCTTTAAATCTGGATGATGGCACCTTAAGTGTCTGAACGCGCGAGAGAGAGAGCTGTGAAGTCATTCGTGGAATGGAAGAGGTTTTTGGTTAAATGATGTGAGTCATGCAGTTCGTCTGTTGGTGGTCTTTGGTTCTTGATATGGATGCAACGTACTGATGTCCTTTGTTGCAGCTTGATGGGTGGTTTGTCATCGAAAATGCACTGTTTTTGGAGTCAGACTCTGATTGTTTTCAGCCACTTCTTGTCAAATGGACTTAGCAGAAGTTGACTGAGTCCATGTCTCCTGTTGAGCTCAGCAGGTCCCTCATCAACCTGGTCAACAGCTGGATGGTGAAGTTGGTTGAGTGCCTGAGAGGGTCCCCGGTTCAAATCCCAGCGAAAGTTAATACGTATTAAAGTTAATACGCTTTTATGAGATTTTCAAACCTTGTCCAGTTACCATTTGCCCTTGGGATCAAATTAACGACACTATCACTGGAGTTGGCTATCATTGTTAGTAGTCTGGGCATCACAATGGACCAACATGGCCTAAGTGTGCTGGCGTTTTCGCTGGCAGCCCACTCACCTAACCCAACCTGGTCTAAATCGATTTATTCACTCATTTGTTCTAAAATTTAAGGCGCCCTTGAATCCCTTACCGCTTCGGGTTTCAGTTTCTTCAGCTCGCCAACTGTGTCCGGGTTTCATTTTCTTCAGCTCGCCATCTTTTGTGTCCGATTCCGAAGAGATTCCTCCGTTTCCCATCGGCTTTGATTGAAAAGGAAGAGCACTGGCCAAACTAAGTATCAGAGGGCGTCAAATTCGTGTCCTTCTGCGTTCTAAAAAGGAACCCGATCCTAATCAGTGCTTGGATTTCCGTCCACTCGTCTTCCAAAGTTAGCTGTGCATCTCTTCCTGCTGTCCAATCGCAGTTAAAAGACTGTTTTTCAAGCCACCCAAGCCGAGCAAAGCAACCATTTCCTCACAAAATTTGCGTCAGAACGTCAGAACACCAACGGCAGAGAAAACTAATAAATCACAAGAAAATGCATAAACGACTGAAAAGGCCACGCAACAGAAAACAAAAAGAAAAAACAGACGCAACACTTGTGTCATCTACAGACACCGACCCTCTCCACCACTCGACCGACTCTCACTCGGCCAAGTGAGTTGCTGGTGTGTTCACTGCTCCAGCGTCAGCACGCCGATGATTATAAATATGTTAGCATTGAAGGAACCATCTAAGGCTGGAGCAACATTCAACATTTTGCGGTCAATTGATCTTCGTACTAGGAAACCTGACAACAGGCTTTGTTTGGATGGGCTTTTTGTTCTCTTCTCAATTTGGCAGCTCGAACATGAGCGCGGAAACTGAGCTGAGGCTAGTTATTACAGCCCTGAGCTGGAGCTCGGGGTTCGGGAAATGAATCCTGATCGGAAGATCACTGATCTTTGCTGGTGAGCGGCTGTTGTTGACTCATTTTGGGCTAGCGCTCTGACTGACTTTGAAGACTGTGGTTTATTGCCAGTCAGCCTAGAAACACGGTCTTATCGCAAATTGGAACATCTTTGCTCATAAAACAAAGTGTAGACCTTCAGCAAGTGATCGTGTAAACGCAACAAAGCACACAACTGATCGCCAGATTGCCGCTGACGGCGAGAGGGCTCTGCGGGGTCAATCAGATCTTCCTCCTCATCATCGGCAGACCTTGAGCATGATCACTCATGTTGTTGTTGACACCCACGTGACGAAAGGAGATCACTTGACACAGTGTCAAATCAAAAGCTATGCACTCTTGCAATTTGTTCATTCACACAAGGCCAGTACATGATCGCCGACAGCTCGCGCCAGACCAGAAATGCAATGCATTTCTACAGTCACTGTCCCACAAGGAAATGATTGCCTCAATTGAGTTGTAAGTCATGCCGAATGACTAATAAACCTCGACTTGTAGAATTTCAAGCGAAATGATTAATATCGCCACGCCAGCGGTACATCTCTTCACGGCTCGACGTGAGTCTAGCGCGACGACGCCACCGCCACCGCCGCCACCAGAATCAGGTTCTAGTCTGGTCGTGCCAGGGAACGACGACAGTTAGACATGACTCGCTAGCCGGTTGTGAGGCAATGGAAGAGGCTAGCCGGCTAGAACTGGGTCAAAGCGATTTTCATAGACTTCCAGTCGGGACCAGACGGCGTTTGAGACGAAATAGACGAACGGGCAAACTCACCCGACCCAACCAGCCATTGGAAGTGGGTTTATAGCTCTGACACAAGTCCCGGCCGTGGTCACAGCGCTCCATCAATTGAAGTGTTTATGTAATCCCGAAGAGCACTCGACGCAGCCGGCTCTCGGCACTTGCCGCATGGATATGGGTTCTCACTTATTTTCAGGTTATGAGTTAATTACGAAAGATAAGTCAGTTAGAGCACTTAAAGTGTTCTGTTTTATTTGTTTTGTGAAAGTAGCCCGTCAGAGTATCCCACGAGTCGAGTTACTTGCACGCATCTCATTAGGCGAAATCGTTTTGCGTGGAGTGACGACGGCGGGGGGTGGAGTAGAGATCTCGTAGCAAAATAGCTCCCAGGCAGGAATCGTGAAGACGCCCGCAAAGTAGGTGAGAATGTCTCATTAATTGGGCTGCAACAAGTGCCCACTTGCGGCTGAGAAAGTGTGTAAAAGTAACACCTCAACGCAGACACAACAATCCGACACTTTTGAGGTTAGAGTGTGATTTATGAATTGGACTCATGCCCCGCAGGCACAGCTGGCCGAAGAAGAAAGTATTCGAAAGGGGGCAGATCTTGCAAATGGCACGAACACACAATAGGTCGGGCGACGTGCGATGAGGAGACACTGGGAGAAGTGAAGGAAATCCAGAGATTTAAGGGGCCGTGAAGATCAATCATTCAATAATCCGCATTTTCGTTAGGCATACGTGTTGTGGATCAGAGTGAAGTGAATCTCTAATCTGTCAAGGATCATTAGGCAGGCGACGGTTGGTGGAGGGGAAGCAGAGGACTCACTGATTTAGACAAAGAATCCGAGTGTGAGGAGAGGAAGCATGTGGGGAAAGATCAATGTCCCACGGGATCTTTAATGATGATTGACGCCGCAGCAGAGATTAGGGACCTTCTAATTCCGATTAACTGAGAGAAGGACGCACCATTTAGGATTACAGCTTAAAGGAGGAGAGGATTATGCCGTTTGATTGCGAGGAGACTGGGCACAGGGTGGTGGATGTAGAATTGGAGAGATTGGTGGCCCATGAGGCTAGTTCGGTCTAGACTGTTGCGAAGAAAGGAGAAGGAAGTGCGTTTTGAGACAAGATGAGCCAGGTGATAGAATGGGATGCGTCCGGAGATGTGCTACTTAATTAAGATGAGGCCATTCAGGTGTCAGTTTGTCAAGTACTCTTCAAAAATAATGTGTAAGCCGAAGAAGTGGCTTTTGAGAGCACGAAACAGTGCGCATTCACAGTCAACAGCAGAAACGAATATTCGTGTCACACTTTTCGCTTGTGGAAGAGGAAACAATTGCTGAGCTTCACAAGAAAATACCACCAGCTGCGGTAAGTTGCCGAGCAGTTCAGTGTCTGAAATTTGTTTACAGAATTCCACTCCAATTTGTCACGCAATAATGGCCAGAGTTCTGATGTGTTGACCAAAGTGTTTTACTTCTTTGTGCGCATGATCGATGAACACATCCCTTTTGGCGTAAATTCATCAATCAATTAACAATCGATTGAAGAAGCTCTTGATCCAACTAAGAAGGACGTCCTACTTACGATTCCATCATAGAAAATAGCAAACTGTTATATTCAACCGAACCCCCCCCCCCCCCCCCACTTCTCCATCAAAAGTGACTTTAAATTGACACCCCATCCCCTCCTCCACCCAACCAGCGTGACGACAACATTCTACGAATTCTAAACTGCACTCAAATCAGAACAAATCTCGCCAAAAGCAAGGGTCGACGAGAGAGAAAAACCCCCCCATCCACCAGTCAACATTGAATAATAGTGTGCCTCCACAGTGAGATAAGGCCAAACACATTTAAAATACAATTAATCCGTCATAAAGCATCATTTCGCTGGAATTTACAACCGCCAGCGTCTTATCGCATGTCTGCAGCAACCCCCCTTAGACACAGTCGCGCAAATCCACTCCACAGCCGAGAGTGTGCCCAAATCAAGGGAACTTTTGTTTTCCACTTCGTGTTTGTTTGTTTTATTTCACAAAGATAACGGTTAAATATCATCGTAACTCAGAGAGACAGAGAGGGAGGCGAAATTCCTCAGACCCATCGAAGATTTTAAAGCAAAATTAATGACTTACACAACTTTATCCACCTCGCCGATGATTTTCGGATCGAAATGGAAGCCCCGATCCTCCTTGACCATGTAGGCTGGCAGCGACTCAATAATTGCATTCGCCTTATCATTGTACGAGCCGAGCAGTTCGCGATACTTTGAGTAAACGATCCTTTTCAGCTGCGGATTCGCCGGCGACGACGTTGTGTTGTTCGTCGGCTGTTGTGCGGGCGTTTGAATTGTAGCCGCCATCGTCTTTTGCTCCCGGGGGCGTTGTATAACCTTCCGAGCCAACAACAGCCAAAAATAGCACAGACACACCAAAGCGCGACTCGTTCAATTCAGTAATCGATAATAAATCACAAGCCGACGGAGTTATGCAATTAATTGATCATCACAGGCTCAGCGGCCGACAGTTATCACTTGAATGGGTGCGTGAGTCACCAGCGGGTCCAGATGACGACACCACCTATCAACTGTGGTCGCAATAAAGTCTCATTAAGCCTGATGCCCCTTTCGAACCGTATTCGGTAATCCGATTAGGGTCACACTGACTAACAGCACACACTTAGAAGTCGTTTCGTTCTTGGATCGCAGCCGGTGATCGAACACCGAACACCGAACACCGAAGACCGAAGACAGACACTGATCGCGGTGGCGCACGCGCGTGACTCACACGCCGAAATATTTAAATCGATAGTTCCGATTGCGGTTCACCGAAATTCCTCGCTTGGATCTCACACATGTGTGGGAACTGTCCGTTGTGGGAATGTTCTTTGTTTTGCTTCAGTCACACTGCCGCACGGCGCAACTGTGAGTCGGAGGAGACCCTGTGGTATCTTACGAATGTTTCACTAGAGCGGAATTGAAATGTTCGTCGATTGACTTGGCTTGGCGCATCCCACGGCAACAGAGGCGACCAGAGGAGAACTGTTCGCTGCGACGATACTATAACGAATGACCATTGTTGGGGAACATGAAACGCTGGGTAGTGTGGTACGCTCTCTGTAAAGCGTATCTACTACCGTATCTGATGTATCCGCGTGCATCTGTAGGCATACGCGCTGGGAGAGCACAGTGCCGTCGCTTGGTGAATGGGTTTGAATTTCAATTTTGAGAGAAGGGGAGAATGAGCAGTCGTTGTTTAACGAGCACATTTCGTTTCGACGATAAGATCGCGTTCATAGAATTTATGGGGGGAAATAAAAACATAGAAAGCTATGTCGCACTGTTCCCGGAAGCCTTTGCCGGGAGGGAATGGATGCCTTGAAGGATGTGGAAGTCAAGGACGCCATCATGAAAAGCGACAAGACAACAAACTGATGATCTAGAAAGACCTTGACTCAATTGGAGGTTGTAGCTTAAAATAGATTCCGTGGCACTGCACTTCAGTCACCAGTCAGATTCCGCTCCAGCCTCAGCTCATTCGATGCCGCACTTAATTCTGCAAAACCCCTCCTCCCCACCATCAGAACCGCACGAATGCCGATTTAACGACTTGCAATTCCAACGCATAAGCTCACTTTAAGCCGTGCTAAATGAATATGTGACTGGAAACCGAAATGAAACCATCGACCCCACTGTTAAACGAACGACAAAAGTGACTGACTGACTAAGTGTCTATTTACGTGTGTGTGACTGGTTTTTCAGTATTTCTCTCTTGCCTCCTTTGCCATCCATCCAGATCCCCTCTCCTCGTTTAGCTGGAAGAGTTTTTTTTTTTGCAGCACTGTGCGAGTGTGCCTAAATGCAGCTGACTTCTGCTGCAACAATGCACGTCTATGAGGCTGTCTTGAGCCGAAGATTAATGCCGATCCCCCTGCCGGCGGCCAGCTCTCAGCTCCCAGCAGCCCCTTGCTTCAGTTACAGATTTTTATTGTTTCCTCACCTCTTCTGGTGTGCAGTTGTTTTTCTTTTTTTTTCTTACACGATGAGACAAGACGTAAAACAATTTAATGGGTTAATTCCATTTCGGACTGCTGCTGCTAGACTGAGCCCAAGACAAAGATGAAAGATACACTCGCTGAGCTGAGCACAGGCAGCATGGCTCACTGGAAACTTTGCATGTTCACAAGCGAAATCTATCTCAAATTGATTGTAAAAATACGTGACCTGGTCGTCGTAATGAGCGGGACCATTCCATTAATTGCAAGCTCCCTGCGTGTGTCGTATCGTATCGTGCCACGCGGAAGGGCAACTTTGGGGGATGGCTGACTGGATGGAGGGACAATATTAAATGTTGGTTTAAGACACAAAGCACAAGGAGAAGTGAAAATTCATTCGATACGTAAATACGTAAATTTAAATAAATAGAATGGCATTTTGAAGATGGGGAATTTTTGTGTATTTTTTTCCCGAGATACGCTTGAGGTTGCTTTGCGTTGTCTCAGGCGAATGACAGATGTGAGTTTTATGCAGAAAAACAAAATAAAAACCAAGGAAATGAAGGAATTGTTTCATGCGTGTGGAATGCTTAAGGTTGCACTGGGACCTGAGCCTTTGTCAAGGTGGAAGGGTGCTCAGTGAGTCCAATTTTGACTGACGTATGCTTTGGGCGATCATGGAATGGCTGCTGCTTGAGTTTGACAAGAAATTAGAAATGACGTGAGGTACAGATGCCAGCTCTTCACAACTTGAAGGTCTGAAATGCAATGCAGCGTTGGCGCTGCCGTCGTCTTCCAACTCAAGCAAATTCAAGAGCAATGTCCAAAATATTGCATTGTCCTACCGTTATTTACGTTGGTTTAAACTTGACAGATATGAGAGCAACGCAATGACATGAAAGATCCCACTCTCTCGCGCAAAAGTTTCGACATTTTGGAAGAATTGCGCCAGAGTTGCGTTCTCTTGATGTTTCCCATACAAATTTAGAGTTTTTTCGAGTCTTTTTGTGCGTCAACTGACGTCTGAGAAATTGAAACAGCTGGTAAATCTGGATTGTCAAAGTATGCATTGACAGACTACCTACGGAACACGAAACACCAACACAATTCTGTGTATTGGCTGACAGATCACTTTTAGTTTTTGCCCATACGACTGTTCTCTCAAATATCTTCACAAATTCGTACAAACAACAAACTCTCCTTTCACCAATATTGCTTATTTTTTGTCTAATGTCACGCTTGTTGAACACTATCCCCTTTTCAATCCCCTTCCTTACAATCTCCTCGTCTAATCACAGCATATCCCATCTAAACACGGCAAAGCATCTCTCTCCGTGTCTTGTCATTTGTCTACCTGTCACCAACCCAACCACCTAACGACACCCATTCACCGGGTAACCGGAGCAAATCTCGTTAATTAATCGTCTTCCGCCATCGATTCGACAAAACGCTCGTGGGCGCATCGAATCCATAAATTTCGCAACAATCCCCCCCGACCGTGAATGTAGAAAATAATTAACTTGACACCTAAGAGCCAACAACAAATCACCTGTCAATAGAATGAAGTTTCTCTCTTTTATCTCTGCACGGCCACGATGTGTAGGTACGATGTCGCCTAATGTCTGCCGGCGTGTCTACGCGCAACAAGTGAGACTAACAAACCGAACCCAAAGTGGTTGGCAATCGGATATGACGGTATCTGTTTGGCCGTGAAGATGATTTATGAATTCAGGCGTTACATCTGGCAACACAACAGTGTGTGTGTGTGCGACCAGTGTAATTAATAGTTTACAAAGCTTTTTATTTATTTTCTTTTTTTTGGTAGCTGACCGTGCTGATGAGTGGTTGTTGGTTCTGCCAAACCGCAGGAACTTTTACTTTTTTTGTGCGAAAATCACCAAAATGGACTGCAAGTGGTTTTAATTTTTCGTAAATCGACAATGGGTGGGGGGGGGGGGAGGGGTACAGATGTGAAGATTCTCACTTTCGATGGACAAATTCTCTTTCTTTGACTGAACAAATAAGTAGCGACGGCTTAAGCCCCAAACTCTCCCGCCTGAGACGAGGCAGCAACCAGCAAAAAGTACAAGCGATTGAAGGCAGTATTTCCCGACGATCTCGTAAAGGGTGAACAGCCGAGAAGAGAGTGCAAAAAACTCCACCGACATCCAAGCCCAGATGAAGCCAAAAATTCATACATTTCTCCCCCAAACGTTCAGCTCACTTGACAGCACATTTGTTTTCTTCTTTTGCCTTGAACTTTATTCGCACACCATCTGACAACCATTCGACATGTCCCCTGATTGCAATTAACTATCGCCAGTGCGCATATTACCTCATAAGTCTTGGGAGTGCGGTTTATTCCACTTCCACTTTTATATTTGTGAGCCAGTATCTGGCAGCCACCGGCCATTGTGGGCAGTGGCTAGTGGATAGTGTGCCCACCAAAGGCTCACTGGATGCCTGGTGTGACTCTTTGAGAAGATTTACGACGACAACAAACCACTTTCGATCGATGCCCAGATATGCGGACAACAGCAGCAGCCGCCGCCGCAGATGAGCAGTGCTTTGGGTGCCAGAAACGACGAATAATGATGATGTCCAGGGGATAGCGTGTGCACGTCTTTTACGACTGACAGCCTTTGGAGTTATGCACGCAGTAAGAGTGAAAGTGCGAACCTTTTTTTTTTTTTTTGCAGCTTTCTTGGTCTGCAGTCCGAAACCGGACCAATAACTCAAAGGATTTCTTTTTTGCATTTTGTACTGTTGTCGTGTTACTTGTTGCGCGACTGTGCATCGTGTACTTGAGATTGAAATTTCTGCAATTCACTGGACCAACTTCAAGTGCACACAAGTGATGGTCGCGCATTTGGACGGTCGGTGGGGTTTGTCTTTTCCTTTTTTGCAGTTTTGCATAATTTTAATGGACTTACTTATGGTTCGGCTGGATTTCCTGTGCCGGCGGGTTCATTGGCGTAATGGAGATGGACTTTTGGTAACGATCGCGATCGTGAACCTGTTTGGCAATTCAACTGCAGTTATGCTTTACTTTCTAGAGAAATTCATTTCCTACCGAAAAAGGCGTGTTTTGTGTGAACGGACGACTGGAGAGGCAAGATCGGCGGATATGAGTGCTTCCTGATGTCGGATTCGTACGGGAAGCCATTCGAATGATAATCTTCGATGCGATCTTGCTGAGATCAACCAAAAGTAGATTTAACGTCGTCGCTGCCAGGTGTCACCACTAGAACAGAAACAGACACAGCTGCCGTCTTAATGAGTCGCCATTATTTCGCCTCTTTGAACGGTAAATCAATTTGTATTTTATCGTTGCCAGTGACATTTAGTAGATCCGCTGTTCTGATTCCCACACAAAATCCCAGAAACCGAATTTTCCACTTACCACCTACCTCGTGAGTCATTCCCTCAAAACGGTGCCACTTGGCACTCATTCGCATCTCGCAGGCTCTTGCGCCAACTGACTGACCCATAATCAGCAATTGTCAGCCATTTTGTTTGTGCTTCATTTCAAAACTTCTGACATTCGCTCATGAGTAGCTCCATTCGAAATAGATTACATCGTCAAAGTTTCTATTCGAATAAGAATACAACGCTTCCTGTTTACATATATCGCCCCATTTGGCCAGAAGTCGAATTCGGTTCCAATCGGGCGAGTACCTGTAGTGCTTAATCTACTTGAAAACATAAACAAATTCACGTACACATTGCGAACGAATGTCGGTCGCTCTCTGGGACGGCACCGGCACCGGCCGGCATTTGTTCGTTTCTTTGCACCTTGGCCTCGGCGATGAGCGAAGCTAAGCTAATTCGTTTTATCCCATGACCTAATTGTTGGAAAATGTTATTTTTATGTGTAAAGGAGAACAGCGATGGGCGTTAGGTGTTTCTTTTTTTTTTTTTAAAACTTCCTGATTGGATTCTATTTGTGCCAGGTTTGATTTTTAAAGAATATCCTTTGTCGGCCTTCTGGATCCGAGTGTTTTGGCACTATTTTGATCTAATTTTCAGCTGTTTATTGGGACAAACGTGTTGGTGGACAGATTTTGTCACTTCTGACTTAATTTTCAGCTTTTCGACCACGAAGATTTGGGACCATCTACAAACGTGTCAATCAATCCCAATGGCCACCATGTGGCACGATGAATTGAAGAAGGATCTAGGTCTACTGCTGATTTTCTGAACTGTCCAAGCACAAGCATCAGTTCTTAAGGCCCAACTATAATTGATGCACGCTTACGTATTTTTAGGGAGTTAAACTTGATCAATATTCTAAAGCAGTCCTAAAAAGCAGGCTTTTATTTGCCTTTCTGACAATTTCGATGAGAAGTTAAAAGCTGAGTCACAGTTCTTAACGCAATTGGGACAAAATGTGTCTCCTTGAGAACACTTAGGGCCAGAATTGAAAGCAGATCCCATTTCGGCCTACAGTGAGACATTTTGAGATGCCCCAAAAAGATGTTACCACCCAAAATTGTGACCCAATTATTTGCCAAATGGTCCTTCAAAGTCTAAAGAACGCAATCTTCAAAGAAAGACGACACGACTTTGTCAAAATTTAAATTTCCTACAATTGGCACAGGTGAAGGCCCCCTGCTCATTAAGCACCAAAAATAGAATCAGTTCATCTCTCCGTTCGAAGACGCCAAAATTCCAAACACCATCCGACCAACAGACAAGCACACGTCCTCGACAAAGTGCAATTCCGTTCGCACGTTCCACAAAAAAACTAATTGTCTCTCCGCAATTCGACACCACTTTGACAGATGATAAAATTTTCTAATTATTTTAAACAAATCAACAATTTGGCAGCACTCCCAAGATAATTGCAAAAACAAATGTTTTTGTTTGTTTTTCCAAGTAATTGCTCTAGACAATTTGTTTTTTAAGAAAAAAATATATATTTTTTTTCAAATCATCGAGACCGTGCAGCACAAATTGGTTTTGGGTCATCACGCAGCTGAGGATGGATGGCGTAGGTGCCAGTGGCAGTGTTTATTAACACAAGCAACCTAAATTTTCTTCCGTCTACGTAGCCGTTTGACTTCATCGACTCGGTCATCGATTATAATTAGTTTGCTCTGCTGAACGCAGTAAATATTCAAAAATATGCCACACAAAAGAGCATCGAATTAATTTATACGACATTTTGACATTTATTTTAAGTTCTTTTAGTTTTCAAATGCGAAGGTGAGACTGTTCGCTGGTGACATTTGCAAGTCAAATTTTATAAATAACTCGGGTGATAATCTCTTTGTTTGTTTTGACTTGTCCTTATCAAGTCCTTTCGAGGCCGAATTTTGACAGATGGCACGTCAATGTCACTTATGACAGGCGACAGATCAGTCAATGTCAATGATTGAGTCTTTTGCTAATCCCGATTGTAAACAAGGACAAACAAACACCCTGTCCACCAAAATAGAGGAAGAAGTAATCAAAACAAAGATAAGCATTCAAACAGTTTCAAAAATACAAGACTAAACTGGTTCAAAGCGAAACGAACATTCTTGAACCACAATAACAGCGTAAAGCTAGTTTCACACGCTACGCTTCAAGCAAACAAATTAACCTGTGCCCGATAGCACTTGTGCTGACAGCAGTGACACAGCAAACTACGTTTTTACTTTACTGAATCTCGTTTTGCTTGGATCGTCACTTAACGACACTCAAAACTATCCCGTCGAGCTGACACAGAGTTCATTGGAAATCAGAGACATTAACCGGAAGATCCGTCATACAATGGACTCTTGTGAGATGTGTTACTAACTTCACCCACCCATCAACGCACTTTCATACGTCCATCGACCCCTCAAAAAGCCACAAGAATTCAAATGCCAGCGAATCATTTCAATTTAATGACTTGATCTAGATGCGAAGTAATTAATCTGCAAGAGTGCTTGGCTAATTATAAACCCATGGCATACCCCCCCGAAAAGAAATGAATCCCTCTGGCCAGCCCCTTGTCAGCGCACCTGATCGCCCTCCACTGGGCGTGTTTAGTCAACTCAAATGGAATTTAATTTACAACATCACAAAATCCCCACGATAATAAACAGCAACCCAGTCAGTGTGATACTCGTATCTGAGGAATTTCATTGTTTATTTACCCAGCGATATATAAATAAATTGCATCATCACCAGCCGACGCGCACCAGCCGAAGGTAAGCTCGCCCGTCTGCCCTATAGGTGGGCCAGCAGAGCTCGCTGCATCTCAAAACAACAACGACACACACGCATCCAACAAAAGACCAGCCAACGAAACCAAACAAAAAAAAATCGCACAAAAACCCCCCACGGTTTTCGAACTATTTTCGGGCCAATGATTAACCCACTGGAGAGTCATTTGGTGCTTAAATAAATGCCCACCTCATCATCGCCGCGATCTGTAAGATTCACTTCTCGATCGCGTTTTTCATTTCGCCCATTTGCCCGAGAATCTATTGTGGGTGTGAAGGATATTTACGAGGGGACACCTTACGCGTGTGACAAGAAACTTTGTCGCCCAAGGTTAATTCTTACACAAAATCGAGAAAAACCAAATAACTTGGTCAAGAGCAATGTAATCGAGACGTACACAGGCGCACCGGCTCAATATTTGTTCAGTTGCTAGCCGGGCAACAGAGGCACGTCGAGTGAATCGAAATCGAAATTGTTTAGAAGAAGAAAAGTGTATAAATCTTGGAAACGAGAAGGAAACGCGAAATTGTCGATGGGCGAGGCAACAATTTGCGTTTCTTTCGCCGACTTAATGGGGTTTTTCAAATTCGGTCAGTAAATAAATAACCGCAATCGTGTTTTATTGGGAAGACTGCAGGCATCTTTCAGAGCATGGGAGTAGTTGAAAATAGTTGAAGACGTTTTAGAAAACATTTTCCGTTTTTCTGTCGGGGAAACTAAAAGATTTTTGAAATTTAAGACTGGGAGCCATGGAGAGGCAATTGTTACAAATTGAATAATAATAATGTGGGTGGTGCATCAGTCCGAGGTGGACATGGGCCTGGCTGCTACAGCACCCACTCGTGCTGTGCGTTCAATTGCTTCATCACGAATGGATGGGGCATGCAGTTTTTATGCCGGCTCCGAACGGCGAAGTTTGAGAAGATCTTTCTAGAACACTCTTTGAGCATCTTTCAGTGAATCGAAAGAGGTGCAGTCGAGAATTGTGAATGTTTCTAAAATTCAGGGATTACAGCTGGCAACCCCGGCGTAGGAGTCGACTTTTTCTTACCCGGTACTGCGCCATAGTACTGCGACACACGCTAAGTGTATGAACCTACCGCACAGTGACTTTTGCAGGAATTGCAGAGATGAGGAACAAATAGAAACGATCCCACATCTGCTCAGCTGGCTAGGCGATCTGGACAACTTCGACCGAAGAATTTTTGACTCTAGGCCTGTGGGACACGGACGTCCTCTGTGTCCACAGACAAGGTGGCGCACACAAGTCGAGGGGGACCTCAGCCTTGTTGTGCGAAACTGAAGACAGCTGGCTAGAGAGACATGTTGGTTGAGGCTCAGGTCGACCTCGGACTGTAGAGCCCTAAGAAGAAGAAACACATCTGCTCTGCGACTGTCCAGCCCTAGTAAAGAAAAGGAGGGAGTTCCTGGGTAAACACTTCTTCGTAGAGCTGAAGCGGTGCTGAACTGAAACATCTCCTAAGAGGATCATATCACTGCCGGCTGCCTCTCAACGATAAGGGTTAGTTTTTCAAAGTTCCATGGATAAAGAGGAAGTAGAGACCACACATCACCTCCTCTGCCCGTGCATTGCTTAGGTTAACCATAGGAACTCACACCTAAGTTATCAGAAATGGTTGTTTTGACAAATTGGCCATTTCTCTAAAGCAGTGCGCTTTTCGGCGATTTAGTTTAGCGCTTTCGCATTTACACACAAAGACACTTCTTTTGGGTTTGTAGCCATACCGCTACGACACTCGAAGGTAGGAAAATGTGTCGGAAAACGTGGCCTGAAATAGTTTAACCTCCTTTTTTTTGTTACCGAACCAAACTTTCCTCGAAGCAACTGTCAAATCAGAGTTGAAAATTTAAAGTTCTCCGCCTCTAAAAAAAGCACCCTTTTTTAAAGTCAGTTGGGTTCTCCTATTTTTCAACTGGCTCTGTGACTCAAATAACAGTAGCTGGCAAGAGCAATTCTGCCCTTGGTCCTGCTTTTGCAATCAATCCATAACTTATCCCCAAATCTTAACCCCCACCAGAGCTTGATTGTCAAAAATGTAAGCGCTTATGTAGGTCACCCATTTCATAAAAATACCCTCAAACTGTCATGCCCACCACAAGCCACACAAACAATACGTAACATCTTGACGTGAACGCCTCAAAGTCTCACTGACACACTTTCATTCTCCGCAGTGAATGAATAATTTCGCTATCATTTCCACTGCTCTTGCACCTTTGAACCCTCTTCCTGGTGACTCCGAGCACAGAAAACATTACATCTTGTCACTGTCACTCGGTGCTTTGCGGTTTCTAATTCAAACGCCTGCAGCCTTTGGATGATTCATAGGCTTCCCATTGAATGGACAAAGACCAAATGAAGCACCAGTCGCTGATGGAGAGATAACCCATAAAAGTGTACATTATGTGCGTACTTAAACGCATTAAAAGCGAATATTTCATCGGAAATCGAACGGCAATTACTCAGTGTTTACCAGCACGCTTCTAGAATCTGGGAAAAAATGTTTACTTCATTCTGTCGGCTTGGGTCGAAACAGATTTTTTTCTTTCAAATAAAACTCGTCTAAATATTCGATTTCTTCAAGCTTGCCGATGTTTTCGTGGAAATTTCAAGAGGTGATTAATTTATTTTATTTTTGATTGATGTCATATTGCACGCTTTCTCCTGTCAGATAGTATCAATGAACTCAGCACATCGGATTCCCAAGAGATGTTCAAAGCAAACGATTTAGTTTGCAGGGGGCTTGACACCGTAAATCAACGCGACAGGACAGTTCTTTTGGGTGTGTGAAAACGGAAATCCCAAATGAATCGAACATCCGGTCATTTGCAACATATCGTCTGACAGATCTAGACTTTTTCTATTTTTCAAATATAAATGCTCGCTGATTCTCTTAGAGGCTACAGTATAAGTCTGTGTCTGCGGCGAAAATGTCGAGGAGGTTGAATGGTTCTTGGACAACCTTAACTTTGACAGCTGCTGAAACATAACAATAACCTCCAATTGAATCATCCCTTTTCGATGGCAGCACTTGCCATTCAACTCAACACAAATTTAGCTTAAGTTCCGTCAGCTCATTAGTAGATTCGGAAATAGCCACCGAACAATGGAAAATTGCTACATTTTCAAATATCGAACGATTATGAGTAATTATGACAAATGGAGAACACAGGCGGAAGGCAGGCAAACATGTTTCCACCAATTAAACCAGGAAGCCGTTGTCCCTTGAGCGACACCAAGATCGTCTGGCATCTGTCCAACATTATGAATCTGCAGCCAAAAACGTGTCGTTCTCCAATGATACATAATTTCAATTAAATAATTGCGTGGAAAAGAAAAAGGGAACTACTCAGCGTTAAAAAACGTCTGAAGCGACCTGCAAACACATGACAAAAGGATTGCAAGCAACCACAAAAATCTGTTTATTGTTGACTGATCATTAAAACCCCGTGAAAGAGTCATCAAAACTGTCCCCTTACCCGGCGACAAGGTCAAACAAAAGAACTTCAAAACTGAAGTTGACTCCCTGTCGATCGCTTGTTCCCGATTACACAGACATGATCAAGTGATAAAAGCCTTCGCGCGATAAAACCGAAGAGCACTTAAATCAAACGATGAGTCAGACACACAATGTCATCGAAACGAACTGACCATGCAACTTGTTAAGTTACACCTCACTGGCTGTCATTTCCACATCAGGGGAAAATAGAAAAATATTCAATTTTATTTTACACCACTCAGGTAGAGGTGGCACAAATATGCCCGATGACCTTGGCATTTGAAAGCTTTTAATTACAGAAATATCCTCGGCTTCCTGTCGCGTATTTTAAATGTAATTAGAACGTAAAATTTGAATAGTTGTGACATGAGGCGAGCGAGGAAAACAACGTATTTTTGTGTTTATTTTACACGTACGTGTATTTACGAGCTATTTACACGATGGTCTTCAAAATAGACACAAGTGGGACGATTAGGTTTGTTTGTTTGGTTGTTTTTGTCGTTGGTCACGCCTAGTCTGCGAGTGAATCGAAGCACAGCTGAAAGTATCAGATTTTCTGGTTTGATGGCTGGTCTGGAGGGAAGATTGACATTTTTGATGGGCTTCCTGGTGCGTTTGTTTTAACTGAAAGTTTATACAGTTTGCGTTGGCATTCTTTTTTCTGAAAGGGATCTGAAAATAATGCGGCTGGATTGTGGCAATGCCTACGACGCCACTATAGAGAAATCTTGTCTAATTGTTTGTTCTTGAGACTGGTTGAAGACGCTAGATAGACCGATTATAAATTGTTCGGCTTGTTATTCTACTTTTTTCTTGTGTGAGACTACAGTCCGAGGGTGAGATCTGGGCCTCAACCACAAAGCCTCTCAAGCTGTGAATTATTTATATGAATTTAATGAATGTCACGGCTAATTGAGTTGCGTTGGCAGCACTGTTGCTGATGCTCCGTTCAAAGTCAAATTGAATAAAGGCCCAGTTCACCAATGGTTTTTAAGGACACCTCATTGAGGTCGTTTCAAAGTGGTTTGTCATGGTCTGTCATCTTCACAGAAAGTGGCTGACGAGCGAGTCTTGTTTGTGCAGAGTCCGGCAATTTGTGGGTTCGAAGCACCAACTTATCGTCTTTCAAGGAATGGAAAGGTCATCAGAAAGATTTCCTATTGGTCTAGTTCATTGAATGCGATGCCAGAAAATGTAATTTACTGCGAAGTAGATTTTGACAGCTTCTGGGAACCTGTCACGTAGCTGGACATTGATCGATAGAACCGTTTTGCAGTATTTTTTTCAGTTCTGCTCATTGGCATCCGTCACGCTCCTGTTTTGCTGAGTAATTCGCAAAATGGTTATAGCTGGATACTAAAACTAGCATCGAATTGTCTTGAATACAGAGATACCAACGACAACTTTCTTACTACTAGACTCTCGAGTGGTAATTCTTTATTTCCATCCGGCAGACGCATCGATTTGTCAGACAACAGTTTGAATTAGTCAGAACAAAATGTTTGTTCCAATGCACAGCCGTTCAGTTAAAAACAAGATCATCTCTAATAATTACTCACGGAGACGTAGAAAACCACGACCAAGCACCAGAATATCCAAGTTTGGAGGACTTACTTCTTCTTATCAAGGCAGTCTGTTAGTGTTTTGATTTAAGTCAAAGATTTTTGAGAGCTTGATCAGTTGTAGACCAAGAAAGTCTACAATTTAGAGGACAAAATGTCAAGAAGTAGTCTTAAATACCAGTGACCTAGCTTTAAGTTGATATCGCACAAGGTGTTGTTGCAGCGTCTAGAGCGGAGATTGGCTATACTCCAGTCCTCAGGCTCATGTCTTAAGCGACAAGCAATCTCTACGCCTTGCAACAGAAGCCGTACCGCAGCTCGGCAAACAAATCTAACCAATTGCCCCTTTTTTCCGTCCATTTTCATAACTCGTGGAAATTCCAGTTCGAATAAAGAATATCTATCTCTTGGCACACACTCGCCCAGCGTCACGAAGCAGTCTCAGTCACTCATCACGGGCATATTTTATTTCCCAATCCATGGACCAGATGAAAATTATGAAGAAAACCTGACCAACGTCACAAGAAAAAAAAAATAAAAAATCCCGCCTCGTTGCCTCATAGGAATGCCCCATCCGACATAAATCACACCCAAATCAATTATAGCCCTATAAAAAAGGTGATTCCAGATTTATTTTCACACATTCTCTCTGGGACAACTCCACTGACAGGATTTCACTTCGCATTGTTTACAACCACGCACGACATTAAGGAAAAATCAAAAAGAAACCAAAAAAAAAAATTAAGCAAAAAAGTGTACGCCTGCGGTTGAATTTAATTAATTATCACCCCTTCCAACCTCAACCCTGCGCTCGCTTGGGTGTTCTATAAAAATATCACGAAATGTAAAATATCTAAATTTATCCCAAGACTAACCACACTACTGCCGCCAAGCCAACAGTGCCAACAGTGGCAGCAGCAGCAGAGGCAGAAAGCAGAAACATCAGCATCGGCAACAGCGGGCAACCAACAGTGATTGGAATTGTCATCAGATGAACTTAAAATTTGTATAAAACAAAAGCGCAAACAAAAAAGAAAAAAATGAAAGAAAAATTATTCGCTTTCATAAAAATAAAAGTTTCCTTTTGATTAATGACCGGGGAAGTCTGAAATGCGAGATATTCTTAGCTTTGACGTCGGATTAGGATTGTCTTTGTCGTTGACTTGGCGACACATAGGCTGGACGACAGTCCATATCAGTTTGCAGATCTGCTCTTTTGCGAATTTCGAAAATGAACTCCATTTTTTTTATGTAACACTTTTAACTTTAACACACGCTCTGCAGGGCAAAGCCCTCTAAGACTCACCTTGCTGAATCCATGTCGTCGGAGAGAAATTTAATAGAGAATGCAAATTATTTTGAAATCACTGATAATCCGAAAAAAAAAAGAAGAATCAAAGTTTCTTCACTGAAACGATTATTTTTTTGAAAATTTAAATTTCTTCACAAAATCACGAGAAAATAAATATACAAGTTATCACATTAAACAGAACAAAAAAAAAACTATTGCGGATAATCCTTCGACAGTTCAGAGATGATTGGTGCGTGAATCCTTTAATTTTTCGTAAAAAAAAAAAATGATATTTTTCGAACGTTGTTGCAGCAGGTATTTAATTTTTTTTTTTATTTTTCTTTTCTTTTCTTTAAGAAAATGAAAAAATGTCGTTACTTCAGTGCTTCGTCTTCTTCTTGTTGTTTTGAGCCTCCTCTCAAATACGGAAGGCGAACAAAATTCTTAGATTAATTCTTATTAACAAAAAACTAAATTTATTTAGTTTAGTTTTGTGTATTTTAAAACGACGCGTTCTGTAGCCCAACTCGCACTGATCGCGCAAAAAAACGTTTTTCACCATCGCAGCGCGCAATGTAGCCAAAGATTTTCGGTGTTTTTTTCCCTCTTCTCGTTTTGTTGTTGGATTTTTCAACAAATTCAATTTTATTTTTCGGTTACGATTTTCTTCAGCATTTTCCTTTTTTTTTTTTTTTTTGAAAAAAAATTAGTGTGAGCGATGATTGTACATGTGTATCTCACGGATACAGACGCAAAATGAGAATTTCAAAAAAAATAAATAAATGTTTTTTGTTTTGTTTCTAGAGAGCAAAGAAACGGTATTTTTTCCTCTAGGTGCTCCTCATAGAGATACGTATCTGTCTATTGTATTATTTAATCCATTAGAACAGTGGTTAGTGGGGCTGGGGCTTGGTGGGGGTAAGGTGTGTGTGTGCGCGCGCGATTGCTCGAATTCGTGTGGTCTTTGGTCGAACTAAAATAAACAGGACTTTTGGGGGGATCTCATGAATGCACCTGCTCGGTGAGTTATTGGCGAATGGGCACGTTCGTTTGATTCTGGAATTGAAGGCGAGTTGCTAGGCATTGCAACTGGGATGAGGTACACATGCTTGGTGATGATCATTTTAGTGTTTATTCGCAGTGGCGAAATGGGAATTTAGGACGGAGCATTATTTACGTCTTCACACTACTGCGGCGTATGTTCATCAATTCGTTTCATGCGCCGGCCTCAATTTGATCATTTGTCATCGTCTACCGTGGTCATTTGTAAAACATGACAGTCTGACATCCTTGGTGGCAGACCTTTTTAAGTCTGATTTTGTCCAATTCCGCAAGAGGCACCTGTTTTTATAATTCAAGGTTCCACTTCTCCCGAATCGCTGACAATGCTAAGAGACCAAGGCAAAGAATTTCAAACTTCGACATAAAGCTGTAGTTCCCTTTACCACTCTAGCACGCACCACACGAGTGGTTTCTGTACAATTTAGGCCCAATTGAGTAAAGCCCTATTCTAGAATCATTGTCAAAATTGGGACAACAGATGTGCCATCATCCTTCAAAATGCGCAAGTGGCACCTCTTTCATTTGACAAAATCATAAGGAAATGATAAAAAAAAACAGCTGGCGGAAGCATAAGGACAAACTGATTTCAAAATCAATGTGGACACGCGTTAATTAATAAACGACCCAAGGCTGACGGAAGCATAAAATAAAAGAGAAAAACATCCAAGCAGATGGCAAGCCGATCCCACCCAAAGGAGTTGATCGATATTGACAAACACTTGGCCGTGAAGCAAGAACCGCTCCCGAGAGTCCAACAAAAATGTTCCTCACCATCAGCAGCAGCATGCAGAGATTGTCTTTGAAGATGCTTTCCACCGAAAGTGGGCCATGGTCAAGTGGGTTTTTTTGATCGCATTTCGACACGTTTGCCAGGACAACAACTCAACCCACAATCTCCAAGCGGCTTAGGTCAGTGGGTAGACGCGCCAAAGTAGGTCTCGCTTAAGGCCTAGTGGACACATTTCATCACACGCCTTAAGGCTAACACATTCAGTTGAATGAGATCTCCTTGGCTCTCAATCCAACAAGAAGTCAGTCCAAACACAAGCCCCCCCGCCACAACACATCGAAATTAGAATATAATCCGCTTCAATTAGAACGCATTCCATGCGTTCAGCAAAGCAAATATTCCAAATCCAACCAACAACTGGCATCGTCTGCCGCTGGCTGGCTCGACACTTTCCAACCCGACCACCACAGATAGACATTTTGTTATTCTCCAGATTTATTATTATCGATTAGCACAAGTGTTCGATGCCATTTTTGGAAATAGCGCATAGCGGTCCCCTAGCCTGTGCCCCTCGCACGCTCCGCTGCAGAGCAAAAGAAGAACTTACATAAAAAAATTAAAAGCAATCCAACAAGAGTAAGACCACACTTCAGCTCGTCTCTCTCACTCTCTCTATTTCTCGCTCTCGGTGCGGTGTCTATTTTGTTGGCTAATTTTAAGCCAAAAAGCAACGATCGATGCGAATAATCCACCCCGACCCCGCCCAACCAACATTCGTTCATATTCGGACCAATATTGCGCTGCACACACACACACACACAGAGAGAGACAGAAGCGCGGCCGCACTTTTTGATCAAATGCCAAATTCGCTAGAGACAGGCAAATCTAGCTAGCTGCCGATGCTGTTGGATTGGAATATCGTCAACGATACACAACTGGGCAGCAATCGAGTGCCCGTCATCCGTCCGCTCTTCATGCATTCGAAGATTCGAAATCTCACCATCGAACGACCGCCTGACGCGTCCCCGTCCTGTCCCACCACCAGCAGCCACCCGCCGTAGGCAGACGAAAAATTGCGTTCCCCGGCCTCTGGGTCTTCGGACAACAGTTTTAGACACATGTGTAGCTTTATGTTCTTTCGTCTTTCGCGTTTTTTTCTTTTTCAATTTTCATCTAGACGTATTGTTGTTGATTTATCTAGATTCGCACTCTTTGAGGGACAGATACACGCACATGTTCGCGGCGAAAGCAAGACGGCGGTGGCGGCAGTGCATGTGGGCGGGTGTAGTGTCACTAGTTGACACTTGCCGCACGTTTCTATCATGTCCCATATGTGGGATGTTGGAATGATAGGAAGCAGCTCCTCATTGCGATTATTGTTTTGATAGCCATAACGTGTGGTCCGTGGACGATGTTCACGATTCAAGGAGCGCTGTCGTGACCAGAGGTCGATTCCATTTAATTGGTTCACGTACACTGAGTGTGACTCGTTGTTATGTGCGATCAGTGAGACGAACAGTCATTATAGGACTTGGCCGGGGGACAAGTCTGCCTGAGAACAGGAGACACATTCCATCAGCGTGACAATCGTCGTCTACCTCAGAGCTACATAAGTGCGTAAACAAGCTCATTAGGAGTTTTGTTTTTCGTTTATCGTTTTTCTGTTTGCAGTGAGTGTATGGAAGTAGTTCAAAAATAAAGTGAAATATGTCTCAGATCTTTTGACAGAGTGCGTGCAAACATTTCGAGTGTTCCATTGATGTTGTGTTCCCTGTGTGCCAGATGGTAAGTGGATACGAGATGGCTTGACAATTAATCTGATGATAGGTTGACTGATTTTTCAGTTTCAGTTCAGTTTATACGCACGCATTATAAACCGCTTTCTGGACGAATCAAGGAACCATAGGAAAATTGCAACAAAACTCGCACATTTCAATCGAAATCACCAAGTCCTCTCGTTACAAGACATCTTCAATGATAGTGGCTGAACATCACGACGATTGCTAGCAACATGCAGCGACTGTTGAGCGAGCTTAAAAATATTTGTCAACTTCTGCCTGTGCCTGGATACATTTCAAGTATATGACATATTGTGTGACAATTGCGTCAGAAGAATATTTCGGCCGAAGGAGCCACAGCTGGTAGAACGCACAGAATAAGGGCGAATGACTCGTTCACAAATAATGAGGTTGACTCTACCCATTTACGCACTTCTCAAATCGGTCTAGGTTGCTGGCAGTTTGTGTTGCGGCGTGGCCCCAATACTGCAAATAGCATTTCGAATGATCAGCAGGTGATGACAGAACCGAGGAAACATGGGAATCTAGCCACTGGTGTACGAGTATCCAATCATTGTCTATTTAAATTCATTCAAATTATAAATCTTCTTACAGACGCATTCGAGATACCAGAGGTGTTGCGAAGGACAAGTGCATAGCAGCGCTTTTCATGGGAAATTATCTTTCTGATCTTCCTGACATGGCAGAGGAACTCTTAACTCAAGAGTACGCTCAACAAACAGAAGGAACAGCACATACGATGGAGAAACTTAACTGACGCCGTGCGCAGTAGAATCTGATGAAAAAAAAAATAAGGCGACAATGAAGACGAAGCGAAAATACTTTTTTTCTGTCAAACCTATAGCCAAAGTCAGAGCCGCAGCAAAAGTCAAAGCCGCAGCCAGAACCTGAGCCGCAGCCAGAACCAGAGCCAAAGTCAGAGCCGCAACCAAAAACAGAGCCGCAACCAAAGTCAGAGCCGCAGCCAAAGTCAAAGCCGCAGCCAAAGTCAGAGTAGCAGCCAAAGTCAGATCCGCAGCCAAAGTCAGAGCCAGAGCCAGAGGCAGAGCAAGTAACTGCATCAATCTGAAGTTTTTTGTAGCCAAACGCTTGTCCTCAGTAAAGTTCAAACTCAGACCTTTCGAACAGTGTCTGTAGCTACTAACAACCTGCCACCGACAGCAGGTTCCTTTATTCGTTGCGCAGTGTAATCGACTCACCCGATACAGGAGAAAGGAGGCTGGCCTGAAGTAAGGAGATATCCAACTTCGGCCAGCTTAGTGAGAGAGTAGAGGAATTGCCTTATATTTCACACAAATCTCTACAAAATCCATGGATCCACCTTCCCCGGTCGGAGAAGGCTTTCCACTGTTTACACATGTTTACAGCCACATCGTATAAAAAACGCTGACAGATGAAATCAAGGGACAAGGGAGGTAGAAGTTGGATATCTCCTTGCTCTCTTATTTCTGTTGCTGACATAAGCAGACCATGGCATCAAATATTTGGGAAACATTCGACGAAATGGAATGAAACACAATTGAAGGTTGTTGTGGAAAATCCAATGAGTGGTGCACACTCAATAATCAACAAAGACACATTAAAACATACAAGATCGTGGTGCCTCCACCGTATGATCCTCTTCCTTTTCAGCAGACCCCCCGATGCCATCACATCGGGCACTTCCTACACAAATCCACTAGAACATAACTCTTCATCTCCTTTTCATTGTCACATAAATAATGCCCTCTTGATGGTTCCCACTTCCGCCTAATAAACTGCCACCAAAAAAACATTCTCAGCGAAGACTTTACAGAGGAACAGACTGAATCCACGTGCGGCGCAAATTACAAGAGCGGACACAGCCAAGGCCATGGATCAACAACAAGTGTGACAGAGCACCATAAACAATTAGCCGAGCTAAACGAGATTCCCGACTACCAGAGCCGTTGCTAAATTTAGCCAATATCAGAAGGAAAGGGAAAAAATAAAACGAACGACAGCAGAAAGATTTTCCATTTCCAGAAACCCCCAATTGTTTATATCGTCTTCGGTGAAAACCATAAATAAACAGTGTTCGTGGTGAATCCAAGCTGGCCGTCCGCCTGACATTTAGCGACCTTGTCCCGTCGGTATCATTGAACCCAGAGGCTAAGGCCCGTTCAGCCCAGTGACTAATGTGCTTATTTTCTTTCGTTTCTTTTCAGCGTTCAGGTTCAAAATCATCGTGAAAATTCGAAGACTTCTTCATCAACCGACGCACGACACATCGGGCGACAGTGAAACGTTAAAAAACAACCGACCGACCACTCAAGCATTGACATTCTCGAGGATGGCTTCTAATTTTGAACGAGATTCAGAAGAAAAGGAAAGGAACGACCCAACAACCCACCCAAACACAGATTGATGTACATTTGCAGCGTGAGACGCATGAGATTTTGCGTTGAGGAACATACTTACACACGGCCACCTATAAATAGATGGTCAAACCCGAAATCTCTTTCGGGCAGTGAGATTGAAGAGCACGAACTTTCGAGTACGTGCGCTTTCGCAAGAGGCAGCATCAATTTACGACCGCCTATGCTTTTATTGGGGAGGCGCAATAAAGCAGATATCATAAGTGCTCTACCGGGTCCCTTGTGGCTTCAACTATCCAAGTCTGCGGATCGGCAAGGTCAACCATCACACGCAGACCAATCGGCTACAGAATTCAACGAAAACGAAAACACATTTTATGACGATTTGTAATGATTACAAATTGCTTTGATATTCATTTGAATTTACGCAGTGCCCGCCATCGGCATCGACTAATAGCCGCATCTACCAAGTGACTAAGGATCTGATTCACTTGGCGATGGGTATTTATAGAGATTTTAGTGTTTTCTCTTGAGAAACTTCCTCCTTGGCGGCCATCCAAAACCTGTGACACTTGCGAGGGAACTGAGAACCCAAGCTCAACATCTAGCCGCGTTCCTTTTTCAACGGAGAAGACTACCAGCAACTTCTTTCTCTGCCGGACCAACGAGCGATCGTAACACGAATCTGTCCGAATCTTCTGCGCTTCAAGGTGGCTTTTAACATTTTAGGACACGATGGCACGACTTCAAAGATGCTATCAAACGGCGAATGGAACACATCATGAGTACTTTGGCGATGGAAATAACCTAAAATATTGACAAGCAATAATCGTTCCAATCATTAATTGCTGTCCGCAAGTTACGTGCAATAAACTATGCATCAAGAGTTCCAGGAGACGTGTGATGATTGAAGTTGATACGATAAATGAACGACCTTAGCCAGGGAATACACCCAAGGTGAGCCGAATATTTTGAATGCGATAACCAAGAGTTCGTTCTGAATGATAATGAGTTGGCGCAAGGGCTTGACTTGAACGACGTATTAAGGTTTGTTTGTTGTTTTCTTTACGATCACTGTTCATTATGATAGGATCTGCAGTTAGCTGAAGCTGCCATTTGGGTTGGGTTACGTTGGAGTTGGGAGGTGAATCTTAAATGAAACCAGAGTTGCCACGGATCCGCTTCTGATTGTCTGCATATGCTGCGAGTTCCTTAAAGCAGTGCATTTTGTTATGCAATCATGTTCAAGGGAGTGTGAGCCAGCTTTTAGTGGACTCTTCATGATGCATGTTAACTGCAAACAAAATTGAGATTAGGGTGGCAGACTGACGGCAACAAGCACTCCATTCTGTTGTCACGCGGATACAGTCGATCACATTATTCCGAAAACCATTTGTTGCTTCTGATAAAGCGGTGCAGACGGCCAGGCCAACACTAATTCCAGCTCGGCCAGGTTGTTTGAGTTCGAGTTTATTGTCTCTCTGTCTGTTGAAGAATTAAGCCACTCAGTGACTTCTCCTTTGGGGGAAGCGGCCGATGCAATTGCTGGGATGGTGCACAACCGTTTCCTCATTCTTCTCGTCTCTGCAGGTTCTCCAGAAGTCGTTGCAGGTCAGGCCTAATCTTGAGGCGTGAGTTCCAATGGCGCAGTGCCAGTTATGAAGTCGATAAGAGTGTTCTGAGATTCGGCCTACTCAATAGTCCATGATGAACTTCGTTACAACTCCGGGTACTTGGCACAAAGAAGAACCAGGTTAATCTCGAGATGAACAGTATAAACGAGGCACGGCTTCTTATCTTCGGGACCGCATACATGTCATTGGATAGATCATTAGATTCGGATTTTTGTCTTGTCCCCTGCAATCAAGTGTCTGGACTGAGTTATAGAAGACAGTAGAAAGTAGATTTCTCCTCGTTGCACAGCGAGCATAAAGGCAACATCCGTCTGTGTCTGTGAGTACCTATCTAGGGGTGAAATTCACAACTTACTCTTAAGGTTTGCATATTTAGGCTGTGATTGTAATCTACATATTAGTCTTGTTTCACAAGCCTCTCTTGTGGCGATATTTTCACCAACAAATTGGTTCGCCATGGATAGGAGGAGGTGGTACTCACTTGGTGCTAGGTTCGGACTATAAGGTGGATGCCTTATCTGACAGCGTTTTTTTATAAAATTTTGACGCCGCTCTAAACCCTTAAGGGGTTTAGTATTATACGTGGCTTTAGATCAAAATCAGAGAACATCTCTTTGTAGGTGATTTCTGGTGCACGCATATGGACATACCAACCAAGCTTCCGTGTGTGGGAGTGGCGAGTCACTCGAACTCGAAATGTACGTGGCCTGGCGCTGATGGAACACAATTCCTCTTCAAAGCTGGCCGCTTCTGAGCTATTGTTTCTTGCAGACGGTCCAATTGTTGACAATACAGGTCCGAATAAAGAGTTTTGCCGTAGGAGTGCAGCTCATAGTAGATGATTCCCTGTCAATCCCACCAAACACAAGACGAGACCTTCATGGCCGTCAATAATGGCTTGCTCACCGTTTGGCACGAACGTTTTCACTTGACGTTGTCTTAAATGATCGACTTTTCTTCACCAGTCACCATCCGCTTTAAAAATGGGTCAATGTTGTTGGTCGATTCAGCAGTGATTCGCAGATGGATATTCGGTCCAAGAGGTTCTTTGGCGTTAACTCGTGTGGTACCCATACATCGACCTTCTTTTTGTATCCAGCCTTATTTAAATGGTTCCAATCCGAGCTTTGTTCAATGTTTAGCTCCTTGGCAATCGACAACTGCGCTTACATGACGGTTGGACTCGTCGATTTCCATGATTTTATCGACATTTTCGACAATTGGCCTTTCAGAGTGGTGTGACTCTTTGACACCAAAATCACCGGAACGGAATAGACGGAACCCAAACTGCGCATGATTTACTCTGTAAGTATCACGGCCATTAACATTATTCACATTTTCAGCCGGCGGCCTGGGTTTTCCCCGTTATCGAAGAAAAACCGTGAAATATGGCGTATTTTCTGTTTGCTGGTGTCCATCTTTGACGGGCGGTCAAACAAAAATGAGCCAATGAGTCGCAAAACTGAACTTAAAGTTATTTTAGTATAAGATCTTAACTTTTTCACGCCAATTTGTTTGGTCCAGCCGGACGTATATTACTCGAGGTATAGACTACTAAAGTCACCTGTTTTTGGCCACCTGATTATTGGTCGCTCCGAGAAGGAAGTCCTTCGTATTATCTTTGGTCCCGTATGTACGAATGGTGTTTGAAGGAGGAGACGGAACGACGAACTGTACGGGTTGTAAAGCAACGTCGTTCGTGTCAAACGAGTTCGAGTCTCTCGCCTCAGGTGTGTAGGTCTAGTAGAGCGAATATACACCAATGCTCCGGCCCGGAAAGTTTGCCACCCCAACACCGAAGAAAGCGATCTCAATCACCTGAACGAGCGTACCTGGAAGCAACTAGCACAATGAAGAGGCATGTTGGCTGAGTACCAAGGACTGTAGCGCCAACCAAGGAAGAAGAAAGCCATAAAATAATGGATACATGTTGTGGGTATGTGCGTCGACTCCTACGCACTTGGGCCCACCTGTATAGTTTAGATTCGTGGTACGAAAAGAAATACTTTTCACGGCCCCACCTCTTTCGAGTCACTGACAATGCTCAAAGAGTGTAACTGGCTAGAAAAAGCTTCTCAAATTTGGCCGTTCGGAGTCGGCATAAACTCCATTCGTGATAGAACAATAGCACGCACAACACGAGTGGAGAAGCTGAGAAGCTATGCTCTGGCCCTCAACAGGCTGTAGCGCCACCCTTATTATTATTATATTAATTATTATTTATCGCGCTAGGTCTGCTCATCCTCTGTTATGTTGTCCCACTTGCTGGGAATTTGAGATTCGTTGTGCCCGGATTGTGCTTCCAGTCCCATGTTCTCCACAAAACACTCATCATTTTGACACTGGTGCCACTGACTTTTAATTCGATTATGTTGGGTTCGGTTTTTAGTGGCTGACTGTTGAACACTTAGGCCAAAGTAGGCCTATTGTGACGTATTGACTTCTCCTAACATCGGAACCAGTTGGTGCTTGCAGTGAATCGACTTAGCTGGCCTATGCTGGCGCTGTTTAGCTCGGTTAGATAATTGAAATAGTAGGCCCCTAAGTATAGGAAGAGGAACATACGACTAGCTAGAGCGCTACACGAGCAGAGTAGGTGATCTATGTTCTCTACGTCCTCTTCATCCATGCAGCTTCTGCAAGCATGAGTGCTAATTGCGCAGTGCCCGGTTATGACCACTATGAGCGTCTGCTGAGTCTAAGCAGACTGAGTGACCGTTTTAGGTTAAGTGATGGCCGGATTTCTTTTGTTTTAAGGCAGGTGGTGCCTTCTGGCCATTGGTTATTGGTGGTTTTTATTTCTGTGTATTTTCAGAAGATGGTAGGCTGTAGCAATCGGCATGGAAGGTGGTACCCCTGCTATTGATGGGGCAGAGGTTGTACCTCACCTGGCGAGCTCATCGGCTTTGCAGTTGCCTGGTATGTCACATGTGTCCCGGCACCCCCATGAGGTGTATGTAAAAATGTTAATTCGGGTAGATTTGATTACAATTTGACACAAACTTCATCAAAGATCGCCAGCAGTTCTCCGTCTGTAATCGATATACGATGGAACACAAGACTACCATCCCGAAGCGAAGTATCGGGTGTTTTCGTAAACGTTGGAAATCTGCTCTAGTACAATCGCATTTCTTTTCTCATGCGTTTTTTTAAACACCACCGGTGCAAAATGTCTGCAGGCTTCCTTTGGTACTGTCAACCCAGCTTGGAGTCAGAAAATAATGACTGCCCGACATCGCTGAGCTATTGACTTTTGAGAACAGCAGGCACTGAAGTTCACCTCAGCTAATATGATCGCATGTCTGCATTAATGAATTGGATTGGATGGATGGATTACGCAGGCCTTTGTTAGCCTGACGTTTATGAAAACATCCATCCACTAGCCAAGCAAATGTTGGCAACGATCTTGTGTGCAAAATACGAAGAACGTAGCGCTGAAAGGATGCAACAGTCGATGTTGCTGGAATTTATAAAACACATCAGTGATTCTTTAACTAACAGTAGTTTATTCATGATCTGAATATAGGTACACGTACAATTAATGTATATACTATTTATATATATATTTCTCCATTTTATATTTATTTGGCTTTAACAGTATATGTAAATATATGCATGTAACAACAGATTTTGTCTTTGCAACAGTTTTTTTTTGTCTAAACTAACAGATTGTTCTTTAGTTTTGATTTAGTTTTTTTCTTGTTTATCCCAAAATAGTCATGAAACGTTATTCTTTTTAATTTGCTTGGAGACAAAAATCTGTCTCTTTGAACACATCGAACAAATGATTTATTATCCAGTTGAAACGACAGTGACGTTCGTCAATTTGCGGCGGTGATGGAGAAGGAGAAGGAGAGAAACTATTTGTACAACTATTTGCCAATTTCACAGAATAAGCAACAAACGTTTGCAACTACGCGTAACAATATATGACTATATGCTATGACTACGTTCACTACACACTACTTGTTGGTAAAATTATTGCATGTCGAAGTGGTATTCTTAATTTGTGTAACCAACGATAAAGCTACAGATTCCTAAGATCTATGGAAATTTACAGAAAGTGTTTATGGATGCGTTTGTGTAGAGAGAATGGAGTCGAAAATGAGAACAAAGCTGAAAGCGCAAGAAGGAGATAATTGGAAGTAGTGCACAGGTTGGACATGGACCTGGGAGATGTTGTCCACCTAAAAGACGAACAGGAACAGCTAGAACACATCTAGAATCTACTGCATAGAAACCAAGTCATCACAGATGTAGGTGATCACGTCTAGCAACGTCAAGACTTGAAGGCAGCCCCGCGTTGTGGTTAAGCTTTCCGTACGTTGCTGACTTAAGAGGAAGAGAAAGTAAAAGGAAATGAATTAAAAGAAGATCCTTAAAAGCGATCTTTTGGAGCAGCTGGTGTTTTTTAGAACTCATTTAGCTTTTGCGGAAGAACCAATAGGAGGGTTCATATGGATAAACATACCGAGACCTGGTATGATAGACTCCGATTTGATCGTGTGAACGCAATCGACATCAGTCTGTCATCCATCCGACCAAGTCTGTCCGGTGTGTTTTTCCAAGTGACCGCCAAACCGAGACCAACCAAAATAAACCACAAAGAGTAAAAAAAAAGAAACAGGACTGGGAACTCTTGTCTCATAGGGTTTCAAAATAATGGCCAGATCAAACCATAGCACATGTTAGGTTAGGTTAGAGTGACTGTCACAGCACAGCTTAGGTTAGGTTAAAGGAAATGTCACAGCTTCTGAGCAATTTCTTCCTTCAGACGGTCCAATTGTTGACAAAATAGGTCCGAATTGAGAGTTTTGCTGTAGCAGATCAACTGCGAATCCCACCAAACACACAGCAAGACCTTCTTCTGACCTGACTTAGATCCTGATTGAATCCATTGCGCTGTCGCTGTTCGGTGATTGATACACCGATTCCTCTTTAGCCAAAGAAGTGGACTAGAATACCAGCAATAAACACAGTACAACAGCGGCTGAACTAGAGAACAGAAGGAGAAGCAAACAATCCAACAGTCAGGCAACGCTCCAAGGAATATGCATCCTTGGAGTGTTGTCTGAAAGATGGGCGCAGTATCGCAGTGCTGTCTGAGTTCAATTTGAACACTGCTAGGGTAGCCAAGTCCCGGTTATAACCTCCACTTCGTCGATACTCCAAGCAATCCCTGTAACAAATCCACCGACCCGCGAATTAAATGCGAGACTTCAGGATAAGTCTATTAGTCGTGAAAGACGTACACGAGGACGTGTATTGATAAATGAATAAAAAAAAAAAAAAAAACAACTGATTCTTAATCCAAAACATTGCTATTAAGGAAGCCCAAGAAAATGCAAGTACACACAACCACACAATCTCAAAAATCATCAAGCATCCAAGCCGTACTTCCATCTAATCGCAGAGAAATCCACGTCCTTCGTTTGTTCATCTCCTACAGAAACTATCAATAACTCTAAATAATGCACAGTCAAGCGGGCAACACATGAACCGCTCACACTTCCGAACCGAAACAGACAAGGAGGGAGAATCTCCGATAGAACACAGTCTCTTTAAAACATTTCAAAGAACCAAATGCCTCGTCATGGGAACATCATCAACAAGCGTCCACCTCCTCCGGACAGGATACGTCCAGCAGTTCCTTAACTATTTTGTACTCGTGACAGTTCTCACAAATCAATCGACCATTGGACACATTCGAACGCTGCACCTTCTCGTGGCACACTATGTGCACCAGCTTTAGGTTCTTTAGGCTGAATATCTCTAGGAAGTACTCCAGCACACTGATGTCAATCACACGCTTCTTGTGTATGGGACACTTCTGGTCGGGATTCTCGACCAAGTCGCGCACGTTCTCTATCAGCGATGGCAGAATCGTGCGGGACAGCTCGATCTGATGGTCGAGGTTCCACACCTGAAAGAGGATGAGGTTCTCCCTTGACGCGTACGGATTTATGCAGTGCTCCTTGCCGCAAGGCTGATTCTCACTGTACGGCCCTTGGCAGTAGAAGTCGCCCAAGTCGGTGCACAGCGACACGGACCATTCGTCGAGCAGCTCGTTCTTCGTGGTGTACTCCTTGATTATCTGTCTCAAGCGCTTGTTTGGCAGCGGCCTGGCGTCGGGCTCGTCGCCTCTCTGCAGGAACTCGTGTTTTTTCTTACAACTTCTGTCGAAAATCATCGAAAAGTAGTCACAGCCTATGAGGAGGTAGCGAAATTTCTCCAAAATCCTGTCGAATATCACACGCGCCTTTGCATTGCTGCGGTACAACTTGTTCCGTGTGAGTTCGTCTTTTGTCTTGTAGTAATAGCTGCGAATGCGGTCCTGTGCGCGACGTGCCATGGCCTCCTCCTTCGAATTGCAGCGCTCCTCCTGTCCCTCGAACCATTCGGAATGCTCGCTGCGCAGGCTCAAGTGGGTTTTCTCTGTGTCCGGCTGCGGTTTCTTCTTCTCGTACTCGCAGATCATGCGTTTGAACTTCTCTGGGTTCCGCTCGATGAACTCGTAAATGATGTCGGCCACCTTCAGCAGAGGCGATGTCTGACGGAGCTTTTCGTATTCAAAGTCGGAATCTGAAACAAGATGGAGATGAGTAACACTCGTTACCGGGGGACGGTGACTACTTACCGGTTGTTATGATCTCATCAGGACCAGCGACGATAAACAGTGTCTGTGGCTCTATGGACTGGAAGTAGTCCTCGTCGGAGACTTCAAAGCCATCGGTGGAGAGATATATGCGACAGTCTTTTACCTAAAACGACAGCCAAGAGAGATTAATTGAATTGGAGGGAAAGTTGATTGCTCATTTAACTTAAGTGAAATGCCCCGCCCCACGATAAATCCGATGGCACTGCAACTGCACCTGTCAGCGTGCAACGCGTCCGTCTTGATGAAAAACTGATAATTTTACGTGATCCGAAACAAATCCAAGGGTCACGATGCACCGCCTGTGTGCGCCGAGCCCTCAAATTGCGAATATTTCGCCACAAAATACCAGGCCACCAGAATTTTCAGTAGGTATCCCCAGAAGTGGAGAGATTTACAAAAACAGCCATATCTCCGAAAATCCCGTTTGGATTTCGGTAAGAAGGCACTCATTCGAAAGCTCACACTCCGCACTACAACATCAATGCATGTCCTCGACAGCCAAGCTAACGGTAAAGGACCTGTCAGTGAGCATCGCGGCGGTCTGAGTTTTGACGAAAAACTGCTAATTTTACGTGATCTGAAACAAACCCAAATGCTACGATGCACCGCATGTGAGCGCCGAGCCCGCAAAATGTGAATTTTTCGCCACAAAATACCAGGCCACCAGAATTTTCAGTAGGTCCCCAGAAGTGGAGAGTTTTACAAAATCAGTCATATCTCCGAAAATCCCGTTTAGATTTCGGTAAAAAGGTACTCATTAGAAAGGTCACACTCAGCACTACAACATCATAAGAGAGAAGCTTTCAATTAACAAAATCCAGAATACTGAACGATAGCATTACATTTTATCGAACTCTCCACTCAAGCCAACACCGCTTACATTTTGTATACGATTAAATGATCACTAAACTTTAAGCGAATGATGAACATATTTTAACCGAGTTGGTTTCAGTTAACAACTAATCACACATCAAGTTAATCAACTGGAGCCAAGGCCCAACGATGACAACCACTATTTACACTTATTTGCAGACGTCTCCGCACGTCCTCCACAAACAGACAAATCATTCGCGAACCAACAGAGGAAGACCTTGAACGCCCGAGGCATTTTCTCCATTCTGTGTTGACTATCCTTCCCAGCATCCGGTCCATCCATAATCAACACAATGCATCTCTCTGTTACACAATTGCAGTGCACCGAGTAGTCGCCTGACAGTCCAACGGAGCAGCTCCTCCCCCCCTCGTGTGTTGATTGCACAATACTCTGAATGACTTTGAATTCTGATGCATCCCCTCTCCTCAGGCAATCGGCTATTTTAATTAAGACCGTGACCAGCAGAATCGATGCTCTGATACTCCCAAATACGGCTTCAATTCGCAGTTGACACAGAAACCTAGAAACCTCCAATTCCATGCACAAGGTCTGCGAGAGCAACAATTCGCTGCCCCAAAAAAAACCGTGAGCTATGTAGATGCTCCGAAAACATAACTCAACCTAGTGACCATGACCAACATTCGGAAACGGCGCAGCATGTGCAAAAGGACAACACGATGAGTTAAAAGTTGAATGTCCTTGCTCCACATTGTGTGTGTGTGCTTGTGCATATGAAATTAACCTTGACAAGGATACGGCGCTACTCGAAAACGGATACACATTCCTTCAATTGTACACACAACAATCTGGCTCGACTGTGTGGAACGGGTGTAGCAACAGGTTGACCTGACTCCACTTCTCAGTGCGCAATAACAAAGAGAAGAAAATCCTGAAAAGTGTGGGGAATACGAGCAGAAATTTCTATATCATAGTGACATTGAAAAATCACAGATGCGGGGGCTGTTGGGGCAACCTCGACTTTCGTCCTTGTCGATTCTTTGAGACGCAATTTCTTGGAAATGCCCCAATCGCACTTGTAAAAGGCTGCAAATTACATTGAATTGAAGTGAAACTGAATATGTGCATACTTACGGGAAACTTTAGCTTTGCCTTGTCCAGCAGCATCCTGAGGGAATTCGCTCCAATGCCGTATTTCTTTGTCCTAGCATTGTCCGTAATCTTGTAGCCTTTCATTTTCTTTGTGGTTCCGAAGATATTTAGCATCGCTGGACGACGAATTGACGGAATGTTTTCACTGAATTCTTTTGCGGAACTGAATGGGATTTTCACACTTTCACTCTTTGGATTTGGGGGTGCACCTTTCACTGGACCGATGAACCACCGATACACCACACAGCGAAGGAGGACTTTTTGGAATACGTTCCTTCTTTCAGATTTTGGCTGAAACTTCGCTCTGGGGATGTATGCTCTCGTTCTCCCTGCCTTGTTTGTTGCATTCCGATGAATGGTGAAATGTCAGATGGAGCTGATAGATGTGCGCACACAGAGTTGTTTACATTTTTTCGCGCACTCTTAACGAAGATTTTGTCACGTGTTGCCAACGGATGCGAACTAATCTTCGAATGATCTTCGAATGGTGTTTGAATGAATTAATTTCGGTTTTTTTTTTCATTTCGCGAGTACGGCCGCTTTTACAAACGCTAAATTCGTCGCCGATTCGTTCAATGTGTGTGTTATTTAATTTGTGTGATCCCTTTTGTCTTACCTCCCATAGCGAGGAATTTAGCGCGTGTAAAAGTGGAGCACTCCGTTTCTATCACAAGATCGGACGCAGCAACGCATGATTAGCGGCGTTCACACTCAACAATTTGCTGGACAACCGTGCTTGATTGGCCAAATTGTCAATGTGAACGCTCGTTACTACAAGTTGGCAGACTTGTAGTACGGTAGACAAAGCATTTGGACTTTTTTCCAATTTGTCGTCAAGTAAATCGTATCGATCATTTTGAGAGTGTGCACGCCGCTATTGTGTTTCAGGCATAATAAGCTTCTCTGCTCAATGGTAAGTACTCGGTGTTCCTGGAGTTCCAAATGTATTCAATATTTGAACAAAATCACGATTCAGAATCCATGGGAACCATGAGCTTTTAATCAAACCCGTTCCACCGAACTGTTGGCAGTACTGCGCAACAGATCTTGATGCAATTCATTCAGAGAAACTCACTTGTTAACTTCTACACCAGTCCCAACACAATTGGCAACGCTACGAGTAGCCCCCACCCACAAAACCGTTCGTTCAATTCCTCAATTTCCCCCACATTTCTCGCCCCATTCACCTGCTGACACTATGCGACCGTCTCTTTTTCTCTCTCGCACACAACCTTACACCCCCGGCTCCAAGAACACGACAACTGTCAAATTTTATTCACGCAAAAGGCAAAAAAAAGCTTCCAAAGCAGAAGAAAAAAAACCCCAATACTCACTTGAGAGGAGAAATGCTCAAGAAAATAGTATTCCTAGTGTAGTTTCTTATCTGTTCGACAATTCCAATTAATTAAGTCCCTCGTCAAAAACCATCAGAAATCGAACGACGTGGTACACGCCCGGCTGGAAGCACTAGCACAAATGGAAAATCAACCTTTTCCGCGGTCGAATCGGTGAAAATCATTAAGGAACCACTCGCACAAAAAAAAAAAGAAACAACAACACCAAACGCACAATCAATTGCCAAAGAGAATAGAATGCACAAGGGGAATCTGTAGTCCATCTCACCTGGCGGACGAGGATACCATACCGATAGGAGGACACCACATCCATTGGGATATTCCAATAAGTTCAAGCGAAAATCATACACAGTCTTCAATGGACATGCAATTGCGAGACTTCGAAATGAGTGACTCAGAGACTGAACTATTAATACATCCATCTGCGGGAACAGCAACCGGTAATGGTGGTGGTGGTGCTGGTATTGGAGGTGGTGCAAGCTATGGTATTGGTGTTGGGCACAACAAACGTATGGACGGTAATGCCGTCAGTAGACTGTTTGGTCTTCGTCGCGGTAGCAGCAGACAAACCGGACAGGTTCGTCTCAGAAATGATCGTAGCAGAGAACGTGTCACACTTGTACCATTGCCATCATCATCGTCAGCAACAACGACGCCAACATCTGAGTATCAACAGAACTTCTCCGCGAACAGTATTAGCGGAGGCGGTGGAACAAGTATATCACCAGCAATACAACAGCAACAGCAAACGATTTTCTATCATAGAAATCGTAGAAAGAAATCATCATCAAGAAATCTGGGGAACTATTGTAAATTAATATTTTGCGGGTGAGTTTTTTGCTTCAATTATTCTGTGCAAAGAAAAACAAAAAATACATGTATTCGACTTTAGAGTGGCATTCGCAGGCCCTAAGGTGGTGTGACTTTCTTTGAATTTGTGTTAATTTCGCGAAAAACCACGCTAACGAGGTAACAAGTGAAAGACAGACCACCTGAATCGTCATTGTCTTCGTTAGCTGGTCACTCGGACCGAATCGTGTGTTACATTTGCATATTTTCGCTGACCAGTTGAGTAGTCAGCGTAAACCAGCAGCAGGAAGTCAGCAGTTGGTGGACTTTAGAAATCAATTTGCGGACAAAATGCGTTCGGTTTCAGCAGTATTCGCCTCACAGATTTGCCTAGCGCGCAGTGTAATTCAATTATAAACCGTTTTTGTCCGGAAAGCAGCACACACTCACCGGGAGGGAATGAAAACAAAGCAAAAGGCCAACCATGAGATATTCTAAAAATATCCCTTGGAATGATTTCTTCCACTTCCACCACATCGGCGCTGGCTCACACGCAATAAGCATACGGTTGCAGGTTTTTCGCAAGATTTCAATTTAATTCGTCTTTTGTTGGAAGACAGTTGTCTCTGGTCGCCATGTGCCATGACGTTAGCCCAAGCTAAGATGCTGGTGATGAGGTGAGGTGCAAGTAAGAAAGAACAGAAACGAGTTTACCGACAGACATCTGACCTGTTTTGGAGGTCGACCAGTTTGTTTTTCTGTTTATTTCGCATTTATCATCGCTCTAGTCAGCTCCGTGCGGAGCTGCCTCGTAGGTGTTGCAGCCAAGGTATACGTGTATAAATAGTTCACTTATTACACCATGCATTCGCTTCACATATTGTTGAATGAAATCGGGGCTACGAGTTACGACTGCGACGCTGGGGGAGGTGGGTGGTGGTTGTGTGCACAATCGACTCGCGAGGATGAGTTGATTAAGTTCGTATTTTCATTTCATAACCGAATCCGCAAGAGGTGTCAGTGCTATGGTTGGGAAATTCGATTTGCCCATTTCCAGTTCGCGATCGGGTGAAACTCACTGGCGCGTGATTCATATTCAAAAGGGATTCCGTGTGTCTCGCCATTGTGTGTGCGTTTTGCCCCGTGAGTGTGGTTTATCTCTTACTACGCCTCACCCGAACAGCTGTAGTACTTCCTGGTTTAACAATCGGTTGCTGTTTTGTGTTTGTCTATCTGCATGCAGGCTGAGTGATTCGATAACAAACAGAAAAACAGCCTCTTGCTGTTCGAAACATTTCAACTGTGCCACACCCTTCGGTGAACTGTGTTTACTAACAATTTCGAATGCACTTCGTCAGCCTAACTAGCTCGAGTGCGCGTGCTAAATGTCCGTTGTCACAACGACCAGGCAATAAACTCATATCTCCAGTACTTGGAGAGGGGGAAGTACTTTAGGATAGTGAAACACACGTTCGCACACGTAAAGAAAGGTGCACCCTACAATTACATTCAAATCGAGTGGTTTCCCCCCGATGCAGTGCACAACTTTCCCCCCACATGTCATGTCTCCCAAGAATTCCGTGACTGTTGACCAAAGAGGAATCAAATTAGACCACATTAAGCGGCCAGTTCCACCCAATTCACGTCTAATATAATTGAATTAGCACCATTAGCAGACATAGGTCAGTTAGGCTATCTCTGGCGGTAAAATTAGCAAAGCGAACGAACAACTTTCTTATCAGTGGCCATGGATGTGGAGAACTGCATCTATTGAGTGATGACTGCCTGGAGAGCAGCATTCGTTCTGTGTTATCTGACAACTCTTAAACGTACTGACGTGATGGTCAGTTACGCAAGTCGTCAAGGGCACTTCGAAATATTTCAGACGTCTAGAGGCCTTGTGGCTGATGAGCAGAAGTCATGCTAACAATCGGGAATGACACGCGATTGCTAACGCCTCTTATTCTGACGAAACGAGCCGCTTTTATTGGGCGAGAGAACTGAGGTCAATCGAAAGTGTTTCCCTTTCTATTCTGCTGCTTCAACTAAGGGTGCTTTCTTTGTAGTTACGAAGCTGTGGCACTGAATGATGAATGTTTTAGTCAATACAGCGAGTGGCCGTAAATATGTTTGATTCATTAAACGATGAAACGAAGGCGCACTAGAACTCTAGAGCACAGCAAATTCTGTAGGATATTTCCTAAACGAGGGAGTCTCTGTATCCTCCTCTAAATCGATTCTAGCAGAATAAACAACCCAGACTCCAGTCGAACATTGCTTCCCATTGACTGAACTAGTGTTAACTAGTTTCGAGCGGTGGATGCCTGCAGTATTGATTAGCACACAATCAATTTGCTGCAATGTCACGAAACTGCTCGGCGTTCCGAGAAGTAGATTTGCATGCGAATATTTTGCGACGGAGTATCTAGAGTCTATAAATAGCCATCAAAGCACCTCGCCTCGGAAGGGAACATTTTTATTAATTGTTCGAAGTAATTGGTGGTTACCTTCAATGTCGCCTCGCGCTTGTGAATTCCTCCCGAATGTCACAAGTAATTACGTGTAGACATGCTTGTGACCAAGTGAGTATCCGAGTCAAAAGAACAGATTTTCCCTAACAACAACAATTTCCTCATGACAAAGGTTGAAAGAACAGCGTAAACATGTTTAGCTTTTTCTCCCTCAAATCCAATCATTCATTAATCTAATCAACATTCAACAGCACGTACTTACCACAATCCAGCCGATATCGACTCAGGTCTCGGTGCTAATTATTTGTGACAATCAAGTCATTAGCTGGTAAAATAAGCTTCAATACGAACGAGACTAGGTATTTATGATTTTATCACCGAAACAGTGGCTACAGCACAGCGCAGCTCTTTTATCTTTTGGATAGCGTTTCATAAAGTGAACTACAACAATCAGGCTGACGGTAATCAATTCGTGCTGCTTGGTAAACTATGCGTAACCAGCTCTACGAGGTGGGAGGGGAGAGATAGGTAATTGCTTCACGAAATCCGACACAGAATGATTCTAACTTACTTTTCATTTTACTCTCCGGTGCTCGTACGTATTGGGCGTTCTCTTGAGAAAATTCATGAAGCTTCAGGCTTGTGTTCTAGTTCCGCGTGCACACGAATTTGCTTTGGAGTCAACTTTCAAATGGAATGTCGTAATGTAACTTCACTGCGACTGTATGGAAATGTGAACACAGACACTTAGAGCCTATAGAAGTGTGCTTGGAACCAATTTAAGGTGTCTTTGGTTCCATCCAGCCAATGATTCAGAAAACTGGGGCAGTACGGCAGGTTCACGGACTTCAATGCGAAGTAGAGGACCATTCGGTATCAGTTACAAATGCCCAGCAAACACAAAAACCAGTCCAAAGTGGATTTTTTTCTGTTCAACTAGTATTCATCTCATTGAAGACTAACAACTAACTTCAGGGTTAGTCTTTGTTGTCCAGCAGAATATGAAACGAAAAACACGTTTTTTCAAGCAGATGTGAACAACAAATGGAACCGTTGTATCATCTCGGGGAACAGGCGAATGCTTGGGCAAGTCTGTGTGTTTTAGTGGCGACGTAAATTGTTTTGTTCAAGCCTATTAGTCGATTTCTGGTTCCAGCTTCCCCGTTTGCACTCAGTCTTAAGAGTGTCTTCTCAATATCCACAAGCTTTTTTTCGAATTGTAAGCATTTCTGATGTGGAAATGACATCTGGTTCGCTTGAAGCTCACCTTCAGTTGCGTGGATCACTGTAACCATCATGATTAGACTGAAAACAATCGATCCTCGTTGACGTAGACCTTGTGTGCTTAAAATTCCTGAAGCGCTTTCTCTTCCTCTTCGCTTCCACTGCTGACATTGCGTTTATTAAAGTTTCCAAAGTCACTCAATTCAGTCTACTTTCACCGTCTCCACGAATGTGTCCCGCCAAAGACGGCCCAATTATAAAATCGGTAAGCATTTCAAGCACCGTTATCAACGAAGATTATCTCGCAAAAGCACTTGTTCCACATCACCCTGTACACAGCACATCCATCACATAGCAAAACAAAACTGAACGAATTGTTTTGATTTCGAATTCCTCCACCAACCACCACACAGCGAATGCATTGCAACTGCTGCCAACGTGCTGACGCAAAAACTCAACAAACAATCATATCGATTTTGACAATTCTCCTCTTCGTTCGTATTCTACTGCCTTTTCCATCGTTTCACGTTCTTCGTCGTCTGTTTTCCTGCTCCGCCGTATGAGTGTGCACAGTGAAGTTTCTTGTTTTTTCCGCAAATCATAGAGAAGAACAAAGTGAAAATTTTTCTACCAGACTGCCTTCTGTGTGTTTTGTTTTTAGTTCATCGCAATAAATTATGTGAATGTTTCATTTAATTTGCGTGTAATTAGTGTGAAAAGTAGCCATTCAATTTGTCCATCATTGAATCATTTAGCATGGATGATACATCTCAAAGTTCGGCTACAACGCCGATAGTTAAAGAGAACATTCCGTTGATAAATCGACCCAGGAGTCGATGGAACATATTCAGGTGAATCATCCCTTCTCAACTCCGAGCGAATGTGATAAATGCTGCTATTGCTCATTGTTGTCTCGCTGTAATCAAGAAAAAAAGAAAAGAAAAGTCGCAGTTCAGCTGATATTCAATGGGTTTCAGTTTTATATGTAAATTGTGTCCGAATTGTGATTCATGGTGTTTCAGGGATCTTATGGCAAAGGATGCATGCACAGCTGAGTGCATGAGAATTTCTTTATCGATTTCCTAGTTGTGAAAAATAGTCAGTGTAGCAGTGTGTGTGTGTGTGCGCGAAAACATGGCGAGGGGGACGACTGCAGTTTGCGAAGAATTCTATGTGACATCAGCCACCTGACTGGTGGTTGATGACACTACGTGGGTGGTTAATTATTTGCCAACGATAATCCATTGGAGAGTACACGAATGTATCCTTTATGGAGAAATATGGTTTTTCTTTTTCCTCCTTTGCTCGGGTTTCCCCTCGCTTGTCCTTGAGCTGAAAGGTTTATGAATGTCATGCACATTAGGGAAGTTGGCTTCTGATTTGTAAATAACTCAATCTTTGTTGAAAGGGCGTTCTATATCGACTTGGTCGATGATGGGCAGTAGGAGGAGTACATATGTAGTAGGATGGCAATGATAACATTTTAGAAATCACATGGGTCGACTGGTGTTAATTTTGTGATGCAAACTATTGCCTAAAGGCTTGGAAGCTCTTGAAATAAGAATTAGGCCAAATTTAATATGTGTTCCTTTTACGTTTGGCACCTAAATGCGCTTGGCCTAAGCGATGAATTCTTCTGCGACGCCTGTGGAGAAGACGGCCGAGTTCATAAACGTCGAACTGCGGCAGCCCTACAAAATTTGCGTTCATAAATCTGTGACTGCATCACAGCAGTCGACAACTGCGTTCATAAAAGCAAAGCGACAGTCAAACTACGATCAAGTTGGCAGTGATTTTTGTTTTGTTTTGTTGCAGGATTGCAATGAAACCGAAAGTTGGACTTCTTCTTTCGAAAGTGGTTCTTAAAAACATTATCCGGAAATTCTCTGATTATTTTAAGGACATTTCGCCCCTTTTTTGAAAACGTCTTGACTTCCAATTCTTTTTATTTGAAATCATCGCCTTTTGCTTCGTTTTTTGTTTGGCAATACAAAACCACTCACTTTTGTATCGCCTACTGATGTTGCGTTTATGAATATTTTTTCGACAATGCTGACCTGCTGCAAACTTGCGGCAGTATTTCTACTCAAGAATGCATCGAGAACATATTTTGTGCAGTGCAGGTGCAACAATGTTGCAATTATGAACTCAACCGACGTCTTCGATGAAACCCTCTGCGACGCCTGTGGAGAAGACGACCACACTGCACAGCACTTCCTTCGCCACTGTCCCGCCTTTGCTCGGATCAGGTGGCAGTTATTTGGTGCCGATGAGGTGCGAATCGATGATGTAGGCTCCTCATCCTTCTTGCATTCCTCCGAGAGACCAAGAAATTACAGTAAATGGAGGTTGCTGTCTGGTAGTAGTTACATCGGACCAGTCTTTGAGCCCGCGTGCTCCAGTGTAGTGTGTTAAAACATCCGACAAAACCCATGCAAAAGAAAAAACGTTTCGCTTCCCATAACCTATTTCACGGCGAATCAATTGTTGTTTTGCAGGCCACTGTATTCCTGTTTGAGTTCGCGTACAAGTTCATGGAAAAATATTGAAACCAGGTTGAGCGGGAAATCTGAACGACAGACTACCTGCGCTTGTGGGAAAACCAGAATAAAGCGGGAATTTTCCAAACCGACGTGATGAGTATTACGATCTGTCAAGAGTTCCTTTATGCCGTTCTGCATGGAACGATGTACAATGGACTCTCTCCCTTTATGCCGTTCTGCATGGAACGATGTACATTGTACAGTGGACTCTTCCCAAGTCAAACTCCCTCTAACTCGAACTAATTTTGAAATCCCGTGAGAATTCCACTGTATTGCATTTTCATGCAACGACCATTCGTGAATAACTTTCTATTTGTCTTCTGTATCCAAGGACTTCTTCATAAGAATGTAAGAAGGTGTCTAGACGTGTCTCCTAGATCAGTTGTTATTCAGTTGTGGTTCAGTTAACGATCATTGCGAATAATCCAAGGAAACATGTATTCAACAGAAAATGTCTAAAGCCCGAACGCGCTGTTGTGGTTTTGAGTATTAAGTCAGGGTTCCAAAGTAGCTGGATGGTGCCGGTGGTTGAGTGACTGGCCCTGGTTAGATGAGTCCCCTGTTCAAATCTCCCTGAATGCAAAGTCAATACGCTTTATTCGGTTTTCAAATCTAACTCAGTCACCATTTGCCGTTGGGATCAAATTAACGGCACTATCACTGGAGTTGTCGATCAGTGGTAGTAGTCTGAGCATCACAATGGACCAACATCTAAGCGTGCTGGCGATTTCGCTGGCAGCCCACTCTACCTAACCTAACCGAGGGTTCCACTTGTTTCCCCATCGATCCCATTTGTCTATGATTCAGCTTTGTCCACGCTGAAAACTGGCTAAATTTGTGTGAAGTGTCAGATCAAAAGAAACATGACATTTTTTCCAGCAAAACCACTCTTTTTCTGAAGACCTTATGTCGTGGCGTTGCCACTGCACTGTTCATGTAATTTTCCACTGACTTGACATTCATTTCTTGGCGAGAACTGCCTCGTGGCACTTATGATCGCTTTGTTCAGGTGGCAACGTCTTCGATAATTGTTTGAAATGTAATGCATTGTTGCGCTTGAGCATAACTCCGGATGAGTTTCGAGACGATTGCGGAAGATCGAGCGGCTTGGAGGTCTCTAGTGCGTGCTTTACCGTGGATCATGCGTGTCAGAAGATGCAATGCAACGTCTCCCGCATTGTTCCTAGATGTGTAAATGCCTCCTGCGAATGAATTCGTTATCGCCCCTCAGGGACCACAAAAGCCTCAACGAGTACAATGTCCGCCAAGCAGTGCGCAATTTAATGAAATAACGCCATCAAACCTCTCTGAAATATCCCCAGCAACACAGCCAGCGTCTGTACTCCGTTCCCCATCAAACATCGACTTTATCACTCTTGCACAAGAGCAAACACACAATCACTCTCAGCACAGCAGCCAAACAGTTCACAATTCGAAAGCATATCTGTTTGCGAATACCCCAGTTACCCGCAGGGGACGCTCTTATCGCAGCAATGCACATATTTCCTACTAAATCTTGACTCATTTTCTGAATGATTTTTGCTTTGACATTCAGCACACTGCACCCGAAATGACAGAATGTCACCGTTCAGCTTTTGCATTAAATGTTATGACATGGAGTTGGCTCGTAATTTGATTAGGTAATTACGTAATTGTGGCCTTAAAGGCATCGTGCTCCATTAGGTAATTGCATGAGGTGTGTGCGCTGTGTCCTATAAGTGGACCTTGGCTGGCCCCAGTAAGGACGGCTGACTGGAGCGTTCCAAGCGTTGATTTTTGTTGATTGAATGGTTAAACTCTTGCGCCTCGGAAAGGGGTAAATTCGAGTTCATCTGCGAACGGAGTTTAATTGCAGTGTTCCCTGTTTGCCAGACAACATATAACCCCACTTTTAGTTCTTCCAGCCAAAATCCTAATGTTTCAATATTGTGGTCTTCTCTTGCAGCTGCTGGGGGCGAGCGTGGCGAAAATGGTTTTCAGCCCGTGAACTTCGCGCTCGGACCGTCCATCTGGGACGTCCGACAAGCGATAAATTCCCACCGAACGAGATACGAAATCAAAAGTACAATTTCTTGACGTTTCTGCCGCTGGTGCTCTTCGAGCAGTTTCGTTTCTTTCTGAATTTGTACTTCCTCTTGATGGCGTTGAGTCAGTTCATTCCGGACATCAGAATCGGTTATCCGTACACGTACTGGGGACCGCTGTGCTTTGTCCTCATGGTGACAATATGCCGTGAAGCGGTCGATGATTTTCGTCGCCATCAACGAGATCACGAGGTCAATTCGCAGAAATACAAACGTCTCGTGGCAACCGGAGAGCATGGCTATGAGATGGTTTCGTCCTCCAAATTGAAGGTCGGCGATGTCATCATTGTGGAGAAGAACGAACGTGTGCCCGCCGATTTGATCCTCCTGCGGACGAGTGACAAGAGTGGGTCGGTTTTCGTGAGAACCGATCAGCTTGATGGTGAGTGTGGACAGATCAGCGTAGAGAGATCAATTCTAAAATGTGCCTTCTTTGTGATCAGGTGAAACCGATTGGAAACTGCGACTGGCCGTGCCGCTGACCCAGAAACTGAACAAGGACTCGGAGCTGTTCAACATAGACGCGAACGTGTACATTGAGAAACCGCAGAAGGATATCCACTCGTTCATTGGAACATTTGCGATGGTAAGTGATGACATTTCTTCACACGTTACGCCACTAACACCCCCCGCCTTGGCCTGCAGCAACACGAGGAGAGCAGCTTAAACGTCGAGAACACCCTTTGGGCGAACACGGTGGTAGCTGCTGGTACGGCAACAGGCATTGTCATATACACAGGCTGTGAGACTCGGAGTGTCATGAACAATTCCCAGCCGCGCTCGAAAGTTGGCCTCCTCGACATGGAAATCAATGGCCTCACAAAGGTACTGATCCTGCGAATCCATCAAATACAATCCATTCACGTTTCGCTTCCTCTCTAGGTCCTCTTTTTTGCAGTTCTCGGTCTTTCCCTGGTAATGATGATACTTAAAGGTTTCAACGGCCCTTGGTATCGCTACATGTTCCGGTTCGTTTTGCTCTTCTCCTACATCATCCCGATCAGTCTTCGGGTCAACTTGGATATGGGCAAGGCGTTCTACTCGTGGCAGATGCAGAACGATCCCGAAATCGCCGGAACAGTGGCCAGATCGACAACGATTCCCGAGGAACTCGGCCGAATATCATATGTTCTCACGGACAAAACCGGCACACTGACTCAGAACGAAATGGTCTTCAAGAAGATCCATCTGGGCACTGTGTTCTACGACAGCGACACGTTCCATGACATCGGCGACATCATTCAGAGCTTGTCGCCACAGATACACAATGGCGGAGAGACTGGCGCCAACAAGCCACTGATGTATGCAGGAAGCAGAATGCGACGACCTGAAGGATGGCGCGAATGGGAGGCAGTGAAGGCCTTGGCTCTTTGCCACAACGTCACCCCGGTGACCGATGACGACACGAGCAGCAACAACAGCAAGGGAAGCTCCCCCACGAAGTCGGTGATAAACATGGACGTGAAGGAGGAAACGGAGGAGATCACCTATCAGGCATCGAGTCCAGACGAGATAGCCCTGGTCAAGTGGACGGAGCAAGTTGGATTGACACTAATCGCCAGAGACATCAACTCGATGACGCTGAAATTCAAAGCGCCCCTGAAGTCCGCCGAAAAGAACGCCCTTTATCTGCAAAGAGACGAAATCTCGTCGTCGCCTTCGACGAGCAGCGCGAGCACCGCCTCGCTGAGTTCAGTGAATAACAGAGCCAACAGTGCGGCCGTGTTGAAGGAGGACTTGCTTCATTTTCAGATTTTGCAAATCTTTCCCTTCACCAGTGAGTCCAAACGAATGGGAATCATTGTGAAGGAGAGCAGTTCGGGCGAGATAACCTTCTACCTGAAGGGCGCCGACGTGGTGATGACGAAGATTGTCCAGTACAACGATTGGTTGTGTGAGGAATCGGGCAACATGGCACGCGAGGGCTTACGGACATTGGTGGTGGCCAAGAAGGTGCTCACCGAGGAGCAGTACAACGACTTCGAAACGCGCTACAATGCAGCCCGCCTCAGTGTCTCCGATCGCGTGGCAAAAGTCGCTGCGGTGGTTGAGTCGCTCGAACGCGAATTGGAGCTTACCTGCTTGACTGGGGTCGAGGACCGTCTGCAAGATGGCGTCCGGCCGACTCTGGAGATTCTGCGCAACGCCGGAGTACGCGTGTGGATGCTGACCGGGGACAAACTGGAGACCGCCTGTTGCATTGCAAAGAGTTCCCAGTTGATTGGACGCAATCAAGCCCTCTACGTGCTGAAGAACGTCAAAACGCGAACAGACGCTCACTTGGAGCTGAACCAGTTCCGCAAGAAACAGGGCTGTGCCTTGGTGTTGTCGGGCGAGAGCTTGGAAGTCTGCCTGCTCTACTATCGGACGGAATTTATGGAGTTGGCCACAGCTTGCCCAGCAGTTGTCTGCTGCCGCTGTAGCCCCACACAGAAGGCAATCGTGGTGTCTCTAATACAAGCGCACACAGGAAAGCGTACATGCGCCGTGGGTGATGGCGGCAACGATGTGAGTATGATCCAACAGGCAGACGCTGGCGTTGGTATCGAGGGTCGTGAGGGACGTCAGGCATCTCTGGCTGGCGACTTTAGTATTCCGCAATTCTCACACATAGCCAAGCTGTTGCTGGTGCACGGCAGGCGGTCGTACAAACGATCGGCCGCTCTGTCGCAGTTCGTCATCCATCGTGGCCTAATTATAACAACCCTACAAGCGGTATTCTCGGCGGTCTTCTACCTGAGCTCCGTGGCTCTGTATCAAGGTTTCCTGATGGTCGGCTACTCAACACTGTACACAATGTTTCCGGTGTTCTCGCTTGTCCTTGACCAAGATATCACATCGGCAACGGCCGTCAAGTATCCCGAGCTGTACAAGGATTTGTTCAAGGGCCGCAGCTTGAGTTACAAAACATTCTTCATCTGGGTACTAATTAGCATCTATCAGGGCGGTGTAATAATGTACGGGGCGCTGATACTGTTCGAAGATGAATTCATACACATCGTCGCGATTAGTTTCTCCGCCTTGATACTGACGGAGTTGATCATGGTGGCATTAACCATTCGCACATGGCATCGGTGAGTTGTTGGGATGATGGTCGATGTTCAAGGAATATGTTTCTAACTGGAGCTCTAATTGCAGGTTGATGGTGCTGGCGGAGTTGTTCAGTCTGACGCTTTACCTATTGTCGCTGGTTGTGCTTCATGAATACTTTGGTGAGTCCATTTTGAGAGCCCATCCATTCGAAGTCTTTACCTTATTCTATTCTTCACAGATTGGGAGTTCATCTGGTCGTACGATTTCCTTTGGAAGGTTTCCATCATCACTCTTATCTCGTGTCTACCGCTGTATATCATAAAATTCCTAAGAAAGAAATGTTCACCACCATCGTATCTTAAGCTCTCATAAATCCCCCTCCCCTCCCCCCATCCCTTGCCATGCAAAAGAAAAGAATAAACCGCAAGTCGCTTTCCTTCCACAACGATGCTGACAGCTCTACTCTCAATTACTTTTACTATCTCAGCGGGCCTTCACCATCTGCGCTGTCAGCCAGGCCCGCAGGAAGAAGCCCTTTAGAACTCAAATGTATTCCTTTACCTTATTTATGCTATTTTATTGAATTGTTTTCTTGATTTGATGTTTTTGTTATATTCAATGACATATGTCACTTCGTGTGATCGAAAATTAAACTACCGATGTTAAGTTCTGCTTTGTTCATCGCTTCCTGCTGTCCTTCGTTCAGCTGAGACGTGAGAGCTCTTGTTGAGACTGAACGAACTGTCAAACCATGCTATCTTGGCTATTTATGTTTGATTGGGAGAACTAGCTCTCGGTTTTTAAACGATTTCTTTCCAGCTTTTCCAGCGCCCGTCTGGATTCATCAGTCTGTGAAAACAAAGTTGCAGCTGGTGCTCTGTAATTTCAGTCTTACAGCTGCAGACTCTCATGAGAGGAGAGAAAGAGATTTAACGATCGGTGAATGCAATCGTTTGAGTTCTACACGCGAGAGCGCATCAAACTAAACCAGTTTTGAGTTCGGTGACTTTGTTGTTGGTCCTCCAGCTTTGAGTGGCTTTAATCTTGATTAGCTAATCTGTTTTAATTTGCATTTTAATCCTCTGTTACGCATGCAGCGCATAGAAATAAGAACATTTTTGAACGTGATATATGAATATGCTTTCTTTTTCCAGCATCTTCCAAAAGTTTCGTACTCAACCCTTTCTTTTTTTTTAACTGTTCCGATATAAAATGTATATTATTATTATTCTGTTTCATTTCTATTAACCTGTGGCTTCATTCATTGACTAGATCGAGTGAAGATGTTACACAAAAATGATATGTTTCCAAAACGATCTACGTTGTTAGTTATTTATGAATAAATTTAAACAATTACTGAGAACTCAAGAGATGGAGAAAATTATGTGAAAATGAACAATTATGTAAAAGAATTAATGTAGTATTTAAGGAATATAATACAATTCTTATCTGTAAGTCAAAAAAGAAGAGAAGAGAAGTGAAGAAGAAGAAAGAAAACCAATTAATCCTGAGGTGTATTTAATAAATACTCCCAAAATGAAATTTGAAAACTGAAACTTTACAGGCTTTCGTAAGCAAAATTTAAATTCAATTCATATTTATGAAACGAAAAGTGATCATAACACATTTGAAACAAAATATTTTCAATAAAAAAATAAAAAAAAAAATAAAGAAACTAAATCAAGCTGTTTGATTTTGATTAATTTGCAGACAAACTTGGGTGGCAGTTTTCATAAACGTCGTACGACGTACGACCTCTTGGACCGTGCCTACGGAGCCTGTCCGGAGTACGGCGTCAAAATCGTGCTCGGATACTTCAATGCCAACATCGGTAAGGAAAACATCTTTGGCGGAGTGATCGCAAAGCACAGCCTCCACGACACGACAACAGGTAACGGCTTCCGACTCACTGACTTTGCGACAGGACGTAATATGGTCATAAGCAGCACAAGATTCCCTCGCAAAAGAATTCACACAGCAACCTGGCGATTTCCGGACGGTCGAACCGCCAACCAAATTGACCATGTGCTCATTGACGCAACACATGCGTTAAATATCCTGGATGTGCGAACATTCAGAGGGGCAAACGTCGACTCTGACCATTTCCTCGTGGCAGCACGATTGTCAGAAAGCTGCACCAGCCAACAAAGAGGAGTTTTGACATTGGACGCCTGAGCACAACGGAGATTGCCAGAGCCTACGAAGAGCAATTGCGAGAGACTCTCCGGTATGCCTACGGCAAACACCAACGTCAACGAGATGTGGTTGCATTGCCGCTCGGCCATCAAAGGTGTTTACCTTAGACCCGTGGTATGATGGCGATTGAAGAACAAGCGAAACGAACTGGTCTCAAGGTCAATGAGGACAAAACAAAATATATGTTTTCGACCAAAAAACGTTCCGTCACACACCACCTTGGACAAAATTTCACGATCGACAGCTACAATTTCGAGGAGTTTGTCTACCTCGGGCACTAACTCCACAAACGACATCACAGTGGAGATTCGTCGTAGAATCGGCCTTGGCAACCGATGCTACTTCGGTTTGTCAAAACAACTGGGCTCAAAACTCCTGACTCGAAGGACCAAAATCATGCTCTACAAAACTCTTATTTTGCCAGTCCTGCTCTATGGAGGCGAAAGGTGGACACTGAGCAAAACTGCAGAGTTGATTCTTGGTACCTTCGAAAGGATATATGGTCCCGTCTGCGAGGAAGGCGATTGGAGGAGAAGACATAACCGCGAACTCTACGAGCTGTACCAGGATGAAAATCCGTCGACTGCACTGACTCGGTCACATCGAGCGCATGGACAACAATGCCCCAGCAAAGAGGGTCTTTTGGGCTCAGAACACTGGGAGAATTTTCCTTCCAAGATCTTCAGGCACTTATGGAAGTCCCGCTAACATCTCTTTGAGGGATCATCAAGATTTTGTGGATGGTTAAGATAAAAAAAAGCGTCAACATCAACACCTAAGGTCAAATCGTCTGATTCAACACCCGGACACGAAAACGAGGAGGAAAGGGGAGGCTTTCAATCTCCCCCTGAGTATCACAATGGGTCCAATCGGACCTAAGTGAGTCGTGGCCTGACCACGTACCTAACCTAACCTAACTTGGGTGGCGTTGTCTGATTTGATGCCTTACTTGGATCACTTTGTAGTCCTATATTGTCGAGGGAAGACTGGGATCGAGACAAAGAAACGTGTATACAAAAGAAACGATATGTGAGACGATAGATTCCTGAGAACAATAAAATCGCGATTGATGACGATACAAACCACAAATTGTCTGAACTGGACACTTGCAGGATATCGGAAGCGATCTGGCCTATGCACAATCCAGGAAGGACTGATTACCTCCTAAGGTCCGACAAGAAGGTTATTAGTAGAGTGATAGGTGTGCTAACTGGCCACTGTCTCAAAGGCAACCATGCCAGAAGACTTGAGGCACCTTATAACGACTTCTGCAGAAGCTGCATGGATGAAGAAGAAGACGAAATAATACTACACTACCTCGGAACATGCCCTGCACTTGCGGAAACAAGAAGAAGACTACTAGGCGAGTGCTACTTCAACAACCTTGAGGATCTGAGTGACGTTCATCCAAAGGATATACTACAATTTCATAAAGCCTCTAAATGGCTATAAAAGCGGTCAGAGGGAATCACATATGGCCAACAAATCCCAAGAGGTATACAAAAAATGCCAAGTGGGAATTACTACAAGGTCAAAAGGTAAATAGGTTTTGGAAACAAAGCCGAACGTGACAGCACAATGGACCGGATGGTCTTAGACTTCCATATCAGTCATGCAGTCACCCTACACCTACCTACTCACTTGAAAGATATTATCGACGACAACATAGAAGAAAGCGACATCAACTTAGCCAGAAGAGTGATCTTCAACGATTGAGATGGCTAGATCATGTAGAGCGGATGGAAAACAATGCTCCGGCACGAAAAGTCTTCGAATCCACCACCGAGGGACGGCGCAGTAGAGGAAGACCGCGACTCAGGTGGCGCACGCAAGTGGAAAGGGACCTCAACCAACTATGCGTGCGAAACTGGAGACAGCTAGCTAAAGATCGAGCTGGCTGGAGACGCTTGTTGGTTGAGGCCCAGGTCCACCTCGGACTGTAGCGCCACCTTAAGTAAGTAAGTCACACTGAAGAAAATCAAGTGGACGTCTGAACAATTACGCGATTAGAGCCCAGGCTGCAATGGAAATCTACACAGACGAATGGAGGCACAGGTTCAAGCATATAAGCTAGTTCGCCTGCGTAGACATGTTTTCGTTTTGCCGTAATGTGTGTGCAGGGTGATGGAAGACCGTCCTCTTCGGGGTGTGTGACAGGATGGATCGTTAGGCTGTGGCTAACGTCTCCGCTAATGGGCTAATAATAATATAATATGGGTGGCGCTGCAGCCCGTAGAGGGCTTCTCAGCAACCACTCTTGTTGTGCGTGCTATTGTTCTATCACGAGGGGACCACCACTAATGGGCTGTCTCCAACAAAATTTCGGGATGGGCTGGTAGATTTGTGCCAATAACATCAAGCACCCTCGGGTTCTTTACGAACCGGGATCGCCAAACGACGCTGGAAGGGCTTTGACTCGGCTTAGGACTGATCTCGGTAGTTCTAAGTTAGATTAGGGTTCGGTTAGGTATAGCTATAAGGTAAGTAGGCTAGTAAGGTTTAGTCTAGGATAGTTAGCTTAGCTCCGTGAGCCCTCTTCCGGTCTCTTTTGGTGATAAAGGCATAGGTTTTGAACACTTACCTTTCATCTTTCCTGGCGTGGCCTGAATTAGGGTATTAGGCGTTTAACTCTCTCTCTATCTTTTCCTCCTCCGTTCTTCTATCTTTAGCTAGCTACAGGCACGATATTTTTTTTGCTTGCAACTGGGTGGTGTACGAGGGAGGGGACAAGGACCACCTCGTCCGATGAGCAGAGCCGTGCAACCGCAAGCGTGCCGCCGTCCTTCTATGGGCCTACGGCTACCGAACCACTGCAGTGTATTTCAGACCGAAGTTACAGCTGTTCGTTGGTTCAGGTACAGGTCACATAAATCCAATTACCGCCTTTCCCCTTCTCAGTAAAATCATTCAGATCGTATTAGCTCAGGTCACGGATTAAGATGCGTCCTACAGCAACCTATGGTCGAAAAATGGCTAACTCCCTCTGTCACCTTCTGAACCTGGTGGTTTTTAATGTAAAACATCAACATCTTCTGACCCGCATGCTCCACTACCAGCGTCGCTGGGGTAATGCACTCACGAGAGATCTCCAGGCCACTCGATCCTCCGCCATCGACTCTAACTCATCAGGCGATATGCCCAAGCGCAACCAGGTTGGACTTGGTCCAACCATCTCGTCCTGGGTCTGCCAAGCGGTCGCCTACCTGATGGAATCGCATTCAAGGCACGCCTCGGATGTCGTGATGAGGAAATTCGTGCTACATGACCAAACCATCGCCCTTTTCGTTCGACAAAGCAGCTGCTCTACATTGAGTTCCTAGCGTTCTGCCGCGTTTCTCTCCCGCCGAGTAATTCCCACAACAGCACGAAGAAGCTTCATTTCGACAGCTTGTATTCGCGATCTTATTCTTTCGGTTATTACCCAAATTCTATGGCCATAGGTGAGAGTTGGAACAAATACTGAATTGAAAACCGCTAACATGGCTTTGACGCGCCAAGCTCGGCCTTCCTGAGTACAGATCTTCCAAGCTGTTTCAAAATTGGGCCAGCTTGGCCAATTTTACAGGAAAGTTCAGCATTACTCCTCCCATCACTAGTGAAAAAGACCTTGGGATACTTGAACTTCTCCACCTGCTTCAATGGGACTCCCCTAATATGTAGAGCGTGTTCTGGAAATGACCATAACCTCTGATTTGTCCACATTAACCTTCTTCCCAGCATCTGCACTTACGGCATCAAACCTATAGAGTGTGCGCGTCTGGGAGGAAGTGAGTTTAACTAACTCATCTGCAAAAAGATCTTCTTACCCTCCACTCTTCCAATGTGAAACATTCCTCGCCTCGGCTGCGCTGCAACATCCAGTCCACATATATGATGAAAAGGAGAGGTGACAAGACACATCCTTAGCGAAGTCCAACGTCCACGGTGAACCGTTAACACACCCACAAAAAATGCTTAACCTCATCGGAGAACCATATCGTGGAACAGACTACTCTTCAATTTCCCTTCAGTTGCCTGGCATAATCTTGGACTTGACTTGCAGAGGAGTTCAAGTAATACAGGGGATTCCTTCAGTGATGGCAATCTTGGCTTCAGCAACATTTGTGATGATGGAGCATGACAATTCAGGCCCAGTCGAGCTGAGGTTCACACATAAAAACACTGAATTGTACAGAAACGGACACTTTATTGAACTCTGGCTTATGTATAAATTACAATGTTTGTTTGCTTAATGTGTATGTGTACTTGCCGGATTGTATAATACTTAGAAATTAAATCAATAATGATACCGATGAGTACCGAAGACGACGAACGTCGGCTTCTTCCATGCAATGCAACATTCATTGCTACAATTTATGCATGCCTCTCCAACTGTCTCCCGGGGCAGGCCAGACCCTCCATGGGTTGCAGCCATGAGAAGTAAGTAAGTTCAACTGTCTCCCGGGCGAAGTAGCTTTCATGTTTTGACCGTAACTTTGGTCTTTCGGATTCTAAGAATCTAGGGGTATCGAACGATCAGATGATGACACAGTTCGTCGTTGAGTTCAATATCCAGCCGTCTCCGCCAATGTAAAGAGCTCTTTAAGGTGTCTCTACGAAGTCTTAATCACTACACAACCGAGCACAAAAGAAGATCTTGCGCCGACGCACGCAAATATTTAAATAAAAATCCCCCCTGTCAACTAAACCTGATTCAAATTGTCTTTCAATTTTGTCCTTGTTTTTTCCTTAAAAAAAAATCATAATTTATATTTCTATACAAAAAGTGCAATTATGACAACAATAAATATGCAGTAGGATCTTCAGCTGAGGAAACCTAACCTAATGACCTCTCAATGCGCTCTTACTGTGGCGCATCGACTTCCTCCTTGCCATCGTGCAGGAGCGTGCGGCGACGTTGCTCAGGGCTGCGCCCAACACCAACCTCTGAAGTTTCCTGTTTCTCTTCAGCTTCACGCGAAGGTTCTTCAGGTGGAATTTCTTGGATTTTGGCAAATTCGAATTGATTTTATTTTCTCTTGGAATAATTCTTGCTTTATCAATTCTCAATCGCAACTCACGAAGATTGAGAGTTTTGCCAATGAGATGCGCCTTGGATTCGCTATTACTTTTGCATTCACTCTGATCTGTGGAAACGTCGTCCGCTTTGGCGTCGCCATTCTCTCTGGAATCGCCATTCGCATTGGTTTCAACTCCCACATCGAGGTCATATTCAAGCGTGAGCGTCGACGTGTTGCTCGCCGTCGAATTCCTATTTTTGATTGACGCCGCATCCTTCAAGTTACATGCGCTCTGGGCTCCGGGATCGGATGTGGAACTTGATTTCTCATTGTATTGGCTCATGAATGACGAACTGTTGAACTGATAATTCTCCGAGTTAATTGTCGCCTGATGATGGGCAATCATATGCTTCAACACGTCGGTCACATGCGCATCCAGCGAAACGTTGCCCAGCTCGAAGGAATCTGAATAGAATGTGTTTGCAAATGTTTCACTATTTGCTGAATCTTTATTCAAAGGGTCCTCTTCCAGGTCAACTCGTTCCTCTTTGATTGCGATTTCTGGGCAAGTCTGATTCATGGATTGGCTGTGGTTGGCTATCTTCGACGGGATGTGAAACTCATCGACAGCTCCCCAGTATTTGCGGGGTCTTTTGTTAGCCGACAACGGTCCTGGTAGTAATATGTTCTGTTGTTGTGGTCTCTTAACGCCGAAATCCAGCCCTGGCTCGTTTGCTTTGGGCTTCTCAGGAAGAATCGTTGAGTTTCCATAGAATTGCGACTTTGACATAAGAGGCAATTGAAAGACACTTTGGAAACCCGTCGACGCATGTGCAGGCAACCTCTTCTCACCTACAGATGCGTGTATTTGAATCATTGGAATATTGTTCTCCGGTGGATGGCAATTCGAATTTGCCAGCTTCATTGGGCCATTGTTGCTGGGAACGTATTCTTCATCAACTATCTCAGTCTTAATTTCGGGTGCGATGACTACTGACGGTGGAGTACTTACGTTTTGTGGTGTTTCATTCGATTCGGTGGTTGCAGGCATGGGTTTAAAACCGCTCATTGCCATGTTTTGAGCTTGACCCGGAGACTTTGGTATGCAGAACGCTGGGGGCGAATTCGGGTCGTACATGTCATCGGGAATTTTAAAAACTGTTGGTGGTGTCACCGACAATTTCTGTTCCACCGCTGGCTTTGTGTAAGCGGGCTTGTGAACTGCGGGGGCAGTCGCGGTTGATGTTGAAACTGTGCTGACTTTGGGGCTGTTTGCTTGATACTTCGAACTTGCGGATAGGGTAGTCGTTCCCGATTTGGTCTTGATGGTGATGCTTGACAACATCGGCGAGTTGCAGTTCGAAATTTGGTTTGTTATTATCCCGGACACGGTTGGCGAATTCGATGCCGGTGCTCGGACTTGTAATGGCTTTTGCTTTGTGGATATGGTTGTGTTTGCTGGCAACGAGGGAAACGATCTTACGTTGACGACATTTTGACTGGTTCCCGGTGAATTCGCCGATTTGACAACCGGCGGCTTGGGTTGAAGCGGTCTATAGTTCTGTGCGCGGACAAGACCGTCTTTTGCAATCGTTGCGGGTGAGAGTTGTTGAGCTCTAACGCTTGCAGCTGGTATTACCCGTCGATTCAAGTTTGTGCCAGGTGGTAGTCCCTTGATTATTTGCAGTGTCGATGGCTTATGCGAGATCACCGTTTTATCGGATGGGACTGCATTTCCCAGGGGCGCTGATGACGGCCCTCCGTATGGTCCGACATAGTCTCGATTCAAAATATGTGGTGTCAGGCCACCGTTGGGAGCAACAGGTTGGCTTAATTTCGTCCTCTTAGTAATTTGTACAGTCGGCGAGATCGACGCGGGCGGAATAATCGTAAATTTCTGGATTCCCACCGCAGAGACGGGAGATTTGCCATTGAGGACATGTGCAATGTTTCCCGATTCTGAAAGAGCGTTCAGACCCGACTTGAGACTGGCCGCTTTTTGTACGGCTGCTCTCATATTGTTATTTTTGGCTTTTTTGATAACTATACCGGTGACGCCGATAAAGAATTCATCTTGTATGTCGAGGAGGCGCGTCTGCACGCGGGTGTACTTCATGTAGAAATTGTTGAATTGCTGCATCTGAACTTTGCAAACCTTGCAAATGTAGTGCGGCAGGCCGTCTGACTCCGTGAACTGGAATGACAATAAGGAAACGTGTGGACACTTTGTGGTTGTGCTTGGGTTTTGGTGCAAGACAAATGGCGCGATCTATCTTGCCCCCAGCCATTGGGACAACTTCTTACCGTAATGTTTGTGGCATCGCTAAAGGCCTTCCGCAGCACTTCGTACTCATTGCAAAACAAATTAGCCAGAGGCGGATTATAGTTCTCACATATGCGGCATGCAACCCATTTGGCGCCAGCTTGTCCTACATTGACAATGATACAGACATTAGTGGACAATCAAATTAGTGACGAATGTGAAAATCTCACTTTTCATATCGCCCAAACAAGGCGCACACATTGATATGGCGGTGAATGAGGCCAGATGCGATGGCAGCATACTTTTCGCCAGCGGAGACCATTCACTCACTTTCAACTCAGTTAAGCCGGCCTGATTTACACGCAAACACAGATCGCAGAATATTTTCACGACCTTTTGACATGCGTCGCAGTATTTTTGAGTCAAATTACCTCTGATGATATTGTTGCATCTGCAGCACTTTATGGCCTTTTCCTGTGCAGCAAACGATTAGTGGATCTTAATCAATCGAAGAGTGGTTTACTTACCATGTCGCCATCAATCTCCATGGAGCCGCTTAGAGCCAGAGTTATGTCCTCCAGGGAGTCCGTAGGTTTGACCCCGAATATATTCAAAATTTTAACTTCATCTTGCAAGAAACTGTTCGTCTCATTTCTCCAGTTACTGTCTACCGGAAGTTTCAACAGACTTTTTCGCTTAGAATCGATTACAGATTGCTTTAGATCACACCAATACTGCAGAGATAAAGTAAGGGTGACTACACAATCGAATGGAAACAAGGGGCAGTCAAGCAACCAACCTTTTGCCACTTAATCATCGGCATATTCACTCGGGCATTGATCGAGTTCAGTTTCAGTGATATTTGCAACCAGATTTTCTGTTTCTGTTCGAGGGAAACGTAAACACACAAGAGCTCTGTGCGATTCACTTCCAACTGCCTGACGAGCACTTCTTTTTGCAGCGTTATCGGCTCGGGGTAAATGAATGGCGGTTTCTCCTTCACCTACAGATGAGCACGAATAAATGCGATATGCACACGAGCCGATAATGTCACACTTACCAGTTGACCATATGTCAAAGGGGTCTTGGGTCCCATCTTCAACATCGAATAATAGTGGTGCCATGTTATCGAACTGCACTTATCCTCCTCCTTCAGCTGTTTATTCAAACACAAGAAGATCTGCAACAGTGTGTACCACTTGTTTATGCATTCCACAACTGAAAAGGGTCAAACAATAGATCAGTTTCATTCGCCGGGCTGAATAAACCATCTGTGTACTTGGCTTCTTAAGAGAATTGGACAGCTTAGCCCAGGCGACGCTGTTCTGTCGCATGTTATTGTAGTCCGAATGGGTTGTATCGTAGATACAGGGAAAAAACTTCACCATTGATATCAGTTTGGATTCAAATTTAACATCTTCTTGGGCGCCTATTTCGGCAGGCTTTCCAGCAAAAATTATTGCCATTTTGATGGAATTTGAAAATTGATACAACAAAAAAAAAAAATCACAAACAATAAAATGTATAAAAGTTCTTCGGCTTTCGGGAAAAAATATATGAAACTAGGGACAAATTGACTATGTGGAACAATTGACAGATGTCAATGGATGAGAAAATGGCCACGGACGATAGTGACGTCAGCAACGCAAGGAACGTCATGGAAATGAAGATGGACGACAGGGATGTTACAGCTGCAGCAGTCGTTAGTCCCTAGATATTATGGCTCGGGGAGGTTCTGCGTGGTGTCGAAATTATTTCTAAGGCACGTTAGGACACATTTTGAAAAAAATATTTCGAAGAATATTTTTTGTGATGGAGTGATGATTTGAGTGATGGAATGTCAAATGGAAAATCTGAGAAGTCGTTTGCTCTGCAATAAGTCACCTAAATGGATGGTGGGAGCTACAGCAAGCATTTTCTTCTTTTTCTAGTCGTATAGGGATCAGCATTAGTATCAGAAGTGTCCAATTTATCAAAAAATAGCGAAGATGTTTCTGATCATGCTGAGAGAACAAACTCGTATGTCCCCTTTTTGGTGTATTTTGATTTTTATTCGCCAAAAAAAACGATGGCTCTAGACTTGTAAGTCAAGGAGAGTGGGGGAGAACAGACAGAGTATGCCTAGAATGGCTTGGTTCCGAAGAACTTCTCCTAGCCCTTAGAACAACGCCACAAGGTATGGCCATTAACGTGGCGCACAGAAATTGAGTTAAGTCCAACATATCTGACAACGGGGAATGAGTTTAAAGAACTGTCCTAAAAAGTCCTAAAGTCAATTTCGGTCCGACCTTCATTAGATGCAAATTAAGCCAAATAGAAAATGGCGAACAAGAAAGAGCAGGAACATGTGTCAGAAATTCTGGTTTGCCACCTCATTTTTGTTTTCTCTTTTTAATTTAAGTCTTAAGTCGTGTCTGTAAACTGGAATTCTGCTAGCACTCACAATTGCAGACATTTGTCAAGTGTGTCACTGTATAATTTTTGACACTTTGGGCGTGTGTCATTTAAGTCAAAAATCTGGCCTGAATGGCTCCCTCTAGGTTATGTGCATCAATTGCGCCAAAAGTCTGTCTGAATATTTTCTGAAGAGCAATTTGTACTTTATGTGGAAACGTCAAATTTTTGACGTCATTTAGCCAGACGCGACCTAAAATGACTTCGGTGCTCTTTCCAACTGAATGATCCACTCCAACCACGCTAGAATTTTAATGATACCCGAAATACCACGGAACAGACCGATACGAGGACGATCCTGTTCTTACCCCATTTTAATTTCGTTCCGATCGGAACGAAACACATCTCTGTTAACAAACACTGCGAAAATCCAGAAACTTCTTGTATTGGTATGTGGACTTTGAACAACTCTCTTCTTGCTAATTAATTCAATTAACATCTGGAAAAAAATACGATAATGCTGATAATTTCGTTTCAATGAAGTCCAGGCACTCAGTCTAGTTCCATTTCCATGCATTCCTTATTGAAATTTACTTTTTGGAGAACCTTTACGGCACACTTCAACTTCAAGATTAGTCAAAGATCAGACACAATTGTAGTAAAGAGATATTCATCTTCCTCGTCTCCTCCCCCTTGATTTCATTGGACAGTTGTTCGTATAACATTTTCACAGACGGGTGATTGTGAATACGAGTGATCTTCAGAGCAACAACAAGCCTAAAGAAGTGTGCCTAAAAATTAAGTAGTATGCGCAAATAGTAAAGCAAAATCTGAGCTAGGCAAGGGGTTTAGTCGAATAACTCGGTGCTCATGGTTTCTGTCAAGGATGATCCACATAAATGAGGCATTCACGTGAAATTTCGACTTCAACCTCTTCAAAGATGATGTCGGAAACCACATGCATATTGCCACACATTCCACCACTCCCCCGACAGCTAAACAAATGCATAAAAACCAAACAAAAAAATGTCTGTAAATTGATTAAAATTTATTTCGAACCACTTTCAAGATCTTATCTGTATAGCTGTATACATTCTGATCAAAGTTATCGGTTAGTCAAAAGTAAGCGGTCACTGGTCAGATTGTTCATCTTCATCGTCTGGATTGTTGGTGTTCAACGAATAGACGTCTCCTATTTGCAAGAAACTGCTCTCAGTCCTAAACGATCTCTCGACAACACGATCGATCAGCGAGGACTGCTGCAGATGTCCTATGTCGGAGGTTTGTTTCTGACTTACTTCCGCTTCTTCAATTATATCATAATCATCATCGTCATCGGGCAAAAGTGTCTCGTGCAATGCGATATCTGTGTGCAATCGCATCTCGGTACTCTGTACTACATCAGGTAGAAACATACAGTTTGGCGATTTTGTTTCAATCGAATCATTCCGCAACTGGGATGCACTCGTGCCGCATGAAGATGAATCGTCTCCAATTAGTATTATGCCTGCTACCGGGGATGCGTTCGAAGGAGATTTTTCTATGTTTTCTTGAATATTTTCATCCGATGTATTCACTTCAATGGAGGTGTGGTCTACGTCCATTTTTTCTGCTTCCACGGGGCTTGTGGGTGGATCCACGACAGGCTCTGTCACCCCATCCTTTAGATGTACGTCTTCCGTTTTAATTTCAATTTTGACTTCTTCCGCGGGTTCGGAAGGGACAGGTTGATCAAGGATACATTTCATTAACAAGTCTCCGAGAAGTTTCTTATTCTTCTTGGGCATCGTTGGTTTCGAATATGGAAGTGTAGATTGCTGTGACGATCTGGTGACTCTTGTAATAGGTTTCAAAGGTGGCATTGTAGGTTGCAGTGAAGATCTGGTAAACCTTGTGCTAACTTTAGCAGTTTGGTCTAAAGATCTAGTTGCCCTTGTGGTGGGTTTCGAAGCAGTCATCACCGATTGTTCTGCAGCTCTGGTCGATCTTCTGCCAGACTTCGAAGACGACACTACGTGTTCATCGGAAGATCTGGTCACTCTTGCACTAGGTTTTGGGTCTGGCACCACAGACTGCTCTGAGGATCCGATCAGGGTTATGCTAAGTTCCGAAGATGGTTCCGATGATGGTTCCGAAGATGGTGTTGCGGACTGTTCTGCAGATCTGGTCTCTTCTGTTTTCGGTTTCGAAGACGGCATTGCAGACTTATCTGGTAACCTGATTACACTCACTTCTTCGGATTTAAGGATGTTTCTACCCGAATCTGAACTCTTACTCGGACCACTGGGCGCGATGTCATGCCCTTTGCTGGTTCTATCGGCCAATGTGGATGTTGTTGTGGTTTGTGGGAGATGCTTATACCTTTCTTCGTTCGGTTCACTCTGTGAATCTTTTAGATCTATGATCTGCACGTTGTTGCCCAGAGGTTGAGTTGGTTTTACAATCACCACTGGTTCTGTTTGTATATCGATAACTATTATGGTCGATTCCTTACTGAGTTCCAGATCACGGACAATTTTTTCTTGATCGGTCAATCTGCCGAGCGTGGATTTTGAACTCGGCTGCTTGCAAATTATATTTGAAGTAGTCACATCCGGAATGGAATTATGCTGTGATTGATTTTGTCTTGCTGTGGACAGTTTCTCCTCTGCTTCCGGCTTAATTGTGAGAAGAGAGTCCCGAGAATCCCCACTGGCGGTGGCAGCGTCTGGCTCCGGTTCTACGCCATCTGCAAAATGAGCAGATTCAGTTTGCGTCTCAGTGCTAGAAGAGTTCGAAAGCAGTGAAGCTCTGCCAGAGGCAGGAAGGTCTATATTTGAATCGCATTCCATGGAGGTCGTTGGCTCTGAATCTTCGTGTCCTTCCAAAGCTATTTCTGCACTTGTTTTCTCCGTCTTTTCCGTCTGCTCAGCATTATTTTCTTCACAATTTGTGCGCCCATCAGGTTTCTTTCTTAGATTTTTATACGTTTTACATGGTTTCCGAACGACTGGCGACTGACTTCTCGTTCGTTTATTGCAACTTCTTTTCGTCAGTGTCACCGGATAGACGGACCTCGGTCCTGACAATTGAATGGGCGATTCTTTGCCTTTGGACAGTTGTGAAGTGGGTGCGTCTATTGGAGTCACTTTTGCGTTTTCCTCGGAATGAGTTTGTGATGCATCATCGAAACTTTCGTCGCTTTCATTCAACAACGTTTTATACTTATCAGCGTTTCCAGAAGTTTTGTCATTCGTCGCTAGAAACTGCTCTATTTCGGTTTGAGATCGATGTCTTTTTGACTGTCTCTGTGGATTTTCTACGGGTTCTGATGCCAACAATTTGCCCGAACTAGACCAGTCTTCGCCGATTAAACATTTCTCCTGAATCTTCTGCAACTTGGCCTGTGTGTTGGAGAAAGTTACATAGAATCGAATGAAGTCCACAAACTCGTCGTGGCACTTGATGCAGATAAAACAAGGCAATCCGTCAGCTAAGCTAAACTGAAAAGAGAAAGAAGAAGAGTGATATGGTTTCACTCTTTTAATCGCATGTAATTCATACAACTCACCGTGCATCCGATTGCCGTATGAAAGATTCGCTTTAGTCGTGTGTACGACCCATTCATGAGGTTCTCCAGTGGATGATTGCTTTCACCGCAAACCCGACAAGCTCTCCACTGACGCGCACCGCGCACTGCAAACGGAGAAGAGGAGGAACAAAGCTGTAATGCTGAATGCAAGTGGATTAGAGCTTCAACTTACATTTTAAACTCGTGTGACAACGAGAACAGATAGTAATTGATTCCTTGTAACGCAATGCTTTCGGAATCAACTTTCTTGCAATATCCCTCCACGCTGTTATGATTAACGAACAGGATCCCTTATTTTTCAGACATATTTGACAGTTGAGTCTGTTGCGCTTCTTGACACATCCTTTGCAGACACCCTCCGTTAATTCAGACTCGGTTGCTGACGAACAGTTTATGCACACTGAATCACCCTGTTGAGAGAAACTTTATTTTGAGATCGTTTATGCTATGTCCAGAGGGAGGCAGGAGGGAAATCAATGAAATGAAACATCGGAAGGAGAACACTTCTGTTGATCCTGAATCTTGTTTCTTTCAAGACGTTTCATACTCACCGCATTCTCACCGAACTCATAGGCCAACGACAACTTTTCTTTAGCGTCAGCAGCTGAAGCTATTCCGTGAACAGCAAAAACACGAATATGCTCTCGCGACAATTTGTAGTCTACGATAAGAAAGTGAGAAGAAATTCGTTTGCTGTTCAGTGATGTAAACCAAACAAAAAAAACACCTACCTTTAGTGTCGAGCAAACTGAGGAGTTGCTGCTTGAGTTCCCACCAAACCTAGATCGATGCGAGAAGAAATATATTGATAAACTCTCACGTCAGACAAATAAACACAAGCACCAAACTCTTACCATTTGCCAACCAATAACACATCGTTGCGGAATGGGAAACTTTTCGTTTAAACACGTCGCTATATCCATCCAGAGTTCTTGACGACGCAAGCAACCGGTGGAGCGCTCCATAAGCTCACATTTTGTAAGTTCTATCTGCTGAATCAACAGCCACCGTTCCGCAGATTCCCTTGACGAACTCTTTTGAGTCACAGCCTTCAGGGTGAGCTGAAAGACGACAAATACATTGACTACGCTTCACAAATGGTAAACAATCCCTCCACATACCAGCTCCGTATAGCTCTGGGCCAGTTTCGTTTGAATTTTCTGAAACCATGCATAGTGACCCCACTGCGAGCAGCACCAATCATAACCATACTTCGTTTCCAGCCGAGAGAAATGCAAGAATACCTGAAATAGGAAATGCCATTTGTCCACGCACTCAGCGACTGAAAGGGGAACCGATTATTGTCCATTTCGGAGAAGTTTAATTCACAAATCAATCTTACTTGGCCTCTGCACGGTTCGGGCAACTTTTAACCAAGAACTGTCATTCCGCAGTTTACATCCGTAACGCAGATGAGTTTTATTGTAAATACACTCAAATTGTGAAACAGCAAGTAGAAGTTTTTCCTCAAACTCTTGATCGGAATTGTTGGGTGGTCTCTTGTCGTTCGATGAGTCCATTTTTAAAACAATAATATAAAAAAAAAATTAAAACTTGTATACATTTTACACCAAATACTGCGAACGGTTGCAGTAGAAATTTGTTTGCACATTAGGGAACGATACGGCCGGGGAAACTTGACAGCTCGATGCTGTACGCGTGGGAACAAGTTGGAAGGTGCACTCAATTCGATTATATAATGGATGCGTACGGTGACCAACGAAATTAAATTATATTTAAAAATCAATTTGAAATGCGTAGATTTGTTCCATAATTCTTTAGGATCATGCACAATTGAAGGTCTTGTCGGTTTCAAAGGGATTTCCTTTTCAGAAATGTAAAATTCATTTTTTATTTGTTTCGACAACTTTCAATGAAAACCGAATTTTGTATCTTCAACTTCATGGATAGCTGGCAAGTCGCTGTATGAGCCGAAAGAAAGTATCTACATTTGATTTCCTCTCTTTTGATGAACATATTTGATTTCTGGTGTCAGTTCAGGCAGGAATAGACCTGAAACCACGAAAAGTCTGTCCACCAGCTCGTCGTCGTTGATAGAGGTGTTTTCAACGTGCACGCACTATTGTAGAAGAGCGCCTTTACCTTACGAACACACCTGCCCACGTGAAAAAGGTGTATTTTTCCGTACCAGGATTGATCCCGTCGCGATCAACGAAGGGGAAAGGTGCGACCAACAAACAGACCAGGGATGGTTCGAATCGAGACGAACTCTCACAATATCTACATACAATCAAACACATATCGCTCGTTTCATATAGTATTTCAAAAGTATTTATTTTTGTGGTACGAAAGAGCATTCAAGCTGTTTACAGATAATGTAAGCTTTTAAGCCATTTTATTGGCAACAGCCAGCTGCAGCGATTGAATTTGATTCGACCACTTATCCTTGGCACTGTAGCGTGCTGCACAGCTATTCTCCTTATCCAACTGCAGGACCTGATTCACCTGATCGATTCTTCCCTGAATTGTACTGAAATGACAAAACACGTCACACATCACACGATATCCGAGCAGATGAAGCAGCCAAACATACTTATCTAAGATGCATGAGACGAGCAAACTCTCCACTTCGGCTGGTTCAATGTTGAGGGCGTTCGCAATGAACGGAATTGCAATATTCTTGTACGGCCGGATCAATTTAATCAAAACTTGCGTACGAATATTCCTCAGCAAATCCTCAATGTGCTCCCGAATAAATGGATCCGCCATGATGTTGTTGCGATTGATCCTCAGAATCGATTCGAACTCATTGATGTCGTTGTTCTGATAGGAGACAACCAGATTGGTCATGGCTAGAATTTCCGGATCGTTCTTGTAGGGTTTCGCTTCCTGAGAGTCGAATGGATTAATGCCAGATTTCATCAGCCTAAAAGTGAAGCATGGATTAGGAGATACAGAGGAAAGACTGGTGGAGACAATGAGAGGCTCACATATTAGCCAAGACTAGATATTTGAGACAAGTGGTCCGCCTAGGCGAACCGGATTCATCGTAGTTCTTGAATGCTTCAAAGAAATCGGTGTGCGCCTTCTCGAATTCACCTTCGCGCAAATGCATTTTTCCACCACACTCTCGGATCACTCCCATGATGAGTGGATGGGGGATGGCCGATTTTATGTGCAAAGATTGCTCGTAGAGTGCCTTCAGCTTTTTGTTATTCTTCTGAACCGTGTACATTTGAATTTCCAACGCGTAGATCTCGAGCAGTTGGGTGCCCTTCTTTAAGTCGTCCTCACCATCGTCTGTCTGCAATAGGAAATAGTCGATGGGTTATGCTTGCTCAAGGGAATGTGCTCACTTTAGGATTGACTACCTGACACGACTGGTGCAGTTGTTTCAATATCTTTTGCAATTTACTGAAATCACTGCGATCAAAATACAATTTGCCAAGTTTTGTATTTGTCTTGAACCACAGCCGGTCATTTTTTGCATCCTTCAGCGCGTCCAGGGTAGTTTCGTAGAAATTCTGCAGTAGCTCCATCTGCAAAGGCACAACAATTGATAATTAGACTTCTGCTGGTGTTTTCGTTGAATACTTACGTTTTTCGATGTGGAAATGTAGTCCAAAATGGAGTTTATCGACTTCTCCGAGTGGTTTCTGGTCACAGCACTTTTGATGTATGTCAACAACTGCTTATATCGCACCATCATCTCGTCGTAATTGTTCTGGAAGACGCACAGTACAGATCGACTGACTAGGTGGAGGGTAATCATAATGCACACATACCAATTTAAAGTTTATTTTGATCATTTGCTTGAGTGCCTTGAATCCCCATTCTCCCTTCTCGCCATTTTCTAGATCTAATACTTTTTGAAACGATGCCAGTGCCGCCTTCGGTTCGTCCTCCTTCAATGCCTTGCTGTTGTAGTATTGATTTTCAAGATCAACATCGGGCTCCGAGTTACTATCCTCAGAGTATTCCTGCAAGTGCATAGATGAGCTTCAAAACGAATTCTTTGTGGCCGCACATCTTCTCACTTACCAATCCATAATCCTCATCATCTTCGCACATAAAATCATCATCGTTGTCCGACATGGTGTCTGTTTGAAAAGAATACGCGAACTTCGAAAATGATTATCTTGGTCTTTGTTTTCTTCTTTTTATTCGGCTGCGAAATTGATGAGAATCACTCTTGTTAAGGTTTTTTGCGAGATGGAAAAAAAAACGCCGCAACAAACAAAAACCCTATGCAGGCAATTTGACAGTTGACAGAAAATTTTGTGGCACTGTCATAATTGGTCGTAGGTTTCACATGCAGGTGGCGCTTGCTGAGCGGATGGCAAATTTGTCAGCGGAATATCCGTCGCGAGGAGTGATTTGAAATCTTTTCTTCGTTTTAATTTAATCACAGTCGTTAAAGTGGCCTAGTCTTTTTCTAATTATTCCTGAGCAATTGCATCGCGACCGTCGGACTCTACTTTGTGCCACAGGAAACCTTGTGGATTCAAAAAACCTGTTGGTCTTCTCAACACTCGAACATTTTTAGACACAACACCGCAGTGTGTGTCCCCAATCAAATTCCACTCGTTACGCGTCTCTCCTTGCAGCTCATTTAATCTGATTTGTCAATCTAGTGGACACTATGATCAAAGGTATGACAACACAATAATCTTTCCACCGCTTTATGAAGCCTCCCGTGGTATCTCCTTCGATTAATCTTGTCAAAGTGTCAGCGTTTTGCTATTATCTTTGCAGCCCCTGTTCTGAAGTCAAGAATGCTAGATCGATGGTCTTGTCACTGACATAACTGTATTCTTTATTCTCCAAGAGTGTGGCTGCTGATTGCGAATGAATGAACGAAAAGAAACGAATCTATGAATCTTATCTGCGTTGGACGACCTCAGTTTTGGTGCGGTCAGTGACACACTTGGGACTAAGCACGCTTCTCCGAATTCCATTTGATCTGAGGTTTACTTTACCATTCACAAGAAAGAAAAAACCACAAGTTAGTCAAAATTTCCATTTTATTCTACAGTTAGAGTATAGTTTTAAAAAAAAGTAGACATTGAATTGAACAGTTAACCGATCTTTTTGTAAAAATTAAAAATCAACACACAGTATTGCTTTTCCATTTGTATGGGGGAGGGGTCTGTTCACAGACTACACATAGTGACAGGAACATTCGATGAATTTTTTTTTGTTTATTTAAGCCTAGAATCTGTTGAAGGGAATCCATCCATTTTCGGTTGGTTTCTTTTTCTTTTCTTTTTTTTCAAAATTTGCATGCAAAACATGTGAATTTGTAGCGGAGTTGATAGCACTGCCCTCAAATCAGGACAATTGATGGGCAAATGTCAGGCTGATGTTGAGCTATCTGAAAGTTCCAAGAATAATAAAATTCACTGAGAACTCGTCTTAGTACTGGTATTAGATTTACCGGCACTATTCACCCAAGACATGCGCCTCTTAACGTCTTGCGTTGTATTGTATCCGCCACAGTGGATGCACTTGAGACCGACAAAGTGAAACTTTGTCTTACATGTCTGCATAAAAATAAAGAAAATAATTCAGTTACATCAGATTAGAAATGCGTCTGCAGACCACTTACCTCATGACAATCATTGCAAAAGATGTAAACCCTTTGGTTTTCATATTTCTTTGGCACACCCATCAGTAACGCCTGAGCGTCCAAGTACTCCCACATCTTGGTCATGTCCAGCAGCGATGTCTGACACGTCGGGCAGACATAATGGCCCGAGGCGAGCAGTTGATCAAAGCACATCTTGTGCAGCAGATGTCCACACTCTGGAATGTGACACGGTATTCGGGACGTGTGTATGGCACCAAGGCAGACGGGACAATTCGATCGTGATATATTCTCCACACACTGGAAAAGTTCTATACAACTTTAGCATTTACTTAAATTGAGTTCAACGAGAGGACCTACTCTGTGTCCTTCGATCTTCAGCTCGATGGGCAGGCACATGTTGCAGACTTCGCAGTGAAAGAAATTGTCACGTCCTCCGATACGGCAGATGCCACAATCATCACAGTGATACTGGTCCTTATCCTCATCATCGAACAGATTGCATATCAGGCACGTGTACTGAAAGCAGATATTTTATGATTCTTTTGTGTGGTTTGGGAGAATTACGGTGGTTACCTTTCCGAAGCGCACGCCGCAGTTCTCGCACTGCTCCTGGACCCGTTGCCTGGTGTTGCATTCAAAGCAAATCAGTTCGGTTAGGGTCTTCCTGTCAAAGTGGTGGGTTTCATTCTCATCGTGACAATACCGGCATTTGTAGAATTTGTTGCAGCACGGTGTCTGAAATGAGAAAGGCGGCTAAATGAGTTAAGAAATGTCAAGAAAAGAAAGAAACAAAGGAGTGCGCTTGAACTCTGGTGCTTTAAGACATCCAAGAGGATCGTGGCATCTTGGTTCACCTCAGATTCAGGTTCTAAATTATTAAATTATACGGAAAAAAACAAAATTCAGTCAATTTTCGATTCCAAGACCAGATTCTGAAGGTCTTCGTTAGAATCCAGATGCTGGTCCACTGGTTCCTTCTCCTCTCAGTATCATTCATAAACCGAACCTCGATCAATTTACACCCCTGAAGCGGGTTTACTAATTCTCTCTAATTGTCCTAACTAATTGAATTAGTGACAGTGACTGCGTCTAACGCCAGCGGTATTTCCAAGGTGTCAAAGCATTACCCAAGGAGACGACACCAGTTCTACGGCTCGAAAGAGCAAAAAACGTCGTTGATCCAAATACGCTACACGACCAAACGATGTCTGGAATTGGGCAACGATGAATACTAATTAACTTGATTGAACAAAAAGTGACCTTCCGAAAACTAGAATTTCCTTAAGGCATTTACCTTTTGCTGTTCTTGCGGTTGAGACAAGTTGTTCAGACCAAGTTGGTGGTTCAGCGCATCACTGAATATTTGATTAACTGGCCCAACACAACTGGTGATCTGACATGCTTTCTATTCCCTGAATTGGCGATGAAATGAAAATGAAAAATAAAACATCTGAATTCAAGCATCAATTAACATCCGGTTTGGACCAGTTACCGATTCCCTGTCCATACTGTACTCGATTCAGATCACAATCGAGGGGAATTTCCTTGCGACACAACGAATGGTAGACAGAGCGAGAGAGTGAGAATGAGAGAAACCGCAATTCATTCAACTTGAACTGGATAACTAATGAGGCGCTGAATATGATTATCGTACTTCGCAAGCGGCGCTTGTCGTCTTCCTCAGAAGCATGCCAGAATTATCATTTAAATTGATCGAGTAGGCAGAGAGTTTGCGCGGTGAGACGACTGGTCTTGAATCCGTGTATGTTTGTTTTTTCTTTGCGCTTTTATGTGAATTTGATGTAAATTATCACGCTATTAGTAGACGACTTTGTTTCGATAAAATACCAGTCAGAGTTTCCTAGATGGAAATATATTGAATTCTCCTCTCCTCCCCCCTCCACCCTTGGTTGTGGTGAAATGCGAAAGTTGAAACTGATAAATTCAATTGAGGGCCTTTGCGAGATTGCATTATGAGACGTTTGAATGAGACAAATTAGGTTTTGAGCAGCTGCAAGCACTTTGTCACTTAAAACTTGGTAGCATGGCAATAATCAGGACTTGGTCTGTTGTTATCGACTAGTTGGGTAAACTTAAGCAATCTAGCGAGTGTACAGGAATGGTGTAATAGAGAATTTGCTCCGTTTCGTTAAGTTTCCTTCATTTGTACTTACTTAAGTGGGAGCGAAATAAACCATAAATGACGTTCAGAATTTTCTTTCGCAAGTCTATCCGATGAACAGATGAACTAATCAGTTCGTCTACTGTCCTGTCGTGTCTAAGATGTCCTGGCTAAGATGGAACGTGATATCCGCCCGCGATGTTTGCATTTTCACTGATAGCCAAGCAGCAGTTAAATCCGTGGCATCGTTCTCTATAAACTCGAAATTAGTAATTGACTGCCGCTCATCTCTTAACGAGATATCCGAACAGTTCAACATTCGCCTGTCCTGGGTGCCAGGCCATAGAGACATCCTGGGAAGCTGCTGAACTCGCGCTACTAGACTGCCAGTTGATAGTTTCTCCCTTGGAACATAGGTACACCTATTACTACCTTCAGGTTACAGCGCAATAGTCTCTACGCAAAGAAAATCAACACTAAATGGTTGACAGTCGTCGAATCTCAAAACAAATCTGGCCTAACTTTAATCAAGCGATCTAATCTCCCTAAAGAGATCCAAAATTAGCACTGCAGTGGGAACATTGACACGGGGACAGTGCCTACTAGGCCTTCACGCAAAAAGACACAGTCCATTTTCCAACGACTTCTGCAAAAGCTGCCTAGACGAAGTAGAGGAGGAAGAAACCCAGCACCTTCTTTGCAGTTGTCCTGCTCTTGCCTCAATCAGGAAAGCCACCATAGGCTCCTACTTCTTCGACAGTCTAAACGACCTCAGCAAAATACCAGTCATAGCACTAGTCAAATTTGCTGAGAAAACCAACTGGCTGTCATAAACCCCTTTAAACTTTCTTTCTTTCTGTCTGAACATCCACGTGGCGGTGCAATGGTCCTACTATGGCCTAACTGGATTAATGCCACTACCTCCCTACCTACTATCCGATCATTGAATACCAGATACTAGCACTTTTCGTTCGGTTCTGACATACATAAGCTTCAGTTTAAGTCAATAGCTTCCTTCCTTTATTGAGTTAGAAATAAAGTCTGCTCTGGATTTGTCTGCGATTTTGGAACTTTCACAGAAGACTAACCATCTACCTTCGGAGTTGATCATGAATGATTTTGTCTTAAATAAGTGCCACGAATGACAGCCATGTGACATTTGCCATCAACACTGCGTCACTGCCTTCAGTCGATAGTTGATGTTTAGCTCGCACTTTGGTGCAGAACAAAGCTGATGTGATTACAGATTCTAATCTAGTCATTCATTCACTTCGCATTTAGTGGGCGAACAATACAATAGTGTCCAACTCATTAATGGGGGGGCCTCCCACGGCTGTCCATTATCAATGTGATTGAATAAGCTGACTGACTAGTTCCCAGAAGGTTAACTAAATGCTCAAATACACTCGTGTTTTCTGTTAGAAATATATGTGGACACGGGTGAAAGAAGATATGGTTGCTATTGTCACCGAAGGTAGAAGTTTAGAAGTCTTTTCTTCCGTTTTCATAGTCGGAAGTGTGTTCAAATCACACCTGTCATGGTTTCCGGTTGACATTTCTCATTTTGTTTGGTTTTTAGCGGTCTCCAATGCCAGTCCAAAATCCACTCAGACAGTCTCATTTAGCGCCTTAATGTGCAAATCATCTTTCAGTGTCTGTTGGATATTTCCAGACCAAAATTCACTTCGATACAAGACTGAGAATGCCCGCAACGTCAAACTCTTGGCAGTTGGTAAACGATAGTCACTTTTCTTGCTGTCCTCTCTTAAAAGCCTCGCTGTTGTAAATGCCAATTTAAAGTGACAGATGCTGACAGCCTTGAAATGAAGTGTAATTTTACAATCAATCATTGACTCGGTTCCCTCTCCCACGGAACACATTCAAATCTATTCTAAAGCAGTTAAAATAATCTGGTACAAGGTGATAATTGTTGTCACCCAGATAAATTAAAGAAGAAACAAACAAAAAAAAAAAGCTGTTCCTACTCAATGTCGTCACCCGGCCAGCCTGTCATTCTCCAACGAAATGTGGAACTCACTCTCACGAAATTGCCAATGGTCCACACGTCGCGGTCGCCGTCGTATTGAAACATCCATTTATCACTCATTATTCGAAGACGAAATCTGTCAATTAACTCACGTATGTAGCTTTGTCGAAATTTTATTTGACTTCCATCAGATGGATGTAAATGAGAGTAAGTCTCTCCGCCACCATTTTTGATGTTTTCGATCTTCGAAGTGTTTGTCGAGACAATTAATTCGTAAGTATTTGCCATAGTTGTGGCTTGTGGGTAATAGAGACATTTGTAGGCTGGCAGCTTTGACAGCCCCAGTCTGAAGCACGCTCCACTCGGTTGCGGACAAGTTGTTTAAACAAAACCGCCACAAGTACACGTAGTATTTTCGAAGAAGTTAGCAAGGTGTCGAGAACACGCTTAGCGTAAACTATATTTAGCCGCCAAGTGTAAACAGGGTTATGGCAATTAGTACGGAACGCCTGCATTTTGACATGTTTCACTTGTTTGCTGTTCGCTTTTGTACGGATCTCACGACATACACACTAAGAACCAGTTCAAGTCTTGCGAATTTGCTTTTCAAATTAACTACTGCAGTACCAGGAGAGATCGTGATTGATGGATACTGACGAGGCTAGCAAACAAACATGGTCATGTAATGCGAGAAGGCACAACTGGTGGTGAAGGGCGACTGAAGGAATTCGTTGAGGTCTCAGCAGTTAGCACTTGTTGAGGGTTTGTTGTGCACTCATTATTCTCCACGTGGGGAAATGAAAAGCTGAAAGGGGCTTGCCTTTGCTGGCGATGCAGTGAGGCTTAAGCGGGTGATGGTCTTCTGTCTGGCATCATGACTGTCTTTAAGGCTGCCACTGTGCTGTTTTTTTCGACTTGAATCAGCTGAAATACAGCTAAAGACCTAATTTAAAAGTTTAATTTCGCAACATGACAAAGCAAATTGCTTCCCCCGAAAAAAAAATAACCTTCCAGCACACAGCCGTCTTTCAGCGATTTATGGCAAGAACCACTTTAAATTTGAAGTCTCGACAGTAAGTCGTGCATGCAACAACGCTCTCTCTCTCTCTCTCTCTCTCACACACACACATACGAGAGACAAGGATTCCAATCCAGCAACCAACAAGCTATCAATCTGTGACAAGTTCTAATGAGAGACGCATGCCGTCAGACATCTCGTTTTACAACTCTTCGACTGGTAGACATTTCTCACACCTTCAGTCGTGACCCAAATCTAATTATGGACCTGACAAGTCATACACTAATGGAACGCAATAAACAGATTATTTGACAGTCGCTGCCCGAAGCGACAGCATCAAGAGAAAACAAATTGCCGTTCACTCCTCCGCCGAATCCATTTCGAAGCGATTGCATTCTAAAATCCAATTCCAAGTGTTTAGCATAACAATAACGAGAGCAGAGCAAGTGCGAACGTCGCAGACTATCTGATGTCAGATCGATCAAAAGACTTCAAATCAGATATCGCATCGTTGGTGGGTAGCCTTGTGGAGCCCGCAACAACGCAGGAGTGGCGGAGTGGGGCGGACGATCGCAAGTGAACCAGATGCCCTCGAGAATCGAATGCAGTTTCAATGAGCATCAATCGATTAAAAGTGAACGAAACTGGATTTATATGATTTATGTTGAGCCTGTTGCCGCTTGTGGGTCGACTGCTCCTCCACTGAATTCACGCGTTTGATTGAATGCATCTGTGAGTGACTAATGGGGTTTGCATTGAAACGGGGATTAGGGTATCTTGTCTTAGGATTGCTTGACTGGCTGTCTGAAGTGGGTTTTATTGCCACTCTAACAGAGAGTGTGTTTGATGGGGGTTACAGCCTACAGGTGGCTGCTTTGCTGTAGTTGCTTGGGGTGAGGCAGACTCCATCGGTGGCCTTCAACAATTTAATTTCTCATGAGAATTTGATTGATTCGTTGAATTGCTCAATGGAACTTTTTTTTTCTTTGAAGCAAACAAATTGATTCGAAAGGCGACTAAATCATGATGAAACTAACTTTGTGCTTCTGGGAACGTACGCACAAGTACGCTTCGCTCTCAATCAAGTACACATGAGTTAACGAAACTCAACGAAACTGGTTTGTGATTATTTAAATCAGCTACACTGAAATCTAAGTTGACACCCTCTCATCAGTGTCAACTTTAATCCATTTTTAATCCATCTCCAACCTAAACGAATGTCAAAATCCAACATGTTTGGCTCCCACAAGGTTGACACATATGCCCAAACATCATAAAAACGCGATGGCGCAACGGTAGCACAACAAATGTTTTCCTTTTTTCTCTAATTCCTCTTCAATTAGATGGAAAAGCAATTTGCAAACACGCCCATTAGAGTAGATTCTATTATATTTGCCAAGAGCTTACACTCATATCTCCCGGGTTTGTTCAGTAAATCAATTAGGCATACCTTTGCTCGGCGCTCTAAGTGGACAGGGAATCTGCGCAACATGGAAGGGTATAGCATTACGAGGGAAAATCCCTTGGCTTTTTGGAACGCATAAACTCTTAAGCACTTCGGACTCGCCTTGAAACTGAGTCACGCTCTCGGCTGGGCGCCTTGTCACGCCTGCCATCGTGACCCAATTGAATTTTTGTTAAACACTGTAGTGATGCTTATTGATTGAGCTCAGGCGAACATCTACCTCTTCGTGTTTCACCGTCCTTCACCATCGCCCATCTTTGCGACGCATTGCCTCATTGCTTGCGTCGTATCGTGTGCTTTTGGTGGCGTCGCAACTTTATGGGATCACGTTTATTTAAATAAACCTACTCGCTGAGCATTTAGATTAACTTCTTGTCATTTTAATGTACGCATACACTGCCACTGCCAGCAGGTACCTAATTGTAGGAGAGTTTAACGCGACCTCGGTCGGAATTTTAAATGGGAGGCGATACATTGTACCGTTGTTTAGTACACGTCACGTTTTGCAGATAAAGTTTTACTTTCAACAAATTGCTGTGCGCAGCTTTCCCTGTGAGCCAAAGCGATAGATAACCGATGTGTGGCGAGACAGAGACAAGAGAGAGATGGTGAAATGAGATTTGGCGGAAGGGTCAATGAATGGAGTCGACGGTAGATTGCAGGAAATGATATTCTTTTCAGACTAATTCAGGCTATAACTGTGTCGCGTTGCTAATGAAGTGGCGGAGGGGAGCATCAGACTAATAGTCAAGATGTCTTCGGTTACGATGGTGATTTGCTTAATGGTGGTCTTAAAAAAAGATTGCAGCGAATCGTGCGGGGAAAGTCGGACACGCCGGAACTGGAAACATACATTTTGTGGCTAATTTGGTAAACGAATTTCTCTTTGTCTTCACATTCGTGCCAGTGCCTCTAAAGTGACCGGTAAAGTCTTATCTGGAACCACATAGTTCTCGCCTTGAGATGATAGAGTGACCAACAAAGTCCCTCTCCACAGGAATGTTCATGTACAAAGTAGTGTGTCAAAAGGCTTACGCGTTGACTACGCTAATCTGCTGAGCAGAACTTGTTTCCACGGTCTGTAGAGTGTAGGTGCATGTCTCGCATTTGTATGTCTTTTGACTAGAATTGAGGGCGATAAAGTAATTTTTTTTGTTCAATTGAGGCGACTGTGGACGCATTGATTGATCGATGGGTAGTGTGGAATCTGATTCTAACGCCTAGTCGCAGTTGGCTACGCGGCAATGTGTCTTTTCGAGACAGTTCAGGTCATGAAACTGGACAAAAATAGAGGGTAGCAATGGATGGAGGTTTTTAGTTGTGAAGGGCAGCTCTTCTGATGCATTCAACAGTCGGGCTTTTGAGTTGAATGCAAATCTTGTCTGTTGCCAGAGACGTCTGCATGTAAATAACCACAAGCAAGGTATTCAGTTGACGAAGAGAAGGTGCTAAATGGAAGAACGTTCATACGTCTAAACAGCGAATCACGTCGAAATAACGTACGATTAGGAGACATGGTTAAAGTCCATGTTTCAGAGCATGATTCATCGATTTGGAATGATCGCAGAGATAAATTGTAGTGGCCACTGGCTGGTGTTGACAACTCAGGAATAGCTGTGAGGATGGTTGCGTTTTTGATTGTCTTGTCTTTCAGACACAACAGCTTCTTAAGTTACCTGCAACATCTTGGGAGACGACACATATTGCCTATTGACCAAACCCATATACTTTGAGATCTCTGGAGTCTCTCCAGTCCTGGGAAGACGAACTTGACACAAAAATGTGCCACGAAATACCTCGAATATCTCCTTCATCACGACTTCCAAGATGTGCCTTAATTCGATTCCATCAGATAGGCTTGGTAGGCCTAGACGAGATGGTTGGACAAAGTCCAGAAACTTCCGCCTAGGCATAACTCCTGATGAGTTAAAGTCGATGGCGGAAGATCGAGTCCCTCGTGCTGGCTTTGCCTCCACGATCAGCTCATGATTCTGCGTTCGGCTTTGACAGAGGGTTGATAGCTGAAAAACGGTCTAAAAATAGCTAATAAGTAATTCTCCTATTTGCACAACAGTACCCAAACACTTGGAGCATCAAAGAAACCGTTTTCTGCGAACCACCTAATCAAACACTCAGCACGGAGACAAGCCAGACAGTGTCTAGGCCGTGCTTCAAACAAAAGCCAGAAAACCACGTAAGTTTGTCAAACCAATCAAACCTCGATACGTATTGATGGTTATTTGACAGCACCTGTCTCCCCGCCACACCCGCCAGAGACGTCAGACCGCAGACTAATGGCATTTACGTTTCGCGCAAAACTGGGAACCACATAAACCCAGCAATCCAGCGACAAAAATACTTGTTCCATTGTCCAATCAAATGTTAATTAATTCTAATATGCAAACCAATATCGAGTCGCCTCTCACCTCGCTCCGCAGCCACTAGCCAGCTCCGGAGGACCAGCTTATGAATGGCCCCCGTCTAAGCGTCTCTGGCTTCTGGCAAGCGGCGTATTTGTGTGTGGGTGCTGGAGCTGAGGAATCGGTACCTACCTTTCGAAATACAATAAATTAAATTGCAATTAACTGAATCAACAGTTCATTAAGCCGCACACCAGCGCACAGCTCGGTACATACCACAAACATCGCACGCCTCTTATAGTGTTCACAGCCGACTTCCCGCTCCTTCGCCGATGGCACTTCATTCAGTGTGGAACAACAGCTTGGTGTAGTCTCACTGACGTCAGCGATCGCTGTTGTTGTATTGATCGAATCCGATGGCTTACCAGCTGTTGACTTGACACTCGGTGCCGGCGTTGTTGTATTTGTTGCTGTTGTTGTTGGCATTTTTCTGATTAAATTGATTTGATTGGCATCACTAGAAGTTATTGTATTGGAAATTCTCTCAATTTGCCTATTAATTGATTCAACCGATGGCAACGACGACGACGACGACAACGACAACGACAACGACGATGATGATGATAAGAAGGAGGATGATGAAGAACAAACCCGATTCGAAAATGCCAACGTCGTGGTCGGCAGAGATGCGGATCGCTTCGAAGACAACGGCAAGCGACCAGACGATACAACTACTGATGGTTGCGTTGATTGGGTAACATTCAATGTGGGGATTGTTGATGAGACCTCAACCAAAGTCATAGACGAACACAACGCGAACCGAACTTGAGCTGGAGATAATTCCTTCTCTGCGTTGCCACTACTGGCAGATGTACTTGTTGTCACTGATTGTTCGTTAATTAAATTCATAATTCCACTTGATTGATCGAAGGGAAACTATTTTTTAGATCGCTGTACATTGTTCCCTCGAACGGCAATGCGGCGGAGTGGAAGAGCGCGGGATGCCAGATCCCGTACGCTCATTAGATGTAAATTTGCTAAATGTCTCCTCCTGTCTGCACTCGCAGTCACTGCACTCACTCACTGACCGATTGAATATGAAAACACGCCGCCTACCAGATACAGTATGAGATAAAATATTCACGTTTCAAGTATGCAGTGGATTAGTCACTTGTACCAGCCGCAATGTGTACGCACCACAGATTCACTGACAAACTGATATTCTATCCGCTCGACGCCGTCTATGCGTCAAAACGATGGACGCGATAACATAGAATAAAGCCTCCAGGGCGATATGGTAAACCAGCACAACAGTTCACAGAAGCACTTGATAACGAAGAAAGACAGCGTCACGAAATGGGCGACGACCAATCGACGCGACAAATTGCTGGGTTATCGTAAGCGCGACGTCTGAGCTGAGACTGATACCGATACTTGGCGTTTTCAATTCGTCTCGCTAAAGCTGCCCGAGAGACTGTCTAGCCGCATGTCTGGTGGTCCCGCTTCCACTCGAAGTGTGTCTCTGTCGATTGTGGGATCATTGATCGTGTGCACCTTCTGACGCGAGCTTCGTGGGGGCTTCTGTTTGTTGTTAAACAACAGAAAGCTCCCCGCTCGAGAGTACACGAAAAACGGCGACAAGATCAATGTTTGTGTTCCCAAAATAAAAAAAAGACGACTCACAGACACAGTCAATTAAATTGAAAGAATCGGCCGAACAAAGTGTGTCTCCTCTGCTGGCACCGTCGCGCTCGCTGTCTGTGGAGTCTAGGAGTGAATCGAGTTCTTCAGGTGCGGATTTACTGGCATTGTTCGGTTTGGATTCAAATGAGCGTCTAAGGGTGAATGATGTTCCACATATTTTGAGATTACCCGAAAGCGTTTGATTAGAGGTGGGAGGGCGAGGAAGCGTGTACGTTAGCGTCATGTGGTGCAGTAGTGGAAGCCGTGTAAACATTGGCACTTTATTAACGGTGCGTGGGAGGGCGATTAAGCAGATCGAAATCCAGAGGTGAATTATGTCTTCTACGTAATTCGGTGGTTGGCTCGGGGATGGTAACAACAAATGGAGGCGAATAAATGAGCTTTTTTTTCTGGGGGAGGCCGCCTTGATCATTCCTGTCCCGCTCTATGGCGCGGAATCATGGACAATATCGAGGGCAGAGGATGAAACCTGTAGAGAAAAGTTCTGCGTTCAATCTTTGGTCTTGTTTGCCAGATGGCGTACGAGCTGTACAGCGACATGAGTCTATCCAGTCGTCTACGGATTCAACGCCTAAGATGGCTCGGCCATGGACAACGCTGCTCCACCACGAAGATTCTTTGATTCCGCACCAGTGGAATTTATGTCAGATTCTAATGATAGACTGCCTACAGGCAAGCACGGCCTCTCGTGGTAGCACACGGTTCACGCTTTTCACTCAAAGCGGCTAAGCTGGTAGAAGAAAGAGTGCGAATCCACTTGCATGCTACTCTTGATACCTCTTCCCAGAGCTACATACGTACGTCCAGTTAGTAAACAACACTCCATGACTACCAAGCAAGCAACTACATTACTTGATCATTTATATTCACACCAAAAAAGCGAACAAAGTTGAAAAAGAAAAATAAGTGTCGTCTACAGACTCTAAAGAATCGACATTACGCTTAATACAGGTCATCAATCCAGTCTTCTCGCACGTCTCCGTTCCACTTATAGCCTAAAAAACATTATGAAACTCTTGGAAATCCCGTCTCCCGGTTCACGGTGCAAAATGTGTCTAAATATAATTATTGTATGTTCAAGCTGTGTGTCATCCTCTCCGAATTTATTGAACTTTATCCTTCGAGGCGTCCATCTTAGCCAATGGCTGACTGCCAGATGCTGCCTGCTTTTCGGCCAATCTCTTTTTTTGCTTCGCCTCGGTGCGTTTTTTGTATGTCATCGCAACAGCAATGACCATCATGACAGCCCAGTACACGTAGCCAATGTGATAGACCGACGAGTAGAAGAACCAGATGCGCTTGAACGTGAGCAGAAGGAATGCGGTTCCCAGGTAGCTGAGGCCGAAGAACTTCGAGATCCAGAAGAGGGCGTCGATAACTTGACGTTTCGTCCCCGTTGCATCCTTGCGGTAGAGTTTGTTCATCATGTCCTCGACGGGGACATAGAATGGGGCGCCCATGATGCAGAAATAGTGTCCCGGCATGAATCCATGCCAGAAGGACGACGTGAGGAGCGTGGCAATAGTTCTGAAAAGTCCAGAGTTTGTGAGGTTCAGTTGGTTGGGTGTGTGTTGGGAGATTACCTGTATTTCTTGCTTGGGAACAACTGGTAGACATTCACTGCCAACCAGTACTGGACACAGATGTTCCAGTGTTTCATCGCCTCCCGCATGGTCATGCACGCTTCGGTGTCGTAAACCCGAAGGTTGACAATTGTGGTGAAGTTGTACGAATGTTTGTCGGCATCTCTCTTCAAGTGAGCGTACTGTCCTTTGGGACCATTGCCATTCGTGACCTCAGCCTGGTCAGGGTACGCCCCAAAGCCGGCGCAAGTGCACACACACTCGCTGAGTGTGAGGCCGGTGTAGATGCGCATGCGGAAGATGAAGAATGTTGGCCAAATGTAGAAGAGGCGGTAGAGGAAGCTCCGTTCCTGATAGAATTCATCTGAAAGAGCATACTAAAGCGAGGGATCAGCAGTTGTTTTCGGAAAGGAGGAAAGGAGCAGGAACTCACATCCAGAGGCCACAAGGAGTTCGCTATGATATACAGAACGCAATAGAGTGCTGTGTACTTTAGCTTGTCCAGAGTTACGCCCTTGCTGTTTGCGTAGTCCTTGAATGGCATGTCAAAGTAGTCCCGGTACGTGCGGTATCGATAGTAGGGACCTTAAAAAGGAGAAAATGATTTGTTTAGAACAGGATGCAGATGCGGGCAGATGGCAGCAGTGATATTCGTGTCATCTTTGGGGATTTGGACACGTTTGGTTAGGGATTTGCGGGATATTTGTGCCATCTTTGGGATTTGGACACGTTTGGTTATGGTTTTGCGGGAGATTACATCATTTGACGGTCGCCGATCAACGAAGAAGGCAGCTTAGATTAATTTCGGCCTGCAAATGCAAGCAAATCGATATCGGATTTCCCGAATTACGTAAAATTCTTCCAAGTCCCTTAGACAACCAATGCCGCTCTTCGTGGAGAGCAATCGATTTTTCGACTGGAACGTGCCTAAACAGTCAAATGTAAACATTTCCCCCGTTTCAAGCGATAAGAGGTCAAAAGGCCAGTGGCAGCCAATCACATTCTACAGCCCATCACTGCTGCCTGGTGTTAGTGACCTCGACAAATACAAAACTAATCTCAAAGCAAGCGCTCGGTGTTTCCCGAGATAATCTCAATTCAAATCTAATCACCTGTCAGCACGCCGATGTAGTTGAATGAATAGTGAAATATTTCCATGGTACTGATGGTCTGCAGCTCCAAGTCGTAGTCAGTCACTTCCACGAGGTTTCCCGCAACCAAATCCTTGTCTTTCAATTCCCTTTCTCTCTGCTGAATCCTCTTGTACGCGGCAGTCTTCTCAAAAGCCACACCGGCTACCTGCAAAGAAACAGAAAATCGCATCGTCATGCCGACCTTTGGATCGCACAGCTTGACTTCACCTTCAAGGTTAGAATCATCTGAATCATGTTCGTGTGCCCCGGCACCGATGGAAGTCCGAAGTACGATGTGGTACGGAAGAACACCAGGTATCCGAACATTATCCCAAAGCTGACCAAGTGGCATTTGCTGAAAGAAAATCATGTGAATTTGATTTCCTTTCTCTCAGAATCCCACACAAACCTCGGATGGACCTTCTGAATGGCCATGGCGCACATAGCGAACGATATCAGACAATGGAGGATATGCAGTCCGGAAACGATGAAAACAATCAAAAACCCGAAGGCTGTGGCCAGAATTTTTCTCTGCGAATCATCCCTGATCTTCCGCATGAGCACCCCAAATCCTATGCAGGAGAGCAGGCACACCAGGTACATCACATCGTCGACGTTCATTGTTCCAAATGCCTTCTCTGTCAAGATTAATAGATTTAAATCGGTTTAAACTAAATGGATGGAGGAGCTACGAACCAATTAATCCAAGAGGAAGACATCAAAATAAAAAATTATGAACAATATTTTGACAGATGACAGCTTTTGGGAAATTCTTCTTTTTTTTTCCCTTGTTTGGGAAGTGTTCAGCGGTCAGTTGTGGATTGGGCCTAGGATGAATGCAGTCAATTCGAGAACCAGTCTGTCTGTGGCACCTGGTTGTGGAAGTAGCTAGGAACAGATGAGTGCGACATCTAGGGGTAAGTGGATGCCTATTAAGCTGGGTTGGGAGATTAGGTAGGCTTCGTAGTTTCTGGTGAGGATGCAAGTGTGGACAGCTAGATGGCCGGTGATTTGAAAAAAAATATTCACGGATTCCGTTGCATCGATGTTGGAAGACTTGTCATGTTACTGGAACGGAAGCACTAAGGAACATGTCTTGTAAAGCGGGCCATTAAGAATATTTGGTCGAATATGTGGTGCTTCGTCCCTGTTGTCTCTTCAAACGTGAGAGTCTCTCGAAATCCATCGCTTGTACAAGCAGTCACCACTCGAGCGCAGGAAAAATTAACAATTTTAATAATTTCCGCGACACCATGAACCCATCACCTGCACTCCCCTCCTCACGTTGGCCCGCACAATCAGGCAGCGACGCCTCACGCCTGATGTCGCACCCTCTGTCGAGCTAAAGTTATGCTTCCAGCCGAATCCACCACCATCGGCTGTACGAATTAGAGCCACCGCCACTTGAGTCACAAGAAACGAATCAACACAAAAAAAAAAAAAAACATCCACACCCCCCGTCGGAACATAGGATCCCTTCTTCGTAGCGGAGAGAGTGGGCGAGCCAGAGCAGCCGCCACACACAGGATGTGCGATGCCAGCGCCATTATAAGAGACAATTACAAAAAACAACTCGGCAATTAGTGGATCTAATTAAAGACAGTAAATTAGGCGCAAGGAGCGCACTTAAAATCGCGCGAATATCAGATGGAACTCCTGCGGGGAGGGTGAGCCCTGGAGATGGTGTACCACCACACTTTCGCATTTATTGTGTGGCCAAGTTGGTGGAGCGCTCTTGCATCTGCAGCCTCCCCCCCCCAGGCCACCCAGCCACCATCAAGGGTGTAGACCAATTGTGCAAGCGAGCCAGTTGCTAGTAACGCTGAGTGTTGTCGTCTTTGCCGTCGCCATCGCAATCTTCAGTTCGGGCTAAGGCTGCGCTGCTGAATTATCCTTTTATGCAAATGCAGATAACGATTGCGGCATGATTTCGTTTCCGATGGGACGAGTGGGGGGGGGGGGGGGACTCAGAAGAACCACACGAACAAAGGATATCTCATTTGGGGGGAAATCGGAGGGCTGAGGACTGAGGGCTGTTGGGTGATGGGAATGTGTTGTGTGACTAGAAGGTAATCATTTGCCAGCATGCGAGACGGATTAAGGGCCCGAGTGAGATTCGCTTTGAAGGCAAAAGAAATTCAGAGATTACCTCGCAAGGATATCGGGTGGATGCTTTTAATTATTTCACGTCTAGTAGTTTCGCGAATTTATACAATTAAATGACGGGCTTGAAATGGGCGATACTGAAGGAGAAACAGCAGCAGAAGCAGTAGCTAGATAAGCCCGAGCACATTTGTCTTTTATAATTGTTATGGCGAGGATTAAATGTTGTTTCCTGGACCTGGTCCTTGGTTTCGAATTCGGTGGAGACGTTTCCGGCGACCGGGGCTTTGCACTGAATTATGTGCCGGCTCTAGGCGAGTGGTGAAGAGTCATTTGGATGGCGTGAAGGATGAAGGAAGACGGTCCTTGCTAAGGGGAGACGAGAGGACAAAAAATGTGGTCAGGGACTAAAAAAAAATGCGAATTTGAGAGCGCCTGAATGGTGGATGGTTGATTTTAGACCTGAACTGAAGCAGGCACATGCACAGGAACGTTCAATTTGGTGGCTCACCCATTGCATTGTGGAAGGTTGACAGGAGTTGACAAGACAGAGGGTAGTAGGGCCCAGAGAACAAGTTTATTTTTTAAGCAATTCAGGGGAGGGTTTCCCCAGAACTGGGATCAACAAGTGCCCAGCAGACCACGATCTACATAGACACGACAACTCTGGACCAAAAACCTGTGCAACTCCGTTCCCGTGGGGACACTCAAGCTGAGGATGTACTCGACTGTCGGCTTAGTTGAGGGCGATCGTAACCAACTTGATGTGCCAAGGTAGGTAGGGTGACTTCTTCTTCTTCTTGTGGCGCTTTAGTCCGGAGATGGACCTGGGCTTCAGTCAACAAGGTGCTCCAGCTGGCACGATCTTTAGCCAACTGCCTTCAATTTCGCGCGCCAAGTTGGTTGAGGTCCTTCTCCACTTGTCTGCGCCATCGGTTTCGTGGGCGTCCTCTGTTGCGTTGTCGGAGTCGAAGGCTCTTCGGGTTTGAACAGGCATTCTACATGACCTAGCCATCTTAGGCGTTGAATCTGTAGACGCCTGACAAGGCTCATGTCGCTGTACAGCCCGTATAGTTCGTGGTTGAATTTTCTTCTCCAAAAACCATCAACGAAAGCAGGACCAAAGATGGAGCGCAGAACTTTTCTCTCGAAAAGACCAAGGACTTCTTCATTTGCTCTTGAGATTGTCCAGGTTTCTACGCCATAGGACAGGACAGGGATGATTAGAGTCTTATATAATGTAGGGTGACGGCGTGACTAAAATTGTAAGTCATGCTCACTTAGACCATCCGGTCCATTGTGCTGTCACGTACGGCTTTGCTTCCCTCTTGGGATTTTTTTGTATTCCTCTTTGGCCATGTGTGCCTTTTATAGCCTTTTAGAGGCTTTAAGAAATTGTAGTATATCATTTGGATCAAAGTCACTCAGATCCGCAAGGTTGTTGAAGTAAAGGGTGAAAGTGAAAGTTTTTCAAAAAAAAACACATAAAATTCAGAAAAATGCATGAAATTTTTATTTGAATCGATAGTACGGTCCATATAATTTAATGCTTGAAGATTATTTCAAACAAATGTTGACCTTGACTGCGCCACAAATGGTCTATCGGCTTAGTCCAATTTTGGCATACTCTTTCCAACATTTCGGCCGGTATCTCACGAATAAATGCTTCAATGTTGTCTTCCAATGCGTCAATTGAAGCGGGCTTGTCTGTATAGACATGAGCTTTAATCTAGCCCCACAAAAAATAGACTAAAGGCGTTAAATCGCACGATCTAGGCGGCCAATTGACCGGTCCCGAACGTGAAATAAACTGTTCACCGAACTCGCCCCTCAATAAGTCCATTGTTGCGCGTGCTGTGTGGCATGTGGCACCGTCTTGTTGAAACCATATGTCATGCAAGTCAAGCTCTTGCATTTTGGGCAAAGAAAAGTTATATATCATCTCACGGTAGCACTCACCATTCACAGTTACGTTACGATTCGCATCATCTTTGAAGAAGTGCGGTCCAATGATGCCACCATCCCTTAAACCGCACCAAACTGTGACTTTTTCTGGGTGCATTGGTAGCTCTTGCAATGCTTCTGGCTGATATTCACTCCAAAATCGACAATTTACGTACCCATTGAGCCAAAAATGAGCTTCGTCGCTGAACACAATTTTAATGGAAGAAGCGCACGATGAACTTTCTTAACAGAGCACGCATTTTGATAATAAAATTCAATAATTTGCAAGCGTTGTTCGTTTGTAAGACGATTCATGGTTAAATTATAGACCAAACTGAAGATGTTTGACAGTGAAACAAAACACGAAACCAAAAAGATAATAGCTATCATCACCCTTTAGCACTTGTTTCCGCAAGTGCAGAGCATATTCCGAGGTAGTGTAATATTGTTTCCTCTTCTTCCCCATTCATGCGACTTCTGCAGACGTCGTTAAAAGCTGCCCCAAGTCTTCTGGCATGGTTGCCTATGAGACAGTGGCCAGTTAGCACCCCTATCACTCTACTAATAACCTTCTTGTCGGACCTTAGGAGGTAATCAGTCCTTCCTGGATTGTGCATAGGCCAGATCGCTTTCGATATCCTACAAGTGTCCAGTTCAGACTATTTGCGGTTTGTATCGTTTTTCGCGATCGTCATCAATCGCGGTTGGGGTGGGGTGTCTCCTGCCCGCCCCCTTTCTTGTTAGTTCATCAGCTCTTTCATTGCCCGGAATACCCTTGTGCTCGGGGACCCAGCATAGGGAAAGACTGCACCTGTCTCCCTTAGAAATTGACGGCAGAGTTTTACCATCTTGGACATTATTGATGGTGTCTCCAGAGCATTTATGGCCGCCTGACTGGCTATGTATGTATAAAACAATAGGTCTCCCGCCTACTGGGCTCATTGATAGTTGGATGGCTGCCTTTTGAACAGCTGTTACTTCCACTTGGAATTCACTGTAGTGGTTCTGGTTCGGTAGTCGGATTGCATCAGAGATCGCTGGCAAACTGACATAAATGCCCGATCCCGTGCCTTTCTCCGATTTGGACCCGTCAGTTGAGTTACAGACTTTGTCTTAGTTCCATTCTTCTCTTGAAGTCTTCTGTTTTATTTCAAAGTCCATGAAGGACGTCAGGCAATCTGCATCCATAGGGACATTCGGGTTTTGTCCCTTCTGTTACCTTCCCAGTCTAATGGCTGCAAATGTGGCCACAAGTTTGCCATAGGTGTCCAAAGGAAGGAGATGCAGTACCATTTCTAGGGCGGTTGTGGATGCGGTTCTCAGTGCCCCTGTTATACAGATGCATTCTGATCTCTGTATACTCTCGATCTTGGTAAGATTCTGTTTCACTTGTAGTGCCGTCCACCAGACTAGGACGCCTTACATTAATATTGCCTCAAATATGGCAGTGTATAGCCATTTGGGGCCGACGACTTTTTTGCATGTGGTGCGTTCCCGTATGCTGCGTTTCCAGCTCAATTTGCTGTCAACTAAAACGCCTAGGTATTCGGCATGATCAGTAAAAGTCAGTGTCTTTTAGCTTCGGTGGGGCTATGCTAGGGATTTTATATCTTCTCGTGAACAGCACGAGTTTTGTTTTTAAAGGGGTTCACATCCAGTTCGACTACGGCAGGCCATTTCGTCATGACTTTGAGGGATGCCTCCATCACGTCCCTGATAGGGTTGGGGAATTTTCCCGTGATGGCTAGTGCGTTATCATCCGCATACGCAATGGGCTTACACCCGATCAAACTTTTAAGTAGACCATCAACCACTATGATCCAGAGAAGCGGAGATGGGACACCCGCTTGTGGTGTGCTTCCAAAGACTCTTCCTTTCGCACAGTAGCTTCCTAATTGAGTTGTTTACCCATTCTCTGATGCATATTTCAAAGGCGAGTTTATTAATGGCGTAGTCTATCGCCTCGAATTTTATGTCACTGAATGCTCCTTCTATATCTAGGAAGGCTACCATCGTGTACTCTTTGTTCTCGAGGGACTTTTCGATAGTGGCGACCAGGGATGCTGTTTCCGTTGAATAACCTTTTCGATACGCATGCTGGTTCGGATATATTTGTTTAAATACAGTGTTCTCTCTTATCTGCAGGTCCACCAGTCTCTCCAGTGTTTTAAGTATAAACGATGAGAGTGTGATGGGTCTGAGGTTGAGTTGTGGGCGATCGTAACCAACATGATGGACCAAACCGGAAGCAGCCTCCATATCACTGGATAAGACGTAGGCTCATCTTGGTTTTCCCCTCTAATCTCTCTCTCTCTCTCTCTCTCTCCATACCTCCATGATCAAGATGAACCCAAATGATGGCACATCTTGCGAAAACCCTTCACAATCCAACACTTCTTAAATTCGCACAAATCTTTTCTTATCCCAAATTGCCCCCATTCCCAGGCAACTGTTCCAAAAGTGAAAAATTGAATTCCTCCCCGTATCCACTCATGCATATCCTTTCAGAGATTAAAAACTACAAATGAACATCGCAAAAGGAGGACAAACTCCACTCGTCGTTCGCACATGCACGCCACCACACACGTGCCTCCCGAGTCGGCCGCCCAACTTTTCATATCCTTTCGCAACCTTTTGAGATAATAATAATTTAGTGTTGTTGATATGACTTTTGACCATCACTGGAACGCCAACCCCCCCCCCCCCTCCACCCCCGAAAATTCTCTCAAAACGAAATAAATCTCACATTCGCACACGAGCACAGCATGCCCGGTCTTCCGCTCACTCAATCGCCATACCACACGAGGTAGTCCTTGGTACAAAAATTATTTCGATTGCGCAAATTATTCGATTACACACAGGCAACGCTCAGTCGGGGGTCCTTTCGTAGCTCGGCGCATTTCAGGAATTTCGCCCGCTCCTCACATCCGCAGCCGAGTCGTCGGCTCCAGAGGAATCCTTTTGAGCGAGTGCGAGATAAACCAAAGACGGTTGGTCCAGCACGGACGAGAAGAAGAGGTGAAAAAAGAACACCCAAAACGGACTTGAAGTATGCGAATGTGTGGTGAGCAAACGACAACGAGAAGGACGACTGCGACTACGACGACGACGAGGACAACGACGTTGCTTGATTCCAAGGAAACTCGAGCACAGGAGCCGAGAATCAGGGAGCGAGAGGTCTGCTGCTGCTGCTGCTGAAAATGATTTTTCATTTATTGTCGAGGCCAAAACTTCATCTTTGACTTTGCCGAACTTCCACGGAATGGGGGCTGGGGGGTTGGTGCTGCTCGCACTCCTCGTTGAGGTATGCAAAAGGACTCTTGTAGGCAGGCTGCGTGCACTGGGTAATAATTTTCATTTGTTCAGATACACATTCGATTGGCTTGCGGATGAGTGGCTTGGTGCTCGGTTATCCTTCTCAAGAGGGCGTCAGGCTATCCATGTGCCGGTGTGCACAAATAAATGAAGTTTGCACTAATGGCATAAAGACAAGAGAGATACCATCCTCTTTCGTGGAATGCCATTGAAAAAGGATTTCCTTTGTTGCTGATCTCTCGATCTGAACTTGAGGAGCGGGCGCTGGAGCGGGCCCAGATGGAGGAGGCAATCGAGGACGAGCATGTGACCGGGTGGAGAGAGAGGCCATCGTTTGAAATTATTTATGCAACCGTCCGTACATAGTTAGTGCGGCATCCTTTATCCACTTTCGGCTCGAAGGACTGAGGTTGTGGAGCTTGTTGGAACTTTTGTATATCCTCTCACATGTCATCGTCGATAATTTTCTTTTTAACCGAACATTTTGATGCAAGGGACGACCGCATCTCAGGAAAGTTTGCACACGTTGGGGGCTGGGATGGATAGTGGATTATGAGAGGGGTCCTTGAGTGTAAGGAAGGCTGTTTGCGATAACTTTGGAGACATCTTAAGTCGCCGCCGGGCCTGGTGGCGATGGGGTGTGGGACGGATTAGCAAGTGTGTACGTCTATCTGGCTGGCGGATGTCCTCTGGGGGTCGCTTGTATCGGAATTAACTTCACGTTGGTGGCTTTCACTTAGGTGTCGTTGTGAATTTTACACTTTTCACGTACTCCGGAGAGAGGCGGGAAAGGGGGTGGGTTTATCTTTCCGCTTTGATGACTACCGAGTGCTTGGGTGGCCACACAAAATTTGTTTCCCAAAGGATGCTGTTTGATTTTGGGATCAGCGAGAGAGGGGGGCACATTGATTATGATGAAGTCATCAAAGGCTTGCACACCGAGAAAGGTGGTGAGAGGTTGGAGATGCCCAGCAGTTACCTCGCAGTGGTATGACTGGTTGTCCATTTATTGTTGCCTGTTCAAGATTGCAGTCGCGACTTTTTTTATTGATGGCAGAAGATGCCGGAAAAGGAGGCCTGAGCCTAAACAATAGATGCCTTCAATCGTTGGCCGTCTTGGGCACGCTACTTCCAGTTATCCAGACCAAGCCGCCTTGGGTGAAACCCACGATGATTTGGTCTTTCTACTTTAGATTCGGTGTTCCTCTCCTTCTTGAACCAGAACGCTGCGAATCAAAGACACTCTTAGCAAGAGCATTGGTTTCCAAGCAGTCGATGTGGCCTAGCTAGTGTAGTCGACGCAATTTTGGCTCTTCGGACTACATCTACAGCTCGTTGAATTCGCGGCTTTGTCTTCTCCTTCAGTCCCCTTTCTCGCAGAAGAGACCATTCATATACCCGGACCAAGACGACACCAAGTTGCTGCTTATCGTCTAGTTTTCAGGTCTCTACAGCAGGATTGGCAAGTGAAGAGTTTGGTAGAGCTTGATTTTGGTCCTTCGAGCCGGAACTTTCGACAAAACAAAGTAGCAACGGGTGCCAAGGTGGATTCTACGTCGGATTTCAACTGTGATGTCATTTATGGTGTTCACGTTTATCCCGAGGTACACAAAATGTTTTACTACATCAGAGTTGGAGCTGTGGATCGTAATGTTTTGTCCCAGGCGGTGTATGGCTTGCTAGACAACATATACATCGTCTTTTCCTCATTCTTTCGATCCCTCAACCATGCCGCTACCACTGTACGCATGTGCTTAAATCGCCGAGAATAGGTTCCACTGCGGAACGGGCTACGAAGTCATCTCTGTAAGCCAACAGTTGGACTCCCTTGTGGAAGATAGTGCCTTTCGTCTTTATAACCGCCCGCCGCTTTATCGTCTTCAGTACCAGATTGAAGAAATCACACGAAATGTCAAAATCCGGAGCTGATTTCAAACGACTCGGAAGTCCTCAAACCAAACTGCACGACGCATCGTGTACGTGCAGATTAATCTGATGCATCCTTCGTACCAGACATCGCCACTAGCCTTGAAAATTTCTGATCTTCTCACATCTGGCCTTGCGACTTTGTTCTTCGTTTTCGACGAGGGTATGATCTGAATTATGGGGATCATGACCCTCCCACTTTAGCGCATCCCTACTGGTCCGTCGGTAGGGTTCGCCGATTCGACCTCAAAAAATATCTGCAGGCCTTCCTGTCTCGGATCACTTCATCACTGAGGCCGGTCAATGGCAGGACGCAAGACAGCCTGCTCTTGAAACAGTGTGTCCAAGACGGCCAACGATTGAAGGCAGATATTGTTTAGGCTCAGACCAACTTCTCCGGTATTTTCTGCCATTTGTGTGATCCAGGAGTTCTGAGGCCTGTCTCTCTTTCGTGCTTGATATTGCCTTTTTAACGGGGTTCGAAGGATCTCTCCTTTGAACATGTCAATGCCAACTGAGCCGATCATGCTTAACCTTCTTAGAGATGGGTTCTTTGACGTGAAGTCTCCCTCGGATCTTTGAACTTCTTATTCTATCGAGCATTGTTACTCCTGCTGTCATGCGAAGCATTTTCATCTCAGTTGCCTAACGGCCCTCACACTGTTTGTACGCTGCCCAACATTGTGAACCGTATGTGAGCGCCAGACGTACAACTGCGGTGTAGAGCCTTCCTTTCAGTTTAGGGGGCATTTTTCGGTCACTGAAGATGGCTGAGTTTTTTCCCGCCACTTCATCCACCTTAAGCTTACGCGATCATCATAGGTTCCTTCGCTATTGATCATAGATCCTAGATATTTGAACATTTGGGAAGCACTATTCCATTCAAATAAATGTCTGGAAGAAGGTCTGAGTGAGTCGAAGAAAGGACAGCACAGGAACTCGGTCTTTTTCTGGCTAATGCGGTACCTATTCCCTAGAGCATCCACAGACACATCAAGTGCTCGTTGCATGGAAGTCTGATCATCAGGTATGATGGCTCCATCGTCAGGAAAGAATAACTGCTGCACTTTTGGGTCCGTCACTTTTACTTCAAGCAGATAATCAACGGGTGGCCCTTGGTGTTGTGGGTATGTGCGTCGACTCCTACGCACTTGGACCTACCTGTCTAGGTTCGATTCCTGGTATGACAGGAAATACTTTTTACGGCCCCACCTCTTTCGAGTCATTGACAATGCTCAAAGAGTAAAACTGTCTAGAAAAAAGCTTCTTAAGCTTGGCCGTTGGGAGTCGGTGTAAAACCGTAGGTCCCCTCCATTCGCTATAGAACAATAGCACGCACAACACGAATGGTTGCTGAGAAGCTAGGTCCTGGTCCTCTACGGGCTATAGCGCCATAATCAAGGACAACAATAAACAACAAAGGACTTAAACGCTTCCCTGGTGTACACCGACTTTGATTGGAAACTCCTCGTTGACGCCGGCAGGACATCTTACTCTCGCCTTTGCTCCATCGTATATGTCCACGGTAATTTGTACGTAGGTTTCTGGAACTCCTCTCTTTCTTAGCGCCATCCATTGCATGCGATTTTGTTATTCAAGCTTGGTGTGGAGACTCCAAGTCGTGTGTTGGACTGGTTTGATTCCCTCTATCACTCTCTCCTGGCCGTGGCTCTTAAGCCGTTGTTGGAAGTGCTGTTTAAACACAGCCACTGTAACACGGCGGGTCAAAGTGCCTTTCAAAAAGCCTCCGGACAAACCTTTGGCTAGGGAATCGTCAATATCCTTCAGCTGGGGGTTGCGAGAGACCTTTTCTTCAGGCGTACAGGCTTCTTCTCCTCTCGCCTTTCTCTCGTCTCTTGTGCTGCTCTTGTGTTCCGTTGCAAGGCTTTTTGGTAAGTCATTCTGCTCACACTTGCTATCATGTCACACATGCCTTGCATCAATTTAGTTGGCCGTTCGACGGTCCAGATATTGTCAGCTTCTTTTCCGAAGGAACCTTGTGTATAACCAGGAGACCACGCTTGCTTTAATGTCCCATTTTTCACCGAAGGCACGTTTGCTCGTATAGAACGCAACACATGCCTTCTTTATTTGGTCCTCAGCTCTAGCGGCCAAGCTACTATTGAAAATTGGTCAAAAAAGGCAAGAATGGGTTCAGAAATGTAGGGTCCCTCGTTCAAACGCTGTCCCAAGTTTTGTGCTCTCCTTAAATACGAAACTTCTGAAACCAAGCACCTGCTGAAATAAGTCAAAAAAGGTATCAAAATGTTGTCTCAAAATTTTTGAAATGTTTAACTTGTCCACAAGAAGGTCTGATTCGATTTATAACAAGGTTTGGTAGCGACTTCTTGGTGCAATCTAGCTTTACGTAGAAGTTCCATACACAAGCAAACTGCCCTGCCTCGGTCACTTCGAACCAACGCTGCAGCTCAGAGAGTCTTCAATCGGAGTGTCCTGGTTCGAGAAGAGGAAGACAGAATCTCCGGTATAATGACAAAATTATCGCGGACTCAAGACGACTTGGTCTTGATGACTGGAAGTAGCGTGCCAAGATTGAAGGCAGCTATTGCTTGGACTCAGACTCTGCCATCAATCAAAAAATTCCTGAACGAAACGATGGTCTTTCTGACACCCTTTCCTGCATCGCTTGCAGGTCCGTTCATGGCAAAAGTTTCGACGTCTCCAAAAAATGTATTCAAATTCGGCAGACAAAATCCCATTCTCTCTGCGACTGACTGTACAAGCATCTCTCCAGACTGCTGGCGAGTTCCTTGACTCCTCTGTCAGATCAGACACCAGCACGACTACAAGTCGTCCATGTGCCTCAAGGTCTGCTGCAAATTATCAGCGAAATCTGATTTATTTGGACGTCCACCTTGTGCACCACAAAAGTGAATCCCTTTGTGTCCTATCTCCCAAAAGTCTCTCTCTTCCTCTTCGCTCCCCTCTCCTGCTGGTGCTGGTGCTGGTGCCTCAGTCACGGTTTGTGGGCGATGCTAGAGAAATAAAACAAATTCCACCGGAAAAGGATAAAACCGATTGATTTATTTTGACAACACCGTACCAGTGCGAGTTATGTTTTTGTCTCCGAAAGGCAACCACCGGCCTCCAGCTGCCACAGAGACTGCAGGACACTTCACCGGACCTCTTCGTAGTCGGACCATGTGTGAGTGGGTGAGGGGGAGGGGTGCGAAGGATTCCTCTAATATTTTATTCCACATCTTTCTTATTTTAATCCTCCTCTGGCCTTGGGCGAGGCAGTGAAGCGACCGCCGCCCGGGGTGGGTGGCGGGCCAAGGGGGCGACAGGACACAGCAATAAATGGTTCGTTAATTACCACCAGGCGAATAAATTATTATTTTTTTTTTGCCTGCCCTCTCGAAACCTCCTCTGTCCTGAGCCAGGATCAGGCTCCTGCAACAATTTTAAATTCTGACTCCTGCCAAAAGGAATCGGGCAGAGAGCAGAGCAGAGACAAAGAGCCTGGACTGAAGCTGATGGAGAGGGCGGGACGGAGCACGGTGGCTGAAGGTGCACAGGACACGGGAAAAATACAGAAAATAAAGATGAATGACTGTTATGGCAGGTCCTGCTCTCTCTCTCTCTCTCTGCCGTTCTCTGTGTGTGGCAAGTCTGGGCGACACATGAAACAATGCCGCAGCAGACACACCGGAAGATGTGTAGGACACGAGCACATCTTTCCTTGCCGGGGTGCTGCTGCTGGTGGGGCTGCTGTTGGGCTGAATTAAATGTGAACACGATGAGAGTTAAATTATTAGTTTGGCCAATCCGGTGGCTGTAGTGGGGTCACTGTCAGCCCCGTTGAATGGGTACCGCTCCCGTTGAGGCGGACATAAATCTGGGGAGGCTTTGTTTGAAAAGTTTTGCGCTAAGTTTTGAGGTTTTCTTTTCGTTTTGTGTTTCGCCGTCGTTTTTGTGCAGCAGGCAATGGGGGGGCGAGAGGTGCTTTATTATGGGTGGCCATTCGGTTGGATTGAATGTGCTTCCAGCAAAATGTCGCGGTTTGAGACGATTTATGAGAAAGGAACACACTGAGTCGTTGGCATCGAAATGATCTCACGTGTGGCGATGACTGAGGAGGACTGTAAGACAGAATGAACTACGAGGTGGAGCAGAGGAACATCAGCATCGAATTGAGGGACACCAGGAAGAGCGGTGGACATGTCAGTCCAACTGCTTTCAAAGAGAAAATATTTCGTTTAGCTTCCTTTCCTCTTTCTTTCTTTGTTTGGCACTGTAGACCGGGTTGGACCTGGGCCTTAAACAAGAAGCCTCTCCAGGTGACGCCCTTCATCTTCTTCGATTGTTTGTGCTTCGAGCTTCTCGGGAACTCGATCGTTGCATTTGTAGCCTTGAGACGTCAAACCTTGTTGTTCTTTCTCGACTGGCTTAGCTGCAACCAGGAAATTATCCGAATCTATGTTGGCTCCTCGGAAGGACATCAAGAATATTGGAGGAGTGCCTGACGTCGATCGGCTGACGGTTGATTAATCATTTAGCTAATTTGTGAAAAGAAGCGGACCCTGATGGGAACCATGTGGGACATCATATTTCACGCCTTCTTTGCCACGATAGTCGTCTTTGATTTTTGTTCTGATTTGCGCAACTCTCAAGTAAGTAGATACTTGCACAAATTCGTCCGCTTTTCAGTAAGGAGTGCCTCCATAAGTAGTCTAGTTTGTCAAGGAATGCCGGATCAGATTCAGGAGACTCTTGAGGTTGTTCAACCCTCGATCATTCATGCTTTCCACGGTCCATTTTCATTTAAATTACTTCTGCTTCTTTGACTTAGTCTTGTCCTTTTGACAATCACAGTTTGTTCCCTGAATCTTAGAGCAACTAGCCAGGATTGGATGCTCTGCAAATATGTGTGAAACTCACGTCAGACCGGCTTAAGACCTCCCGTCAGCACACTAAAAGCTCCAGCTAACTCAAAAGAAATCCGCCGAACTTTCCGCCCACCACCACCCCACCTAACCAGTCAGACTTACGGGGAAATATTTAATTAATGGACTTTCAATAACACACCACACCCGTGTAACTCTCTAATCCACAGTGCGCCAGGCAGCGTCAACAGCCGCACACAGACGACAACACCAAGAGGAAACCCCGAACAGAAGCTGAGCTGTAAATCCTTCCTTCTCAAACAGATTATATATCACTTAAACTTTGCCAAGGAGCCAACACTGCGTTGTCGTATACAAAAACGTCCACACATTCGCACACGTTCAGGGTGGCCTGGCAAATCCCCGGCACAGCGTCCCCCTCCACAGATGCAGTGGCTTGGCATGGTCTTGACAAAACTTTTAAATCTCCGCTGCATGCGCGAGCATTTGACAATTATGGCGTGAACAGGAAAACGGATTCCGCGCCGAGAGATGCACGAAGACGACTGACAAACAAAACTTCGCTGAGCGCTCAGTCCGGACGCCCGCCGCCCACTTGGAGTGGTTCCCGAAAAATGTGCACCGAGGTGGTCGCATATAATTTAGCAGATAGCCTCCCTCACTACAACAGCCGTCCGCCCCCATATGAAGGATTACCCCGAACCGGGGATTGCGATTGAGGCATTTCTTATGGCCAACGAAAACTATCGCACCCTCGTACAGCAGCGACACCTATCTTGGGCAAAAATCGAAATATAAGATCGTCCTTGTACACTAAATACCGTACCCAGTGTGTGTAAGGAGCCCCGAGGCGCGGCGCGGTGTGGCGACGACGACAACGACGAGGACGACGAGGAGGAAGAGGAGGTTTGTGGGTGTAGATGGGCGAAGATGTGCGGTATTGGGGGATTGTTGTAATCTACAGTTAGCTGGGATTTATGAGTCGAACGGGGCGGGTACAGAACTGCTGCCGGCCGAGGGTTTGGGTGACTTTTTCGCAGAGATTTACCGTTTTATACTTGACATTTCCAAAAGTTTAAGTTTTAATTTATGACACCACTTCGACTACTACACACACTATACACAGCAATGGCAAACTGTGATGGTGGGTCGCACAACCCCCGGCAGGCCATGAGGGGGGGCTTAGAATTCAAAGAATGCGAAGAGTTGGTACACGCTGCTTGTGTCTCTCCATTTGAAGGCATTTTTGTCTTTGTACAGAGCGGCGCATTGTAAATCCTCAAGAATACTTCAACTTTGGGACGGCAACGGGACAACGTGTGAGTCAGTCAGCCAGTGAGTCGGTCTTGGGGCAGCGATGAACTACAACTGCGACGACATTTAACTTGGGCGAAACTTCAGGTCCTTGCGATTCGACGAAGTCTCTCTCTCTGGCTGTGTTGTGGAGTGTGTTTCTGCTGTGAGACAGAGCGAGATAGAGAGATGCCCGAGTGAGAGAGGACGAAAAGGACTTGTGATTTGCTATTGCAGATATCCACAGGAGTTTTTGCGGAGTTATCCGCTGAGTTTGTGTTGCCGATTGCCAAAATCATGCGAAAAGAAATACACAGTTGCTACCAAAAGGAGTGGAGAGGAGGCAGCCAGTGAAAATACCGGAACTGCACATTGCTGTTGATGATATGGTTGGTGCTGCTGTTTCTGCTTCTCGTTTGACTTCAGGCGCTCGGGGTGACACTGCTGGCATTTCACCGGATGTCGCCCTGAGTTGTGATGAGGAAGTTTTTGGGTTTTGCACACTTCACGATCGTAATTAAGATAGGGCCAAGGGATTCTCGCGTGAATTTTGAACGTCGAATGGCATCTGACGTCTGTATGGGGGACGAGAGGTGTAAATGGTTGTCTTGATGTGGTTTTGGATTAGCAGCGGTGTGGTATGGTATCAAAATCACAGCTGGGAGTGATGAGCATCAGCATTAGAGCCGTCTCACTTAAGAGGACAGGTTCCGCGTTGTTAAAGGAAACAGCTTTTACAGTAGCAATCTCCTAAGAGTGTACACAATTCGGCGCATCACCAAATGAACAAGTTCAAATTTCTGTCAACGAAGCAGTCTTTTGAGAGGCAACGATGAGGCTTGTTCCAACGATGGACCGCCAATTTCGTTCAAATCAAATTCAGTACTGTCAAAAAAACAGAGTCTTTCGGAAGCAAACAAGGGACTTTTTCAATCGATGGACCGCCGTATTGGGCGCGAGATTACTGCTGTCCGAAAAAGCTGTCCTTCGGGCAACAACCCATCCCCCGAGAAGTCAAATGAATAAGCAATGACAGAAAGCAAATGCAAATTTAGATTGCTCCCCCCCAACACTCTGACCGTCGATGACACAAAGCCCCTTTAAACCTCAATGGCAACGCCCCCTCGCCACACGCAACGCAATTATGTGCGTTGATTTCCCTCACAACATTCATTCGACATTCATTCAAATTAAATTCAAACCGCGCGACATTAAGCAAAAGTTATTATAATTAGATCGAGTCGTAGCCGGGGTCCAACTAAACAACCGTCCATCCATATTGGCCCCATCATCGCTCCGCCGCTGCCAGGCAAAACGAGGAAACAAATATACGAACCTAACCTCAAAACAAAAAACAAAAAAATGAATAACAGAAAACACTTAACGAAAATTTATGAAAATTAAAAGTTAAGTCCCAACGACACAGCCTTCCGTCTTGCCATTGCGCGCCAAACCAAAACAAACCGAACCAAACGAATCCTCGTCCTCGTCCTCGTCCATTGTTGTAATTTTTAATTTGACGCATAAATAAAATTAAAACTCTCAAAAAGAAGAAGAACCGCAACCGGGAAGAGAGAAAAAAAAATCCCAATTTACCGTGTAACTTGTGTGTGTTGTGGTTTCAATATTCATTTCTCACACTTTAATGGCGGTCCTGCCGGCCTTGACGTCGCTGAACAGACGCGGAAGTGCGAGAAACCGAAACCGAAACAAAACAACTTTTCTTCTTCTTCGTCGACCTCATCATCAGAAATCATCTTTTCTCACGCGTTTCATGGACACAGGCGAGAGCTGGCAAATTTATTGAAATTAAAAACCGCTACACCGAGAACCAACCCACCCACACATCCACCCCCATCGCCTAGTTAACAAATCAGGTTAAGCGGTGGCGACGGTGGCGGCAAAAGGAGGTGAGCCACGCATTGCCGATGCCAATGGTGGTGAACATGATGAAAAGGTAAGCACACGGCTAGTTTACAAGTTTGCCTCGCTCTGACTTTCTTTCGAGCGTGAGCCCTTCCCTGCCACTCGTCGTCGAAGGGAGAACGACCAGGACAAAGCGGAGAGGAAAATTACAACCCTCCGGCGAACCGGTGAGGGTGGATGGTCCGTTCGTCTCTCGCCAGGGGGGAGGATATTTAAATTTATTTTTATTAACCAATAAATTTGCGTATTTAAGGCGGCCTCGTCGTCGTCGCCGGGTTCTCCACGCCCGAGCCCCTTTGTCAGTGGATTAAGTTCCAGTTCATGGGCGGCCACCGCTCCGTGCTGCTCTCTCTCTCAGTCTATCGCCTCGACTACCGGTTGGGCCATGCAATTGGCTACATAGGCGCGCGTAACTTTCAATTTGGAATCCGCACATCATCTGTGAAGGAATCTGGAGCCACCCCAGCCTATCTGGGTCCAATTATGGCGGCCGCGCTGGACGATGAGGAGCTCAGGACATTTGCATTAGTTTTGAGCTGAGCAATGCTGGCTGTGGTTGATTACCGGCCAGCACCGACGGGGTGCGGATGGACGAACCCGTCCCTTCGTCGTTTTTCTTAATTTTTATAATATTATTAAATGTGAGCGTGTGTGTGTGTGTGCCGATGGACGATGGGAAAGTTTTAATTAAAGTTTACGCGTTCGAGGCAAAGCGGGAGAGGGAGACTGCTGGGAGGGGGCTGGAGTTGTTTATTTCTGATAATTTGAGTTCGGTGTGTTTGTATGCAGGAAGCGAAGGAGGACACTCTTTGTGTAGGCTTAGCAAACAAATCGTGCACTTTATTGGCGCGGATGAAAAGGATTTGCACTTGACTAAGAGGGTGGCCACGATGCGCCTGGATGTCGACTATCTATGGTAATGAAGCGATGGACAGAGGTCGGAAGGAACTTTAGTTAGTTTGCGTTTGTTTGCGGGTGGGTTTGGGGGGAAGCGCAGCGCACAAAAGGGGGCCCTCTGTAGTGAGTGCTTACAATAGAATTTCTGCAACTTTCTGGTTGAAGGGCCTGCTTCTGCAAAGTGCCTGCTTTGTGCTCTTCAACTCGGTCATTGCACGCTTCCATCTTCTCCATCGCTTGGTCCCAAAAGTGAGCGACATCTAGGACAATCACACTTCTAAGTATGGGACTGTCAAACATGTATCCTCGACTGAAGCGATTTCCAATGAGTTTCAGTGAGTTTTTGTTTACAATAAAATTTGACACGCCGACCTTCCTGGATCGAACCCGCAGTTGCTTATGCTTTCGATCTCTTGTTAGCTGTCGTTCGAGGTTCCTGGATGATACTTCGTTTTCTCCTCGAATCGAAGTTCAACAACAAATCGACCACCCTCTTCCACATACGCACTCACACCCAATTCAAATTCAAATTCAAATGGAGGTACTCGTGTAACAACTTTTTAATAGATACACGATAATGTATCAAAATCCACCCACAAACAAGCCCACAACAGGACAGAACACAGCGGACACATGACTCCCTCCCTCCCCCGACCATCGGCCCTCTCCGCACAACACAAGCACACATGTGCCGAGTGACCACAATAAAATAAGACACACTAACGATGAATTAGAGGGATGTACACACCGCCAGGACATGTACGATACCCGATGAGTCTCCGCATTCCCATGCACGCAGCGATATACGGAGAGGGAGAGTGGAGACCCAGGTTAGAGCAGACCTCCATGGATTTAAATCCGCATCGCATGTTTCGAATTAGATTTACGATTTCGGGTGACATCATTAATCAAGCGGTTGATGGGTGATCCTGTTTTCGTTAATTAATACAATAATGTATGTCCTTGTGGCGGTGCCGTTTGTTATGCGTGTGTTTTGTCCGACAAAGTCCCAGTCCCAGTCCCAGTGCGAGCAGCAAAGTCTCGCATTCATAGCCGCTGCAAACCATAATGGGTGCTTGCATCATTTGTATCTACTGCTAGTGTGGTTTTGCTCCTGTGGGCGGATTTGGGCGAGGGGCTGTTTGTCAATTGAAAGAAATCAGGATTTAGTGCTTTGGCTTTTCGATATCCAAGGTGAGACTAGAAATGGAGTTTAGTTTGGATTGCGATTCAGGGGCGGCGGGAGGTATGGTGTGGGTGTTTAGTTTTGCAGTGATTTTTGATGTTCCAACTTAGGTGATGAGGTTTGCCATGACTCCGCTGTTCTATGTCCTGTAAAGAGGATATGGAAACTCATCGTCTTCAAGCTTCAAACGTCAAACGGAGACATTTTTTTCTTGCCACTGGTCCGCAAAGAGGGGAAGACACAACCGCGAGCTCTATGAGCTGCACAGAGATGTGGATGTGGTCCGGCAATCCATCGACTACACTGGCTCTGCCACAACGAGTGCATGAACTTTGAATACATACCGAGCATGCAAATTCAAAAGGTCAAATGATTGCGGAGGCAGTGTAACTTGGCCTTGATGGCTAGAGGAGGCAGCGTTCCCGAGGTCGAAAGATAAAAGGCAGCTTCAGCTCAGGCTCGTTGGCCTGATAACTAAGTCAAGTAAGTTATTATAATCGTGTGCAGAGGATATGTCGTCAAAGTCAGGTGTTCTTGAAGCGAGAGAACCAATGCAGATCCTGTGCGTGGCTTGGAGAGTTTGTACAGAGTGCCAATAACTCAATGTTGAGCTAGAGATCTTATTTCTGTCGTTGCCATGACTGCGTTTCTTATTCCTTTTCGCAAAAGAAAGAGCTCTGGAAGATTCTTGTTCGTTTCTTTTAAATTTATTTGAGAAAACATCAAGTTAAGTGGGAAAAAACCTTCATCCACTTGGATTGTTGTCTAACGTGGAACATCATTCATCATCCTAAAATTAGCTAGATGATGTCATGGACCTGTCCGTCTTCCAGAGGTTGAGGTCTAGGGTTCAGGTTGAGGTCTAAGTATGAACCAACGTACATACCACTTCAGCCAGATCAATATTTTCTGTCAAAATCGTCCCGAAAATTTGTATGTGAATAGAATTTGGAAAGTGGAATCCCATTTTTTATACACTTAAAAGGAAAAGCCGTTTTTTTTTTTCAAAAAGTCCCTGTTTATTATAACTTCCTCAACCTTTCACGGTACATTGTGGCATTTCCCTTCACAATACCATTTAATTCGTGTTTTTCAGTTTTTCATGTGAGATGTTGGATAGTGAGGTCAGCTTAAGAAAATAATGCCAAAAAAAGAAACTGTCAAAAATGGACTCCGGCTGAGGTCATAAAATATAAAGATGTCATTTTTGATATAGTTATATTTATAAATAAGTGAAAACACGTTTAAAGCAATTTGCTTAAACAGATCCGCGACCGAACATGTCTGAAATTCCACTGACTTCCTCCCTTGGTCCACCTACATCTCCTAAAAATGAGAGGACGGAGAGAGAGTGAGAGTGCCCGTAACGGCAACGCACACTGTCGCCAAAGCAATTACGCACTCTATCGGGATGAATGTGTAACAATATGTTGTCCAATACTCCTTCCTACCAACACTGCATATTTTCTTTTAACTGCATCGTTCCTGAGACAATATCCACTGTCGGAACTAGTTCGCATACTTCGGAATACTCCACCTAAACATTTCCGCCATAGAATCTGTTCCCTCCTGTTCCTCAAGTTATATGCTTGACAATGAGTGCTTTAGAAGGTCCATAAGCTGTTCCTCATGACATGAAATTAAATAGAGAAATCTAATATGGTTAGATTTCGTAACGACTGCTTGCTGCTTTGTTATTTTTTGTCGGTTGGTTGTGATTGTTTTCCACTTTTGTTTACCAACTCGGTTGTAGATGCTTTGTCCTACAGGCTCAGTGTCAAAAATCCGTTGTGCTAGATCAAAGATGCATGGTGTCCTTAGCTACATCAGTCGTTGGATTCGTAGACCCCTTTCTGGACTGATGTTGTAAAGGGTGATTTTTTAAAAGCTATAGGAAAGTTTTTCAAAGGAAAAAACACATAAAATTCAGAAAAATGCATGAAATCTTTATTTGAATCGATAGTACGATCCATATAATTTAATGTTTGAAGATTATTTCATGCAAATGTTGACCTTGACTGCACCTCAAATGGTCCATCGGCTTAGTCCAATTTTGGCATAGTCTTTCCAACATTTCGGCCGGTATCTCACGAATAAATGCTTCAATGTTGTCTTCCAATGCGTCAATTGAAGCGGGCTTGTCTGTATAGACATGAGCTTTAACATAGCCCCACAAAAAATAGTCTAAAGGCGTTAAAACGCACGATATAGGCGGCCAATTGACCGGTCCCGAACGTGAAATAAAATGTTCACCGATCTCGCCCCTCAATAAGTCCATTGTTGCGCGTGCTGTGTGGCATGTGGCACCATCTTGTTGAAACCACATGTCATGCAAGTCAAGTTCTTGCATTTTGGGCAAAAAAAAGTTATATATCATCTCACGGTAGCGCTCACCATTCACAGTTACGTTACGATTCGCATCATCTTTGAAGAAGTACGGTCCAATGATGGCACCAGCCCATAAACCGCCCCAAACGGTGACTTTTTCTGGATGCATTGGTAGCTCTTGCAATGCTTCTGGCTGATATTCACTCCAAAATCGACAATTCTGCTTATTTACGTACCCATTGAGCCAAAAATGAGCTTCGTCGCTGAACACAATTGAACACAAATTAACTTCCTTAACAGAGCACGCATTTTGATAATAAAATTCAATAATTTGCAAGCGTTGTTCGTTTGTAAGACGATTCATGGTTAAATTATAGACCAAACTGAAGATGTTTGACAGTGAAACAAAACACGAAACGTGCGTCAGCTGTTTAATGCAGTGTTGCCAAAAAGATAATAGCTAAAAAATCACCCTTTAGATGCTTTGTCCTACAGGCTCAGTGTCAAAAATCCGTTGTGCTACATCAAAGATGCTTGGTGTCCTTAGCTACATCAGTCGTTGTATTCGTAGACCCCTTTCTAGACTGATGTTGTAGTACAGCCCGCGTCCGTTCGTCGTTAAATCGTCTCCTCCATTCAGCGCAAAGATAAGACACATTGCCTTGAGCTGGAAACAGCCAATGACCCCCTCGTCAGCTATTGACAAGGTCCATACTTCTGCTGCAATTTACATGAACAGCGGTCAGCGTTTTAGATTAGATTAGATTAGATATGATTTTAGTATGATTTTACAAAAGCATACAAAATCAAGGTCAGCATGGCCTTGCCGTCAGCCGGGTTGACTATAATACTATTTAAATACGTATTACCTATTATTACTATTAACGTGTGATAATAAAAAATTCAAAAGTGTTATAATCTCTGTATTTCAGAGCTATTTTGCAGTATTTATACAAGATGGCGACGTTGATTTCGTTAATAAGAGATACAACTTCTTGTACCGAAAAGTAGTCCTTTTCATAACAAGATCTCCTTATTTCTTTCAGTCTCGGACACTTGGCTATGAAATGTATGATATTTGCCCTTTCTTCCATATTGCCCAATCTGCCGAGTATAGGAAGATCTTCTCTATGTGGTATAAAGTTGAGTTTCAGAAGTTCACCTCGAAGCTTAAACATTACCGAAATTTCCTGGATGCTATTGATGTCTTGAGAGTAGTTTCTACTCCCCAGGTTATAGCTCAGCAGATCGTATATATTCCTATGCAGCGATCTTGTCGCTTTATCTAGACAATTCATTCTCGCCTGCTCATCGACTTGTTTTATTAATTGGAGTAGTGAGCTTCCCCAGATTCGACTATCTGCGTGCACCGTCGAGTTTTTGCAACCACTCTTTGAAACATGCGGTTTCGCTCCGAACTGTTTGTAGTGCTACTATCTTCGGGAGTCTGTTGTCTCATCTTCCGCGATTTAATATATAGTGGAGCTAAGCGTTTCAGCGTTCTATGTCGAATAGTCGAATAGCTTTTGTGAAAGAAAACGATGCTACCCAAGTTAGTCGTCCTAATGGAGATCTTACCTTGGACTTAGTCAGTTCATCAAACTCATATCTTACTTACTTACTTACTTACTTATGTGGAGCTACAGTGGTCTAGGTGAACCTGGAGCTCAATTAACAAGCCTCTCCATCTAGCATGGTCCATAGCTAGCTGCCTCCAGTTGCGCACTCTAAACCAGTTGAGGACCCCTTCAACTTGTCCGCGTCACCTAAGTCGAGGTCTTCAAACTCCTATCAGCAAGTCAAAATTGAAGCATTTTTGAAACTGAAATCAAATCCCTACTTATCGGCATCAAACTGGCAGACAAGACAAGAAGAAGAACTGTACAAATCCGATCGAGATTGAGAGACGTATGGTCCTTTCCCCATCGCTTGCAAGAACAGTCGTGTTTCTTGGTGAAAATAGACCAACAGAGCTGTTGAATCTCAAAGCTGCTCATCTGTTGACTCGTCTAGTCTTGAAGATGAACTCTAAGACACATACAATCCCCTCTGTTCACTTCCAGAACCTAAATGAGTCCTTCAACCACTTATGTCTTCTGCCAGCACATTCCGACATCACACAAAGTTCGCGTGTGCTCCTGGAATAGTGAAACATGTAACTTCATCATAAATACCCTTCACCCATCAGTCCCATCACTCATCGCATCACTTGCCATCCAAATCAGTCCACACCAATCGCCTGTCACTCAAAGCTCCCATCTCGTTCAATCCAATCAGTCACACCACGAGTGGTACGTGCACCGTAATCTCTGCATCCTGTGGCAAACACCTATTTATCTCCTTAAGCATCATCAACAGCCGAACGTCCTTCCTCTCCCGACGAACGAGAGTAATGAAGCCGCCCCAGTCCAGAGGCATCCAAGAGTGGGAGGACGGAAGAGAGAGAGAGAGAGAAATAGTAAATAAATTAAGCAACCTTTCGATAGATTTACTACAAATTGGAAGGATGTCGAAAGACCAGGAACGGGAGGCACCAAACCAGCTTGAATAAATCTACAATTTGTACGCACGCAATCAACACACTCACTCTCTGTGTGCCGGCAAAGGGATATGCTCCACGCACGCACTCACAAGTATTTTATTGTTTCGACGGCAGAGGGTGGGCGCACGTAAAAAGGACACACAACCATCAGCCCCCCCCCCTCCCGGCCCACCGCCATGCGTGTGTGTACGGGATGACACGTAAATTAGAAAGCATTTAGCAAAATTTCAATTTAATTTAAAATGTCCTTTCGGCGAAGGAGAGACGACGAAGCAAGCAACCAGGCCTCGTGGGTTGACGATGCGCTGTAAGGTACACATCGAAGTAATTCAATTGCCACTAAGCAACGACTGCGTGTGTGTGTGTTCCTGAGGAGAGTCCTTTGCACATGTGATGCTCGAGGATATTTATTACAATTATGTCCTGCATTGGCAACCGAAGCGAAAGGATAACCAACTAAACAACAGGCGAACAGGCGAACAGGCGAACAGACGGACAGACAGAGAGACGTGTGCCATAATGTTTCTTAAACAAATCACACGGCCCTTAACAATAAATTAAGCAGTTAATACCAATTAAGCAGGAGACAAGCAGATGTCCTTAAACAAGTCCTATCCACTCGGTCGGGCACCAGTGTGGGTGTGTGTGTGCATCTGTGTGGTGATTGAACAGGGAGACACACACTCAAGATGTGGCGGAGCTGAAATTTCGCCCGAAAAGGTGGACTGCAGAGCGGGAAACCGAGAGCATTTGCTAAAACAATAAATGTCCTTAATTTATGTGCGCTTACACATGAATATAATACACTTACGATTTTCGAAAACTTCACACACAAAAGGACGCCTGCGACGATGCGGATGACGACGACGAGACCCAGCCACCACTTCCAACGCCACCAGCAGCAGGACCATCGCTCTACGAGCGGTAACGGGAGACAACCGCCACCGATGCCACCACTGCCGGCTGGAGGACTACTAGGAGAGTGCCATCAACCAACCAAAGGTTGGCAATGAGGTCCTTTTACTTGGAAAATTTATGACATAACAGTGTGACCGTGTGTGTGTGTGGGCGAGAGAGAGAGAGAGTTTGTTTAAAGGATCCAAAACGGAGACAAATTGTCCTTTTCGGTCCAAATGTACATCTAATGATAGCCAATCGAGGCACACTCCATAAATCGACTACATTCGGGCGCTAGGTGGCTGTGAGGGAACAGCCGGCGAGGAAGGGGCCGATGAGGGATGCACAAATGCAATCGCCTATGGACCGAGCGTCAGTGGAGAGTCGTCGGAACCATCATTCGAGGATGCAAGGCAGAGACAATCAGATTCACATTTGCCAATCGCTCTTAAGTTCATCCGAGCCCATGACTCAAACCGCTTGGCTCCAGCAGAAGGGTTATCGGGAGTGTGAGAGAGAGCGGATGAGGGGGAGGAGAGGATGGGGCAGGAACAGCATGGTTAAGTCCGGTTCATTCCGGTTGTTGGCCGGTATTTGAATGTGGCCTTATGGTGACCATGATGAACAAATGTGACAAAGTATCCGTTTTGTGGTTGCAAATATACAGCCACCCGCAACGCTCGCACATAAGCGGAGCGATATGCTTTGCATGGCGCAGAGATGGGCAAAGGATATTACGGCTGATTAACGATCGGTGTAGAGGAGTGAGTGGTTTTGATGAATGAGTGAATACGGCGGTGGGCAGGGTAATGTGAGACACAGACTATGGGGGGAGGGCTGGATGAGTTTTGTTATGAGGTACAAGGCACGAGTGGTGTTCTGGTGGCGGCATTACTTGACGTGATAAAAGCATTACTTACTGATCGACTACAGAAATTGACTTTGGAACTCAAGCCCACAGTCTAAGCTCAGATTCTGGTACTACATTGCGGCATTTAACTAAAGCCGGAACCACAGCCTCAGCAGCTTCTTTCCCTAGAGCCTAGCCCAGCCTTAAATTCGAACCCAAGACTGTGGCCCTAGACATTTGCCTTCAATAACGAGCCCTAATTCCAGATTATGGGTCTAAGCTCGGCTTTAGTACTCAAGCCTTGAGGCCAGCACTCGATTCTGTGCCTCACCTCGGCTTTAAAACGCATGCTCTAACTACAGCACAAGATTCTGGGACCAAGTTCGGCTTTAGGGATCAAGTCTTAAGCTCCAGCACTCGATTGTGGGGCTAAGCTTGGCTTTAAGACTCAAGCACAAGCTCCGACACTCGATTCTGGCCCTAAAGTGTGTTGCTTTTTGTGACATCCTATAGACCACGGACCACGGAACGTGACAGCACAATGGACCGGATGGTCTAAGTGAGCATGTCTTCCATATCAATCATGCAGTCACCCTACCTACCAACCTATATACCACGGTCTGAATACAAAAAAATCGCCGCAGTTGAAGGCCCCTGAAGGTCTCCTAAATGAGAGCCATGGTCTGCATGGACCTGGAGGAACACCGTAGACCCCTTTCCAATTGATATCGTCGCAAAGACTCTCTCAAAAACCTCTCCTTCGCTGACAGTCTGAGGGAAACGAGCGAGAACTCGCAACAAGTCGCCTTTCACATGTGAGAACCCACTCCACGTTCCTTCAATCCAATTGAATCACGAAAAGGAAAACAAATTTTACATTCCATTGTCCCCACAGGGGCGACATAAGCCCGCAAATTCTCTCCAATCAATCGGGCAATAAACGCAAATCACCCCGAAAAAAAAAACGAAAACACTCCATCCCCGACCCCAGTTGGCGTCAATAAAATGCACCCTCTTCCAAGCTCATAAATAACAATTATGTCCCGGATACGCAATATGTTGTAACAACAACCCTTACACCACGCGGCCGCTTACGCAAATGCTCATCAGCCCTCACCCTCGCTAGTTGGTGGGTAGTTTTCACAAAACAACCCATCGTCGGAATGATGCGAGTTTGGTTAAGTCTCTCTCAAGGAACTACACAAGAGCGTCCAAAGGGACCCCTATCTTGGCTGCCATTTACGCTGCCATCCATCCTCCCCGGCATGGCAAGGCATCATCGTCATCATAAATGTCAGGTGAGTTATGTTGGGACCCAGAGTGAACACAAACATGGCCCAAGTGCCAGCGCTGTTCTGTAGTCGTACATCCCGGAATTACTGGGAAGGAATTAAATTAGGCACTTTGGCGTCAAAGTTATGAGTGTTCCCGGATCCATTGCCTATGACACCACTCCACGCCACAGCATGGCGGGTGTCAATAAATCCAGAGAAATGGCATACCCACGCATCCGCGTTCGGGTCGTGGAGTCATCACACATATCAGGGTTATCCCCTTTTGGCGGTGGGGGTTGCAAGTGAACACACGCACAAATCCACGGCCTTTGTCGTCTCTTCTTCGTCGGTGGCGCGGTAATTACTCTCGGAGTTCGTGATTATAATGTACAAGGGTTCGGATGGGACGGTGGTGAATAGTGTTGCCGTGTTTTATGAGAGCTTTTGTTCGCGCCAGTTGAGTGGAGTACCAGAGGGATGGTGCTGGTTTCAGGAAAAAGTGCTGGTTTGTTGAATGTCCAGAGCTGGACCATCTTGGAATGCCATCCTTCTGTGGTAGCGATCAAGGTTGGGAGTTTCTGCAGCTGAAGAATACTTTCCTGAATAGACTGCAATTAAACGTAAAAGGTTATGCCATCAAATGTTCTATAAAAGCGGAGGGAATGAACCTGCAAATCGGGGAAAGATAAAGCAACTGGACCCCATCTAGAAAGGGCTCGCCATCATTTCTAGAAAGAAGAGCAGTCTCCAAATATCCATCTGCTACATTGCTTGGAGTCCATTCAGGACACGCATTGCAGTGAGACATCTTATTCAAATTTAAGTGAGTACCAAGTCTTGCATGCAACTTGTACCATTAACATGACGCCTGACGGGAATTAACACCAAAACGATCTTGTCTAGATGTGAACTGTGCTTCAATGATAACCAGGAACCAGATTATGCTATCATTAAAAGCATAAAATCCCCTATGCCCTGTAACCCCTTGTGGGGCATAGGTCCTCTAATATCTCCTACGTCTACGCAGTGCTCGATTCCTGCCATTTTCCTGCTCCACCCAACTGCCGCTCTCCATTCTTCACTGTTTGTATCAAGCTTTCTTTGTACGTACTACCAGATCTTCAGGACGTCTTGAATCCTTCTTCTTCTTCTTTTTTTTCTTCTTCTCCTTCTTCTTCTTCATTTTCTTCTTATTGTTCTTCGTCTTCTTCTTCTTCTTGTGCTTCCTCTTTTCCTTGTTCATCTTCTTGTTCAGATAGCGCTGCAGTCCAGGATGCACCAACAAGCCTCCCCAGCTGCCACGCCAAGTTGGCTGAGGTCACTAGGTCTCCTCATCCCACGATATCTGGCAGATGAGTTGGTCCATGTGTCCTACCAGATCACCTCCAACTGCCTTAAGGGGTTCTGCAGACAGTCTGAAAGCACCCGCAGCTTTATTCGACTTTGGTCTACAGTCTCCACTTGTATTGTGACCAGCCGTGGCAGTCGATGCGCCTGCCCACTACGTCAAAGCCTCAACATCATTTCACACAGAAAAGTACTTGAATTCTACCTTTTTTTTGAAGACTTTGAATTGTCCACCACTTTTTAACATCAACTTATTAAAACCACGAATCCCCCCACCCCATTAGCACTGCATTCATGGCAACACCACAGTTTGACAGCGAAGCCACCGACGTTGAACTTCGGTCGAAAACAATTGAATTCTTTCATTTTTCGATGAAAAAACACACTAAATACACGTTAAACTGCTTTAGACGCTCATTCAAGGACATTGTTTTCGACTTTTCATCGTGTAATGATCAGAAACGCTTTCTCAAGTAAATCACTCAATTTGCATGCTCAGCAAGCATTGCCAGATGAACAAGTTTCTACGGATTTCAATGCGTTCAAGTCTGACGTCATGCAAATCGAAACAACCTGTTTTCTCACATTTCAAGGATTTCCAATGAATTTGTTGATGCAGTCCACTGTTATTATCAATGTCCCATCCAGCCCCACAAATTTGTAGTGAAATTCCGATTAAAAATCACAGAAATTCGACTTTTAACAAAATGGCACATTTTGCACGAAAAAATGCAGTAAATTGAGAACACACTTGACTCGCATTTTTTTGCTGAAAATAAACGCATTTTCGTCGAGATGAATTTGATGGTTGCACAATTTTGTGAAACGATTTTCTCGGCAATTAGGACGAATTGAGGTTTGAGGGATACCAGAATGGAAAGGAAATTAAATGTAGAAGCGAAATAAACCAAGATTTTGTAACGGAAAGTGTGTTGGTTGGAAGTTTGAAGGCAAAATTGGAGGTATACTGTTTTGTCGCATAACTAGTCACGATTTCGAATGACTTGATGTTTTCTGAAACGAATTTCTCAATGATTAGGACGAATTGGAAACTGAGCGATATCAGAATGGACGGAGAATTGAATGAAGATGTGGAATAAGGTAAGATTTTGTAACGAAAGTCTACTGGTTGTTTGTTTGGAGGCGAAATTCGAGGTGTCCTATTTTGCCCATTGAAATCGACCAATCGGGGGGGATTAAAGGACTATTTTTCTGGCAGAATGACTTGAAATTTTGTAGAAATGTTCTTCATTGTGTGGTTAACAAATTTTAGAAGAATTGTATCAAGATGCATTTAAATGCGTTTTTTTTTATCATTTAGTGCGAGGCATCCACGAAATCGGAAGAAATGATGTTTTCTGGAACGATTTTCTCGATGATTAGGACGAATTTTAGACTGAGCGATATGAGAATGGACGGGGAATTGAATTAAGAAGCGGAATTAGGTGAGGTGCTGAAGCAAACAGTTTCTTCGTTTGTTTTTGTGGGACGATAATGCGACATCTTTTTGTGCCACATTTTTGGGGGAATGCGAGTAGAGCTCGTAGATATGAATTGTCTTGATGCTGTGTTTTCGTACAGGTAAGGAACTTCAATGAAGGCACTTCCATTCTTACAAGCAGGGTCTCCTAACGAGATGGCTGAGCATTTGAACATACATCTCATGTGGATGCCGGCACATTATGACATACCGGGCAATTGCAAAGCCGATGAACTTTCAAGGTGTGGTACAAGCTCATCGCTAGCACCAGGAGGAGATCCACCTTATATGCCGATCGCTACAGCCTACCATATCCTGAAGACACACACAATCAAAATCATCAATCACAAATGGCTGGAAGGCACCACCTGCTTTGAAACAAAGGAAGTATAGGCAGCACTAAATTTTAAAAGATCACTCTGTCTGCTCACGCTAGGCAGGCCTTCACTCAGGACACCCATCGGCGTCATAACCAGACAATGGCCAATTGGCATACATACACGCAGGATGGGTGTCCCATACAACAATTTCTGCAGAAGTTGCATGGATGAAGAGGCGATAGAAACCACAAATCACTTCCTCTGCTCCTGTAGCGCTCTGGCATGCCGTAGGTACTCACATCTAGGGGGCCTACCATTTTAATAACCTCAGCGAACTAAATAGGGTAAGAATTGGTCAGCATTATTTTATAACAGACACCAACTGGTTTCAACTGGTATCGCAATGAGCTTACTCCTAAGTGTGACTGCATTTAACAGTCAGTTACCACAACGTAACCTAACAGGGCTGTTTGTCTGCTAGCCATTCTCAAGACAGTCCAAAGAGAAACGGATAGAGGCACGTCCTGGTTCACATTAAAGTCACTTGGTGTGTGGCCAAGCGCGTGAGATTAATTGGCAATGTTGAATTTAAAGCAGATCAGCCAAACACTGCATGTATCGATCATAAGTCACAAACTAGCGTGAATGCAGCAAACAAGCAGTCTAAGGAAGTATTCGAATCAGGGGAATCAATGGCGGGTGAATTTCAGTTCATGATCAACTGCGATCGAGAACAGGACAGCAACTGAGTTAAGACTGTACACCGAACCGAACTGAACTGAATTCTGACAGCATCTCCTCATGTAGCATTTCTCAGCATTTAATGAGAAGAAGCCAAGGATCCAAGGAAATGTATACGAAACAGCGAGCTGATAGACATCGTAGATGACACTTGTCATGTATGAGATCATCTGCGCTTCAAGGATCCATTCCAACGACTCTCAATGTGACTCATACCACCTCTGAGGACATCAGGAAATCCTTTGAATTCGATCCTCATGCAATCAGAATTGAAACTGTTTGAAAAATAGTCAAAAATGTCCAATAATGGACCCTAAACTCCAACAAAATCCTTCAGAAGTGCCTTAGTCTGTCCATAAATCCATCAAATCAACCCACAGCGACCCTCCCCCATCGCCCCCAAATAACGTCGACCTCGAAAAAATCAAAAAAATACGAAAAATTAAGAAAATTGGCGGAAAAACAAAGGAATTGTGAAAAAATTCCAAAAAAATGAGTATCGACCCGTGGGGGTGACCGAGGCTATATAAGGTGGCCCCCCACCGGGAGAGAAAGTTCAGTCTGTTGGTGGTCGTCGAGGGGTGCACATCGGGGACGTTTTTTTTTTTGGAATTTTTTCTGAAGTGTGTTTAACTCCCAACACACATATATGAGATCACTCACCACAACCACTCACCCACCGCCGGCCTAGCATGTATGATGGACTGTCAAACATGTTTGAGATGACCAACTTGTACGAAGTAAATTTAGCAACACCCAACACCCACTGACTGAGATGCAACTTACTTGATGTGTGGCAACATGATGCAAGATCGGAAGCATTCCATGCGTCCTTCGTCGTCGACTGCAAGTTATTGGATTTTTTTTTCGGTTTTAAGGACTAGCGCCCACCACCAACCACTTTTTTTTTTTTGCCTGAACCTTTATCGAAAGTTTTGGTATGCATGCGTGATGATGGTCCCGTCTATTGAGTCATGCTCGGCTGAAGGCATGCATCGGTTCGTACATGCATACCAACGCGGACTCCCGTCGGAGTCTCTGGACATATGTATGTAGCCCCACCTGGCCCTTGAATTCGGTTCAGTCGCATTCCATATTGGAGCGATTTACTCAAGCGCATCTTGAGAGGACATTTTTTTGTTTGTGGGAGGGCGGTCACATTCTTGCGTCGTCCGTCGTCTGATGCCTCTGATTTTTTTGTTTAAGGATTGCCACCCACCCACACCTTCCGTCGATAAACATGTATGAGCGTATGACCAATTGCGATCAAAAGCGGGCATCCACAGCCCATGGATTACGGTTCGCGGTTCGGTTCGGTTCTGTGCGTTAGCGATTTGAGGGCACCCATTGCCCATGGATTACGGTTCGGTACACGGTTCGGGTTTTGTGCGCAAGCGATCTATACTAGGGCCACCTCCGCCCATGGATTATGGTTCGGTTCTCGGTTCGGTAGAGGCTACAAGTAGCCACAAATGCAGCACCAATGGCCACAAGCGGTCCTCCAAAGTTCACAAGGGCCCCATCGAAGACTGGCACCGAGGGATAGCTGTGCAGTAAGTTCACAAGGGTAAATGAAATCATTTTTCCTTCTTTTTTTCATTTCTTATTCTAAATGCATACACACTCGAAAAGTGATTCCATATTGAGTCATGACTCTCGCTTCGCAAATTAACATGCTAGCATGAATTCGGTTTCGGGTATTTCGGGAGCACCTTATTCCTAGAAGTGAACACTTAGCTATACAATTATTTTGCAAATATTTTGTCCACTAACCCCCTCGGGACCCGAACAGGTGTCCTTGAGGCTAGGCAGGGGAACCTTCAGGGCCCGAACAGGTGCTCTGAGGCTAGGTAGGGAAACCCTCAGGACCCGAACAGGCGTCCTTGAGGCTAGGCAGGGTTCTTCTCTTTTCAGGTGTGTTCTTATGTTTTCAGGTCTTTCGATTCCTTTTTCTCTTTTCTTTTCAGGCCCCCTGCCAGCAAGGACATGGGCGCGATTGATCACGGCTTGTTTGCGCGTTTATCTTTTAGACTTAGGATTTGTATTTTGTATAGGCTCACACCCTCTTCAGCGCAATTAGTCTTTCAGAACTATGAATTTATTTTACGATAGTTCGAAAGCATTCGCCGCTTGACAGAGGTGTTTGGGTTTCTTAAAGCTCCTCCGCTCATAGCTCGTCTACCCATGTGGCACTTCGGTTGTTAGAATTTTATATTCGCCGATTATGCCCATGGTCGTGGATGAGCCTTTGAGCGTGATGGGGCAACGGACAAGGTTATCTGTCTGTTGTTAGAAGTAGTATAGGTCTTGCCTTCGTTCGCAAACAAGCACTTGAACAGGAAACTCAAGCTCTCCGGTGAGTCATCATACATTTCCCCTTCTTTTATTTACGTCTATGGAAGCTCGGATCAAAGTTAAGCTAGATCGGTATCGCTCTTTTGAAACCATTCATTTATTTTCATGGCAGTTCGATCGAAGCAAACGTCGCTTTAACTTGGTCCACCGAAGCTTCCTTTATGGTTAAGGTGTATTTTAGTACAGAGGCTCATATCCTCTTCAGCGTGATTGATCTTTCAGAACTATTAATCTATTTTATGGCAGTTCGAAGGCAATCGCCGCTTGACAGAAGCATTTTGGGTTTCTCGTAGCTCCTCTGCTCGTAGCGGGTTCACCCATGTGGCACTTCGGATGTTAGATTCGCCGATTATGCCTATGGTCGTGGATAAGCCTCTGAGCATGAGGGACCAACGGACAAGGTTAAATTGTCCGTTTATTTAGTCTTTGCTGTAGTATTTGTTGTAGTCGTAGTAGTAGTAGTAGTAATCGAATTAGGAGGAGGTAGCATCAGAAGAGTCAACAGATTGATTCTTAGCCGATATCTTGCACGAAAACGATTTATATTCTAGTGTTCATGACTATCATTTATTTTTGAACAATTTGCCAAGTTAAATGGGGTTATGCATGCATGTAATGTCATACGAATCGCGAAAGCTTATAGATGTTTGACAATCAAATAGGTAGGGTTGATAGGTAGTTTTGTAGATACCAAGACATTTGAAGAGCTAGGTAGGGAAAGACTTAGATAGGAATCTAGACCTTTAGACATATAGATATCTTGATAGCTTATTTCGAATTAATTATTGTTTCCTTCCTGCGCGCAACTAGTAGGATTAGGGATTATGATAGGTAGATAGCTTTAGATATTTTTAGTCATCTTCTAGTAGGGAAACCTGGCTACATGCCTTACATCAAACATATTTTCATTGATTTTCGAACTAAGTTCATTTAAAAATACTCATTCACATCGAAGTTGATTTAAGATTTTAGTTAAGATAGGCCTTCAGGACCCGAACAGGTGTCCTTGAAGATAGGTAGGGGAACCCTCAAGGGCCCAAATAGGTGACCTTGAGGATAGATAGAGGAACCCTCAAGGGCCCAAACAGGCGTCCTTGAGAATAGGTAGGGGAACCCTCAAGGGCCCAAACAGGTGTCCTTGAGGATAGGTGGGGTTACGACCGCCTTCGGTTTAAGACAAACGCTTTTTATCTCTTCGCTTGGATAGCGCATTCATGCTACAAATAAAATGGGGTTTCGAACGGAATATATGAATTTACTTTAAGACGCATTGTAAGACCAGCTGTACGATTCATTGTACGACTCATTGCAAGACCCAATGTACGAGCCATTGTAGAACATAATTCGGGACGCATCCTTAGGCTCTTCCTTCCCTTTTCGAACTCGCATTAACATTTCGATAAAATCACGAAATTGTTTTTAAAAACTATCAGTCGTGTTCGCCTTCAAACCTAACTACCATTCGCCGTGTACAAAAATCTTGCTGATTTAGCTAAGCTTATTTCTAGTCAATTAAGTACGGTTTTATTACGAAATGAATCACATTTAAAATTGAGTCGCGATTAGTCGTGAGCTGAATTCAGTGTGAGCTCAAGTTGCAGCAGCTTCAGAAGCGGAAATCGAGATCCTTCACACTCACCGAGGCAAAGTGAGTTAATCGAGTGAAGAACACAAGTATGATGACAACGATTGCTGCAATGGCACTTTGGTGCACTTAAAAAATATTTGTAAGTCTTCATCTTTTTTCTATCATTCCTAGACATATTATTTTGTTATTTCCAATCCAAATTATCGCTCAAAACAAGATAGTCATGAACACATTTTCGGTACAAAAGCATGCATGCGTAACCTAGTCATATACATTTACAACAAATATATATTTTTTGTCCATTAACCCCCTCAGGACACCAAACAGGCGTCCTTGAGGCTAGGCAGGGGAACCCTCAGGGCCCGAACAGGTGCCCTGAGGCTAGGTAGGGAAACCCTCAGAGCCCGAACAGGTGCCCTGAGGCTAGGTAGGGAAACCCTCAGGACCCGAACAGGCGTCCTGAGGCTAGGCAGGCATTCTGCTCTTCTCATTTCAGGTTTGTTCTTATATTTTCAGGTTTGTTCTTCTATTTTCAGGTATTTTTGGTTTCGTTTTTTTCTTCTCCTTTCAGGTACACTATCGGATATGCAACTCGCGGGTCGGCTTATATCGGTTCGGGTTTGAAGTTAATTAAAAGTCAATATTTCATGCATGAAAAACCATTTCTTTGATCGTTTCTAGCACTGAATCGTGAAACTGGGCTGCATTAGTAATTTTCGCAAAAACACAACTAAACCTCAGTGGAAGGTAAAATTTTTTTCCAGCTCGATAAATACATCTAAGCTTCTTTTAGGAGTGCAGGCCAGTTTTTGTCGCTTTGTCTTCGCAGTCACCACCTCATTCCAAACCTAAACTCAATCAAATTTCAAACGATATCCAACCGAAACCTTTAAACCGCAATCGAAAACGTAGCTTAAACACATTCGTAGTATCGTTCGTATTTGCAATCGGGAAACAGTCGCGTCGCGTCGTCGGTAACATGCCCTTTTTGGGCACGAACTGCGACTGAAGCAGGATATAAAACTTGCATCTCATTGCTTGTACTCATTTCATCTCCAAAATGAGCACTCAAATGGGCATGCAGACAGAAAATAAATTTCTTTTTATTTCAGAGCGCAGGCCATCTAGCATTCTATAGGTATCAAAAGGAGACTACTTATTATGAGCTCTGCTCTTATGACAGTTGTCCGTCTTTTCGAGAATTGAATACCCAACCCAGCCCACGCTACTACATTTTTAACATGAACTTGTTAAAATCATAATCTCCCCCTCAACACCTGCATCCATGGCAACAACAAAGGTTGACAGTAAAACAACCAAACGTCCCTAGTCGAAATTCGACGATTATCCGAGAATTGTCGGAAATGTCGGAAATGTTCGAAATATCTCGGAAAGAAAATTGTCCGAGAAATGTAGGAAATGTCCGAAATATCTCGGAAAGAAAATTGTCCGAGATATTTCGGAAAGTTCTAAATATCTCGGAAAGAAAATTGTCCGAGAAATGTCGGAAAGTTCTAAATATCTTGAAAGAAAATTGTCCGAGATATTTCGGAAAGTTCTAAATATCTCGGAAAGAAAATTGTCCGAGATATTTCGGAAAGTTCTAAATATCTCGGAAAGAAAATTGTCCGAGAAATGTCGGAAAGTTCTAAATATCTTGAAAGAAAATTGTCCGAGATATTTCGGAAAGTTCTAAATATCTCGGAAAGAAAATTGTCCGAGATATTTCGGAAAGTTCTAAATATCTCGGAAAGAAAATTGTCCGAGATATTTCGGAAAGTTCTAAATATCTCGGAAAGAAAATTGTCCGAGATATTTCGGAAAGTTCTAAATATCTCGGAAAGAAAATTGTCCGAGAAATGTCGGAAAGTTCTAAATATCTCGGAAAGAAAATTGTCCGAGATATTTCGGAAAGTTCTAAATATCTCGGAAAGAAAATTGTCCGAGATATTTCGGAAAGTTCTAAATATCTCGGAAAGAAAATTGTCCGAGAAATGTCGGAAAGTTCTAAATATCTCGGAAAGAAAATTGTCCGAGATATTTCGGAAAGTTCTAAATATCTCGGAAAGAAAATTGTCCGAGAAATGTCGGAAAGTTCTAAATATCTCGGAAAGAAAATTTACCGAGATATTTAGGAAAGTTCTAAATATCTCGGAAAGAAAATTGTCCGAGATATTTCGGAAAGTTCTAAATATCTCGGAAAGAAAATTGTCCGAGATATTTCGGAAAGTTCTAAATATCTCGGAAAGAAAATTGTCCGAGAAATGTCGGAAAGTTCTAAATATCTCGGAAAGAAAATTGTCCGAGATATTTCGGAAAGTTCTAAATATCTCGGAAAGAAAATTGTCCGAGATATTTCGGAAAGTTCTAAATATCTCGGAAAGAAAATTGTCCGAGATATTTCGGAAAGTTCTAAATATCTCGGAAAGAAAATTGTCCGAGATATTTCGGAAAGTTCTAAATATCTCGGAAAGAAAATTGTCCGAGATATTTCGGAAAGTTCTAAATATCTCGGAAAGAAAATTGTCCGAGAAATGTCGGAAAGTTCTAAATATCTCGGAAAGAAAATTGTCCGAGATATTTCGGAAAGTTCTAAATATCTCGGAAAGAAAATTGTCCGAGAAATGTCGGAAAGTTCTAAATATCTCGGAAAGAAAATTGTCCGAGATATTTAGGAAAGTTCTAAATATCTCGGAAAGAAAATTGTCCGAGATATTTCGGAAAGTTCTAAATATCTCGGAAAGAAAATTGTCCGAGATATTTCGGAAAGTTCTAAATATCTCGGAAAGAAAATTGTCCGAGAAATGTCGGAAAGTTCTAAATATCTCGGAAAGAAAATTGTCCGAGATATTTCGGAAAGTTCTAAATATCTCGGAAAGAAAATTGTCCGAGATATTTCGGAAAGTTCTAAATATCTCGGAAAGAAAATTGTCCGAGATATTTCGGAAAGTTCTAAATATCTCGGAAAGAAAATTGTCCGAGAAATGTCGGAAAGTTCTAAATATCTCGGAAAGAAAATTGTCCGAGATATTTCGGAAAGTTCTAAATATCTCGGAAAGAAAATTGTCCGAGATATTTCGGAAAGTTCTAAATATCTCGGAAAGAAAATTGTCCGAGATATTTCGGAAAGTTCTAAATATCACGGAAAGAAAATTGTCCGAGATATTTCGGAAAGTTCTAAATATCTCGGAAAGAAAATTGTCCGAGATATTTCGGAAAGTTCTAAATATCTCGGAAAGAAAATTGTCCGAGAAATGTCGGAAATGTTCGAAAATGTTCTAAATATCTCGGAAAGAAAATTGTCCGAGATATTTCGGAAAGTTCTAAATATCTCGGAAAGAAAATTGTCCGAGATATTTCGGAAAGTTCTAAATATCTCGGAAAGAAAATTGTCCGAGATATTTCGGAAAGTTCTAAATATCTCGGAAAGAAAATTGTCCGAGATATTTCGGAAAGTTCTAAATATCTCGGAAAGAAAATTGTCCGAGATATTTCGGAAAGTTCTAAATATCTCGGAAAGAAAATTGTCCGAGATATTTCGGAAAGTTCTAAATATCTCGGAAAGAAAATTGTCCGAGAAATGTCGGAAAGTTCTAAATATCTCGGAAAGAAAATTGTCCGAGATATTTCGGAAAGTTCTAAATATCTCGGAAAGAAAATTGTCCGAGAAATGTAGGAAATGTCCGAAATATCTCGGAAAGAAATATCTCCGATATACTGCGATATACTGTTTCGACGCACAACTATTCATGATTTCGACTGACTCGCTGTTTTCTCAATGATTAGGACGAATTGCGAGTTGAGCTATATCAGGATGGACGGGGAATTGAATGAAGAAGCGGAATAAGGTGAGGTTATGAAACAACAGGGTCTTCGTTTGTTGGCTTGGGCCAATATGTGCGACATCTTCTTTTGCTACATTTTCCGGGGAATTTGAGTAGATCTCGTAGATATGAACTGTCTTGTGGATGTGTTTTGGTAGATCGATACCGTGAAGCGATGTGCTTCATTCGATAAACCGAACAAAATTTTGCCCAAAGTCAAGAAGTGAAAGGTATTTACAAAACACCTTATAAAGCTTCTCAAAAATCCTCACTCGACGACAACATACTCGTAAGACTGCACCTTCTTCCAAATCCTAAGCATCTTCAAAAAAACCAGAATATCCTCAAAACCGTGTTTTTTTCACTTCACACGGCAACTCCAAAGCAAACCTCCTTCCTCTTAGAAAATAACCACCAAATCAGAGAATGAAACGTTTTCCTTTAGCCCCCTTCACAGGCTCTGCCACACCACCGTAAGGTATGGCCAAGTGGTACGAGTGGGGGTAGTTGTGCTTGGAATTTGTGACACACAGATGACTCGTTATCTTCAACTTATTTGCAATAAATTCCGGCACGGCTCATAAAAATGGTGAAGCCCTCGTCTAGTTGTTGTTCTTCTTTTCTGCGCCTTCTGCGGGAATCTGATCGAGGGGCGGACCGGGAGGATGACACCCAAGTGGATGGGTACTCAGTTGGAATTATTTGACACGAAATCAGATGGAATAATGCCTGAGACACCCCAGCCCAACCCAAGGTTGCATCATAATTCACTTCAGTCAACCTCCTCGCACTCTCCGTTGGCGTGAGTATTTGCATCATGGAACCGAATAAAATGGATTCACTAAGACCAGGAACCACCACTAGACAGTGAACGACGACAACAACAACAACAACAGGCCGGGTTAATGGGGAGTAATGATCTTAATTTATGATTCTTTGAGATTTGGCCGTGATAGAGCTGCTCTCTTGGTTCTCGGCTCGTGGCTTGTACTGCCGAAGGTAATAGTCAATCACATGGCATACTGTGTGAGATGGAATATCCGTAATTTTCATTAGAATTAACGGCACTTTGTGTGTGTAGCACACCTTATGAACGAGAGAACTGAAGGGGGGGGAGGATGATGTGGAGCCATGTCCGGGATGGACGGGATCAAAATAATTTCGTTTAGCTCTCGCATGTGGATGAGGTGAAGCTAATGAGTCCCCTGGTGAGGGTGGTGGTGGCGGGGCAGGGAGTGAGTGATGTTATTGTTCGAAGCGAGGGAGGGTGATGGCTTCAGGACGTCTCTGATGGACAGGAAGGGAGCACAGGATGTTCGAAGAAAGGGCGCTCTGAAGTCGATGGGGGCCATGAGAGGGGTTTGAATTTCGCTGAATATAGGTGATCTTGCTCGGCAGTCACACAATTGGCGACAGTCATGGGAAAAGAAAGCCTGCCATGAGAGCACACTTCAGTCGAAAGGATCCCGTATGAAGTTGCGCTAAGGTCCTGGGTCATAATCGTTGCCTAGGCCTCATCAGGGAATCACATTTGCAAGCCAAAAATGTGGTTGATTCCCCAACACGTTGCTATGGCTTGCTCCGGCAGGTGTCTCTTTGTCAAGCTTCTCAATTCTCATTTAGCCCCCTTCCATCCAGTGTCTTCAGACACCCGTCACTCCGCTCCTGTAACGAAAATGAGAAACCAACAAATTAACCAGCAACCACTAGACTAACCCCGAAAAATTATCTTCCCACCTTTTGCCCTCCCCCCCACCATCCATCGGCAGGATGTGCGTGCCTTAGCCGCCACCGTCCCCCATGCTCAGTCCTGGGCAGGGCAATATAACCCAACCGAATGTATTGAGCATTAATTATGATTACCGTCACGTTTTATGAGACATTCAGTGTACTTTATGACACCCATCCAAGTAGCCATCATGAATTCGTAAGGATAACGAATATTGACACACGAAACGAAGGTGGCCAGCACAGGTGACCGACAAAATAAATATCCTCGGCCGGGAGGACACGAAGACACTGCGGCGCTCGGAATTAAGAGGCATCCATGTCATTGAATATTAAAAGAAATATCTTCTCATTATCCCTGGAGTTGTTGGGCGCTCGTTGTCCCATTGTGTGGGGTGGACACACTGTTGTCCTTAATTGTCCCAATTTCAATTCGAATCTTGATTTCATCGCAAATCTCCGTTAAAGGATGCGGTTTACACTTCGAAGGAGCCGAGATATCCCCTCGTTGGTATCGTTGCAGATCCCGGTGTCGTCATGTGAGTGCATGGCTTGGGGCATGGATGTGCCAGGATGTGGCAATTAAATTGAAATTGGAAAATTTCCCTCCTCCCCGTGGTGTCACTTAGCCCATTTCCATCAACACCGCACTTTTTTGAATACGATTACCCGTTTGGGGCAAGTGTTCGCCTCGTGCTCGGCAGTTTTCTGTTGTCTTAACGTGGCTGTAGTGCAATCAAAGGATAATTACCCTAAGGAGCAAAACATATCCAATTACGAAGAGCGCTAAGTGCGCTCGGCAAAAAATAACGTCAAATGTCATTGCATTAGCTAATTGGCAGACCGCAAGAGCGCCGTGGATGGGCGGGCTAGTGTTTTGAATTTTTCGTGAATGTTGTGTGTTTTGTCCTCGCGGGGGGGGGAGGTGGGGTGCGGGCATATTTTTTTCTCTTGTTTTAGCGAATTAAATGAAATTGCTTTCGAGAGAATTGCATTTATGAAAGAAAAGCGAATTCAGTTCAAAGTGGCTCATTGGGATACGAAATTGCGGCTGAAATGGGATGATGTTCATCCAAAATTGGGAAAGTGCACGTTGTCTTTTCGAGAATGTGCTGAATGTGTAATTTTCACCGATGATGCTGGTTGTATTGAGAGGAAGAGCACTTGGTTTGTATTAAATATCCGGGGATGTTGGAGGAGCTCAAGGGGGGTCTTATCTTAAGTCGTGGACGAAGGTTCAAGAGGAGCCAGTTCCAGTAATCTCTTAAAGCGTTCATGAACAACGCTGTCGGAGAAGAAGAAGCAGGTTGCCGATTGGTTCTCAAATCAGCTTACACCTGTCTCTCTAAAAAAAAACGGCGGATTTAACGACGGACTGCGAGGCATTGTCATGACTTTGATCAAATGCAATATTCGTCCGCGATATTACCATCTCCAGAGATTTGGAATCAGTCATTCTGATTAAGTACCAACCTATTGTTTGGTTTTGGATAAGAAGGCCGAACTATGCCGGTGCCAGGCTCATTGAAACCGATGAGTTCTCGGAACGCTCTTTCTCTCAAGTACAAATCTCTACAGGATTGGCCCTCGCAACTTAGACTCCACCAAACTAATTCTCCTCTTGTAGTACCCATACTGTCAAGGCAGACGACACCGCGACCTTAAGAGATCCATTTTATCGAAAGGTTGGAGTTAATCCAGACGATTTACTGCTTCTCTTATGAAAGATTGTATGTGTTTTGCAGTGGAACTGTTCAGTAGAAGTTCGGTAGAAGTGAGTATCTCCCAATAGAAAATACGTTTGCTTAACCCTAGTAGTGCCGGACATTCACATAAAAAATGATCGGATGTTTCATCGTCATCCAGGTACAGCCGATATTCCTTGTCCTGGCACAGGTTCATTTTGTTAATCCAGTAGTTCAGCCCGCAGTGGCGAGTAAGGAAGCTTGTTAGGTTCCCCATATTTACCTCTTTATAGGAATAAGGCCTAATTAATCGCTTGTATTGCCTACGAATATCCTCGTTGGTTTAGTTTTCAAGGCAAAGTATATTTTCCCATTCGTTAATCAGCGTTGTAGCTGCTGCTCGGGAGCTTGGGATGTTGGACCTATTCTCCCGCTGTCGCAATCTTTGCCCGGTGGCCATCCCGTGGAGCCTTCCTGTACCGGTTACTCGATAGGGATCGTCCATGTGACTTTACCCCAAACTTGGCAGGCAATTACCATTTCACGAAAACCTAAAACAATGCTTTGCTACATGTCAGTTATCCAAAAATGTGTCTAGGGCTGCGAATTATTGAGACCACGTTGACGGCACAAAGCTTCCAGTTATGAACAACAAACTGTCCTGGGTCCACGGTGACTTGATCCTTATATCAGACATTTTGTCTCGCTCTTCTACTCGAATCAGAAGTCTCGTATTTGAAGGACATGCGCTCGGTGTGGCCGAGCCAGAGTAGTAGACGGATTTTCCCCTTCCTGCTACATCCACATTTCCAGCTCGTAGAATTTGTGGATTATGTTCCCATTCATGGCTGCTAAAGCAAAAATGTACCTCGTCCGAGATGATTTTTTGGCCACAATCCGCATCTTTGAACAGTAGCCGAATCGCCACATAATTCGGGCTTACTCTCTCTCAGCTGACTGACATTTCTGGGTCTTCCTCGGTGCTGGTCTCTAAAGCGTCTGATTGGTGGCTCAGGATCTAAAAGAGTGTACAAGTCAAGCCTCGAAGGTATTGTATTTTTCATAAGTTGCATATCATATTTAAAGCAGAACTAACTAAAGGCGTCGCAAGGGTAAAGCACGCACGAGATGTCTCCAGGCGGCTTGATCCTCCGTCATTGACCTTAACTCTTCAGGAGCTATGCCCAAGCACAACCAGGTGAGTTTTTGGACTTAATTCAACCACCTCGTCCTGGGACTGCCGAGCGGTCGTCTATCTGATGGAGTCGCATTCAAGGCACATTTTGGAAGTCGTGATGAAGGGGACATTCGTGCCACTTGACCAAATCGTCGAAGCATAGGCCTTTCCGTTCCAAGAAGCAGCTGCTCAGCATTGAATTCCTCGAGCGCTGCAGTGTTTTTCCATAGCTAACGTAATTATAAATAAACAATTTGCCTTGCGGCCATAGTAAGTTCGTGGACTCTTTCAATGAAGGTGCCTGCATCCAATATCGGCCATTATGCCAACTTTCAGTTGTATTCTTGTACAGCTGTCCAGACATTTACTCAGCTCAGAGATTATGTGTGTTATGCAGTCGACATGAAGCTGAGGGTCACCCTCACTCCTGATAGAACAATCCTCTCAAACTCACATCACGAGTAGTTGCTTCAGAATTTTATATCACCCAACATACGTATTTGGAATACACATCGTGGATCAGTTTATAGTTTGTATACGTTTGTAAGAAATCATAAATTTACTCATCCTCGCAGTTGTGGCAGTTTGAGATGATACAGATCTAGATGATCCTGCTGGATCCGCTGATCTAGATGGCATCAGTCCAAAAACAATGTTTTTGATGATTTTGAATCCTTCAGAGTGTTTAGCATCAACTTAGTTAAAACCATATTCTCCCCCTCTAAACTGCATTCATGGCAACACCACAGTTTGACAGCGAAGTCACCGACGTTGAACTTCGGTCGAAAACTATTGAATTCGTTCATTTTTCGATGAAAAAACACACCAAAAACACGTTAAACTGCTTTAGACGCTCATTCAAGGACATTGTTTTCGACTTTTCCTCGTGTAATGATCAGAAACGCTTTCTCAAGTAAATCACTCAATTTGCATGCTCAGCAAGCATTGCCAGATGAGCAAGTTCCTACAGATTTCAATGCGTTCAAGTCTGACGTCATGAAAATCGAAACAACCTGTTTTCTCACTTTTTCAAGGATTTCCAATGAATTTGTTGATCCAGTCCACTGTTATTATCAATTCCACAATCAGCACCACACATTTGACGTGAAATTCTGGTTCAAAAGCAGAGATATTCGACTTTTAAGAAAATGGCACATTTTGCACGAAAAAATGCAGTAAATTGAGAACACACTTGACTCGCATTTTTTTGCTGAAAATAAACGCATTTTCGTCGAGGTGAATTTGATGGTTGCACAATTTTGTGGAACGATTTTCTCGGCAATTAGGACGAATTGAGGTTTGAGGGATACCAGAATGGAAAGGAAATTAAATGTAGAAGCGAAATAAGCCAAGATTTTGTAACGGAAAGTGTGTTGGCTGGAAGTTTGAAGGCCAAATTCGAGGTAGACTGATTTGCCGCACAATTGTTTATGATTTCGACTGACTTCATGTTTTCTAGAACGATTTTCTCGATGATTAGTACGAATTGGAGACTGAGTGATATCAGGATGAACGGGGAATTGAATGAAGATGTGAAATAAGGTAAGATTTTGTAACGAAAGTCTACTGGTTGTTTGTTTAGAGGCGAAATTCTAGGTATCCTATTTTGCTCTTTGAAATCGAGGAATCGGGGCGGATTAAGGAATTATCTTGTGGAAGAATGGCTTGAAATTTTGCAGAAATGTTCTTCATTGTGTGGTTAACAAATGTTAGAAGAACAAATTGTATCAAGATGCATTTAAATGTGTCTCTTTTTATCATTTAGTGCGAGGCATCCACGAAATCGGAAGAAATGATGTTTTCTGGAACGATTTTCTCGATAATTAGGACGTATTGGAAACTGAGCGATATGAGATAATTCGGAATTTGCTGCATCCACGTTTCGAGGATGATTCAGAACCGTCTTGTCATGGCGACGATAACGTCTGCAAATGGTAATGGTGGCATTACATCTCCATCCAAGTACTCTTAATGTCCTTGATACGTTTTCAAGGTCTACCAAACTGAGTGCCCTCGCTGTGAGCGAAGTAAATGGTATTTGTCATCATCCTCCACAAGCACTTAGACTCCAATTACTTAACAGCCTTGGCACTTGGTCTATCCCCATCTACCCTCAAAACTGAAAACAACTGCGTTTCGTAGAGATCCGATCGCGACATCGTTAATTTACCTTACCTCTGTCATGATGTCCTTGTGGCGAATAATCGTAAATTAAAAACCGGATTACACTTTACGATAATAATAGTTAAATTTTATTGTCACACTGATAGCAGTGTGTAAAGGGGTGGCAAGAGTAATCACCGGTTAGTATCCAAAGGAGACGAAGTCTCGCAAACAGGACGAAAGAGAATAGAGAACACAGCATAGAGCACACAGCACACAGCACCACGGCACATTGGAACTGGAAAACTACACTCGTTGGGTAGCAAGCAATTGGTAATCTTCAAGATATATTTCCTGGTATCCTGTCTCTGATCTCGTGCCATATTTTTTCACTCTCCACCTGTCCTGGCAAGGAGTCTTCTAAGTGTCTCCACTCCTTTGGGTGGTGGAGTCATTTGAAAATCCCGCTCTCCTTCCGCCGATCCGAAGCAGCAGCGCAAAGGAAACGCCAGTTTGTCGTAAATTTCACTCCACCCCATCAAGGGTGCTTTTCTTCTGTGTGTTTTTTTTTGTGCCTTATTTTTGGAAGTGCACACACAGAGAGTGCAGCAATTCATTCAAAGAAGGACGCTATCAGGAATTTATTTTATTTACGAGTGTAATTAAAGTTTTCTCTCCTGGATTACCCGCAGCCGGTATAATTAGAGAGGATGTCCTGTGTCCGATCGTCAACTCCGTACATCTTTGCAGGCAATATCGAGTGAATTGTGCGTCCATTTCGCGCCACAGATGTATCTGAGTGGAGGGCGCTGGGGGTGTCCTGCGAAGTCCTCGGGTAACATTTCATCCGTTGTTTTGTCGGTGCGCTGGCACCTACCTCCTCGTACTTTATCACTTAAGACCGCAACCCCGTTATTTCCGGCCGCCACCCCACGAATCGTTTTCAATTTCGCGCTAACATGTGACCGATATGTCGTCGAAATTAACTGCGTCCCCGATATCGCATGTCCCCCCCCCCCCCCCCCCCCCCCAACCGGCCACGCTGTGCCGGGGCATCTCTAAGTCTAAATCTCTTGTTCAGGGACATGGGAGCATGGTGGTATGGTAGCATGGAGCCCTCGCCAACTGGACTACACAGTGTCCTGTGCCTGCCATCATCTCGGCTATCAGCAGCAGCGTCAGAGTTGATTTTTGTGCGCGCCGCGGCGACAACGGCCGGCCCCGGGGATAAATGAAAACATTCAGCACACGCGGTGTCGTCTTATTTATCTGTTCGACGGGGACAAACCGTTTATACATGCCACGATGACAATATTGCTTATGGCTTCGTTCCACTCGTCGTCGGCATCGTTGTCGATGTCCTCCGCCATCTGAGGCTGAGTGGAGATGTAACTACAGGACTCTGATGGAGGACGTCGAGCAAGATACATATAGTCCCCTCCCATGTGGCGCAATCGGGCAGGCGTGCGGTTGTAAGGACATTTGCTTTTGGCCAGCGATAGCTGAAGGACTCGACGAGCAAAGTGTGACAGAAAAATCTGTTGCGATGAAGTACTTGCTCCGAACCGGGGAGGACGCGCTGCTCTGATACATTTCTGAGATACACATCGCCGGTCGGCGAACAAAAGGCGGATCAGCGGGCGAATTCTTTTTCTCTTTGCCTTGGCGTCGGTTTTGTTTTCGGATTCAGCAGCAGAGTGTGGTGTTAAGTGTGATAGAAGTGCGACGGAGGATATATGAGAATGGCTCGGCCAGATGGTGACAATCGGAGGGCACAGCATGCGATGGGAAAATGCGAGTCGAAATTGAACGAGACGATAAAATGACCACAGACGGTTTGTTGAGGACTTTGTTGAGAGTATCACTTCTGAATGCGGGCCGAGATTGATGGTAGTTCATACCTCTGTAGCATGGCATTAAGGAGGCTTAATGAATGAGGAGTTGCGTCGCCGAAAAACGCAATGTTTTCGAGATATGGGGATTTTTCAAAATGAAATATTTCAGGTCATCTTATGCGACAGTTTTTCCTACCTTCTATTGGCTGCAGCGGGATGGTTTAGGGCTCAAAAGAAGCATCTTTGCATTGTGCAGAAAGCACAAAAGAATGAAAAATTAACCACGACACTGGAAATGAGTGAATTTTAATTTCATCCAAAGGCAGCAACAGAACCTACATAAGGGGAGATATGATTCTGTATAACTATATGAAATTTTACATGAATGCACTACAATAATAGTATTACTTGATAAATAAGTCAATTTATATATACTTACAACCACAGCTTCACCCCGATACCGAGAATATATTGAACGCCCCTCGTAGCTCAGTACGTCATTTTGTTTGCGCTTTTTCGCACCCACCAACCCTTTCTCTACCCGTCCATCGATCATCTATCCATTCACCAACATAGTTAGTTCACGTGGACATAGTCTGTAGCTGTTGCTCTTGAGATTTGTTCAAGAATCACGGTCTTGAATCGTCTTTTATCGGGTATATGTCGTGTACTGGACATCTCCGAATCGGTGCTATTACGTATCTCGGCCATGTCTGTTGGATTGGCGTTGGAGTCTGTAGAAATGTATACATATTATGTACCTGCCGGCATCGATGATTGCATTTGTTCCAACTTGTTTTTTTAAAAATATATCATCATCATTTCAGCGAGCTGCATGTTTCACTAAGGAGATCCCTAGGCCACTCGATCATCCGCCATAGACCCTAGTGTGTTATGCCCGCGTACCCAGGCGAGTTTTTGGACTTGATCCAACCACCTCTTCCTGGGTGTATCCAGTGGTCGCTTACCTGATAGAGTCGCATTCAAGGCACATCTTCGAAGTCGTGATAAAGCGGACATTCGTGCCTCGTGCCAAAACCATCGAAGCATAGCCCCTACCGTACGAAGAACCAGCTGCTCAACGTTTTAAAATGAATTTAAACAGTTTGTAAACGTGGCTTCAAGGCTCGATGGCGCTGTTAGTTGAATGCCTTCCTCCTGGTAAGAAGGGCCCCCGGTTCGAATGCCAGTGAAAGCAAAGTTAATGCGCTTCGTGCGATTTTCAATTATAGTCCAGTCAACATATGCCGTTGGCATCAATTAACGCCACTATCACTGGAGTAGTCGATTACCTACCTACCTACGTAGCCTCGGAAGAGTCTATTCCTGATGAATTGTCAAAGCCAACCTAATTTTAAACCAAGAGCTGTCGCAAAACAATTTGAAGGTCCTCTCCTCTAAACAACAACACCTTTTATTGGTGACACTTAGTCCGAAGGTAATCTTGGTCTAAATTCCACAACAACCACATGTATTGTGCGTGCTATTGAAGGGGCCTGCTATTTTATCCCGACTGCGAACGGCAATGTCTGATCACCTTTTTCAGTCAATCATACTTTCCAAAGGTTGTTAGTGAATCAATCGAGTTGGAGCAGTGAATTATGAATCCTGTGTCTGGAATTGAACTTGGACGCCGATTATGTAAGTCGAGACATGTAATCACTACGCCACACCTTCAACATCTTTGGAAACTGAAAATTCGTCGAATCATGGGTTATTTTGAATGACTTTGATTTGTCCACAAGTTTTTAACATCATCTTAATAAAATTATAATCTTGCCCCCTAAACTGCATTCTTGGCAACACCACAGTTTGACAGCGCAACTACCGACGTTGAACTTCGATCGGAAACAATTGAATTCTTTCATTTTTCGATGACAAATCACACCAAATACATGTTAAACTGCTTTAGACACTCATTCAAGGACATTGTCTTCCACTTTTCCTCGTGAAATGATGAAAACCATTTCCTCAAGTAAGCCACTCAATTTGCATGCTCAGCAAGCATCGCCAGATGAGCAAGTTCCTACAGATTTCAATGCGTTCAAGTCTGACGTCATGAAAATCGAAACAACCTGTTTTCTCACATTTTCAAGGATTGCAAATGAATTTGTCAATGGAGTCCACTGTTGAAATCAAGTCCACAATCAGCCCCACACATTTGACGTGAAATTTCGGATCAAAAGCAGAGATATTCGACTTTTAACAAAATGGCACATTTTGCACGAAAAAATGCAGTAAATTGAGAACACACTTGACTCGCATATTTTTGCTGAAAATAAACGCATTTTCGTCAAAGTGAATTTGATGGTTGCACAATTTTGTGAAACGATTTTCTCGGCAATTAGGACGAATTGAGGTTTGAGGGATACCAGAATGGAAAGGAAATTAAATGTAGAAGCGAAATAAGCCAAGATTTTGTAACGGAAAGTGTGTTGGCTGGAAGTTTGAAGGCCAAATTCGAGGTAGACTGATTTGCCGCACAACTATTCATGATTTCGACTGGCTTAATGTTTTCTGGAACGATTTTCTCGATGATTAGGACAAACTGGATACTGAGCGATATCAGGACTGGCTGGGAATTGAGTGAAGAAGCAGAATAAGGTAAGACTTTGTAACAAAAGTCTACTGTTTGTTTGTTTTGAGGCGAAATTCGAGGTGTCCTATTTTGCCCATTGAAGTCGAGGAATCGGGTCGGATTAAAGGACCATTTTTCTGGCGGAATGACTTGAAATTTGGTAGAAATTTTCTTCATTGTGTGGTAAACAAATGTTAAAAGAACAAATTGTGCCAACATTCGATTCAGTGTGTTTCTTTTTATCATTTAGTGCGAGACTTCCATGAAATCGGTAGCAATTATGTTTTCTGAAACGATTTTCTCGATGATTAGTACGAATTAAATGCTGAGCGATATCAGAATGGACAGGGAATTGAAGCAAGAAGCGGTATAAAGTGAGGTTTTGTAATGGAAGTTTGTTGGGTGGTTGTTTGGAGGCGAAAACCTAGGTATCCTACTTTGCCCATAGAAAGCGAGGAATCGGAAAGGATTTAGGGATTATTTTGTGTCAGATTCATCCTTGTTTGGCAAACAAAGAGACAATCACAATACAGAATGCATAGCAACAAGTGTCTGTCTATAAAGAGTACTCACACTCAGGCTAACATAGGCCCGCTGCACTACAACGCGGATTAGGTAAGTCCTTCTTTGAAGAAAATCAGTTTAAGTGTCCAAATTTGTTTCATTCATTCATGTAGTCAAAGGCAGAATGTTTTGTGAATTGCCACTTCTGCCTATTCTTCTTCTTTGTTTATTTGAGATATCGTTCGTTTTTTCTTCAAAAACCTCTTCAAACATTTTGTTCGGACACATTTCTTGAGTTTCAGACCCTTTTCTAACTCAATCCGCCATCCTCACGCAATGAGCACCAGTTGTCCTTCACCCCGCGAACCACTCCTCATCCACAAGAGTTGATGGCATCCTTGCTTGTCCCTGGCCAGTCCATTATTATGAATAACCTGTGTGCTAACAAATTAGAATCGTGTCCAATTTGAATTTGTAACGCGGCACCCGACCGCCCTGATTGCACTCGCATTCGACGCAACCATGTGCAAGTGTCCTTCGCCGCCCGTCGTCCTACTCGCATCGCTCACGCTCACGCTACCGCTACCGCCTGTTTGATTGTATTTATGGGCTGACTTGGAACATGCACCATAAATAGTATACCAATGAATTTTGGAAAATTAATGCCAATCTGCATAGTGTACCGTAATGTGGACATTATACTCGCCGCAACTGCAACAATGAATCGGACTCCGAATACGAATACGAATTTGAATCCGAATCGGGATCCGGATACAAATGCTCAGTCGTCTGTTTGTCCAACACTTGGAGAGTTTTAGGGGCGGGCCTATGCGGCACACTGGCCATTCGATTACCCTACGACTGGACGTCGCTCGCCGTCCGTGCCCCCTCCCAGCCTCGTGCGATGGCCATTAGTTATGTGGTCGATGGCGGCAGTTGGAGAGCCGACGGAGGTGGGGCAGGACAGGGACTACATCATTGGCATAACCAATAATCATGTTAGGAGTTATAAATTGTTACGTGTGCTTAATTTTGACCAAAATAATAACATGAGTAATTAATTTGGTGCTGGCCTGGCCTGGCATCGGTGGTGGCTTGGTTGGTCGTTTGTCGTTCACCTGGCGATCGACGCCGAGGGTCGACCTCGCCAATAATTGAGATGTGCCACATCCCGCTGAGTGGGATTTATGTGACTAGGGAGTGTGCTGGGAAGTGTGCATGGCTGTTTAGAGGAGGCCAACAGAAGTTCTGGTGCGGGTGTGTGCCTTGTGCCTTTCAGGGTCCCTCCCCCTAGTCACCACGCCATTTTGCAAGCCATCACATCAGTCTATGAACCCCGCTTTGGATAAAGGAGTGCATGTTCTAACCCACAGCTCATATCAATTATGCACGCATGAACAACCCTTTGTCCCCGCACTAGATTCGAACACATCCGGGGGCCATTTGAAGCACCTGCCACAGGCCGCCATTAAAAATAACTCATCTTAATGCCACAATTAAGTTTGATTTGTAACCAAATATGAGTGCCACCCCTCCGAGACATCACGAGTACATGCAGCGGGGGCCAATTAAAAGGGATAACACCGTCGCTCTGGAATAAGATGTCGCCGCACCCTTAATTGCTCGGCAATGGTACATCAATCCATGGCACTGTGAACACCCTTGCGCCCGCATTCACCATCAAAGCTCACGAATCAGATGCAAATTTCGGCAAAATCGCTTACATCCTCAATTTGCCAAGTCACACATGTGAACATCAACTTTCGCAGTCTTCTCCCAAAACAACCGCACACCCTTGCTACGCCAGTGAACGAACGAACGCCCGCGCATCATGCCACGTGAGCACAAGTAACGTCCTAATTAGTTCCCGAAAATAAAATGCGCAAACATTTTTGGAAAAAGGCCCAACAACGGCTCCCCACTCCCCACTCGAGGCAAATGTCAAGGAGCAACAAGAGAAGAAGAGGAAAGCCTGACAAACGCCCCATTTAACACATATGCGCCCAAGCGACTCCTTGTGTGGAGTTGCTTGTGCCTTGTGCGTTTCTTTTTGGTCGCTTACTCGAGTGGGAGGATGTTTGACATTTTTTTTTTTTTTGGTTGTTTTTGCATGTTTCGTCCTTGTTGTGTACTCCTTGTGGGGGGGGGGGGGCTTGATCGCTGGTAAGCATATTTTTGTGCCGTTTAATCGTGCTTCAAGGATCCGCATGCATGAGATGTTTTGTGTCACCTTATATTCGCATTTGGAGTCCTGTCGAGGAGGTGGCAGATTTTACGTTGATGGTGAAGGATGGGTAGTGGGCAGGGAGCTTTGATGGTCGAGGTGTATTCTTAGGGAGTTGGTGCACAGATTTCAGGCAATTTCCGGTCCTTTTTTGATTGTTGGTGGTGTTTGAAGAGTGGATGACTGGTCTGATGTACAATGTCCTTGTTGCTTTCCAGCTCTAATCACCTCCTCCGGACCGCCTTCTCGTTGATGTTCCGCATTCTCCTCGCCACCAATCACCTGGAATTATCTTCTTAAACAGATGACACCACCCCACCACCCAGATGCTTTTTGTGTTTTTGCGTCCAAATTCCACTAGACACACAGCAGAGTGCGCTAAGCTGGAACGTGAGCACATTTGTCCTCGATTTTTACGGCTATCCCGCTAGTTCACCGCATCACCATCAGCCGCAGCAGCACCAGCACCAGCACCAGCAGCAGTAACACCTCGAACGTCCTTCCGGTTGGTCGGTTATTTGCGTGCCCCCATACCTCTGCCGTTGCCCACAACCATCTGAACCACCCCCCGTCCGACAATATTTATGAGAGCGTACCCGTTTTTTCCCGTGCCCACCTGTACCGGTATTTTAAGGAGTTAATTGATGTTGTGTCGCGTAAATTATTCTGAAATTAAGGTGGCGACAAAAAAAAAAACACCATCCATCCCTCCCATGCAAGGCTTGCTGGGTGGAGGTGGTTGCTGGGTGCTGGTTGCTGGTTGCTGGTTGCTTGAGATGCGACATTTTTTTGTTTTTAGAGAGTGACCTCTCCTCTCAAACACACACACACAGAGGGAGGAAGGGGGAAGTAGGAGAAGTCCTTTTTGATATAAATTATCCTTTTCGGTTGCAGAAAAACAAAATAGAATGAATGCAAGTGCATGCAGCAGAGGAAGGACATGGGGGCAAACAGCAACTAAAAGGATAATGTATCTCTCTCCCTGTGTGTGTGTATGAGTGTGTCCACCTTTGTATAATTTAGCGGAAGGATATATCGCATCTGAAGTATGTGTGCGGGGCATGGGGTGCAGTTGGCGGTAATAAATATACAATTTTTAATGGCTTTGCAGCATTTTTGATAGCAGCAGGCAGGCTGCAAGGTAGGTGTACAGTCGGGGCTAGTGCATGTGCATGGCATGGTGAAGTGAAGTGCAAGTGAATGGTCTTGGTTGGCTTGTCGTGGCCTAAATAGGTTATCTAATCGTTGGGAGATGTGATTTGATTAAGATTTGGTGGACTCAAGAGGAGGAGTCTGCATTTTTCGAAATCATGGATTTGTGCAGATTTCTTGACTGGTTTTTAAGAAAATTAAGCATTGTTCGGGTGTGTATTTTGCTTCTAATGTTGTCGCATTTGTTATACTGTGATATCGTTGCTTGGATTTCAAAGCGGTTACACCATGTTTCATGCAGAAATAAGAGCCTGCACCTAGCTGCGGTCTACGAACTCATATTCTCACATCCATGTTGGCCCCTTCAGCCGAAGATGGGGTATCTGGGTACAGTCCTTTGGTTGACGATGCGAGAGTGGTCATGTTCTCGATCTGTGGACCTTATCTGTTCACAATCAAGTCTGCTACGTGCACAATTAGGTGAGGAAGAGAACTTGTCAGACAGCTTAAGTAAATGTTGAACAGGATCAGGTCACGCTGCCATTTTCGATCACGAACGTTCTGCTGGTATCCATGTTACCCACCAGGAACAGTAGTGGTTTCCTAATGCTTACCCGATTGTGGAAGAGTCCTTGTAACTATTAGGAGTCTTGAGAGGCCTTCTTCTTCAGGTCAATCAAACAGGCGCCCGACCATTGTTTCCTGCTCTTGTTCTATTTGACATCCGACGCCAGTTGTGACGCGACATGATTGGTTTCACGAAACCGAATAACATGTTTGTCATCAACCCAGTTGATTAAGGCTCTATTGATAACCTTGTCGAGTACTTTGTAATGTTTGGAAAGAGACTAATTGACCGGCAGTTGCACGGATTCGAAGAATATTTTCCTCGGCGTTGTACACATCACATCTAGAGGGAGATTCAACTGACTTCAGTGACTATCGAAGACAGCTTGGAGCTTCGGTGCTAACGGAGGATGAGTCCTTTCATCGGCAGATGACATTATCCGCCATGTTATCGTCACTGGACACGTGAATGGTCTTGGTTGCAGATGACATTGTCCGCCATGTTATCGTCACTGGACACGACAAACCCGCTGTCCTCAGACCTTTCCGAAGTTGACAGAGCACTTCCTCTGAGACTGACTCCGAGCTGCACATCAAGTTAGTCCCATCTCCCATCGCAGAAATGACCTGTTTCGCCTCCTTCTTCTTCTTCTTCTTCTTAGGACTCTGCAGGCAGATCTGGATCTGGGCCTCACCCATCATGCCTTTCCAACCAGAACGATTCGAATTCCCCAGTTCCTCACATCAAGCCGGCTGATGTCCCTCTCGACTTGAGTGCGCCACCTTGTGCGTGGACGTCCTCTGTTGCGTTGTCCCACACGCTCACAGTCGAAGATCCTTTTGGCCGGAGCTAGGTTGTCCATTCAGCCTGATTGGCACTTGGTTCAAAGAAACCCCGACCATGTCCTTGGCTGTCCAGTCCAACTTCCCACCTTCTCTAGAACCCGAGCTTTTTCCCTAGTGGCCTGCATTTTTGCTTCACTCAGCACCTGTCTACGATGTTGCTCCCTCTCTGACCTCGAAACCTGTTTAAAAGTAACCCCCCACACGTCGATGCATGCAACAGACTCGCCGGACGACTCTCCCTCCCGCCGTGTCCATCCCAACCGATTCATGTCGACGTCGCTCGCCTGTTGTCCCTCCATCCACCGCTCACTGGATGCCAAGCATAACCTGTAAATTATTTCGTTAAGTGGTTTAACAATCTCCCATCCACTCGCACTGAGCAGCAAAGCCACTTGCTCTAATCGCTACAACTCCTACCCCATTCACGCCCTCCCCCCAAACAACCCCAATGCCGCTCTGTCACCCCATTATCGTCACCAGTGGAGAAGGGGGCCTTTCAACAATTACCAGCTCATTGGATGAGTGCAGCGATTTAGACCGTTTGACGCACACCCAGACCTGCACAATCACAGGACGCGACAATGACTCTGGTGTTCGTTCGTTCTTTCGCTCTCGCTCTCGCGTCGGCCGGTCCATGGTGGACGCCCGCTGCTCCAGGCGATAACTTCATGTTGTGTCGCGTTGATGTGTTCCTCTGCGCTCCCCATTCGTCCACCAGGAGCGCCAGCCAGAGTCGATGTTGGTATTTGTTTGCCTACACACGATGACAACACGTCCTGCACTCTCGCACGAAAGAGATCTCAGTGCCGGGCTGCTGATGCAGGCTCCTGTTCCAGCAGCCATCCACGGCGACAACGACGACGCCCTCGCTGCGAAAAAGACCGGCAAAACCGAAACAACATCAACCAACCATCCATCCGTCGTCGTCAGTCGTTGTTGCTGCTGCCAGCTACCACCTACCACCACGACCACGACCACCGTGCCCGCCATACTCGTCACCAGGAGCAGCGGGAGCGCTCTTATCGACGACGACGACGACGACGATGACGATGACGGGAAAAAGCAAAATACAACGATACCACTGCACTGCACAGCCCAGTGACAGGGCGCGGCGACGGTGGCGTTCCCTCTCTGGTCTGGTGTCCTTTCCGGCGATGTTCAGCTTGATGGCAGTGCTTCCGATGAGTTGGTGTTAGTGTGGTGGTGCAGCCATTAACGGTATCATATTTCCCAGCAGTTAAGTCTCCTTCTGCTTGTGGGAGTCACATTTGGCCGGCTTGGGGATGTGCTGTGTTCAGTGTGTTGCATTGTTCTCGGTGTCCATGTGTGCGGCAAGGGGTTGGAATCTGTTGACGATGTTGATGGCTTTAGGTATCCAACCGTCAACGGATCATTGTGCTGTCCCAAAGCCGTTTGTACAGCCAGATGGAAGGCAACACCTACCAGGTTAAGCAGGCGACTCAATTGTTTGTGGTTGTTTTTTTTTTGGGTGGATTCCAGCAATGACGATGTTGACTGGTGGTTTGTTGGGTGAGGAAGGATGATTGTTTTTGTCAGTTTCTTATATACTCCGAATTTTCGGAGTCTCAGGATTTCGATGAGATGGTGAGCATATTAATGTGGGTGACAAAAGCAATACAAGGCACCCTGTAAGTCGTAAGGAGTGAGGACTCCGAAAATTCGGAGTAACCAAAAATCAATCATTGTTGCGTGGATTTTTGCAAATTAGCCAACAGGTTAAACCAGTTGAATCCAGACAACTCCGAAAAAAAGCTACATCTCTTGTTCAAATCTGTATACATCGGCGCTTAAAAAAAGGGAGAAAAAAATCAAAAGCAATCCATAAAACGATAAAACGACCTCTTGACTCACATAAACCTTGAGCCTTGAGCCGCTCATAACACTCAGTTGCAATGAATGTTCAGACAATTGCGTACTCTCATTAAAAATGGAATCCTCTGTAACTGTTACTTGGTTAACCCAAAAAGGATTACTTTACCTCCGTAGTTAATATTCAAATTAATGGCATCCGCATGAAGTACGTCACATGAACCAGATGAACCGCATACGCCCTCGCTCTGCACACACACACACACACACACGCACATTTACGTTCGTCCTGAATAATAACTTTATATTTATCGAACTTCCTTTAATCCAAAATGATTACAGTTTTAATAACTGACCACAGTTGAGTCGATGCGAGTCGTTAAAGCCGAAGCACAAAAAGAGCATCGAGACTCGAAAGTGTGAAAATCCCCGCCGCACCCTCAGATCACACGTGGGGTCGGGGGAGGGAATGAAGTAAATGTGCTTAACTTTATTAACCAACCCAATAAATTGATGCCCGCTCACCCAGACCGTCGCTCGGGCCAGTGTCTCATTTGGCAAACAACACGACAGTCAGTTGTGAGGGTGGTGGTGGCGGAGGAGGTGGATGCTCTATGGACTGACAAGGGATCCTTTAAAAATCATAAAATTAAATGGCTCAGCACAGTCGCAATGAAACAATAAAACAGGATTTCACTTTTGACGGCATCGGCCGACAAACGACGTCCAACCAAACCGGGCCAGAGAGAGATCCTTCGCAGGATGCAATAAAACAGACAACAGTGCGTTTCGAACGGTGCACCCCACCACCACCACCACCAGCACCAGCAAACACAACCGCCATTCGTTGTAATTTAACGAATCTCTGATCCTCCCCCCCCCCCCCCCCCCCCCCCCTCCACCCAATTCCGACACTCACACACATGCATGAACGCCCGCAAAAGGATTACGAATCCATAACAATGCAAGGATATACATATTCCATATGGTTTCTGGTCAGTTATTACCTAACCAATTTTCCATATCGCCTCAGCGCATTCGGACATCATCATCGTCACACCATCACACCCCGTCCAGCGCCGCAGCGGCACCCGGCTGGAGGACTTAATGTTAAACGGCTGTCGAAGGACACACATCTGAACGGGCCACCCCCGGGTCTTCCAGGTCGTAATGTACAATTATAAATGGATTTCGTGTTTATGGAATCGAAATTACCCATAAATGCACGAATTATATCAATAAATGGCGACGAACTGTGGACCTGTGCTGGGCGCTGCGGTGACGGTGGCGGTGGTGCTGGCCCGAACTGAGGCTGTAGTCCGAAACATTTGGAAGCAGGATGCAACGCTCACCCTCTCCTCGTTGGTTTGATTCATTTTAATTGGCCAAATGAATGGTGAATGCCGAAGCCGAAGAGGGATACACTACCGTTGCGAGGATTGGGGGGGCCATTGGCGGTAAAGCAGGCGACGCCGGTGGCATTGGTGGTGGAGCGTTGGCTCTGCAGAGTGCCAGATTTCACGCAGATTCCACTGGTGTCGGTGGTGGTGCTGGAACACTTTGCCAAATGCTACGCTAGATGGATGTGTGGTAGATGGCCGGACGTTGATGATGACCATTGTGCCAACATTGCAAAATTATCATGGTGGGAGAGAGCGGCAAGGCTTAGTCGATGGGGATGGCCATAAACTAGAACCGATATAGCCCTGATTATTCGTCCAAAAACAATTCACGGTAATCCAGTGAATGAGTTATGGATGGATTGTCCTGGAGCGAGGGGCCTGGTTGCCCTGGAACGATGTGCGAGTCCGTTTTTGTGGTGGAATGTGACTTTGTCTGCAACTCCGGTTCGGGAGGCGAAAAGCATCTTAATTCTACTTCCAGAAATGTTTGTTTCAAATTCATCTGAGTTCAGCCATCATCCGGAGACATCTCTTATTACGATCAGACCTCGTGAGTATAGCCAGTCAAAACATTTAACAAAGCTGGGGCTAGCGCCCAGTCGACACTAGGTTTGAATAAATTTGCGCGACAGAGGACTAAACCGACCACATTAACCTGCGCCACTAAGCACAGGTCGTAAGAAGTTTTGCTAGGTATGCATTTTCTTTTCCGAATGAAGCGCTTTTAGTCTTCTTCTCACAAATTCTCCAAGCATTCTCCATATCTTCTGTGGATTCCATCAAAAATTGGCTTTCAGAACCACAAAAAAGGTCTCTAAAGTGATGCATAAAGTCCGCCTAAGCTATCCAAGTTTTGATAAAATTGATAAATCCCCCCGCAAGGGCATCAAATGAGTCTGGACCTCAAACAAAAAAGGATTCGTCTTAACAACTGGCAAAATACCAAAAACGAAAGAAAAGAAATTTATTGGCTAAAAAAAATGAATCAGAATACCACCGAAAGTTCGACCCTATACAAGCCGTACTCGTACAGCGGAAGGTCCTCAGTCGCCTGCTACACTCTTGGGATCCCGTACGCGCATACACCACTAAGCTTCAGAGAAAGAAACTAGAGCACCAAGCCCCAGATAGAGCCAGAGCTCGATGGCTTAGCCTGACTATCGGGGCAACAGCGAGGGCTGTATGGATATGGCTCCATGGATCAACAATATTGATCGATCTAAAACACAAGGATGTTCTCATGCTAATAGGTAATAGGAGTCTTTACCGGACATGCTATGCTTCAGAACCTACTTATGTAAATGGTGATTTTTTAAAAGCTATAGGAAAGTTTTTTAAAAAAAAAACACATAAAATTCAGAAAAATGCATGAAATCTTTATTTGAATCGATAGTACGGTCCATATAATTTAATGTTTGAAGATTATTTCATGCAAATGTTGACCTTGACTGCGCCACAAATGGTCCATCCGCTTAGTCCAATTTTGGCATACTCTTTCCAACATTTCGGCCGGTATCTCACGAATAAATGCTTCAATGTTGACTTCCAATGCGTCAATTGAAGCGGGCTTGTCTGTATAGACATGAGCTTTAACATAGCGCCACAAAAAATAGTCTAAAGGCGCTAAATCGCACGATCTAGGCGGCCAATTGACCGTTCCCGAACGTGAAATAAAATGTTCACCGAACTCGCCCCTCAATAAGTCCATTGTTGCGCGTGCTGTGTGGCATGTGGCACCGTCTTGTTGAAACCACATGTCATGCAAGTCAAGTTCTTGCATTTTGGGCAAAAAAAGTTGGATATCATCTCACAGTAGCGCTCACCATTCACAGTTACGTTACGATTCGCATCATCTTTGAAGAAGTACGGTCCAATGATGCCACCAGCCCATAAACCGCACCAAACGGTGACTTTTTCTGGATGCATTGGTAGCTCTTGCAATGCTTCTGGCTGATATTCACTCCAAAATCGACAATTCTGCTTTTTTACGTACCCCTTGAGCCAAAAATGAGCTTCGTGAATGAGCTTGAAGCGCGCGATGAACTTTCTTAACACAGCACGCGTTGTTCGTTTGTAAGACGATTCATGGTTAAATTATAGACCAAAAACACGAAACGTGCGTCAGCTGTTTAAACCAGTGCTGCCAAAAAGATAATAGCTAAAAAATCACCCTTTACAAGCTGCAGAGATGAAGCAGAAATGGAATCTATCCAACACCTGCTTTGCGACCGTCCAGCCCTAGCAAAGAAAATGACCAAGTTCCGTGGTAAACGCTTCTTCGTAGAGCTAGAGGACTCAAACGGTGTTCAACTTAAAAGCCTCCCAAGATTCAATTGTGAAGCCGGGTGGTGGGAACTAAAGTGGGTCTCACGGTGGTTAACCACCCCAAAACAAAGGAACAATGGACCCAACAAGTTGATCGAAATGAGCCATGGCCTAAGGTTCCGACAGGACACCGAACAACAGATCAAGCAAGGAAACTGCAACTACAAACCTAACGCAGTTCCTCTCTGGTCACGGCGGGTACCCCAAGTATCGTTACGGATTTGGACATGACAACTCCCCCTATTGACCCGAGTGTCCAAACCAGGAGGAGGACGTGAAGCACAAAATTTTCTCTTGCGGACACTTCGCGGAATGGAGAGCAGATCTAGAGGCAATTGAGAGAATGGTGGAGTCGGGGGAATACTGGCCAGACATCTGAGGACTGGTCAAAACCGTGAAGACCGAACTACGGAAAATAGAAGCCGAAAAAAGAGCGGCAGAACCAGCCGTAAAAATAAGAAGACCGGAGTAGCATGAATTGCTTGCCAGCCCCGCGAGGTAATACCTATCGGCAGTTCCGTGGGGACAGTGATAGAAGAGTGCAGGGTGTGGGTTAGTACGTAGCCGTATTCCCGGAATAGATTACTTGGGTTTGCGAATCGTGTATGCTGATAGCGCGGGCTGTTAGTATTTTTCGAAGATTGTCACAGCATTGGACGTAACCAAAAGAAAAGGGTCCCTATCACCTACCTAATCCTCTGTAGAGCTTTATTTCTATTTATTCTTTATATCTTTTTGCAGCTATTTCCTATTTTTCATTTATTATAAATATTTTATTCTGCAGTGGACTCCCGTTAAGTCGAAATACCCTTTAGCTCGAATTTTTGTTGCCAAATTTTGTCATTTCCCTGAATTTTTCACACAAACAACATCCCCTTAGTCGAACTCTCTCTAACTCGAACTAGTTTTCACATCCCGTGACAATTCGACTTATGGGACCGCAATTTATTTCTTACATGTTTAGATATTAGATAGAATTCCCAAGCAAGCGGTGTCTGAAGCGGCATTGGGCTGGTCACCAGTGTCATTGAAGAAAAGGCCAGCACGCTCAACAATCCGTACAAGAAGCAGCGTCGGATGACAACGAAGCCATTCACATTAGCACCCTGACGGCTGTGCTGAAGACATCGCCAACAAAGCAGGACTCACAGGCAGCACTTGAAGAAGTGTAATTGCCTGAAGGCCGTCCGTCACTCAAGAGGCAGCAAAGTGGAGTAGCCGTCAATTGCAATTGTCGATACTAAGCTTGCACGTACCCCCTAGACAGATCTGCAGAACTCGCCCCATATACGAAGCCGTCAGCACCCTCTTTCAGAGCTCACGAACTAAGAAGCTCTTCTACGAGAGACACGGTCACAGCGAAGCAGTTCGCGATAGCAAGCCCAGTCCCCCGGTTGCCATCACCAGGAGAAGGGGCAGAAGCTTTCAGAGCTCACGTACCAAGAAGCTCCACTATAACTGATAGAGGGAGACAGGCGGTCACAGCTTCGACCTTCGAGGCAGCAAGCCCAGTTCCGCGGTCACTTAAGTGGAGGAGGAAGACATGCCAAGGATGAGATGCTGGCCAATGAGAAACCAGCCATGCCAGCAGAGGAACTAGCAAAGCCACAGATGCCGTCAGCATACAGGCTCTGCGTAATAAGAACAATCAGCGGATGCCGAACAATCTCCGACGAAGCAGCCTGTGTCACTGCGATCGATGATCCCTATCGACATTCTCGCCAACGAGATGTAAAGGGTCTACCTAAGTCAAATCACTCGGAGACTAGCACAAGACGCCTGAAGACAGTAGAAAGGGCAACATCGGTGACACTGGCAAGCCAGATGGGACACCACAACCAACATAAACTGATACCCGCCGTAGATGCCCGGACATCAAGAGTTCACGGGAACTGCAACTACCATCTCTCGCAGTTTTTGTCGGGCCACGGGCGTCATCGAAAATACCTCCACAAATTTGGTCACGATAGCTCACCCGTCTGTCCAGAATGCGCGGTAGAAGAGGAAGACAACAGGCTACTCTCACTGCCAGAATCGAAGTCGGCGAGGATTCAAGAAGCCGCTGTGGAACTTGAGCTCTTGAAGCCACTTCATTCACCACGCAGGAAGGACGTGATTATCCCGTTCTCACTTAACCCTTATTCACAACAGACCACTTATATTTTTGGTACAATTCTACAAGACCGCCGTACGTTAGTCAGCATTTTAGTCAGCACTTGATTGCTTCTCAATTGGTCTTCCATTTCTGCAAAACTTTGATTGGGTAAGGCTTGTCAAAGTCGTCCACTTTCTCTGTTTTTCAGGTGAATTATGTTCCCAAGAGTTGACACTCTAGGCTAGAGTTGTCTTCTTTGTCCTGCCCTACAGTGTGCAGCGGACTTGGGTGTCAAACAAGCAGTCTCGCCAACTAGTGCGGTCTCTGGCTATCTGATCCTGCCTTCTCCACAAGCAAGCGCTACCTTCGAGGCCACATGGGTGCGCTATTCTTGCTAAGCTAGGCTAGAACTTAAAGTGCTGAAAAATGCAGCTAAACAGAGACGAAATTGACGTCGTTAGATGCATGCGACGAAGAAGTCAAACATTTCAGGAGACTCCCTAGAATTCTATGCCATTAGCTGAACCTTCGACGTCCCTCCTTTGAACCCTTCTCAGATGAATGCCTTCTGTAGTCTGAATTCATTCTGCCACAGAACCTGTTGCAAGTCCCCTTCATCAAGCTGTCACACAGTCCTCAATCTAACGTACACTTCGCTTTACTTTCCCGCATGTCCAATTACACAAATTCTGCGTCAAGTCCTTCGTGGCAGCAATTCTTTCGATCGACCTATTAGACAGGCTAAGTATAAGCATCTGTCCAACCATTTCGACAAACCTGCAGACTCAGCATGGCGACTCCCTCCCATCCACCCTCGCCTTCCACTCGAAGGCGAAGGACCCAGCGACCATTCCCACATCGAATCGTTTATCCGCCCGAAAATTGTATCGTCCAACTATGTTTTCTGATGACCACATCAAAAGAGCGTTCAAGAGCTTACCGTCTCCGGTCCTCCAGCAGGACCACACCACATCCTGCCCCCTCTCCTCAGCTCGCCCGCGCTGCAGAAGCATCTCATTATGCAAACATGAGCACACACCAGAATTGTGAATGAGGACGACGTTCTTCCCTCGAATCCTTCGAATACTCGGCGGCGCGTCGGTGGGGCCAACACTCGCTCACAACTACTGTCTCTACCGCAGCTTTCATTTCTGTATTTCACTCGCAGATTAACCGTTTTGTATCCTGACACTGAGCTTTGGCTGTCAGGTGAGAACTGGCGCTACGCTCGCTCACACTCACGGGGGCCAACATCAGGGAGCCCGTAGCCGAGACCCACTGCAGATGGCTTAGTAACGACACTTTGTGGATTTACCAGGATGACAGTGTGCAAATACCAACAGGATTACGAGTGGACTTTATCATCTCTCACGTAAATATTTTAATTTTCCTTTTTGGCGCGATCCCCGGGGTCGTTGGGGGTGTCCCAGTTCCTGGCTGCGCACCGCACTGCGAGTAATTTCCCATGAAAATTTGATGAATTGCGCCGTTAAGAAAGCTGCCAACCCCACCATCGGGCTGTTGCCAGCGCCCGTGTATGTGCCCTGTGACATGGTGGCAACGGTGGCAGAGACGGGACGCGCACACATCTAATCTCGCCTATAAAGTGTCCTCTCGCTGGTTATTGTGTATTTATTGCCGGATTCCCTTTCAGTCCTTTTACATTACGACAACCGAAGTTATTTGTAATAAAGCCATTCGCAGGGTCCACACCGGACCGACGATGACGACGGTGCACGCAGGCAGCACCAGTCACCAGATGGGTTGGATTGTTCACTGCGGAGTGTGGGCTGCCTTAAGAGTCCGACGGGTGTTAGGTTATTTTATTGCCTCTCTATCAGTGGAGTCATGTCCAGTATGGATGGGTCATACATTCATTCATGTGGCAATCTCCAGTCGTATCTTACTAAACCACTAATGCTACCGCATGCACACTCAGGACATTGGCCAGTGGACACGGGGACACAAGACGGCACGAGGGTGGCACACCACCTCTCTTCTCGTACACCGCACACCGCACACCGAAATCGAAATCACAATAAAAATTGTTAAGATACAAATATTGTATCTATTCCCAGTGAGAAATGATTACAAAGACGATGAACATGTGTGGGAAGGGTCTGATAATGGGTCCTCATGTTTTGCAGTGTTGCTGTGAGGGTTTTTTTTTGTTTGAGTCTTCGGTTGCACTGATGTGTGGGAGTTGCTTGGAGGCACTGTGAGGCTGGAAGTGCTTCGTCTTCTGAGGAGGCTTGAAGCCCTTGAAGTACTGAAGGGGATACTTCTACATTGCCACCCACAATTGTGGCAATATCGAGGGTTGCCAGTTTGCAGGGTGAAGCAAGAGTCTGAAAACTTGGGCGAAAGTAACTCTGTTGCATGTGCAAAGGTGCTGGTGCTGGTGCTTCTTCCTCATCAAAGACAACACAGTCCTTTCAATTTTGCTTCTTTGCAGGCCAGGGAGGTCGACTAAGCCTTGTCCAACCATCATCCGCAAGAAAATGAGGTCCATTTGACTGCGCCAACTGTTGAGGGATAAGTCTCCTTGTTGTCTGGTGTTTTGTGTGCTCGCCTGAAGGGTTTGTGGACAGTCTCTCCAAATCAGTGTGGCCTCACATGCTATTAAAGTTCACCATCCAACGGCCGATCTTGGAAACGACCCAAGAAGTGTAAGTCGACACACACGAGCTATTCGCTGATTACAAGGCCACATAGCCTAGTGTGCATAGAAACGAGGTATACACCGACTTGGCTGGTTTTTGCCTTCATAGAGACGAGCTCTACACCGTCATCCCACATTCATTCCAAGCTGCGGATGACGGTGGAGAAGTCTCGCGCCTCCATCAAGGTCCGAATCTAACACACCTTCAATGTCAAATTAGGCTGTAGACAAGGCGACGCGCTATCATGTGACTTCTTCAGCAACATTCTGGAGATGATCGTGCAAAACTCGAACGCCGGGGCACGAGCTTCCAGAAGTCCATACTACCTGTAAGCATGTCATTGGCGTGATTGGCAGATCACAGCTAGCCGTCGATATGACGTTTGCTGGCATTGAGACGGCAGCGGCTAGAATAGGTCTGGCAGTGATTGAAAGCAAAACTGAGTTCAGTCGTCTCTCTCTAAGTCGAAGTTTCACGGGATATCAAGTAGCTAGTGGCGGCCGTGGCTTTGTGGGTCTATGTGTCCACTCCTACACACTTGAACCTCGGCGTCTACGTTCGAATCCCGGTGCAACAAAAATAATTTTCACGACCCACAACATCGACGTCTTGGACAGAGCCTCACAGTGGCCAGCTATAATTTCGAGGCGACTTCTTCTATATCGGCTTCCAAGTAAACAATGCAAACAGCGTCAATACCGAGATGAAGCGCCGAATAAGTCCTGCCAACCGCTGATCTTTTGGGCTCCTGAGGTAGTTGAGCAATAAAGCCGCCTCTAAAAGGATCAAGCTATCAGGGCAGTAACACCTTGATCATCCCTGTCCTGCTTTATGGCGCGGAGACGAGGACAATCTCAAGAACAGATGAAGCAACCCTTGGTCCTTTCGAGATGAAATTCTGCATTCAGTCGTTAGTTCAGTATGCGTTGATGCCATCTGGGCGAGAAGATTCAACAACGGACACAACTGAGTACGGGCTGTACAGCGACATGATTCTAGCCAGGCATCTAAGGGTCAAATGTGTAAGGTGGCTGGGCCATGTACAGCGCATGGACAATTTAGGTCTGTCCCGGAGAGTCTTCGACTGCGAATGTGTGGGACAACGCAAATCTGCGATGGCGCACACAAATGGAGAACGACTTCAAGTCGCTTGGCGTGCAAAACTAAAGGCAGCTAGCCAGAGATCGCGCTAGCTGGCGAGGCTTGTTGGTTGAGGTCCAGGTCCACACAGGACTGTAGCTCCAGACGAAGAATATGAAGAAAAACTATTAAACTTGGTCGCATATGGTGCGCTATCTGGCCATAATCATCTGAAGCAGGTTAGGTTAGGTAAAAGTGGCAGTCACACTGACTTCTAATAACATTGGAAGCAATTGGAGCTTGCACTGAACCGATTTAGCCGGTCTATGCTGGCTCGGTTAGATAATTAAAATAGTATGCCCCGAGGTGTAGCTACATACGACTTGCCAGGCCTTGCACGATCTACCTCCTCTTCATCCATGCAACTTCTTCAGAAAACATTATATGGGACAACCATCCTGCGAGCATGAATGCCAATGGCGCTGTGCCCGGTTATGACTCCGATGAGAGTCCTTGATGAGGGTCTGTTGAGTCTGAGCAGACTAAGTGACTGTTTTAGGTTAAGTGATGGCCATATATCCTTTGTTTTAAGACAGGTGGTGCCTTCTACCCATTGTTTTTGTTTGTGTGTACCTTCAGGAGATGGTAGGCTGTAACGATCGGCATGGAAGGTGGCATGGAAGGTGGCTGTTATTAGAGAAGAGGTTGTACCACATCTGGCTTGTTCATCGGCTTTGGCTGGTATTTCACAATCTGCACGGCTTGCATAATATTCGGTATTCCATAAATTCCCATCGACTTTTTCTTCTTCAGCGAGTTTAAGATGACCTGGAGATCTTCCTGAGAAATCAAGATGTGACTTCCATCATTGGCGCAGGCATTATTTGCCATGCTATCGTCACTGAACCTGGTAAAATGGGACTTACCCATGACTTCATATGCAGAGGCTGTGGTGATAGAGAAGAAAAGGGGCATACTCAACACTCAACTCCCAGTCTCTGCCAGTTGAGACACAGATCACTGGGAGAATACTTCTTCCAGAACGTGAACTCCTTAACCTCTATTTGTAGGTTTAATTGGATTTCAGGATGGCTACACATCGGGTAGACATGATGGGTACAAAGAGGAAAGCATCGCAATGGGTCCATCGGGACTTAAGTGATACGTGGCATGCGCTGCTACCCACTGGCCTAACCTAACCGAGACTTGGTCGCCCAAGCTGTTGGCTTGTAAAGTTCGGCAAAGACGTCCTCGCTATTTAGATGTTTTAGGTCTCACTCCTTGATGAGTCCCTTACATGTGGTCCCTGCAAACGCCATATCAACACAAGTCACACGAGCACTAGGCTTCGCAACTTATGAACAAATGGACGACATCGAAAGAATGACTGTCTTCACAAGAAGATGACTCCTAGGAACCCTAATCAGTACCATTTCACCAATCCTTCGTAATGCAAGGCTGGCCGATGCTGTCAATGAATTCAGGATCATCTTGTTGAAGAAGGGATAAGTCCCTACTCTTCTTCTCCTCATCTCCTGCACAGTCGATTTGCTACCCTCTTGGATAGGTGCGTTCTTAACAGACTCCTCTGCATCCAAATGAGCTTCATCGGCCTTGTTTGTCTTTGATGGAGAATCATTGCTCTCCCCCTCATAATAGCCTGATAGTCAGCCGTTGTCTAAATGAATTTTTCGTAGCCTAAATTGAAATGACTGCTTTGAGGACCATCAAAGTCTGCCCGGCCTTGTATTGATGCAAGAAGGTAATAGGATGGAAATGTGGACTGTAGCCCCTCGGGGTTCACTGGCTATTGGTTAGGTTAGGTAAGGCATTAGTCGCTGACTGCTGGTAGCTCGTAGTTGGTAGCAGTAGTCATACTTAGGAAAGTTGTGATACCACGCCGATCAGAAGTCCTATTCCTGTAACCAATTAGAGCTTTCGATGAAGTAGAGGAGTTGATTGATACTAAAGCTATTAAGTATTGTCAAGTTAATAGAACAATAGGCGGCTAGATGACTTTTTTCGTGGAGTACTGCAATTCCATAGAAGATGTGCAATAGTTTCTTCCTCCTCTTCGTCTCTACGGCTTTTGCAGAAGTCGTTATATTGGAGGCCTAATCTGGAGGCATGTGTTCTAATGGGACAATGCCCGGTTATTACACCGATAATGGATCTGAGGTTAAGCCTACTCAATTTGATCAGGCTGCGTGAGCGTGGTAGGCCATAGCTGTTTTGTAATGCGGCCTAGAGACCTAGTGTCAGCAGATTATCCACGATTTATGTCAGTAAGCGTTTCAAGCTTTAGTAGACGCTTTGCAGGAGCGATTGGCATGGATGGTAGGTCTCCATCCGAAAAGAGTACCGAAATAGTGCCTTTTCACAATTCTCTGGGATGTCACAGCGTCGCGGCACCCACATAAGTTGGATGCTAAAATACTTACCCATCTAGTTGAGAGATAGGCGGCCATTCAGGGAAGTCTCAGAAACAGGAGCTGGCTGTCAGAACAGATGACGATATCTAGGCTATTGGTTACCCTTCTGTTTCTGTTAACTTTTCCAATGAAATAAACGACCTTTATTTCGTGGTCCTTCATTTATTTTATTGCTTGGTCTGTCCTTTGAGAAAGACATCAAACTTAGAGGCTTCTTGGACAGAATTTCAACGACTCCCTTACATTTTATGGTCAAAAGGTAGAAGATCATCCTCAGGTTGGACTTGACAACACAGAAGTACAATTTCCCTCCCAATCGGCAACACTTTTTCACCTCATCGACAGCATTCAACAATGACCATCTCCTTCGAAGGAAAACAACTTTCCCTTGACCATCGTGTAACAGCCACCGAACAAAGTCATTCCGGGAGAAGAAAAAAAAAAAAACAGAACAGCGCACATATGGCCACAAGTGAGAACGAACCGTCACGACGCCTGTGTAGCTGGCAAATGGCAACAACAACAATAAGAACCGATTAGATGCAGTTGTTTACGATCCAGGATTTATCCGGGAGACCAAACCAAACCAAAAAAAAACGACAGGACCACCCCGTCCCTTCCAATCGGAAATAAAGTAGACATTACGATGATATCCTTCGGGTCATATCGCATGGGGACATCGCTCGCGCGCCCCAGCAGAAGCAAAGCCGAAAGCGGAAGGCGGAAGGCAGCCAAGCCAGGACACTCTCGGAGATGGACAAACGTGTCTCATATAAAGTATTACACTTGCAATTACCGAAAATGTGATATCCCCGGGAAATGGGTGGGCGGGGCTGGCTACGGCACTGGTCACCAGGGGCTGGGGTGGGTCGGATTCTCCCCCGGACTGGGCATCAGAACGAGGAGAGAGAGAGTGAAAAAATTTATGGCTAATAAGGAAAAGGATTTAGGGGCATTCTGTGGGCCAGACTGAGACTGACCAACAACAACACTGTGCGTGTGTGGCAATAATTCAGTGAAAGGATTGCCTTTCTGTTTATTACCCGAGATTAGTTTGTTTACGGTAATCCTCGAGACGTCCCCATCCAATCTGCTGCTGTGCGTGTCCATTATCCACGGAGCGACACACACATCTGCATCTCGTCCTGCACTTGACATTCATCTGCGTTGTCCAACACCAAGTCTTCCTTCCGAGCACACATCCTGCCGCAGGATAAGTGATTGCCGAAAACTAAAACGCGTTCGGAACTATACATCACCTCCACGCCTGCCTCCTTCCGGATCACTTTAAACCACCGTGCGTCGTTGTCGTTGTCGTTGTCGTCATCGTTCGCAGTCATCATCGTTGTTGAATGGCCTGCACCCCGACTGTGTGTGTGTGGCTTGTGCAAATATTTATCCTGTAAGCGTTCATCCGGAAGAGCACAAGGACACGAACAAACGATGTGTTGGCATTCGGATTATCCATGGCGTGTTTAGGGACTCCGCACTCCGGCGGAGTTTATGATGAATTTATGTTGTGTTCAGCATCATCCGGCTGGTTGCCGCGTCCTTGTTGTGGGGTCTCTCCGCTGAGAGACGTCTCCGCATCTGGGCTGTGACGTCCTTGGCTGAGTGAATAACTGACAACGGCAACGGAACGCTCACGGAACAGTTCGTTTAGTGGCAATTTTGATGTCGGCAATGGCGGTGGCTGGGTGGTGCGTGTGCTTTGTCCTTGCATATCCTTTCTGGCCGCAGAATGACTTAATGGTTTTGTAATTTGTCATCTCGAACATGGGTGGCGGTCCCCGTCTGCCATCGCTACCGATGTGTCATCATCATTTTCAAACTTACATCCTGCGACATCGAAAGCGAGGTCGCCCGCCCCCACCCGCCGCACGATGACATGAAACTATGCCGAATTCGAGAGTTGAATTCGTGTCGTTGCGACTGGTGACTGGTATCTCTGCCGCCGGATGAGGGATTAGAACGATTTATATCACCGGGAGCGGGATCCTTAAACGCCTCTAATGGATGGCCGAACGTGGCAGTGTGTGTGTGGGTGGGGGTGGGTGCGGCGCAAATTAATTTATAGGGTTCGTTAAGTAGGTGCTATTTGAGGGAGAGATGTGATTTTTCCGCTGCCAAGCGGAATGATTCGAGGAGTCGAGCACGATGATGAGGTGTCATCAATTATTCACGAAAGGATGTGCGCTGGTTGGCGCTCTGTGATGTGCTGTGGCTGGCTGGTGGTGCTGGCGAATGGTGAATGGGGTTAATTTTCGTTTAAGTAATGGATTTATGAACTCAATGAAGGAGCGGTCATTAGTTAGGGAAGACGGTTAATTCAATTCTGTGATGTGGACGATGGGGATGAGTGAGTGGGAGAGACCTGTTGCATGGTGGATGAGATGTTCATCAGCATTGAAGTCTAGTTCCTGGTCAAAGCGAATGTCCGACATTCTCATCCCTACCGGGAGATGGGGGGGGGGGAGAAGTAATTTCAGTTGAAAACTATCCCCCCCGAACTTGGAGACACAACTACTGAATGTCCAATTGGCACAGGATTCCATCGTATTACACTTCTTTATGTTGATTCCTTCCGCAAAACCCCGTCATAAAACACCGAGGTTAGATGCTGTAAATGTCCCTTCTTATCGGGGCATCCTTGATCCCCCAAGGAATGCCATGCCACACTGTGCTCCTTCTCCATCCATGATTGCACCCGCACTAAGAGACGGCAACCCTTTTTTTGTTTGTTTTCTTGGACACACACACACCCCTTATGGCATTTCGATTTCGTCTCTCTCATCTGCGATCAGAAGTTATGGTTCAGTCTTTAGAGATAGCAAAGGACTAAAAGGACACACACTAAAATATTTGCGCCATTTTTTCAAAATGCCACCCACCCCCAGACACGACGACCAGCTGGATTTCGGCCAACAGAACCCCCGCCCACGTGCCGTCTCGTAAATAGGCATCTTTGTGTCACTGAATGTCCCCATCCTGGCCAGGTAGCCGAATGGACATAAAAATCTAACCGGAACATATGATGTCCGTCCGATGAATATCTTAATACGTTTTAGATCCCTCTCCGATCCCCAGTCGAGTTTACGATTCTCCTCAGCGGCCAGTGAGAGAGAGAGAGAGAGAGCCACTTTTTCGATTGGGGGTGGTGTGTTGTCACCATAAAAATCTCTAATATACGGGACAATCGGTAATTGTAACACAAACACACACCAGTGCACAGGTGGACGACAAGATATGCGATACAATTTGTCCACCTTGTCCACTCTCCACCCTCCATCCCCCCCATCCACCACCCTCAGTCATCAGGCGAGTGGTCGCCTTGTGAGGAGTGAACGGGAATCATTCGAAATAAATTCCACAGTTATGCATATGTGATAGTGATTTCATCTTGGACACTACGTGAGTTGATTATCCGATGACGGCGATCGGATCCTTTCGCAGGATTCCAATGAGGGCGACACTAAAGTGTCCCTGTTGATGGAACTTTCGCTGTCAGGATTTTTATTGCTTCATATTCTCTGGGTGTGTGTGTGGCTGGAGGGTGAGTTCGGTCATTTCATTTCGGAATTCTAAACAACAGAATCGCTTAGTTTTTACACATCCACACACACAGGCAGGCAGCCAGAGAGACATTCAACACGCTCGGGGATTCGCAGCGAATACTGAATTAAGTTCTTTGGTTTATTCATGGCGGTTGCGGGACGAAACTAATTTGAATAAGGACGAGCCCCGATGAAACAGAAAATTCCATTTATTTCAAATTGCTTGTAATTTTCATTCGTAATGTGGACAAATCTGTGTCCGGGGTCTGGGGGGGTGTTAGCTGGGGATGCTGGGACGGATGGTGAATGGGTTGATGTGATCGGGTTCGAAAGGAGAGTGGCGTTGAGGGAGGGTGTCACAATGGAGTCTGTCATGAAAGCAGTCGGGAGGTGGGGGATACTTCGGAATCCACTCAAGAAGCGGGGCATGCTTATGGCAACCATCTGAAGATCAGTGGAGTGAAGAACTTCCACCGTCGTTGTCGGCTTTCGACTTCCGGCTGCCTGCAGTCTGACTATGATCGATTCTCTTAGGTTAAGTGAGGTTAAAGTGACTGTCACAACTGGAGCAATTGCGACCCACTTGACTGAAGTCTGACTTTGATGGTTTCTCTGATTTTCCACCTCGAATAAAAAACACCCTTTAGATTAAGTTAGGTAAACGTGATTGTCACAACTGGAGCAATTGTGACCCACTTGACTGAAGTCTGACTTTGATCGCTTCTCTGATACTCCGCTTCAAAAAAAAAAACACCCTTTAGGTTAGTTTTTTTAAAGTTAATTGTCACAACTAGAGCAATTGTGATCCACTTAGATTCCCAGTTGGATCCATTGTGATTTCCCAGTCCGGTAATTGATGCACCGGTTCCCTTTCGGTTTAAAACACCCTTTAATTTTCTAGCTGACGAATTCACTCCGTTTCTAGGCCTCATTTTGACCTAATCGCCGTTAGGCTGCAAAGAAATCCCGTCGGATCCTCCTCCATTTGAATTCGATTGGATTGGCCATAATGCACGCCCTCATTTCCACAGATTAGCCATCCGGCCGTCTATTAAAACCGAAGGTGTCTGCCATATCCGGGCAACGCATCTCCAGTGTGCCCTCAATCAGTCTGTGCCGGCTTGTGGCCACTCACCATCGACAGTGATTAGATCCATTTTGAGTGCAAAAACAATCACAGAATCGCATTACCAGTCGATGGTCCACCCAGTCCCCAGTCGAACTGATCCAATCAGTATCGCATTCCGACGCAGGAAAAAACAGAAACCAACAAAAATTCCTGGCAAATTCGAATCCACGCAATCATTCCTGGTGCTCGCATTTCGAATTCATCGGAGGACGATCCTGCTGCGTCCGGTCATCGTCCATCGGTGTCGTCCTCGTTTCGGGCCGTGGCAGTGGGGGTGGCCAAATCACATGCAGATTAGTTCCAATTCGGAATATTTTGCTCCCCCCCCCCGAAAATCCAATCGAAAACGAAATATCTATGCGTCGCCGTCGTCGTAGTCGTCCCTGGGAACGTTCCATTATTTCTGTTTAGCGTGTCCAGGATTGCCAGTGGCCGGTCTCCGGCCAGGGGATCCTGATTCAGCCGTATTTCTAAAACGCAAACACAGGACAATTGCCACGGCCGACATCGACAACGACGACGACAACGACGAGAGATAGATCCGCAAATCCACATCAAATGGTTATATTATGATGCGACGGCCACTGGACACGGCGGCCGGCCGGACGAACGGACGGTGGTGTGGGTGTTCGATTTGCGAGCATATGGCCGAGCGTTCGGAGGTGGTGATTGGCGATTTGGCGATTGCGAGTGAGATTATTGTCTTTCCCTGGCGCTGCTCCTGGACGGGGGATTCAGTGTTACAGTGACCGGTGTTGTGGTGTCGTGTGCAGATTTACAACACACCAGTGAGCGACGGACAATCGTGGATCGAAAATGTGCTGTGGAGGGGGGCTTTTACGATGTGGAGCAGGTTTGGACAGATGGGAATTTCATGTTCGTGTGGAGACACAGTGGAGGCGATGCGATGAGCGAGGGGCTGACTGTTTTAGTGACGACTGCTATTTTGTGGAATTTAGACACCAACTCTAGAAGGATGACGAACCAACTATTCGGTTAATAAGAGATTCCATGAGTTCTCCCGCCTCTTCAACCGATTCTGAAGACGAAGCGTTTGATCGAAACAATCTCCACCGCAGGACCCTTCCCGTCAATCTGCGACTTAAATGTGCGGCCTGCCTTCTAACGATCCAGCACTCGAACTCCACTCCACTAGCCACTGTCCGGTGCCACTGCCTTCAGCCTACCCAACCAAATCGCCTTCCAATCGGCATTATTCCCCGTCCAGTGGACTCGAATTGAACAACTCCGCAGCAAGGCTGGTCACATGAAAGTCCAAGGTATCGATGACAGCATCATAAAAGTACGGATTCGATGCTCGGGTCTGTGTTTCAAAATCGTCAGTCGCGAAATGACCTGCCGACATAACCGTTAAAATCAAAACCAACCCCATTTCCACGCCAACCACCCCAGAGCAGCCAATTGAATCGGTGTGCTGATGCAGATCTCTGTCCATCGGGCAGCATCTGCAAATCCACTTGAAATCGAAACGAAATCACTTCACCGCGAGTGCGGCTGGTTGACATCCCACGCATTCCCCTCCCCCTCCCCGCCGGTTGTTGCGACAACAATAAAACTCGATCAGGAAGAGTTATTAATTTATGCCTAGCACAGGCACCCACCCCAGCCGTGCATGTGGAACATCAGTTTTTTTGGGGGGGGGGCCGCAACGCAGAGATTACGCCGGTGTTTAGCGGGTGGATTTATCCGAAAAATTTTGATTGTGCCTTTAATGCCAATTTATTGCCGCCTGCATACACCAGCATTCGTTCGGTCTCTGCTGGGGGGCAACACAAACAAACAGACAAGGGGTTTGGCGCGATCCTGATTGCATTGCATTCTGTTTTCGGGGGTCAATCACTGGTCTGCTACGTCGACTGCTCTGGTTGCTCTGGTGCTCCGGTGCTGGCTCGTCGGCCGAGTGATTTTCAAATGGTCACCAGGCAGTGATTGGAATAAATGGAATCGCTGCACACGATGGTGTGGTGAGATTAGATACGCGGCCCGGAGGTGAAGCATAAATTCTCACTGAACCGCTGATTGGTAGAATGAACATGTTTAGCGTTTTCAAATCGCAGCCAATCGAGAGATGTTTGTTTTGCGGGAGTGGGGTTGAGTGTGGACTCAAAATTGGATTGGAGTGGAGTTTCGATAGGTGAACGAACGGAAATGGCGATTCACAGCAATTTAAGGGAAGCACCTGCTTCTCGAGCTCAAGATCTTAAAGGTGCCACGTCGACAGCAATCAACCCCCCCCCCCCCCCTCCCTTCCACGATTCCCATGGCTGAGAGATAATTGAAATCCCGCCTCCAAGATTGAATTTGAATCCCCACTACTCCCGCTGCCAGCGTTAAATACGGCGCCCATCTAGGGAACAATTCAAATCCACCTACAGTCGCGGCAAAGAAAAAAAAAACTATTTCCCGTTCAATTTAAATAAATAAAATTCAATCAAGAGACAGAACGCGAAATAGAAAAGCCACCGTTAAACTGAAGGCCGCTGCCAATTCCATTTCGCACAATTCAATCTCGTTCCGTTCGCTCGTACTCTTCCGGCTTCGTAAGCAACCCCCCCCCCCCCCCCCCCCCCCCCCCCTCCCCCCACCCCTCCCCCACCCTGTGGCAACAACAATGAAACACAAATTAAATAAATAATTAATTAATCCAGAGGCAGGCTTGAACTTTATCCCACCGGCTATACCATAAACCAGCTCAAGGAGTACCTTTAATCTTCTATCCTCCAACCGCCAGAGCCCGCAGCACCGCACCGCGCCGACGACCCTTCACATCAGGGGCCACAAGTCGCCGGCACTGCCTGCTATCAAAAATTATTGGACTTCTGGTGGCTGTTGCTTCCACCTCCATCACCGGGGGCACGCAACAATGAACCACACCACCGACCGTTTCACGTAAATATTTACAACCACCCATTCACCGCTGGCTGAGAATAAAAGAAGTCACCGGAGTAGTATCCTTGCACATCGGTATCCTTGTCTTATCAGCGTTACTCAAATGCGTGGTTAAATGTCGGCCCACGCTGCTGCTGCCGCTGACGGTGAGATACACTCGAAGCCGGCGAAGGATGTTATAAGGTCGCGCAAACACGCAACACAACCTCTGGGACCGAGCGGCGGTATCGTAAAGAATCAGGACTGTAATGATACACCCGTTTGGCGGATGGAGTTCAGCAACAGAAACAGCAACAGCAACAGCGACGGCAGACAGTTGAGGTTACGTGGGGTGGAAGGCGATTGCTGTGCCACCGGCTTACGCTTTATGGAATCGAATTTATGTACGCGGATGTGTACTATTAGTTTGACTGTCAGAGGGAGGTGGGCCCAACGAAGAAGGAGAGATTGAGACGACAAAGGGCCAAGGGACAGGCAGCGTGTGAGATGACTTTTAATCCGTGGAAGGCGATGAGACGGCGACTGTAGTCCCACGAGATGATGTCGGTGAGGATGTCGTCTATGCTCTAGAGCTGCTGTGGAATTAGACACTGCTTTCGAAGGATACCTTTCAGAGTTGATTCACAGGAACATGGCCATCTCTTGTTGGACTTGTACTTGGAGTCAGTAGTTTTTTTTTTTTTTTTTTTTTCGTTTTTGTTTTATTTTATAATTCATTTTTCTTACATGCTAGACAAAAATAACTAAAACTAGCTCAACTAACTTAACAATCGTTCTTACATCTAACCTACTGACCCTATACGGGTACTCTAAGCTATTCTGAACAAAATTGTTGTGCCTTTCGGCTTAGACTATGGTTTGTTTTTTTTTTTTTTTTTATTTTGTCTGAATTTACTTTCTGATTAGTTTGGCCAAGAAAACTGGTAAAAAACTTGGCATTATTGGAGTCAGTAGTCATCGTTCGAGCCTTGTGTCATGCTCCAGCTTGGACTAAACCAAATCTCGACAACGGAGGAAAGAATGCCCTCCGCCAAGGCCTCGCGTGCTCCTCTACATCTTCACATTCAGCGCGACACAATCGCAACTCCCAGCAGCACTTTCGTCCCTCGCGTCAGACTCCTAAATACCTCCTAAGTGATCCTCATTCCAGGAGGAACGCTGAGAGCGCTCTTCCAAATTAATTTCCCACACTTTCGACAAAATCTTTCTTAAGGACATTGTGCAGCTTAATGAGCGAGCATCCCCGCACACCCACACTCGCACACACACACACACACACACACACACACACAATACTAACAATATTATCCGAAACTTTGAAAATAACAATTTACTATCCTTTTGTCAGGATAATGAGCATCATAAAGAAGCTCAAAGGATACACACGTACGACATCGTCTGCACTATAGTATCCCATCCCCCATCCAAGGCATCGGCTCTCTGCCGTCATGTGCAACTGAAGCAGGGTCACCATCCACCCCAGCTATCCAATGTTCAGCCAGCCAGGACGATGGATCTAGAATGTGTATGTAGAGGAGGCATCCTTGCCAGCAAGTTCCGCTATTCATACGATTAACGTGAGGCGCATATTTTCAGCTAATTTTCTAATTAAAACGGAATTTATGCATTTTTTGGCGAGAGGTCCCTTCCGTTCCTTGCTCCATGGTTCCCGTGCCCCCCCCCCCCCAGCGAACTATCCAACGCCAATGACAACACCCCTCCGCTGCAGAAGGCATGGAGGCGTGAAGGAGGATGTATGACATGAGGCGGCGGTAAGAGGCCGACACATGCTGATGCAAGGCTAAGGAGTGCACTCACACACTCATACCGAGCACAGGACGAACCCACTTCAGGGCATCACAGCTTGGAATGATGTCGCGAGTGCTTTTTTCCACATGATGGGGAGGGTAAAACGAAAGAAAAAAGATGCATGCATGCACATGAGGCAGCATTTTGAATGAATGTCCCAGGATCACCTCGCCTCGGGGTAATTAAGGCGGATGCTGGGTAACCCCCCGCTCCACGCGGTTCCATCAACCGCGCACTAGCAGGTGTAATTACACGGTTAGCAGTGGTGATGGGAGCGAGGCGATAAGCTCTCGCATGCATACAAAATTTTCGGGAAATGTGCTATTACGAGGGAGGGGCGCGTGCTAAACGCATACATCTGAGAGATTTGCTACTTTTGCTACTCCTGCTGCTGCTGCTGCTAGGGCTGTCGGTGGTGCTGGTGCTGCGCTACTGCTGCTGCTACTGCTGCTGCTGCGGTTGTCAGACGGAGGACGTGTGAAACGATCCTTCGACTTGGCAAAACTAAAACAATGAGAACGTAATGTGCGAGGTAATCACTTTGGCCGCAAGGTACACAAAAGTCGCATACTGGATACATTTCAGCGGAGTAAGTAGGTTGCCATTGCCGCGAGGGGGGTGAACTATGTCATATTCACAAAGTGCATGGCAATTCAAAATTTCATAATGAGTGCGGTTTAGCTTGGGATTTTTGGTACATTTTTCGGCCACCCGACCCCTCTTCTCGAGCACAATCGTGGTGATGGAGGGTTGAGAACGTCGGAGTCCGCCTGTACCGCAGACACAAACAATTCACCACACCACACCGTAATTTCCGGGCGATTGTCTTCCCATTCGCCTCACCCCCTGCACACCCTTTGGGTCCAATTAAGCCCGGCGATCATTCGCATAAGTGGAATCCTATTCAAAGCGAGAACCCCATTATCCTTGCCAAGCAATATCGTTCGCGCTAAACGAACACCAGCCTCTCCTTCCACTCGTCACTCGCTGTGACATCTTTACAATCCAATTTCTTGACACACTCCTTGAGCAGTCACACACCGTCTTCGCCCTTAACTGGCGTCAAATTTAAATGTCATCCCAAAGGTAGGCAAACACGAACAGAGAACCGAGGCCAAACGAAAAAAAGAAATGTGGGTCCTCACCTTGGGCCTATCCAACAGCACGGCGGTTCCCAATTCGAATTAGCATAGCAAACTACCCCGCAGTGCGCTGGAGGAGGGGGAGTTGAGGGTGGGGTTTTTGTGGCGAAATACCTGTTCCGGGCATTAGCGTAAAAATAAACTGACGTTTAATTGAAGCCACATCTCAATGCCGGCGACGGCTCTCGTGCCAGGGCACAACAATTTCAGCGGCGCCGCCAACACCAAGGTATGCCGGGACCAACTTTATTTGACGTCATAATCGTTTTTCATTTCAATGGATTCACCCTCGCGCCCCCTTAAAAGGCCTACCGCCGGCCAAAGGGTACGGCACTGTGTGTGAGCGGGCGCGCGCTTTTGTTTCTCCTTCAGATAAACGATGTCCTTTGCATTAGAATGTTTGATTTTAGCCAGCTCTCCACGGCCACAGCATCCCATAACATCATTCTTCCATCAAACTGCCACCAGGGCGAAGATTGCCGAGCATTTTCCGGTCCTTCGAGCCAAATTTCATTTGAAACTAGCGCCGTGGCGAGACCCCGCCTCCGTGCAGTCGAAAAAGGAACGAAGATAACATTTGCATATTATGTTAATTGGCCGGCATAAATATGTCAGGACAATTCAAAACAGACACAAGGATAATGGCACCATCGCCTCCTGTGTGCGCCACGGCGACACACTTTTCACACAAACCGCCGCGTGTACCTTCGCGTGAGAACGGTGTAAATTCAAAAAACAAAAGAGGAAACTGTAACGCCGCGCCTGAAGCGTGTAATTGAGAATAATTGTCTCCAGTCTCACTCTCCCTCGCTCCCACTACGGCGCACTTCGCTCACCTCTCGAATCAATTCAAATTATTCTTGAGTGTGTCCTGGGATTAACTCAACAATCCGGAAAAACGGGACTCAATCATCGACTCAATGCGAAGACGAGCGTGCGGCGGTGGTGGGCATCCCATAAAATCATAGTCCACCGCAATGAATATTAATGAGCAGTCATCACCGTTGGTACACGCATCTGACGTGGTGGAGTTCGAGCTGGAAAGGTAAACCGAGCGAACAAGGACATAAATCAACCCTTTTTAGTAGAGAGGCCTGTGCTGAGGCACACCCAGTCTGTGATGGAGTCGGTGATGGAGGTAAACTATTACAGCAACTATTACGACATGGATTGGATGGGCTACAGCGGTGGTGGTGATTGGGGTGGTGGTGCCCTTAAGGGTGCGTACTGCCTGCCTAATGAGAAGATCATTTTTCTTCCTCGACTTAACAGTGTGGCGAAGATTTTGAGCGACGCTTTGTAGTGAATGTCACTCCGTCAACTGCTGGAGGACGCATTTTAGTCGTCAAGCACAGATTGTGGTACTTTTTAGTGAAAAACAAAAAGTTGGTCCTTCGAGCCGCATTATCAAATACATTCGAATCATCGAAGACATACCTAGGAAGACACTTTTCTTTGTTGATGCCAGCTTATTAACTGCTGGAGGAGGGATTTTGATCGTCAAACGAATGTTTCTTTTTAGTTAAATTCAAAAATTTGGTCCTTCGAGCCGGATCAGCTAATCCATTCGAATCTTCGGAAACACTGATGAGTCTTGGGCAACACTTTGCAATGGATGCCACGTCGCTCACAGCTGGAGGAGGGATTTTGGTAGTCAAAGCCATGTTGCTATTCAGTAGAAAATAATTTGTTGGTCCTTCGAGCCGCATCACTTACATTTTTTGTTACGTTTATGCAGGACCGGCATCAGTCTCATTGACGACATCGAATCTTCGAAGGAATTGAAAAGTATTCCATAGTTCTTTACCAGAGGTCGTCGTTGTTTGAGCTGTCTTTTTCCAAAATTTTGGTAAAATTTGACAGAATACACCGATCTTCATTGAATCTTCGACGCCCAGGTTTGAGGAAAGCTTCACAGTCATCCAAGAGATTGACAATACGAACGAAGGCTTGTCGGCTCTAGTATTCAAAGTTCACGAAGTACAGGGTGTTTTGGTGGGACTTTTTAATGAAATGACGGCAACTTGTGGATTGTCGTTATCGAAAAGACCCTGGTGTTGCTTCAATTCCATCGAAACGAAACTGGTCGTTGAATGAAATCCCAAGAGAAGCTCACAGGATCAAGATCAACTTCACTTTTTTACCTACGAATCTAGTCTTTAAATTTCAAAACAAACGGGCCCCTATCAGAGCGATTTCAAGAATTATTGCCACCTTAAAAGCACGAATTCGAAAGACAAACAGCCTTTACTTCACATGTGTTCCCTTACTTTAACCCGCCACTGTTTCGTTGCGTATTTGTCAGAAAGGATTATCCCAGCCATCTAGGCTGCCACATCCTCGTCATCCCCCTCAAATAGCATCATCAACGCATTACACAAAATTAACGATGAAATGTCGGCTAAGGTGGATGTGAAAGGACACCTCGCACATCTCTCCCACACACACACGCAGTCATTCATTCCACTCATCTCCCAGCGAGGAGGTGATGAAACGGATTTGCTGGAGGTGTTGAAAGAAACCTGTTATCGATGTCGACGAGTTTACGAGCCGAGCATAGTTTGCCACCTTGCCGCAGTGGCAGGCGCTCCCCATCACTCCATCCCTCCCTCGCCCCCGCCCCCTAATCCCTTGGAGCGATGAAGCGCTGTTGTTGATTATCCGTGTGTATCCTTTCCTATGCACGTGAGTGCGTGCGTGTGTGTTTGCGTTTGCTTGTGCTTATAAGTCAAATAGTTCACATATGTCAGTGACAAATTACATTTACCCCGCAAAACTGTTTACAGCCTCAACGTCTGCCCGCGTCCCCGTTCGACACTTTGACGACGCAAAGAGCCGCAGGAATGGTGCTGAGGGGGAGCTGAAGGGGGCTGCCAAACGAGGGATCCTTGTTTATCATCCGTCCGTTGCATTGCGGTATTTGTCTCGTGTGCGTGTGCTAGCGTGTGTGTGTGTGTGTCGACGGTCGACTGTCGAGTGAGAATGTGTGACTTAATTTCATCTGACAGATTTTGACTTAATCTTCGGTGATGGCAACCGGGCTGTCATAATATGGTAATAAGACGTTGATAGCCGAGATGAAGACGATGTTGACGACGACGGCGACGTCGACGTCGACGTCGACGACTACAAGAGTGACTTGGAGGGAGGCTGCCCGTGGAGCATAGCACAGCGACACGGTGGCGGTTAAAGTGGTGATAGCGATGCTGATGTTGTTGTTGATGATTATGATGATGGGGTTGTTTGCCGAGACGGGGTGCTGGCACTGAGGCCTGAGGTGGTACTTGCCCATGTGTGATTTATCTCTGAGATGACTTTTATCACCCACGAGGTGAGAAAGTTATGATAATCGTTGCGGGCTTAATGTGATTTGATTAGAGGTGGATGGGCTGGTGGGGGGCTTTAATGCTCACACGTTATGCGGTGGTGTTTGCTTCTGCCTCGATGGCTGTCGGCAGCGATGAGGGTTGAATGAATCGGAGTCTAGCTGGTTTGATAGGCGTGATGTTTGCAAAGGACTTGACAATGGGTGATGGTGCCTGCGATGGTCCAGAATTGATAAGCTGTGCGTGCTTATGTTGGGTGATAGGAGGTCCTCACAAGGTTAAGGACAGATTGAGGAGTCTTTGACGTCAATTTGAGGGGGATTCAGGAAGGCGAATGGAGGGAGTGTTGGGCGCCACTTGAGATGATGTTAAAGGGATCGAGAAATAATTAAAAAAAAAGCGAATAAATGAAAAACTGAAACCCATTTTCTCCCAGAAAAGTGGCAGGTTTCACTCTGACCTGAGAACCGAATACCAACGAACTCCCCATCAAGTCTCATCCCTCCCCGAATGGTCTATCCCGTGCCCAGTGCCAAGAAACACAGTCAATCCTTCCCCGTCAACAGACGGACTCATAAAATCAAACCAAATGTCCTGCCAGCGGGGACAACTGTTCAACAATTCAGATCTCAAACGACTCGTGAAGAGTTATTTATCGAATGAGACTCTCAAAATTGGACGCCGCCAACTGAATGGGAATAAGTTAAATCACCCTCTCTCCAAACACCCCCCCCCCCCCCCCCCCCTCAAGCGAAACCCGAATTTCCTTTCAAATCACAAACAAGTCATTCAATTTCGCATCGAATTCCCATAAATAATGGCCCCGCAACCCCCCGACGAAGGACGAATGTCCTTTTTTTTCCAAGTGAACTACACTAAGTCGACGCCGGCGTTATGATCTATTCAACATTTTCGTACCGAGCCGAGCCAAGTACTTGGAATTTATCGAAAATCCATTCTTCGTCCCATCGAAGGACCCCGTCATCGCACACCATCCACACATCAGGGATCAACTCGGCCTCAGTCTCGGGCCTCAGCTAGACAAGGAGATTTATCCGCCACAAACGCGGGGTGAGACAGATGAACAAAACAAAAACAGAAAGGGAAAAAAAAATCCTGACATAAGCAGCCATTGACGGGAAATTTATCCTTTACGTTCGCTGTGTAGTTAGTGTCCTTTTAGCCTCCGCACATATTTATGTACATTACTCCCATTCCCATCCGCTGTCTCGAGGATTATGTGTGTCTCATCGTTTTGTTTTGGACATTCGCACAGCAGAACAGAACAGAACACACCCATCCCGGTGGGGTCCTTCGAGACGATGGCGCAAAACCAAGGACGAGTGGAGTCCAAAAAGGACGAATAAATTTCAGTCTCCATCATAAAAATGCTCGCATTTATGTTATTTGCTAGTGTGCGGCTGCTGCCGCTGTGCGAGGCGGTGCACAGAGCGTTGCCGGGCGACGCGTTGTGTACTATTCCAATGCGACTGTCCATTTGGATGATGATGGTTGTCCCAGCCATTAGTTTTGTTGTTTTATGCTCACTGCCAGGACATACACTAATGTGTCCTAAATCTTGTGTGTCTTGGCCCGGTTTGGTTGGTGGTTATCTGTGATGTCCTTTCGCTCGGTCGGTCGCTCGCTCGCGCCCTGTTTCGGGGTGGCGTTCGCATATAAATCGTGCTGCGAAATGCTCTCATCATCTTTTATGTCCTGCGACCAGGATACATGTACATAAACTGCTGCCTTCGCTTCAAAGTGATTGGTGGTGAGTGTGAGTGAAGTGAAGCCACCCAGCCACCCAGCCAGCCAGCAGCGTCCGCCTCATTCTCGACGTCTTAGACGATGACGACGACGACATCGACATCGACATCGACGTTGTCTTCTTCGTCGTCGTGGTTGTCGTCCTCGTTGTTGTTTACTCGAAGTGACATAAATATCTCGAACGGGTGACATTTACGACCGCAAAGCGGTTAAGCGTTCCGCCGCCATCTTGCCAGTGGGAAAGAGCGAAAGCGACTGTGGCGGAGCGCGAGTGAGGGAGCGTCTCTGTGCTTTTTTGCTTTGCTGTTGTATGTCTCCTGGTATCCTGTTTGTTTCTGATTTATTTGTCAGTTGTGCTGTCAGCAGTGGAGTATGGAAGCTGTCTCTGTTTCGCTCGCAAGCGAAAGACGATACATCCTTTCGCTGTAATCCTAGCTCTGAGTGAAGTGTTGGTCATGGACATTCCCGGTGTATATCCTTTGCTTTCGTTCAGTGACGCCTTCGAAACTGCTAACTTCTCGCATATATCACTTCAGGACTCTCATAGACACATGCACACACATCCTCACATCCACAGCCATAGGAATGTCGCAAGAAGAGATCCCGTCTTAGTCCTGGGGTCGTTGACGATGATATTTATGCGAACAGTTATGCCGGCGTGAGGGTGGGTTGAGTGGGGGCTTACGTAGAAGGACAGCGAATCTAAGAATCCATGTGGTTTATGGATTCCAGTGTTTGACATATTTAAGGATGTGAAGGATCCTTAGAGTATACAGTGAACTTTTCCTTCAATCCAACGCGACATCGGTTAGTTATGACGAAGGCATCTCCTATTTCGTAGATCCTGCCGCATTCAGGACGGGACTTCGGGCCATTGTCGTTTGTTTAGGAACGCTGTAGAGGTCGTAAATGTAGTTGATGCCCCGGGCAGGGCATGCGGAGGAGTTGGTAGATCCTTGAGAGGTTGTTAAGATTGTTTATTGCACAAAGGGGGGGTGAGGGATACTTAGTTTTGTGTTGTACAGAGATACAGAGAGAGAGAGAGTGAGAGAAGGGGGAGGGTGAATGAGACTACAGAGAGGAAGAAATACGTGTCAGGAGAATTTGTTTCTTCTCTGAAAATGGCCATCAAACGAGTGTCTTATAGAAATTATGTAGGGTCCCAACTTTTTAGTTTTGATGGGGCGATAGAGACTTCATTTCTGACATGTTTTCAGTTATCTCAAGTACCTCCATATCGGAAAGAGGGGGTATTTAAAGCTCAGTGCTCACCAATCTTTGAAACTATTCGGTTAGAGGTTTCAATTTCAATCTCAAATAAGAAGCATGCGTTAATTAGAAATTCGCTAATGTTTTATACCATCAGAAAGCTAAAATGCTGCCATATAACAAAACTATAACATTCGTGCAACAGCAAGTACCTTACCATTATTGCGAACGTACTGAATCCAGCGAACTTGTGTGGATTCCTATTTAAGGAGGTTTTTCTTAAATCCCCTTCGATCTATCCAATGTTGGTGCTCTGGTGTTTACTTTCTTGCAGCTTATTCATCACTCATGCCGTCTCAAGGATGAATCCTTTCAGTCAAACACACCAAAACCGTCGTCTTAAGCTCAAGTTTTCGAACAAAGTTGTCAGCAGTCTACGTGGCCCTACATTTTTCCAAGATTGTTGCTCATTGTGTAACTTTCCCTCCAATCAATGACAGATCAGCGCATAACACGATGCATTTGTGAAAAGGTCATCAAACCTCTTCCATCACTTGACCATGGCCTGCTATGCCCCGCCACCCTTCTACATTGTCCACTACAAGCCGCCCCCTTACATCTCATTAATTTCTACTTGCCCACCAACAAGCGCGCCAGCACTCTCCACAGCCACTGATTTTCCCCGAAAAATTTATCATTTAATGTCCACTTAGCGGGTTTTCCAATTGGTGGCACTGTAGCATGACCAACAATTTTGAAATAACTCTTCAAGATATATGACCCGAACAGGTGTTCCCTCCATTCACCGGCGGGCGAGTGGGCCGCCAGACCCCACTAATGAGCACCGACCCACCCACCGCCTGCATCCATCGTGTGGCCCAGCGGCCGCGTCGTCGCTGCCGCCAAAAACCCTTTCGAGGCGAGTTCCAAAATGGCCATTATCTCTCCCTGTCTCTCTCTCTAGCGAGGACAACATGTTCCGCTCCCTCCGCTGTCGCTGGAGCCGTAAAGATGACACGCTAGGATGGGAAAAAATATAGGAAGCGCCAAGCGTCCAAAACTATGCACGGCAAGACACACTGACACACACTCACACACACAGAGCCTTTTAAACAAACACGTCCGTGTGCATGAACACGGACAACATTCATTTATATCCCTCCCCGATGGCGGACGACCTATTCGCACATAAAATGTGCCATAGTGTGCATTATTTTAATGTCACGGATAAATCATTTTTATGTTCGTGGTAAATCAAGGACTCTTCCATCCAACACACCCTCCTCAGTTCCATCTATCCTGGCCTGTGATCCTGGCGGGCCGGTGCATCTGGAATTCGTCGTCGAGCAGTGGAGAGGAGCACCAGCAGCAGCAGTAGCAGCCGCAGCAGCAGCATCCACCCACTCTGAGTTGTGCGCCGCTTTTGGTGGACATCGCGCAGCCGAGTTGTTGTCCTTTTTTGCGGATGGAGATCATCCGCCACCCCATCCTCCCACCGCCCATCCGTGCGCGATGGTGTCGTGTGTTAAATTTTATGCCCTAATGGGCTTTTTGTATATTATACAATTATACAATCGCAAAAAAGGACCCCACACTCGGCACTCTGAACGACGACGACGACGATGATGACGACGACGACGACGACGAAGCGCACAACAACGCGGCACACAAAAGCTGTTGGCTCTTCGAGAAGTAAAAGGATAATAACCACTAGCCACTGAATGATGGGTGGCGTGGAATGGGCTTGGGTTAGGTGGCAGCGTGTGTATGTGTGTGCAAATCGAATGGCAGCGAGGAGGAGGTGGTTATAATATATTTAGCGAGAGTACACTGTGAAGCATACAAATAATAAATGAGCGAGAGAGGTGCCATAAAACACTTTGCAGGATGACTCAAAATGTCGGACTGGAGAAATTATCGCCGAAAAAGGATTCCGAAGAAGGATTGCTGCAAATATTTCCCACTATCCTTTTGCGGAGACTGTGTACCACTGTGCGGAGTGGCGGAGCGGAGGGAGTGAGTGCTGCGGCAGCTTTTGTATGTTTTTTGGTGCGGATTGTGAGTGTTGTCCTTCGGATGCTGCACACAATTGTGTGTGCGTCCGCTTTTGCTGCACACGAGAGAGCGAGGACATTCGGTAGTATTTCTTTGTACGGCCAGGAGTACCAGTAGTATTTCTTTGGGGCGAAGTCATAATTTATGACGGGATTCCAGTGAGCGGCCGCCGCTGCTGATGATGACGATGGGCGAGAACGAATGCGCGAGTTATTGCCTTTGCTTTGGACACCTCGCATAAGGACAATCAGAGCGGACTCTGATAATCCTGATGGGGGTGGTGTTGGTGACTTTAATTATTGCCCTGGCTCGTAATTGACTGTGGATCCCTGGCCACGGGGGGCCCACTTACCCTCGAAGCAGACAATTAAATAAATGAAAGGATTTCAAGGCATGACTGCGCCCAAATTCACCACCAGCCGACGAACAATTGAGAAACTCCGAAGCATACGGTCGCGGTAAGGCCTCTCTTCACGGTTCATCATGTTCGCGCGAATCACTGCGCGACTAAGGAGCATCGCGGTGTGCCTCACCCCATTCCCATCCGTTTTGATGAATGTCCTGTGACTGATGCATTATCGATAACCACTGTCGCAGCTCGTTGCTGCGACTGCTGGCGTTGATTTCGAAGTCCAAGGCTCTCGCAGACGCACATTCATTCATGCATTGTTTGTTGGATTCTAATTTATTGCGTCCCGTTATTATTATCCTTCTCATCCGTATCACACTCACACACACACGCACTGCTATCACCATCCTCAGGACGTGGCGAACAAAAAGGACATATGCGAAGGAAATCGAATGAGCCGCACAAATGTGAGTTATTGCCGTCACTTGAGTTATTGTGTCGTCATACAAATGTTATCCCAAACAATTACCCGGGGAAACGCACGCCAAGGATTATGTGTCCAGATAAGGACACTCTCCGCTTCACCGTGCATTCGAAGATTTATTCCTCAGAACTGCGCAACAATAAGACACGACACGACGACGAGGACGACGCCGACAATGACAATGATGAAGTTCGAAAACGAATTGAACGATGATGACTGTGTGTGTGTGTGTGTGCGCAAAACTGGATATCCCTTGAGGAAAAGTCACATTTAAACTGGAAATGCGATTGTTTCGCTATTCATTCGCAATGATTTACGCGCTAGTTGGGTTGGGTTGGGTTGTGCTGTGTGCAGTGCACACCTCGACGGTAAGGGTGCGATGTGAGACGTGTTGATGGGTCGCTGTCGGATGGGTTGACATGCGGACGAACTGTGGACACAGACGGGCATTGATGCGCGTTGATCACGATTTTATTGCGATTTTTATGACTTCACGAGAAATGGAATTGTGTCGTAGAGACTGAATGAATGGAGCATCTTTAGATTTCTCAGGAATCCTGCATCAATTCATCACTGCATGGAACAGTTCGATAAGAGTCCGATTTCGTGATAGAAATCATTCATTCGAACGCATTGTTAATCACAAGGTGTGTAGGTAGACTCGCTTCTCAGCAACCACTCGTGTTGTGCGTGCTATTGTTCTATCACGAGTGAAAGGGACCTACAGTTGTATGCCGACTCCGAACGGCCAAGTTTGAGAAGCTTTTTCTAGGCAGTTGTACTCTTTGAGCATTGTCGGTGACTCGAAAGAGGTGGGGTCGTAAAAGTATTTCCTGTCGTACCAGGAATCGACCCTAGACAACTAGGTCCAAGTGAGTAGGAGTCGACGCACATACCCACATATACATACGCCACGGGCCACCACGAACTATTCAAGGTACATCCGGTAATTTAATATCAGACAAACGACACATGGTCTCCCTTTCTGAGATTGAAAATGTACCCTGCAATACCATTATAAGCCACAATAAGTTTCCTCCTCGTAATCCGATGTACAAAAGAACTCACACGCGTATAGTAAAGGCGGCAGTTGAAGTGTTTTCGCCAAGAGCAGTTTGATTGCAGTTGGTAGAAAATGTGTAGTGACCCATGGAGAATGTAGTCCACTGTGCACTTTGGCGATTGATATCCGTATCCCAAGAATGAGTGCGGTTAAATATCACGCCAAGATTCTGAGCAGAATCAATCCATTCTATAGGCTGTTGATTTAGTAGAACAGACCGGAGACCTGTGAGATCGAAAGCTCTACGATATAAAGGGTGGTTAAATTTTAAGGGCCGATGTTGATTTTGATTTAAACACAAATTATTTAGGAAATTATTGTCATTTCTTTTTATTATGATAATATTGGTATGGTTGAATAATGTATGGAACAAAATATGGGCCAAATGGCCGCCGCGATCTCGGCGGCACACCTCCATCCGATGGTCCAAATTTTCGATGACGCTGAAGCATAATTGAGGTTCTATGCCGTTAATGTGCCGAATTATCTCATCCTTTAGCTCTTGAATTGTTGCTGGCTTATCGACGTACACCTTTTCTTTCAAATAACCCCAAAGAAAAAAATCCAACGGTGTCAAATCACATGATCTTGGCGACCAATTGACATCGCCACCACGTGAGATAACACGGCCATTGAATTTGTGGCGCAAAAGAGCCATTGTTTCGTTAGCTGTGTGGCAAGTGGCACCGTCCTGTTGAAAGCACATATCGTCCACATTCCTATCTTCCAATTCGGGCCATAAGAAGTTCGTTATCATTTCACGATAGCGAACACCATTCACAGTCACTGCCTCATTTTGGAAAAAATACGGCCCGATGATGCCGCCAGCCCATAAACCGCACCAAACAGTCACTCTTTGTGCGTGCATTGGTTTTTCGACAATCACTCTTGGATTATCATTCGCCCAAATGCGGCAATTCTGCTTATTCACCAATCCACTGATGTGAAAATGAAGTGTGAAAATGAAATCACTGAAGATGATTTTCTTCGAAAATTGATCATCCACTGTTGCCATTTCTTGCCACCGCTCTGACCATTGACGACGCTTGAAATAGTCAAGAGGCTCTAGTTCTTGAGTCAATTGCAGCTTGTAAGCGTGTAAATGCAAGTCTTTATGCATAATGTTCATCAACGACGAGCGTGAGAGGTGCAATTGTTGGGCACGACGACGAGTTGAGGTGGACGGCTCTTCAGGCACACTATCGCTAACAGTAGCAATACTTCCAGCAGTACGAGCATGCACTGGTGTTTTCACATCTCCTACAGACCCGGTTTGCTCAAATTTTTGCACGATTTTTTCGATTGTACGCACATTTGGACTATTAAATTGACCGAAAAAATCACGAAGTGCACGATATGCAATTTGATTTGAACGACCATTTTCATAATAAGCCTGAGTAACTTTAACGCGTTGCTCGATTGTGTAGCTTTCCATGGTTCAAATTGAGTTACTCTGAAATTCAGAAATGTCAAATGAAATGCAGAAAAAAAATTGGCGTTTAGCTGTGGTTCACATTCAACATCGGCCCTTTATAACAAGCACCTTTGACTTAGTTGGATTTAGACGCAGATCATGTTTTAATGGCCAAGTATACACCCTAGGAGGGTTTTTATTCAGCAGTGGACAGCTTAGAAGAAGTTGCACATCGTCAGCATACATATGGATTTAGCAGTGCTGAATAATATTGTCATACATGGAAAACAAAGTAGGACCAAGAATGGATCCTTGTGGCACCAGAATTTGTACACTAAGGAAGCCTGAAGATCTTTCACCAGTACTCACACACTGTTGCCTTCCACGGAGGTACGATAACATGAATCTTGTCGATGGCGATGAAAACATGAAGTCACTTCGGAGCATGTTGCACAGAATTGAATGATTGGCTGTGTCAAACGCTTTTGAAAAGTCTTAACAATGTTGGTTGGCTTTCATCTAGGGCATCTCGGATCTCATCAACGACAAATAATAGAGCTGTACTACAACTTCTTTTCGGACGAAAGCCAGATTGATTGTTTTCTAAGAAGTTTGTACACTGAAAGGTGCCGTCGCATTTGGATCAATATCAACTTCTCAAAGACCTTTGAAAGATACGGAATGATAGCTACGAGGGGCGTTCAATATATTCTCGGTATTGGGGTGAAGCTGTGGTTGTATGTATAAATTGACTTATTTATCAAGTAACACTATTATTTTAGTGCATTCATGTACAATTTTTATATAAATGTGATTATTAATTCGCGTTTTATCTCTAGTTAAACAGAATACCCATTTATTGCGGACTATATTCGTATGTCTCTATATTCTACAGCATTTCTTGACTTCCTCTTGGGGATGGGGACTAACTTGGCCGTTCGGAGTCGGCATAAAACTGTACGCCCCTTCCACGCACAACACAAGTGGAGAAGCTGAGAAGCTATGCTCCGGCCCTCAAGCCCTCCGGCCCAGACGACATTATTGCGTCTACCACATCATCGTCACGTGCCCTATTAAAGAAAACGACATCCTCACTATCATCTTCAGGGTTTATCTCGCAGAGATTATTCCGAAATGAAGAGAACATAGTCACCGTAGCGGCCAGTATCGAAGAAGTCGTTTTGGCAGCGATCGGCTGAATTGGTGATCGTCTGTGAGCCGACGCAAGTTATTTTGCGGTTGGAATTGGCCCTATATTCGTATAAGATTGTGCTGACGCAAGAATTGAGGCTGGGCAACCATAGACAATGCTGTGAATTCGCTAATTGGAATCCGGATCTTAGCCAACAAAAAAAATCCTCTTCTTGGACGAGGCCAATTTTTGGTTCTGCGGCTGTATCAACAGCCGAACTATACGGGCTGTTTAGCGACATCGACTTAGCCAGAAGAGTGAAGATCCAACGATTGAGATTGCTTGGTCATGTAGAGCGGATGGAAAAAACAATGCTCCGGCCCGATAAGTCTTCGAATCCATCCCCGAGGAACGGCGCAGTAGAGGAAGACCGCGACTCAGGTGGCGCACAGAAGTGGAAAGGGACCTCAACCCCAAACCAACTATGCGTGCGAAACTGGAGACAGCTAGCTAAAGATCGAGCTGACTGGAAACGCTTGTTGGTTGAGGACCAGGTCCACCTCGGACTGTAGCGCCACCTTAAGTAAGTAAGTACGGCTGTATCAACAAGCAAAATTGCCATTATTGGAGCGAACACAATCCACAAGCATCAATGCATTCGCAACGATTGAAGTTTTGGTGCGGTTGAGGATAGGAAAAGACAGAAACAATATATCGAGCCAATTCGGTGCCTTCCCCAAGGAAGACGTGATTAGGTGAATTAGATTTCCAAGAGAAGTTCACCGTTCAGCTCAGGACTAAAAAGGACTGGAGCAGTGAATCCATAATCCACAGACTGACTCCGCCGACTCCACGGTAAAATGGTATACAGATGGATCAGAAGTAATGAAAGAACTGGAGCAGGGGTAGGGTACTACGAATCCATGGGCAAACGAAACAGCATCTTTCAAGCAGAAATCTGGTGCGTCCAAATCAATTTGTCGCGCTGCTATCATCATCAAGTTTAAGCTTGTGTGGGAATGCCAAAAAATGCTCGAAGAACTGAGTAGGTGGAACAAAGCAAAACTTTGCTTGATATTTGGCCACACAGGAATAAGAGGCAATGAAATGGCCGACTCCCTAGCTAGGAAAATCGCATCGCAACCATTCACATGTCACGAACCTTTCTGTGCTGCACGAGATCATGTCTTCATAGAGAAATTCGGGGATCTAGAAAGAAGGAACCGATTAGAAACAAATTTCAGGGCATAAAGCAAGAAACTCTTGAGCCAGTATAATCGAAAGAAGTTTGAGGCATGTATCAAAATGAGCAAAAAAAAACCTCCCTATCCTAACAGACTTCCTAACAAGGCACTGCAGACTCAGGGAGCACCTAAGGAAAATCAGAAGAAGATCTCTGCGGACTCTGTGGAGAATCTGATGAAATTCCAGAACAAATACTGGGATTCTGTGAGGCAGTAGCCCACAAAAGATATCTGGGCAAGCACCTAATATCAGCGGAAGACATGAAGTCACTAGAACTATCTCTCATTCCTCAGATTCCTAAAGGAAACTGGCTTTCTCTCTTCCACCTTTGCACAACAGGAGTCCATACCCTTCAATACAACTCTGTAAAGAAATGTTCGTGAGGGGAACAAAAGTCACTCAACAATAATAACAATTGGTGCGGTTTATGGTGTGGCGGCATCATTGGACCTTATTTCTTTCGAAATGAGGAACAAGACACTGTTACCGTCGATGGTCTGTGGTAGACAGTGATTTTTTATTTTTGTTTGAGGTTTTTGTAACGCTAGACTGGAGCACTCAGACTCAAAACAAAACAAACAGCAACCTCGGTAGGGAGGTAAGTGGGCTGTCAACGAAATCGTCGGTACACTTGTGATACCTATAGTGTGACTATTACCACTGATCGACAACTCCAGTGATAGTGCCGTTAATTTGATCCCAAAGGCAAATGGTGACTGGACCAGACCAGATAAAATCGTAGCATTCTCTGAGTTTCGAACCAGGGACCCCTCTAACCAAGGGCAGGTACTCAACCAACTGAGCCATCCAGTACGTTGGTAGACAGTGATGCTAGCCAACTTTCTGTGGCCAAAACTCGACTACGTTCATATGACCGAGCTGTGGTTCCAACAAGATGATGCTACATGCCATACAAGCGACGGAACGCCCGATTTTGTGAAGAAGAAATTTTGCAAATGGAAGAGCACTGGGTCTTCTGAGATATCGTTCAATTTGTTGATCAAAAGTGTCACGTCAATTTATAGGATACTCACTGAAAGTGGTCATGTTCTGGTGTTCTGTGTGTCAAAATCAAATTTCTGCGGACTTCGCACACACTGGCGCTGTATCATCGGATGTCAACTTGGCTCGGATCACTTACAATGGAGCAGTTTCCACATCCGATTTGCACAGTGATAAGTCCCTTTTCCGTTAGCTGAATTGTCAAGGACATGCATTCGTCTTAGAGCTCTCAGCATGGCCTTTCAAATGAAGTCTCGTTCATCGAAATCCACAAAGGATTTTCGGAGATATCACTGATTTTGCTAACAGGAGGCATCTCTCCACTTTTCGGGGCACATGTTGACAGTGCTGGTCGCCTGGTGTCCAGTGAAGAAACAACTTTTCATCAGGGAACGAGCTCACATTACTTTCTCTATGAGTCCATCACCATTAGATGAATTTGTAGGACTCTCAAAGCCAATGTCTGTCACGTCTCTTTATTGTCACCGTACTCCTGTCAAGTGTCATATTCAAATTGGATGCTTCATGTATTCCTCCCCAATCTGATGGTTACACTTACTGTCCATTCTGCACAAAAGATAGTCCTCCTTCATTGCCCCCACCCCGTCACCGGCACACGGAAGGACCCCACGTGCTTACCACACGGACATCAAGTCGCATCCTCGTGCAGAACAAATTGAATTTTAATAATCCATGCGTCAGTGACGACGGTGTATCTATTTTGAATGAGTCCCACTAATTCAGCCGACCCAGCCCCCACTCCGGGCGGCGTAATGAAGCTCAGTGTGTGTCACCTGGTGGGCTCGTAAAAATTCGTCCTTTCTTCGGTTCGGAATATCAATGGCATCCGGGCTGCGGATGACGAGAGCCACTTCCTAATGGACCCGCGAGGCAGTGGGTCATAAAAAAACTTATGCGGGTGCGTTCCCTCTTTTACGACTCACCGATGTTCAATATTCACGGACTCACCCTTCGTCGAGTGCACCTTTGAGCCCATCGAGTGGGTGGATGATGATCGTAATCATCGTCATTGTCAAGTCGAAGAGGTTCAGGTTAACCAGCACCGGGTCACAGATGCTCACAGTTCGTCGATAGTTTCATGGGAGCGCCCCTGCCCCCCGACACACGGCAGTTTCGGGATGGGATTTAATTTAAGTTCACGTTTCGTGGAGCGGAGGACTTCAAATTGAAAATTGACTCGAAGATGGGGCTCGGTTACACAAGCCACGAGGCCAAAGGATTCCACGGGTGGATTGCTTTGTTCAAATAAACATTTGAAGCATCTGACGCATCCTTGTGGCGGCAGCGAAAGCACTCGAGGCACATTCGCTGGAGCTGGAGCTGATAAATAATTTCATAAAATCCGCTGTGCGACTCGGTTTTATTAAAGAAAACTACGAGCCGAATTCACATATTGGATGCATGGAGTGCACGGTGGCGGCGGTGTGTGTATTGTGTATCGAAATCCGTTTTATTGGATTATGTAAAGCGGGTCACAGCACACGCCCAAGGACTTTGATTTGGTTGATTTCGACCGAGTGGGAGGAAGGGACAGGAAGTAGGAAAATATTGCTTGGCAGTCGCTGGGTGAGTGCTTGGTTAGACAAGTTATTGAGCTCAGATGACGCTTTGGACAGCTTACCGGTGAAGAGCGAGTGTGTCGATAAGAAGCTTCATTGCACTTGTTCATGGGAAAGGCTGCCCAGAGAGCACTTCAGTTTGAAAAGTCCGGCATTTCTCAAAAATGGGACATTGATCGCAATGACGCATCTTCGGAGCCCAAATATGGCGGTTTTGATGGTAGCCCAATGAATTACAGGGTGACTGAATGAGAACGATGGGAAAAAAATTCAAATAAAGCAGCAACGGTGGGAGATATAGAACTGATTCCGTTTTTTATTTTGAAGCTACATTCATGCCAATTTCTACGGAGTGACGCATTATTCAAATGGTTGCTTTGGCTAAGCTAGTAGTGCTTCAAGTGGTTGGGCCAATATGTGCGGGTTATTCCAGCATTAGCGTCGTGATCTCGTTCAAAATGGTTGGCTTGTTAGAACTAGATGCAGCACCAGGGAAAATAATCGAAAAGTGTCAAGTCGCATGATCACGGCGGCCATTTGTTGAACAATCGTCGTCAGATGGCACAGTCGCCAAATGTCCCCTTCACAGCTTCGGGCGTTACGTCGCTTGTATGACATGTGGTGTCATCTTGTAGGAACCACAACTTGGATATATGTATAGTGGTTGACGAGCTCTATACTCTATACGGACTCCATTGACGGTAACAATCGAATTCTGTGTTGCTTGTGAACACAGCTGCTGTGCCGAAAATGGGCAACATTTCAGCTCCCAATTAGCGAGCAGTCTGTCGGATGTGGGCTGAAATCCAACCGCAAAATAAGTCGGTCGGCTCTCTGGCGATGCACAATTCAGCTGTCTAGTTGGTGACTTAAGGTCCCAAAGAATGTACTCACACGCAAGCTTTTCCACTGTGCTCTCAGGAATTGGCTGCGCATTGAATCGCAACGACGAAGGTGATCTTTTCAGCTTGCCTTGCAATTTCGATGCTCATTTTTTACGCTGTTCCGTGCGACGAAGAGGTAAACGTGGAAAAAATGTGACTAAACGTCTCCTTTTCCCACTGATGAATTCAAAGCCTCTCATGAGTTGTGTCTGCTTCGGGAACTGTTCCACTTTTCAGCTATTTTCGTTACCCGTCAGATAACTGGCAAAATCAACTCGTTAGAGACTAGATGGTACCCTTTTTGATGATGATCCTGATGTTAAACCCAACCCCGGACTATTTTCACCCAAAGACGGGCTATGTCCATGTTTCTAGAAGCGAATGCTGGCCACATTACCTCACATTGGGACATCATTCCAAAGGACAATGTATTTATTTCCCTGATCTCAAACCTCGATGTAGTAGAGCAGTCAATGCATCATTTATGAGCCTATCCACGAATCATTCATCGAGCCCTTCCGAGCATTGAAGCCCATTCTCGCACATGTCCAGTCACACTCTCCAACAACCTTAGCCATCAAGAGCACATTACCAACTGTGGAAGCACTCAGAAGAGCACTCCCATTGGAGTCCATAAACAACTCAAAAGTGAGCCATAAACCATGTTCAGTGCGCACCACTAACATGGACGCATGTTTTGTTCCACCCCAGTCTCTCGCTCTCGCACATCCAGTCACCAACCGCCGCCTCCCGCAGCGTTGGAGGCTTTAAAAAAAAACAACGCGGCAACCACCAGAAGGACAACCAGAGCGCACAAGAGAGACGGAGAGAGCGAAACGAGCACGTGGTTAACACATTAACCGCCACCCCCTTTCGTGGGAAAATCAGAATTTCCAAAGTGCATACGCACTTTCCAGGAACTCCCCCTCCATGCCACCTTCCTGGAAGTGTTGGGCCCAACAAGTTGTTGGCACACAGGGACCTGTTGAATCAGTGTGCGATATCCTGGAAGCGAGTTGAGGAGATTTTCCTCGTTTTCTTGAGAACCACCCAAGGCGGCAGGTGGTGGTATATCTTCTGCTTGTTCAGCATTTTCACCGAGAACCACCGTCTGCCTGTGCAAACGGTTCCGGAATTTACGACCCCGCGACGACAAACGTGGTGGCGGCAGCGGTACACACTGTTTACCGAGCCGCAGGTGATGGTGATCTTTCCTCAGAGATGCGGTTCACCTTGTAAATGTGTCGGCGGGACTGCGGCGGCAGAGCAGAGTGAACTGATTTCCATTTGTCGGCTGCGACAGACGCGCACCACACACACGCACACACGCTGAGCAACCCTGCGACCGTCCTAAGTTGTGCACATCCGCTGGCAAATATTTGATTTGATTTTCGGTTCGAGATCAAGAAAAACGGGACGCGACCACGATGGAGGTGCAATCTTCTGTGTGATTTCGACGACACAACCAACAGAGGGGGCGGGCGCTGGGTGGGGGGAGGGCAGAGAGAAAAAATTAATTACCTGCGTCGCAGATGAGCTCCATTGTTCTGTCGGTGGACGGATTCTAATTAGATGTGCCACCGCTCGGGGAACGGGGACTGGCGACAGTTGATTTAAGTTTACTGCCGACCGGATCATGTGCTGGTGGGCGGAAATCTGTGCAAATAGCACGAGATAGGACGCAGTCTTGCGGTGGCGGTTCGGTTGAAAAGCGGCAGCATTTGAAGATGATTGCCTAACAGTTTGCCGATGATGATGAGAAGGATGATGGTTGCTTGCTCTGGGCTTTGTGGGACCTTGTTGATGGCTCCGTTTGACTGTTTGTCTAATACATCGTGGGGTGAGAGGTGGGCTTTGCGGGCCCTTTGATGGTCTTGTGTCAACCGAAAATTGCTTCACGCGGGCTTTGCGGTGTGCCCTGAGTGATGTGGAGCTGCTGCTTGAGCTTCGGTGGTGGTTTTGCCGATTGCTTCAGAAAACAACAACAAAAATTGTAGTAGGCGCAAATTCCTTGGAATGAGCTCAGATGCAGCAGCCACACTTGAAGTGAACCTTTGGTGGCCTTCCAGGCTAGTCAACTCCCTGAAGTTGCCCATCTCTGCACCAAAGGGAGGATGGCTAGTGCGTAAATCCTTTCAAAATGTAAGAACTTCATGATTCAAGTGACATTTAAACACTTTTCTAGATTATTTATGCTGTTGAAAGAGTAGAGGTCCCCGCAGCCAACCCTGTGGACATCGACTAACAGCTATGCATAGTGACTCGTCGTCACCAGCTGACCACTAACCACGCCGCAACCCAACGATACCCCTTCACACACCACATCACAAGAGAAATGGGATATTGTTGCGACGAATTGTCCGCAGGACAACCCATCACAACACGGGCCAGCAAATTCGAGCAAAAAAAAAAAAAACAAAGAAACAAAAACAGCAAAAAAACGAAGGAACAACAAGAAGAACCTTTCGGGCGACAATTTCGTTGTCCTCCCCGAAAAATGAAATAAATTCTGCAGTAGTCTCGCGAGTATCCTTTGGGTCCAGTGTTCGCGTCGTCTTCTTCACTCGTTCGTCCTCAGTTCGCCGCTGCGGAATTATAATACTTGAGGTATTATGGCCCGTACCTGTGTGCCAGATAGGCAAACAAACAGGATAATAATGGTCACCAAAGTTTAGCGCAGAGAGCCCACCGCACACAAAGGACATGCACCGCACACATCAGACTCGGTGGGGGGAGCTCCGCTTCTTTTTTTTTTTTGCACAACAATCAAAACAGATAAATATAGGACAGCAGGAGGACCAAATAGACGTTTTTTTTTTTGTTCGTGCTTTTCTCTGCAAAGGACCAAAGCTCAACACAGCGGCAAAGGATAATAACAATAATGGCAACAGTGAGAATGTGAAATAGCGTCGCGGAGGCGAAAGGACTTCCACCGACGATGAGCAGCAGAGGCAAGCAGGAGATAATAATTGCGCTGGCCTCCACTGCCGCTGCCGCTGGAAATCAAAAAAGGATCACAATAAATATCCTCGTGACCGGTGTGAGCGGAAGGGGGGACAATGGTTGCCCCCCTTTGTCGTTCGTCTTGCCGTTTTGTGTGGTTTGTTATTTTGTTTGGCACGCCGCTGGTCCTTGGCCAACAAGATGAAACGACAAGAGTGCAGCCGGGTGGTGTATGGGCAAGACCCAGCAGCAGTAAAACACGCCACAACGGACATAATCCTTGGCATAGAGCGCACCAGCGCACGAATGACCGGACATTCCGTTCCGTGTGATGAGGAGGATCATTGTGGCGCATCCTCTCGTTTGGGGTGTTCCCCGATTAAAAGAAGTGCGCGCTGCAGAGTGCCGCAATTGAAGACGGAAGGAATGGGGGCTGTCAGTGGTTGGATGGCAGTCACTGACGATCTCTGTTGAAGGTTCGAAGCGAAACAGATGACAAAATGGCAGACTGTACCATCTCGGCGAGTCCCACCATCACCCTTTTAATCGTTTCGTCGTTCATTTACCACTCGCAACGTGCAAAACAATTAACTCCGAATCACATGATATCCTCGAAAAGCGAACAAAAACCAAGACAACAACACAAACAACAAACAAGGACTCACCCTTCAGGCCGTGCCACCCATTGGCACTGAGTGCCGTCGAAAAGACATTAAAAATGATTTATATCCGCCGCCATAAATTCCGACTCATAATTCAAATAATAAAGTCTGTCTACCCCTCGAGCCCCCCCTCCCGGTTGGCAGTCGTGGGAAGAAGGTGAAACCCTTATAATCACCCCTCGGTGCTGACGATTTCGTCGAGTGCCGTCGCGTCTGTCGAGTCCCGCCGTTGTTCGGTTGCACTGCACGACGAATAAAAATGGAAAAAATCTCAAAGTAAACACATTTTCAGCGAAAAATGAAAATAATTACCACGGGAAAGGATATATTATCTGCATACGAGCTCGGGCATACACACGCACTCACACATGCGACCAAATGAGTTGCAATTACAACTCTCCCTCCCTTGTGATCCTGACAACGAGGACGACAACGACGCACGGTGCGGTGTAATCGTTAGAACGACGCGAACTACAAAATGCCAGCAACAAAGGAGCCACCGCAGAGTCCTGGCAATAACTCAACTTCAATCAAAAATCATAACTCATGTTCGACAGGAAGCCGTGGTCGCCTCGGAAGGGTACCGCACAGAAACCGACCCAAAAAAAAAAAACCCACCCCAAGACGAGACGCGACGAGAACACACGCTCGCCGGCAATAAATAGCATTTCCCTTGGTTCCTGTGCGGTGTGTGTGCGTGTGTGTGTATTTAGGACATAATCACCGTTTCACATGGAATCTGTTGGCAGAATCATAGATTTCCGATCTCGACCAAGTGCACCACGGCAATGAATACATTGACAACTCAGGAAGAGGCAGGGTGAAAGGGGGGAGAGAGGAAGGAAAGAAAAGCTGGGAAATAATTCAAAGTTCTTCGGAAATATCCTTCCGCGAAGGTCCTCCGAATCAGCTGCCTCAGTTCGTCTTCGAAGAGACTCGTGAATCACTTCGGTGGCCGCCCAGCGATGACCGGTGGGTCACTTGGGAAGGACATCCCATCTGTAGACTGCCCGAAGGGAAGGGATCGTAAATCAAATTCATGACTTTTGCTGGTCATAAATCAAGTTACATCGCGTGAACGAAAGAAATGCTCACTCGAACGGAATGTGACCCAAAAAAAAAAAAAATGCCGGGGAACTTCGGCTGTCCTTGATTGAGTCACTAATTAGTTTTTGCTTCAGACGTATGTCAGCTAGTGAGTCCTGCTTGATTTTTAGGTCTGATGGGAGGCAGTGGAGACTCACGAAAGGTGCCAACTGCTTTTAGGCCTTTCAAGCTAGAAGCAGACCGGACTTGAGTGGTTGGTTTTTTTTTTTTTAAAAAAAACGCAGACCATTTGAGATTTAATTTGTATTGGTTTGGAGGACAATCAAAACATTTTTGTATGAAATTCGACATGGGGCATATGGGACGTTTGTCGTCAAGCCCAATTTTCGTCGACTCCGCCGCATATTTCGACGGAAACGGCCGCCATCTTACATTCATTATTGGATTGGGGCTCGTCTATCGACGCTGGCTTGTTGGCTTACACAAATGATTTAACGTAGTCCCACAAAAGAGTCCATGACGCGTTAAATCACAGGACCTAGACGGCTAATCGACAGGACCATTCGTCGATATAACACGTTGATCGAATTCGGTTTTCAGTAAGTTTCTGTGTGGCTTGTGGTACCGTCTTGTTGAAACCACATACCATTCATGTCAGATCCCTGCCGGTGACCAAAGGAATAACTTCGCAATGCGTTTCTGTAGCGATCTTCATTGACTGTAACGTGACGGTAGTTTTGATCATCGAAATCGGCATCAAAACCCCACCAATCCATTATTTTGTAGAGAAGCCGTGCCTGTGTGGACGGAAGAAACTCCCATCGGACGCATCCCAGGTGGCGGATTCTTCCCCTATCATCCATCCTATCTCGGTCTCAATCGGAGGCCCGTCGGGTGTGAGCCTCGAAGTGTGGCGAAACCAGACTGCGGACCAAATTTCCACTAAAGATAAGGTGTCAAGGTATATGTGCCGAGGTCTGCATGGCCAATTGGTGGTTAAAGACCGTATGCCCCGAGCACATAACCCCAGCTCCTACGGACTACATCGCATCCACCATAGACTTCGGCAAAGCGGCACAGTGCCGATTTCTATCCAGAGAGGACTGGTAAACCCAATCACTCGTCTCAGAAAACGAATTGCTGATCTACACAGACGGATCTAAGCTAGACCACGGTGTAGCCTCAGCGGTCTTGTCAGCGGACGTCAATATCTCGAACACTTACCGTCTTCCAGATCACTCGAGTATCTTCCAGACTGAAGTATAAGCGATGTAAGCTTCTCAGTAGTAGCTGCCCTTATGGTAGAGCTGCAGCGATCTGCATCGAAAGCCAAGCAGTCATCTCTTAAGTATACACTCCCTCCAAATTGGTGCGACAGTGTAAGGACAAAGAAGCCAATAGGAGGCGTAATATTACTCTCCTCGGGGTTCCAGGTAACAGCAACATAGAGGGATACGAGATTACCGACAAACTGGCCAAGCTAGGAGTTTCCAGCAACGCCCCTACTGAGTTGGTATAATCAGCCACCTCAAATACACCATCTATCGACACTTCCTCTCCTTAGCTAGTAGAAGGTGGTCCTCCAAGTAGGAAAACCTCGCCCTCCTACAAGAAAAGAAGGACTGATGACTTCCTCAATAGAAATCGCTCCGAAATCGTTAGAGTTGTGGCTGTAAGCACGGAGGCATTCACGTTGCTAGACTCGGAATACTGTTCAACCCACACTGTCGCAGTTGCCTCGACACCCACTCAGAGGAAAATCTCTGTGACTGTCCGGCACTAGCCAAACAAAGATATATCGCGTTCGGCAAACCCTTCCTTAGTGACCTCCCCGAGATCGCTAGCCAAAACATATCTATTTCACAGGCTGGCCTAAACAACCACGGTCTACGAGGTGTAGTATAAAAACGGCGCGCAACTGCGCTACTTTTACACGATTTGAGACAAATCGGATAGCTTAAAGAAAGAGAAGTGGGGTTTCTTGAAACACGAAAGGGTCTTTAGCCCGACCAATAACGCATATTTAGTGTAGACTCGAGCTTATAAAGCGGGTCCAACTGAGTTATAACCAAATCGAGTCAAATCGAGTAGAGCGAGTCGAAACTAAAACGAAATACGATATGATTGTGCAGTAAAATCAAAAGCCGAACTCACCAATCCTCTACAAGAAGTACTCTTCCGTTTTGATAAAGCGGACCTATGTACGATCAAACCAAATTATTATAAAGTGGTATTGTATTGTCTTTGTTATGACTCAGAAGGTAAGAATGCATGAAGACCATAGATTTTCTAGGTTTCAAACTGGACTAGTTGGGCATTAGGATGTAGCGGTTATGACACACTGGATGAACTCATCCAAAAGAATTCCACCGTTCTGGAAACTGCAACCACAGCTATGGTGTTCCCAGGTCGAGTCACAGTTTTTCACCTCGGGAATATGCAACGACGTGACTAAATTTCACACTGTGGTGTGGCCGCAATGGAAAGTAGCATTTTAGCCCAAGTAAGTGATTCCGTCGCAGAATTTGTATAGCACTTTAAAGGAAAGACTCATACCCGAATTCTCCGACTCCGAGCACAAACGACTTCGAAGATTGCTCCTGGAAATCGAGTTGGGAGATAAGAAACCGGAAAAACAGTAAGGAACGATCTGCGCTTGCGATATGCGCACCATCATTAGCGTAAGCAAAGAGGAACTGTGCCATCTAGCAGAACTAGCGGATTAAATCGCGAATATAAGCGAGACATCATATGCAGCCGCAATCCAAAAGAAAGCACCACCCCCCTCGAGCACACCTGTAGATTGGGAGAGTCAAGTCTTTCAGGACTATAAGAACCTGCAACTGCAGGAGTTAAAATCCTATGTATCTTCTTTCACACGCCGAAGTCGTTCCTGCTCTAACTCGAAACGGCAAGAGGGCCAAGTAGAGCACTCACCAATGGAGGGCTATTGCTGGTACCAACACCAACATGGTTTCAAAGCGCGAAAGTGTCGTCCTCCTTATTCTTTTGACCATACGTCAAAACGAAGCAACGATCGAGTGGCTTTAGTTCTTGAGTTACCTTCGATTTGCAAGGATGATCGGTATCATCTGCACATCGAGCAACCCCTTGTCTCTCTGGCACGGCCACGAATATCCAGCAGCAACAATTCAGACTCAAGTTTGTTGCCTATACCCGGAATTGCGTGTCAACTGCGACAAGAATTAGGACGACTTTAAACTGATGTCACCGACTCGATCCTTTGGTAAACCATTTTAATTACTTGTAATCGTGCTTCGTCCTTGAACTTCACCACGATGAATATGTTTTGTTTTTACCGATTGCTTTGACAATGACGGTTTGGTGACTGGTTTAAGGGTGCCATCACGGTAAAAGTTCAAAGCTGTCAAGAAGTCCCTTTGAGTTGCCTCCCATTCATTCCCCGTCTCACGTTCATTCTCCCACCGAACTGTAGCCAGACTAGCATCGATCGTTGAGTGACAATCGGGACTTTTGCATAAGAAGATAATGTTGATTCTCATTTTTTTAGTCAAGTCGAGTTACCACATGTGTCCTCGACCAAAATTGACACAAAATGCTGCTAGCGGGGACCTAAAAGATCATCCATACGTCATCACATTTGCTTGCTTGATAAGAAAATGGTCCACGCGCTTCCACAATTTGGCAACAAGATGCAGGCGACATTAGTGTTCATCAATCGTAGCTATCAAAGCACGGTCCAGCAAGCATCCCAACGCCCCTCGAAGTCGAATTCTCGACAATCAGTCACCACCTTGACGAACCAAATCGTCGATTCTCAGAGAAGGACACTCACTATTCGTCCGCCAGGTGTCCACAGTGTGTCTCCTGGACTCGATCATTAATCACGATCGTCCTGCAGCAGCTCCCATCTCCACTTTCTCTCGATCTCCATGACAAATGATTGAAACACTAAACAAACATCGCACACGAAAACATAACATGATATTCATCCGCATCCTTCTGCGCACGTGAGGGAGAGTCGCTTGTAAGTAATTTTTCAGGATCAAGGACATCGAACATCTGCGCATAAGAACATTCGCCTTTCCCCGAGAAATAGTGTCAAAAATTCGTTGGATTTGCGAAAAAAAAAGGACACGACAATTGCCACATGTCACACAATTGATCGACATCCGACTAATGGTTGTGTGGTCATAAATTATTCGTCGGCCTGTCGAACGGGACGGCTTGCGCTCATGAAAAGCCCGGGCTGTTCCGCTCTGGTTTTGATTAATTGCTGTCAATTAGTTTGTGTTCCGTGGGGTTTGTGCCTGTTCGAGGATACCGAATAGATCTGTCACACCGTCAAGGACGCTTGATTCCGGACAATGGAGGGCCGATCCCCGATTCAGTGTCCCACGACTTCGAAGATCGAGCAGACACAAGTAAACTGCAGACACGATGCAAGCAGGAGCAGAGTGCCGTTGAACAAAAAACTGCAATAAATAATAATTAAGGACATTTTTTCGTTTCGATTTTGGTTGGCGTCAGTTGCTGCAGCGCCTTTATCCCTGGCAGTGCAAGCGTGTCCTGTAAAATGCAAACCGACATTCGGCGATACGCCCTGTCCGTTCCTTGTTCCTCACACAAGCACACACACATGCGCCGTGGCATGGGCCTGCATGAGCATCGTAAATTTCTTTCAAGCACCGTTGCAAGCGGCAGGAGCAAGGCGCAAGGAGCGGGCAGCACCAAAGCCCGGCCAAAGGCAGTCAGTGTTGTGCAACTGTGACAGAAATCATCGATGACATTGACAAATTCCCCCAGTGTGCATGGGTGTGTGTGTGTGTGCGAGGAGCCAGGACATGCCGCAATGAAAAGTGCAGGGGACTGTAAAAAAAAACCGGGACACGTCGGTAAAGAAAGAAAAGTGAATGAATTCGAGAGTACAATGCCAACAGAAATATTATTTTGATTTATTGGTGCATTGCATTTGCAAGGATGCCGATAGCGCATAACACACTCCACGTCGGTGGTCGCCGACGCAGGGTTTTGTGCACGCGCGGGGGGTGGCGGGGGGCAAGATGACGACAGCTAGACAACGATACAAGTTGCATGCACTTGCGGAAGGGTTGGGCGGACAAAATGCAAAAATGTCCTGCGACATGTCAGAGGATATGGATATCTATCGACAAATCGGTGGCACGGGGATGAGGCGACCGGTGAATGGAGAGTTATGAATATGGACACACCGCAGAGCTGGCGATGACATTGGACAATCATCATCGAGGCTACGATTGTGCCTCTGTCCGAGATGCAGCGGTGGGATGCGCCGGCGAATCGTGGGTCCGTCTTGGGGTGTGGGACGCGTTCCGGCCGAGTGGATGCATGTACTTGGATGGGAGATTTATTGGCTTTGTTGTTTGTGAGAAGGAGTCTTGATGCGGCCATGGGTGGACTGAAGGCAGCAAGATCGAAGGGCGCGCTAGCTCTTGAATTCGGTGAAGCATGTAGCTACGACCAGTAGTTAAGAAGTAGTTAGAAAAATATTTCGGAAAAACTGACTTGAGGTAGTTTATTTTGGCAAATCGGTATATAGTAAGGATTTTGGAGCCTTTTCATGGCTCATCTTCCAACTGCCACAGCGGTCCAACTAGGCGTACCTACGACCTGTGTACACCTGTGGTTATGTGTTTAGATGTGTATTATCGAAATCCAAAGACTGGAGTGGATCCGACGACATCGAATTTTTCACCCAAAAAAATTGACAGTGCCTGGAGCCTTTTCATGGCTCATCTTCCAACTGCCACAGCGGTCCAACTAGGCGTACCTACGACCTGTGTACACCTGTGGTTATGTGTTTAGATGTGTATTATCGAAATCCAAAGACTGGAGTGGATCCGACGACATCGAATTTTTCACCCAAAAAAATTGACAGTGTAAGGATTTTGGAGCCTTTTCATGGCTCATCTTCCAACTGCCACAGCGGCCCAACTAGGCGTACCTACGACCTGTGTACACCTGTGGTTATGTGTTTAGATGTGTATTATCGAAATCCAAAGACTGGAGTGGATCCGACGACATCGAATTTTTCACCCAAAAAAATTGACAGTGTAAGGATTTTGGAGCCTTTTCATGGCTCATCTTCCAACTGCCACAGCGGCCCAACTAGGCGTACCTATGACCTGTGTACACCTGTGGTTATGTGTTTAGATGTGTATTATCGAAATCCAAAGACTGGAGTGGATCCGACGACATCGAATTTTTCACTCAAAAAAATTGACAGTGTATAGTAAGGATTTTGGAGCCTTTTCATGGCTCATCTTCCAACTGCCACAGCGGCCCAACTAGGCGTACCTACGACCTGTGTACACCTGTGGTTATGTGTTTAGATGTGTATTATCGAAATCCAAAGACTGGAGTGGATCCGACGACATCGAATTTTTCACCCAAAAAAATTGACAGTGTATAGTAAGGATTTTGGAGCCTTTTCATGGCTCATCTTCCAACTGCCACAGCGGCCCAACTAGGCGTACCTACGACCTGTGTACACCTGTGGTTATGTGTTTAGATGTGTATTATCGAAATCCAAAGACTGGAGTGGATCCGACGACATCGAATTTTTCACCCAAAAAAATTGACAGTGTATAGTAAGGATTTTGGAGCCTTTTCATGGCTCATCTTCCAACTGCCACAGAGGCCCAACTAGGCGTACCTACGACCTGTGTACACCTGTGGTTATGTGTTTAGATGTGTATTATCGAAATCCAAAGACTGGAGTGGATCCGACGACATCGAATTTTTCACCCAAAAAAATTGACAGTGTATAGTAAGGATTTTGGAGCCTTTTCATGGCTCATCTTCCAACCGCCACAGCGGCCCAACTAGGCGTACCTACGACCTGTGTACACCTGTGGTTATGTGTTTAGATGTGTATTATCGAAATCCAAAGACTGGAGTGGATCCGACGACATCGAATTTTTCACTCAAAAAAATTGACAGTGTATAGTAAGGATTTTGGAGCCTTTTCATGGCTCATCTTCCAACTGCCACAGCGGCCCAACTAGGCGTACCTACGACCTGTGTACACCTGTGGTTATGTGTTTAGATGTGTATTATCGAAATCCAAAGACTGGAGTGGATCCGACGACATCGAATTTTTCACCCAAAAAAATTGACAGTGTATAGTAAGGATTTTGGAGCCTTTTCATGGCTCATCTTCCAACTGCCACAGCGGCCCAACTAGGCGTACCTACGACCTGTGTACACCTGTGGTTATGTGTTTAGATGTGTATTATCGAAATCCAAAGACTGGAGTGGATCCGACGACATCGAATTTTTCACCCAAAAAAATTGACAGTGTATAGTAAGGATTTTGGAGCCTTTTCATGGCTCATCTTCCAACTGCCACAGCGGCCCAACTAGGCGTACCTACGACCTGTGTACACCTGTGGTTATGTGTTTAGATGTGTATTATCGAAATCCAAAGACTGGAGTGGATCCGACGACATCGAATTTTTCACCCAAAAAAATTGACAGTGTATAGTAAGGATTTTGGAGCCTTTTCATGGCTCATCTTCCAACTGCCACAGCGGCCCAACTAGGCGTACCTACGACCTGTGTACACCTGTGGTTATGTGTTTAGATGTGTATTATCGAAATCCAAAGACTGGAGTGGATCCGACGACATCGAATTTTTCACTCAAAAAAATTGACAGTGTATAGTAAGGATTTTGGAGCCTTTTCATGGCTCATCTTCCAACTGCCACAGCGGCCCAACTAGGCGTACCTACGACCTGTGTACACCTGTGGTTATGTGTTTAGATGTGTATTATCGAAATCCAAAGACTGGAGTGGATCCGACGACATCGAATTTTTCACCCAAAAAAATTGACAGTGTATAGTAAGGATTTTGGAGCCTTTTCATGGCTCATCTTCCAACTGCCACAGAGGCCCAACTAGGCGTACCTACGACCTGTGTACACCTGTGGTTATGTGTTTAGATGTGTATTATCGAAATCCAAAGACTGGAGTGGATCCGACGACATCGAATTTTTCACTCAAAAAAATTTACAGTGTATAGTAAGGATTTTGGAGCCTTTTCATGGCTCATCTTCCAACTGCCACAGCGGCCCAACTAGGCGTACCTACGACCTGTGTACACCTGTGGTTATGTGTTTAGATGTGTATTATCGAAATCCAAAGACTGGAGTGGATCCGACGACATCGAATTTTTCACCCAAAAAAATTGACAGTGTATAGTAAGGATTTTGGAGCCTTTTCATGGCTCATCTTCCAACTGCCACAGAGGCCCAACTAGGCGTACCTACGACCTGTGTACACCTGTGGTTATGTGTTTAGATGTGTATTATCGAAATCCAAAGACTGGAGTGGATCCGACGACATCGAATTTTTCACTCAAAAAAATTGACAGTGTATAGTAAGGATTTTGGAGCCTTTTCATGGCTCATCTTCCAACTGCCACAGCGGCCCAACTAGGCGTACCTACGACCTGTGTACACCTGTGGTTATGTGTTTAGATGTGTATTATCGAAATCCAAAGACTGGAGTGGATCCGACGACATCGAATTTTTCACCCAAAAAAATTGACAGTGTATAGTAAGGATTTTGGAGCCTTTTCATGGCTCATCTTCCAACTGCCACAGCGGCCCAACTAGGCGTACCTACGACCTGTGTACACCTGTGGTTATGTGTTTAGATGTGTATTATCGAAATCCAAAGACTGGAGTGGATCCGACGACATCGAATTTTTCACCCAAAAAAATTGACAGTGTATAGTAAGGATTTTGGAGCCTTTTCATGGCTCATCTTCCAACTGCCACAGCGGCCCAACTAGGCGTACCTACGACCTGTGTACACCTGTGGTTATGTGTTTAGATGTGTATTATCGAAATCCAAAGACTGGAGTGGATCCGACGACATCGAATTTTTCACCCAAAAAAATTGACAGTGTATAGTAAGGATTTTGGAGCCTTTTCATGGCTCATCTTCCAACTGCCACAGCGGCCCAACTAGGCGTACCTACGACCTGTGTACACCTGTGGTTATGTGTTTAGATGTGTATTATCGAAATCCAAAGACTGGAGTGGATCCGACGACATCGAATTTTTCACCCAAAAAAATTGACAGTGTATAGTAAGGATTTTGGAGCCTTTTCATGGCTCATCTTCCAACTGCCACAGCGGCCCAACTAGGCGTACCTACGACCTGTGTACACCTGTGGTTATGTGTTTAGATGTGTATTATCGAAATCCAAAGACTGGAGTGGATCCGACGACATCGAATTTTTCACCAAAAAAAATTGACAGTGTATAGTAAGGATTTTGGAGCCTTTTCATGGCTCATCTTCCAACTGCCACAGCGGCCCAACTAGGCGTACCTACGACCTGTGTACACCTGTGGTTATGTGTTTAGATGTGTATTATCGAAATCCAAAGACTGGAGTGGATCCGACGACATCGAATTTTTCACCCAAAAAAATTGACAGTGTATAGTAAGGATTTTGGAGCCTTTTCATGGCTCATCTTCCAACTGCCACAGCGGCCCAACTAGGCGTACCTACGACCTGTGTACACCTGTGGTTATGTGTTTAGATGTGTATTATCGAAATCCAAAGACTGGAGTGGATCCGACGACATCGAATTTTTCACTCAAAAAAATTGACAGTGTATAGTAAGGATTTTGGAGCCTTTTCATGGCTCATCTTCCAACTGCCACAGCGGCCCAACTAGGCGTACCTACGACCTGTGTACACCTGTGGTTATGTGTTTAGATGTGTATTATCGAAATCCAAAGACTGGAGTGGATCCGACGACATCGAATTTTTCACTCAAAAAAATTGACAGTGTATAGTAAGGATTTTGGAGCCTTTTCATGGCTCATCTTCCAACTGCCACAGCGGCCCAACTAGGCGTACCTACGACCTGTGTACACCTGTGGTTATGTGTTTAGATGTGTATTATCGAAATCCAAAGACTGGAGTGGATCCGACGACATCGAATTTTTCACCCAAAAAAATTGACAGTGTATAGTAAGGATTTGGGAGCCTTTTCATGGCTCATCTTCCAACTGCCACAGCGGCCCAACTAGGCGTACCTACGACCTGTGTACACCTGTGGTTATGTGTTTAGATGTGTATTATCGAAATCCAAAGACTGGAGTGGATCCGACGACATCGAATTTTTCACTCAAAAAAATTGACAGTGTATAGTAAGGATTTTGGAGCCTTTTCATGGCTCATCTTCCAACTGCCACAGCGGCCCAACTAGGCGTACCTACGACCTGTGTACACCTGTGGTTATGTGTTTAGATGTGTATTATCGAAATCCAAAGACTGGAGTGGATCCGACGACATCGAATTTTTCACTCAAAAAAATTGACAGTGTATAGTAAGGATTTTGGAGCCTTTTCATGGCTCATCTTCCAACTGCCACAGCGGCCCAACTAGGCGTACCTACGACCTGTGTACACCTGTGGTTATGTGTTTAGATGTGTATTATTGAAATCCAAAGACTGGAGTGGATCCGACGACATCGAATTTTTCACCCAAAAATATTGACAGTGTATAGTAAGGATTTTGAAACCTTTTCATGGCTCATCTTCCAACTGCCACAGCGGCCCAACTAGGCGTACCTACGACCTGTGTACACCTGTGGTTATGTGTTTAGATGTGTATTATCGAAATCCAAAGACTGGAGTGGATCCGACGACATCGAATTTTTCACTCAAAAAAATTGACAGTGTATAGTAAGGATTTTGGAGCCTTTTCATGGCTCATCTTCCAACTGCCACAGCGGCCCAACTAGGCGTACCTACGACCTGTGTACACCTGTGGTTATGTGTTTAGATGTGTATTATCGAAATCCAAAGACTGGAGTGGATCCGACGACATCGAATTTTTCACCCAAAAAAATTGACAGTGTATAGTAAGGATTTTGGAGCCTTTTCATGGCTCATCTTCCAACTGCCACAGCGGCCCAACTAGGCGTACCTACGACCTGTGTACACCTGTGGTTATGTGTTTAGATGTGTATTATCGAAATCCAAAGACTGGAGTGGATCCGACGACATCGAATTTTTCACCCAAAAAAATTGACAGTGTATAGTAAGGATTTTGGAGCCTTTTCATGGCTCATCTTCCAACTGCCACAGCGGCCCAACTAGGCGTACCTACGACCTGTGTACACCTGTGGTTATGTGTTTAGATGTGTATTATCGAAATCCAAAGACTGGAGTGGATCCGACGACATCGAATTTTTCACTCAAAAAAATTGACAGTGTATAGTAAGGATTTTGGAGCCTTTTCATGGCTCATCTTCCAACTGCCACAGCGGCCCAACTAGGCGTACCTACGACCTGTGTACACCTGTGGTTATGTGTTTAGATGTGTATTATCGAAATCCAAAGACTGGAGTGGATCCGACGACATCGAATTTTTCACCCAAAAAAATTGACAGTGTATAGTAAGGATTTTGGAGCCTTTTCATGGCTCATCTTCCAACTGCCACAGCGGCCCAACTAGGCGTACCTACGACCTGTGTACACCTGTGGTTATGTGTTTAGATGTGTATTATCGAAATCCAAAGACTGGAGTGGATCCGACGACATCGAATTTTTCACCCAAAAAAATTGACAGTGTATAGTAAGGATTTTGGAGCCTTTTCATGGCTCATCTTCCAACTGCCACAGCGGCCCAACTAGGCGTACCTACGACCTGTGTACACCTGTGGTTATGTGTTTAGATGTGTATTATCGAAATCCAAAGACTGGAGTGAATCCGACGACATCGAATTTTTCACCCAAAAAAATTGACAGTGTATAGTAAGGATATCTGAGCCCTTTCATGGCTCATCTTCCAACTGCCACAGCGGCCCAACTAGGCGTACCTACGACCTGTGTACACCTGTGGTTATGTGTTTAGATGTGTATTATCGAAATCCAAAGACTGGAGTGGATCCGACGACATCGAATTTTTCACCCAAAAAAATTGACAGTGTATAGTAAGGATATCTGAGCCCTTTCATGGCTCATCGTCCAACCGCCACAGCGTCCCAACTAGGCGTACCTACGACCTGTGTACACCTGTGGTTATGTGTTTAGATGTGTATTATCGTAATCCAAAGACTGGAGTGGATCCGACGACATCGAATTTTTTACCTAAAAAAATTGACAGTGTATAGTAAGGATATCTGAGCCCTTTCATGGCTCATCTTCCAAGCGCCACAGCGGCCCAACTAGGCGTACCTACGACCTGTGTACACCTGTGGTTATGTGTTTAGATGTGTATTATCGAAATCCAAAGACTGGAGTGGATCCGACGACATCGAATTTTTCACCCAAAAAAATTGACAGTGTATAGTAAGGATATCTGAGCCCTTTCATGGCTCATCGTCCAACCGCCACAGCGGCCCAACTAGGCGTACCTACGACCTGTGTACACCTGTGGTTATGTGTTTAGATGTGTATTATCGTAATCCAAAGACTGGAGTGGATCCGACGACATCGAATTTTTTACCTAAAAAAATTGACAGTGTATAGTAAGGATATCTGAGCCCTTTCATGGCTCATCTTCCAAGCGCCACAGCGGCCCAACTAGGCGTACCTACGACCTGTGTACACCTGTGGTTATGTGTTTAGATGTGTATTATCGAAATCCAAAGACTGGAGTGGATCCGACGACATCGAATTTTTCACCCAAAAAAATTGACAGTGTATAGTAAGGATTTTGGAGCCTTTTCATGGCTCATCTTCCAGCTGCCACAGCGGCCCAACTAGGCGTACCTACGACCTGTCTACACCTGTGGTTATGTGTTTAGATGTGTATTATCGAAATCCAAAGACTGGAGTGGATCCGACGACATCGAATTTTTCACCCAAAAAAATTGACAGTGTATAGTAAGGATTTTGGAGCCTTTTCATGGCTCATCTTCCAACTGCCACAGCGGCCCAACTAGGCGTACCTACGACCTGTGTACACCTGTGGTTATGTGTTTAGATGTGTATTATCGAAATCCAAAGACTGGAGTGGATCCGACGACATCGAATTTTTCACCCAAAAAAATTGACAGTGTATAGTAAGGATTTTGGAGCCTTTTCATGGCTCATCTTCCAACTGCCACAGCGGCCCAACTAGGCGTACCTACGACCTGTGTACACCTGTGGTTATGTGTTTAGATGTGTATTATCGAAATCCAAAGACTGGAGTGGATCCGACGACATCGAATTTTTCACCCAAAAAAATTGACAGTGTATAGTAAGGATTTTGGAGCCTTTTCATGGCTCATCTTCCAACTGCCACAGCGGCCCAACTAGGCGTACCTACGACCTGTGTACACCTGTGGTTATGTGTTTAGATGTGTATTATCGAAATCCAAAGACTGGAGTGGATCCGACGACATCGAATTTTTCACCCAAAAAAATTGACAGTGTATAGTAAGGATTTTGGAGCCTTTTCATGGCTCATCTTCCGGCTGCCACAGCGGCCCAACTAGGCGTACGTACGACCTGTGTACACCTGTGGTTATGTGTTTAGATGTGTATTATCGAAATCCAAAGACTGGAGTGGATCCGACGACATCGAATTTTTCACCCAAAAAAATTGACAGTGTATAGTAAGGATTTTGGAGCCTTTTCATGGCTCATCTTCCAACTGCCACAGCGGCCCAACTAGGCGTACCTACGACCTGTGTACACCTGTGGTTATGTGATTAGATGTGTATTATCGAAATCCAAAGACTGGAGTGGATCCGACGACATCGAATTTTTCACTCAAAAAAATTGACAGTGTAGGATTTTGGAGCCTTTTCATGGCTCATCTTCCAACTGCCACAGCGGCCCAACTAGGCGTACCTACGACCTGTGTACACCTGTGGTTATGTGTTTAGATGTGTATTATCGAAATCCAAAGACTGAAGTGGATCCGACGACATCGAATTTTTCACCCAAAAAAATTGACAGTGTATAGTAAGGATTTTGGAGCCTTTTCATGGCTCATCTTCCAACTGCCACAGCGGCCCAACTAGGCGTACCTACGACCTGTGTACACCTGTGGTTATGTGTTTAGATGTGTATTATCGAAATCCAAAGACTGGAGTGGATCCGACGACATCGAATTTTTCACCCAAAAAAGGAGGATTTTGGAGCCTTTTCATGGCTCATCTTCCAACTGCCACAGCGGCCCAACTAGGCCTACCTACGACCTGTGTACACCTGTGGTTATGTGTTTAGATGTGTATTATCGAAATCCAAAGACTGGAGTGGATCCGACGACATCGAATTTTTCACCCAAAAAAATTGACAGTGTATAGTAAGGATTTTGGAGCCTTTTCATGGCTCATCTTCCAACCGCCACAGCGGCCCAACTAGGCGTACCTACGACCTGTGTACACCTGTGGTTATGTGTTTAGATGTGTATTATCGAAATCCAAAGACTGGAGTGGATCCGACGACATCGAATTTTTCACCCAAAAAAATTGACAGTGTATAGTAAGGATTTTGGAGCCTTTTCATGGCTCATCTTCCAACTGCCACAGCGGCCCAACTAGGCGTACCTACGACCTGTGTACACCTGTGGTTATGTGTTTAGATGTGTATTATCGAAATCCAAAGACTGGAGTGGATCCGACGACATCGAATTTTTCACCCAAAAAAATTGACAGTGTATAGTAAGGATTTTGGAGCCTTTTCATGGCTCATCTTCCAACTGCCACAGCGGCCCAACTAGGCGTACCTACGACCTGTGTACACCTGTGGTTATGTGTTTAGATGTGTATTATCGAAATCCAAAGACTGGAGTGGATCCGACGACATCGAATTTTTCACCCAAAAAAATTGACAGTGTATAGTAAGGATTTTGGAGCCTTTTCATGGCTCATCTTCCAACTGCCAAAGCGGCCCAACTAGGCGTACCTACGACCTGTGTACACCTGTGGTTATGTGTTTAGATGTGTATTATCGAAATCCAAAGACTGGAGTGGATCCGACGACATCGAATTTTTCACCCAAAAAAATTGACAGTGTATAGTAAGGATTTTGGAGCCTTTTCATGGCTCATCTTCCAGCTGCCACAGCGGCCCAACTAGGCGTACGTACGACCTGTGTACACCTGTGGTTATGTGTTTAGATGTGTATTATCGAAATCCAAAGACTGGAGTGGATCCGACGACATCGAATTTTTCACCCAAAAAAATTGACAGTGTATAGTAAGGATTTTGGAGCCTTTTCATGGCTCATCTTCCAACTGCCACAGCGGCCCAACTAGGCGTACCTACGACCTGTGTACACCTGTGGTTATGTGTTTAGATGTGTATTATCGAAATCCAAAGACTGGAGTGGATCCGACGACATCGAATTTTTCACCCAAAAAAATTGACAGTGTATAGTAAGGATTTTGGAGCCTTTTCATGGCTCATCTTCCAACTGCCACAGCGGCCCAACTAGGCGTACCTACGACCTGTGTACACCTGTGGTTATGTGTTTAGATGTGTATTATCGAAATCCAAAGACTGGAGTGGATCCGACGACATCGAATTTTTCACCCAAAAAAATTGACAGTGTATAGTAAGGATTTTGGAGTCTTTTCATGGCTCATCTTCCAACTGCCACAGCGGCCCAACTAGGCGTACCTACGACCTGTGTACACCTGTGGTTATGTGTTTAGATGTGTATTATCGAAATCCAAAGACTGGAGTGGATCCGACGACATCGAATTTTTCACCCAAAAAAATTGACAGTGTATAGTAAGGATTTTGGAGCCTTTTCATGGCTCATCTTCCAACTGCCACAGCGGCCCAACTAGGCGTACCTACGACCTGTGTACACCTGTGATTATGTGTTTAGATGTGTATTATCGAAATCCAAAGACTGGAGTGGATCCGACGACATCGAATTTTTCACCCAAAAAAATTGACAGTGTATAGTAAGGATTTTGGAGCCTTTTCATGGCTCATCTTCCAACTGCCACAGCGGCCCATCTAGGCGTACCTACGACCTGTGTACACCTGTGGTTATGTGTTTAGATGTGTATTATCGAAATCCAAAGACTGGAGTGGATCCGACGACATCGAATTTTTCACCCAAAAAAATTGACAGTGTATAGTAAGGATTTTGGAGCCTTTTCATGACTCATCTTCCAACTGCCACAGCGGCCCAACTAGGCGTACCTACGACCTGTGTACACCTGTGGTTATGTGTTTAGATGTGTATTATCGAAATCCAAAGACTGGAGTGGATCCGACGACATCGAATTTTTCACCCAAAAAAATTGACAGTGTATAGTAAGGATTTTGGAGCCTTTTCATGGCTCATCTTCCAACTGCCACAGCGGCCCAACTAGGCGTACCTACGACCTGTGTACACCTGTGGTTATGTGTTTAGATGTGTATTATCGAAATCCAAAGACTGGAGTGGATCCGACGACATCGAATTTTTCACCCAAAAAAATTGACAGTGTATAGTAAGGATTTTGGAGCCTTTTCATGGCTCATCTTCCAACTGCCACAGCGGCCCAACTAGGCGTACCTACGACCTGTGTACACCTGTGGTTATGTGTTTAGATGTGTATTATCGAAATCCAAAGACTGGAGTGGATCCGACGACATCGAATTTTTCACCCAAAAAAATTGACAGTGTATAGTAAGGATTTTGGAGCCTTTTCATGGCTCATCTTCCAACTGCCACAGCGGCCCAACTAGGCGTACCTACGACCTGTGTACACCTGTGGTTATGTGTTTAGATGTGTATTATCGAAATCCAAAGACTGGAGTGGATCCGACGACATCGAATTTTTCACCCAAAAAAATTGACAGTGTATAGTAAGGATTTTGGAGCCTTTTCATGGCTCATCTTCCAACTGCCACAGCGGCCCAACTAGGCGTACCTACGACCTGTGTACACCTGTGGTTATGTGTTTAGATGTGTATTATCGAAATCCAAAGACTGGAGTGGATCCGACGACATCGAATTTTTCACCCAAAAAAATTGACAGTGTATAGTAAGGATTTTGGAGCCTTTTCATGGCTCATCTTCCAACTGCCACAGCGGCCCAACTAGGCGTACCTACGACCTGTGTACACCTGTGGTTATGTGTTTAGATGTGTATTATCGAAATCCAAAGACTGGAGTGGATCCGACGACATCGAATTTTTCACCCAAAAAAATTGACAGTGTATAGTAAGGATTTTGGAGCCTTTTCATGGCTCATCTTCCAACTGCCACAGCGGCCCAACTAGGCGTACCTACGACCTGTGTACACCTGTGGTTATGTGTTTAGATGTGTATTATCGAAATCCAAAGACTGAAGTGGATCCGACGACATCGAATTTTTCACCCAAAAAAATTGACAGTGTATAGTAAGGATTTTGGAGCCTTTTCATGGCTCATCTTCCAACTGCCACAGCGGCCCAACTAGGCGTACCTACGACCTGTGTACACCTGTGGTTATGTGTTTAGATGTGTATTATCGAAATCCAAAGACTGGAGTGGATCCGACGACATCGAATTTTTCACCCAAAAAAATTGACAGTGTATAGTAAGGATTTTGGAGCCTTTTCATGGCTCATCTTCCAGCTGCCACAGCGGCCCAACTAGGCGTACGTACGACCTGTGTACACCTGTGGTTATGTGTTTAGATGTGTATTATCGAAATCCAAAGACTGGAGTGGATCCGACGACATCGAATTTTTCACCCAAAAAAATTGACAGTGTATAGTAAGGATTTTGGAGCCTTTTCATGGCTCATCTTCCAACTGCCACAGCGGCCCAACTAGGCGTACCTACGACCTGTGTACACCTGTGGTTATGTGTTTAGATGTGTATTATCGAAATCCAAAGACTGGAGTGGATCCGACGACATCGAATTTTTCACCCAAAAAAATTGACAGTGTATAGTAAGGATTTTGGAGCCTTTTCATGGCTCATCTTCCAACTGCCACAGCGGCCCAACTAGGCGTACCTACGACCTGTGTACACCTGTGGTTATGTGTTTAGATGTGTATTATCGAAATCCAAAGACTGGAGTGGATCCGACGACATCGAATTTTTCACCCAAAAAAATTGACAGTGTATAGTAAGGATTTTGGAGCCTTTTCATGGCTCATCTTCCAACTGCCACAGCGGCCCAACTAGGCGTACCTACGACCTGTGTACACCTGTGGTTATGTGTTTAGATGTGTATTATCGAAATCCAAAGACTGGAGTGGATCCGGCGACATCGAATTTTTCACCCAAAAAAATTGACAGTGTATAGTAAGGATTTTGGAGCCTTTTCATGGCTCATCTTCCAACTGCCACAGCGGCCCAACTAGGCGTACCTACGACCTGTGTACACCTGTGGTTATGTGTTTAGATGTGTATTATCGAAATCCAAAGACTGGAGTGGATCCGACGACATCGAATTTTTCACCCAAAAAAATTGACAGTGTATAGTAAGGATTTTGGAGCCTTTTCATGGCTCATCTTCCAACTGCCACAGCGGCCCAACTAGGCGTACCTACGACCTGTGTACACCTGTGGTTATGTGTTTAGATGTGTATTATCGAAATCCAAAGACTGGAGTGGATCCGACGACATCGAATTTTTCACCCAAAAAAATTGACAGTGTATAGTAAGGATTTTGGAGCCTTTTCATGGCTCATCTTCCAACTGCCACAGCGGCCCAACTAGGCGTACCTACGACCTGTGTACACCTGTGGTTATGTGTTTAGATGTGTATTATCGAAATCCAAAGACTGGAGTGGATCCGACGACATCGTATTTTTCACCCAAAAAAATTGACAGTGTATAGTAAGGATTTTGGAGCCTTTTCATGGCTCATCTTCCAACTGCCACAGCGGCCCAACTAGGCGTACCTACGACCTGTGTACACCTGTGGTTATGTGTGCAGATGTGTATTATCGAAATCCAAAGACTGGAGTGGATCCGACGACATCGAATTTTTCACCCAAAAAAATTGACAGTGTATAGTAAGGATTTTGGAGCCTTTTCATGGCTCATCTTCCAACTGCCACAGCGGCCCAACTAGGCGTACCTACGACCTGTGTACACCTGTGGTTATGTGTTTAGATGTGTATTATCGAAATCCAAAGACTGGAGTGGATCCGACGACATCGAATTTTTTACCTAAAAAAATTGACAGTGTATAGTAAGGATATCTGAGCCCTTTCATGGCTCATCTTCCAACCGCCACAGCGGCCCAACTAGGCGTACCAACGACCTGTGTACACCTGTGGTTATGTGTTTAGATGTGTATTATCGAAATCCAAAGACTGGAGTGGATCCGGCGACATCGAATTTTTCACCCAAAAAAATTGACAGTGTATAGTAAGGATTTTGGAGCCTTTTCATGGCTCATCTTCCAACTGCCACAGCGGCCCAACTAGGCGTACCTACGACCTGTGTACACCTGTGGTTATGTGTTTAGATGTGTATTATCGAAATCCAAAGACTGGAGTGGATCCGACGACATCGAATTTTTCACCCAAAAAAATTGACAGTGTATAGTAAGGATTTTGGAGCCTTTTCATGGCTCATCTTCCAACTGCCACAGCGGCCCAACTAGGCGTACCTACGAACTGTGTACACCTGTGGTTATGTGTTTAGATGTGTATTATCGAAATCCAAAGACTGGAGTGGATCCGACGACATCGTATTTTTCACCCAAAAAAATTGACAGTGTATAGTAAGGATTTTGGAGCCTTTTCATGGCTCATCTTCCAACTGCCACAGCGGCCCAACTAGGCGTACCTACGACCTGTGTACACCTGTGGTTATGTGTGCAGATGTGTATTATCGAAATCCAAAGACTGGAGTGGATCCGACGACATCGAATTTTTCACCCAAAAAAAATTGACAGTGTATAGTAAGGATTTTGGAGCCTTTTCATGGCTCATCTTCCAACTGCCACAGCGGCCCAACTAGGCGTACCTACGACCTGTGTACACCTGTGGTTATGTGTTTAGATGTGTATTATCGAAATCCAAAGACTGGAGTGGATCCGACGACATCGAATTTTTTACCTAAAAAAATTGACAGTGTATAGTAAGGATATCTGAGCCCTTTCATGGCTCATCTTCCAACCGCCACAGCGGCCCAACTAGGCGTACCAACGACCTGTGTACACCTGTGGTTATGTGTTTAGATGTGTATTATCGAAATCCAAAGACTGGAGTGGATCCGACGACATCGAATTTTTCACCCAAAAAAATTGACAGTGTATAGTAAGGATTTTGGAGCCTTTTCATGGCTCATCTTCCAACTGCCACAGCGGCCCAACTAGGCGTACCTACGACCTGTGTACACCTGTGGTTATGTGTTTAGATGTGTATTATCGAAATCCAAAGACTGGAGTGGATCCGACGACATCGAATTTTTTACCTAAAAAAATTGACAGTGTATAGTAAGGATATCTGAGCCCTTTCATGGCTCATCTTCCAACCGCCACAGCGGCCCAACTAGGCGTACCAACGACCTGTGTACACCTGTGGTTATGTGTTTAGATGTGTATTATCGAAATCCAAAGACTGGAGTGGATCCGACGACATCGAATTTTTCACCCAAAAAAATTGACAGTGTATAGTAAGGATTTTGGAGCCTTTTCATGGCTCATCTTCCAACTGCCACAGCGGCCCAACTAGGCGTACCTACGACCTGTGTACACCTGTGGTTATGTGTTTAGATGTGTATTATCGAAATCCAAAGACTGGAGTGGATCCGACGACATCGAATTTTTCACCCAAAAAAATTGACAGTGTATAGTAAGGATTTTGGAGCTTTTCATGGCTCATCTTCCAACTGCAACAGCGGCCCAACTAGGCGTACCTACGACCTGTGTACACCTGTGGTTATGTGTTTAGATGTGTATTATCGAAATCCAAAGACTGGAGTGGATCCGACGACATCGAATTTTTCACCCAAAAAAATTGACAGTGTATAGTAAGGATTTTGGAGCCTTTTCATGGCTCATCTTCCAACTGCCACAGCGGCCCAACTAGGCGTACCTACGACCTGTGTACACCTGTGGTTATGTGTTTAGATGTGTATTATCGAAATCCAAAGACTGGAGTGGATCCGACGACATCGAATTTTTCACCCAAAAAAATTGACAGTGTATAGTAAGGATTTTGGAGCCTTTTCATGGCTCATCTTCCAACTGCCACAGCGGCCCAACTAGGCGTACCTACGACCTGTGTACACCTGTGGTTATGTGTTTAGATGTGTATTATCGAAATCCAAAGACTGGAGTGGATCCGACGACATCGAATTTTTTACCCAAAAAAATTGACAGTGTATAGTAAGGATATCTGAGCCCTTTCATGGCTCATCTTCCAACCGCCACAGCGGCCCAACTAGGCGTACCAACGACCTGTGTACACCTGTGGTTATGTGTTTAGATGTGTATTATCGAAATCCAAAGACTGGAGTGGATCCGACGACATCGAATTTTTCACCCAAAAAAATTGACAGTGTATAGTAAGGATTTTGGAGCCTTTTCATGGCTCATCTTCCAACTGCCACAGCGGCCCAACTAGGCGTACCTACGACCTGTGTACACCTGTGGTTATGTGTTTAGATGTGTATTATCGAAATCCAAAGACTGGAGTGGATCCGACGACATCGAATTTTTCACCCAAAAAAATTGACAGTGTATAGTAAGGATTTTGGAGCTTTTCATGGCTCATCTTCCAACTGCAACAGCGGCCCAACTAGGCGTACCTACGACCTGTGTACACCTGTGGTTATGTGTTTAGATGTGTATTATCGAAATCCAAAGACTGGAGTGGATCCGACGACATCGATTTTTTCACCCAAAAAAATTGACAGTGTATAGTAAGGATTTTGGAGCCTTTTCATGGCTCATCTTCCAACTGCCACAGCGGCCCAACTAGGCGTACCTACGACCTGTGTACACCTGTGGTTATGTGTTTAGATGTGTATTATCGAAATCCAAAGACTGGAGTGGATCCGACGACATCGAATTTTTCACCCAAAAAAATTGACAGTGTATAATAAGGATTTTGGAGCCTTTTCATGGCTCATCTTCCAACTGCCACAGCGGCCCAACTAGGCGTACCTACGACCTGTGTACACCTGTGGTTATGTGTTTAGATGTGTATTATCGAAATCCAAAGACTGGAGTGGATCCGACGACATCGAATTTTTCACCCAAAAAAATTGACAGTGTATAGTAAGGATTTTGGAGCCTTTTCATGGCTCATCTTCCAACTGCCACAGCGGCCCAACTAGGCGTACCTACGACCTGTGTACACCTGTGGTTATGTGTTTAGATGTGTATTATCGAAATCCAAAGACTGGAGTGGATCCGACGACATCGAATTTTTCACCCAAAAAAATTGACAGTGTATAGTAAGGATTTTGGAGCCTTTTCATGGCTCATCTTCCAACTGCCACAGCGGCCCAACTAGGCGTACCTACGACCTGTGTACACCTGTGGTTATGTGTTAGGATGTGTATTATCGAAATCCAAAGACTGGAGTGGATCCGACGACATCGAATTTTTTACGTAAAAAAATTGACAGTGTATAGTAAGAATATCTGAGCCCTTTCATGGCTCATCTTCCAACCGCCACAGCGGCCCAACTAGGCGTACCAACGACCTGTGTACACCTGTGGTTATGTGTTTAGATGTGTATTATCGAAATCCAAAGACTGGAGTGGATCCGACGACATCGAATTTTTCACCCAAAAAAATTGACAGTGTATAGTAAGGATTTTGGAGCCTTTTCATGGCTCATCTTCCAACTGCCACAGCGGCCCAACTAGGCGTACCTACGACCTGTGTACACCTGTGGTTATGTGTTTAGATGTGTATTATCGAAATCCAAAGACTGGAGTGGATCCGACGACATCGAATTTTTCACCCAAAAAAATTGACAGTGTATAGTAAGGATTTTGGAGCCTTTTCATGGCTCATCTTCCAACTGCCACAGCGGCCCAACTAGGCGTACCTACGACCTGTGTACACCTGTGGTTATGTGTTTAGATGTGTATTATCGAAATCCAAAGACTGGAGTGGATCCGACGACATCGAATTTTTCACCCAAAAAAATTGACAGTGTATAGTAAGGATTTTGGAGCCTTTTCATGGCTCATCTTCCAACTGCCACAGCGGCCCAACTAGGCGTACCTACGACCTGTGTACACCTGTGGTTATGTGTTTAGATGTGTATTATCGAAATCCAAAGACTGGAGTGGATCCGACGACATCGAATTTTTCACCCAAAAAAATTGACAGTGTATAGTAAGGATTTTGGAGCCTTTTCATGGCTCATCTTCCAACTGCCACAGCGGCCCAACTAGGCGTACCTACGACCTGTGAACACCTGTGGTTATGTGTTTAGATGTGTATTATCGAAATCCAAAGACTGGAGTGGATCCGACGACATCGAATTTTTCACCCAAAAAAATTGACAGTGTATAGTAAGGATTTTGGAGCCTTTTCATGGCTCATCTTCCAACTGCCACAGCGGCCCAACTAGGCGTACCTACGACCTGTGTACACCTGTGGTTATGTGTTTAGATGTGTATTATCGAAATCCAAAGACTGGAGTGGATCCGACGACATCGAATTTTTCACCCAAAAAAATTGACAGTGTATAGTAAGGATTTTGGAGCCTTTTCATGGCTCATCTTCCAACTGCCACAGCGGCCCAACTAGGCGTACCTACGACCTGTGTACACCTGTGGTTATGTGTTTAGATGTGTATTATCGAAATCCAAAGACTGGAGTGGATCCGACGACATCGAATTTTTCACCCAAAAAAATTGACAGTGTATAGTAAGGATTTTGGAGCCTTTTCATGGCTCATCTTCCAACTGCCACAGCGGCCCAACTAGGCGTACCTACGACCTGTGTACACCTGTGGTTATGTGTTTAGATGTGTATTATCGAAATCCAAAGACTGGAGTGGATCCGACGACATCGAATTTTTCACCCAAAAAAATTGACAGTGTATAGTAAGGATTTTGGAGCCTTTTCATGGCTCATCTTCCAACTGCCACAGCGGCCCAACTAGGCGTACCTACGACCTGTGTACACCTGTGGTTATGTGTTTAGATGTGTATTATCGAAATCCAAAGACTGGAGTGGATCCGACGACATCGAATTTTTCACCCAAAAAAATTGACAGTGTATAGTAAGGATTTTGGAGCCTTTTCATGGCTCATCTTCCAACTACCACAGCGGCCCAACTAGGCGTACCTACGACCTGTGTACACCTGTGGTTATGTGTTTAGATGTGTATTATCGAAATCCAAAGACTGGAGTGGATCCGACGACATCGAATTTTTCACCCAAAAAAATTGACAGTGTATAGTAAGGATTTTGGAGCCTTTTCATGGCTCATCTTCCAACTGCCACAGCGGCCCAACTAGGCGTACCTACGACCTGTGTACACCTGTGGTTATGTGTTTAGATGTGTATTATCGAAATCCAAAGACTGGAGTGGATCCGACGACATCGAATTTTTCACCCAAAAAAATTGACAGTGTATAGTAAGGATTTTGGAGCCTTTTCATGGCTCATCTTCCAACTGCCACAGCGGCCCAACTAGGCGTACCTACGACCTGTGTACACCTGTGGTTATGTGTTTAGATGTGTATTATCGAAATCCAAAGACTGGAGTGGATCCGACGACATCGAATTTTTCACCCAAAAAAATTGACAGTGTATAGTAAGGATTTTGGAGCCTTTTCATGGCTCATCTTCCAACTGCCACAGCGGCCCAACTAGGCGTACCTACGACCTGTGTACACCTGTGGTTATGTGTTTAGATGTGTATTATCGAAATCCAAAGACTGGAGTGGATCCGACGACATCGAATTTTTCACCCAAAAAAATTGACAGTGTATAGTAAGGATTTTGGAGCCTTTTCATGGCTCATCTTCCAACTGCCACAGCGGCCCAACTAGGCGTACCTACGACCTGTGTACACCTGTGGTTATGTGTTTAGATGTGTATTATCGAAATCCAAAGACTGGAGTGGATCCGACGACATCGAATTTTTCACCCAAAAAAATTGACAGTGTATAGTAAGGATTTTGGAGCCTTTTCATGGCTCATCTTCCAACTGCCACAGCGGCCCAACTAGGCGTACCTACGACCTGTGTACACCTGTGGTTATGTGTTTAGATGTGTATTATCGAAATCCAAAGACTGGAGTGGATCCGACGACATCGAATTTTTCACCCAAAAAAATTGACAGTGTATAGTAAGGATTTTGGAGCCTTTTCATGGCTCATCTTCCAACTGCCACAGCGGCCCAACTAGGCGTACCTACGACCTGTGTACACCTGTGGTTATGTGTTTAGATGTGTATTATCGAAATCCAAAGACTGGAGTGGATCCGACGACATCGAATTTTTCACCCAAAAAAATTGACAGTGTATAGTAAGGATTTTGGAGCCTTTTCATGGCTCATCTTCCAACTGCCACAGCGGCCCAACTAGGCGTACCTACGACCTGTGTACACCTGTGGTTATGTGTTTAGATGTGTATTATCGAAATCCAAAGACTGGAGTGGATCCGACGACATCGAATTTTTCACCCAAAAAAATTGACAGTGTATAGTAAGGATTTTGGAGCCTTTTCATGGCTCATCTTCCAACTGCCACAGCGGCCCAACTAGGCGTACCTACGACCTGTGTACACCTGTGGTTATGTGTTTAGATGTGTATTATCGAAATCCAAAGACTGGAGTGGATCCGACGACATCGAATTTTTCACCCAAAAAAATTGACAGTGTATAGTAAGGATTTTGGAGCCTTTTCATGGCTCATCTTCCAACTGCCACAGCGGCCCAACTAGGCGTACCTACGACCTGTGTACACCTGTGGTTATGTGTTTAGATGTGTATTATCGAAATCCAAAGACTGGAGTGGATCCGACGACATCGAATTTTTCACCCAAAAAAATTGACAGTGTATAGTAAGGATTTTGGAGCCTTTTCATGGCTCATCTTCCAACTGCCACAGCGGCCCAACTAGGCGTACCTACGACCTGTGTACACCTGTGGTTATGTGTTTAGATGTGTATTATCGAAATCCAAAGACTGGAGTGGATCCGACGACATCGAATTTTTCACCCAAAAAAATTGACAGTGTATAGTAAGGATTTTGGAGCCTTTTCATGGCTCATCTTCCAACTGCCACAGCGGCCCAACTAGGCGTACCTACGACCTGTGTACACCTGTGGTTATGTGTTTAGATGTGTATTATCGAAATCCAAAGACTGGAGTGGATCCGACGACATCGAATTTTTCACCCAAAAAAATTGACAGTGTATAGTAAGGATTTTGGAGCCTTTTCATGGCTCATCTTCCAACTGCCACAGCGGCCCAACTAGGCGTACCTACGACCTGTGTACACCTGTGGTTATGTGTTTAGATGTGTATTATCGAAATCCAAAGACTGGAGTGGATCCGACGACATCGAATTTTTCACCCAAAAAAATTGACAGTGTATAGTAAGGATTTTGGAGCCTTTTCATGGCTCATCTTCCAACTGCCACAGCGGCCCAACTAGGCGTACCTACGACCTGTGTACACCTGTGGTTATGTGTTTAGATGTGTATTATCGAAATCCAAAGACTGGAGTGGATCCGACGACATCGAATTTTTCACCCAAAAAAATTGACAGTGTATAGTAAGGATTTTGGAGCCTTTTCATGGCTCATCTTCCAACTGCCACAGCGGCCCAACTAGGCGTACCTACGACCTGTGTACACCTGTGGTTATGTGTTTAGATGTGTATTATCGAAATCCAAAGACTGGAGTGGCTCCGACGACATAGAATTTTTCACCCAAAAAAATTGACAGTGTATAGTAAGGATTTTGGAGCCTTTTCATGGCTCATCTTCCAACCGCCACAGCGGCCCAACTAGGCGTACCTACGACCTGTGTACACCTGTGGTTATGTGTTTAGATGTGTATTATCGAAATCCAAAGACTGGAGTGGACCCGACGACATCGAATTTTTCACCCAAAAAAATTGACAGTGTATAGTAAGGATTTTGGAGCCTTTTCATGGCTCACCTTCCAACTGCCACAGCGGCCCAACTAGGCGTACCTACGACCTGTGTACACCTGTGGTTATGTGTTTAGATGTGTATTATCGAAATCCAAAGACTGGAGTGGATCCGACGACATCGAATTTTTCACCCAAAAAAATTGACAGTGTATAGTAAGGATTTTGGAGCCTTTTACATGGCTCATCTTCCAACTGCCACAGCGGCCCAACTAGGCGTACCTACGACCTGTATACACCTGTGGTTATGTGTTTAGATGTGTATTATCGAAATCCAAAGACTGGAGTGGACCCGACGACATCGAATTTTTCACCCAAAAAAATTGACAGTGTATAGTAAGGATTTTGGAGCCTTTTCATGGCTCATCTTCCAACTGCCACAGCGGCCCAACTAGGCGTACCTACGACCTGTGTACACCTGTGGTTATGTGTTTAGATGTGTATTATCGAAATCCAAAGACTGGAGTGGATCCCACGACATCGAATTTTTCACCCAAAAAAATTGACAGTGTATAGTAAGGATTTTGGAGCCTTTTCATGGCTCATCTTCCAACTGCCACAGCGGCCCAACTAGGCGTACCTACGACCTGTGTACACCTGTGGTTATGTGTTTAGATGTGTATTATCGAAATCCAAAGACTGGAGTGGATCCGACGACATCGAATTTTTCACCCAAAAAAATTGACAGTGTATAGTAAGGATTTTGGAGCCTTTTCATGGCTCATCTTCCAACTGCCACAGCGGCCCAACTAGGCGTACCTACGACCTGTGTACACCTGTGGTTATGTGTTTAGATGTGTATTATCGAAATCCAAAGACTGGAGTGGATCCGACGACATCGAATTTTTCACCCAAAAAAATTGACAGTGTATAGTAAGGATTTTGGAGCCTTTTCATGGCTCATCTTCCAACTGCCACAGCGGCCCAACTAGGCGTACCTACGACCTGTGTACACCTGTGGTTATGTGTTTAGATGTGTATTATCGAAATCCAAAGACTGGAGTGGATCCGACGACATCGAATTTTTCACCCAAAAAAATTGACAGTGTATAGTAAGGATTTTGGTTCCTTTTCATGGCTCATCTTCCAACTGCCACAGCGGCCCAACTAGGCGTACCTACGACCTGTGTACACCTGTGGTTATGTGTTTAGATGTGTATTATCGAAATCCAAAGACTGGAGTGGATCCGACGACATCGAATTTTTCACTCAAAAAAATTGACAGTGTATAGTAAGGATTTTGGAGCCTTTTCATGGCTCATCTTCCAACTGCCACAGCGGCCCAACTAGGCGTACCTACGACCTGTGTACACCTGTGGTTATGTGTTTAGATGTGTATTATCGAAATCCAAAGACTGGAGTGGATCCGACGACATCGAATTTTTCACCCAAAAAAATTGACAGTGTATAGTAAGGATTTTGGAGCCTTTTCATGGCTCATCTTCCAACTGCCACAGCGGCCCAACTAGGCGTACCTACGACCTGTGTACACCTGTGGTTATGTGTTTAGATGTGTATTATCGAAATCCAAAGACTGGAGTGGATCCGACGACATCGAATTTTTCACCCAAAAAAATTGACAGTGTATAGTAAGGATTTTGGAGCCTTTTCATGGCTCATCTTCCAACTGCCACAGCGGCCCAACTAGGCGTACCTACGACCTGTGTACACCTGTGGTTATGTGTTTAGATGTGTATTATCGAAATCCAAAGACTGGAGTGGATCCGACGACATCGAATTTTTCACCCAAAAAAATTGACAGTGTATAGTAAGGATTTTGGAGCCTTTTCATGGCTCATCTTCCAACTGCCACAGCGGCCCAACTAGGCGTACCTACGACCTGTGTACACCTGTGGTTATGTGTTTAGATGTGTATTATCGAAATCCAAAGACTGGAGTGGATCCGACGACATCGAATTTTTCACCCAAAAAAATTGACAGTGTATAGTAAGGATTTTGGAGCCTTTTCATGGCTCATCTTCCAACTGCCACAGCGGCCCAACTAGGCCTACCTACGACCTGTGTACACCTGTGGTTATGTGTTTAGATGTGTATTATCGAAATCCAAAGACTGGAGTGGATCCGACGACATCGAATTTTTCTACCAAAAAAATTGACAGTGTATAGTAAGGATTTTGGAGCCTTTTCATGGCTCATCTTCCAACTGCCACAGCGGCCCAACTAGGCGTACCTACGACCTGTGTACACCTGTGGTTATGTGTTTAGATGTGTATTATCGAAATCCAAAGACTGGAGTGGATCCGACGACATCGAATTTTTCACCCAAAAAAATTGACAGTGTATAGTAAGGATTTTGGAGCCTTTTCATGGCTCATCTTCCAACTGCCACAGCGGCCCAACTAGGCGTACCTACGACCTGTGTACACCTGTGGTTATGTGTTTAGATGTGTATTATCGAAATCCAAAGACTGGAGTGGATCCGACGGCATCGAATTTTTCACCAAAAAAAATTGACAGTGTATAGTAAGGATATCTGAGCCCTTTCATGGCTCATCTTCCAACCGCCACAGCGGCCCAACTAGGCGTACCTACGACCTGTGGTTATGTGTTTAGATGTGTATTATCGAAATCCAAAGACTGGAGTGGATCCGACGACATCGAATTTTTCACCCAAAAAAATTGACAGTGTATAGTAAGGATATCTGAGCCCTTTCATGGCTCATCTTCCAACCGCCACAGCGGCCCAACTAGGCGTACCTACGACCTGTGTACACCTGTGGTTATGTGTTTAGATGTGTATTATCGAAATCCAAAGACTGGAGTGGATCCGACGACATCGAATTTTTCACCCAAAAAAATTGACAGTGTATAGTAAGGATATCTGAGCCCTTTCATGGCTCATCTTCCAACCGCCACAGCGGCCCAACTAGGCGTACCTACGACCTGTGTACACCTGTGGTTATGTGTTTAGATGTGTATTATCGAAATCCAAAGACTGGAGTGGATCCGACGACATCGAATTTTTCACCCAAAAAAATGGACAGTGTATAGTAAGGATTTTGGAGCCTTTTCATGGCTCATCTTCCAACTGCCACAGCGGCCCAACTAGGCGTACCTACGACCTGTGTACACCTGTGGTTATGTGTTTAGATGTGTATTATCGAAATCCAAAGACTGGAGTGGATCCGACGACATCGAATTTTTCACCCAAAAAAATTGACAGTGTATAGTAAGGATTTTGGAGCCTTTTCATGGCTCATCTTCCAACTGCCACAGCGGCCCAACTAGGCGTACCTACGACCTGTGTACACCTGTGGTTATGTGTTTAGATGTGTATTATCGAAATCCAAAGACTGGAGTGGATCCGACGACATCGAATTTTTCACCCAAAAAAATTGACAGTGTATAGTAAGGATTTTGGAGCCTTTTCATGGCTCATCTTCCAACTGCCACAGCGGCCCAACTAGGCGTACCTACGACCTGTGTACACCTGTGGTTATGTGTTTAGATGTGTATTATCGAAATCCAAAGACTGGAGTGGATCCGACGACATCGAATTTTTCACCCAAAAAAATTGACAGTGTATAGTAAGGATTTTGGAGCCTTTTCATGGCTCATCTTCCAACTGCCACAGCGGCCCAACTAGGCGTACCTACGACCTGTGTACACCTGTGGTTATGTGTTTAGATGTGTATTATCGAAATCCAAAGACTGGAGTGGATCCGACGACATCGAATTTTTCACCCAAAAAAATTGACAGTGTATAGTAAGGATTTTGGAGCCTTTTCATGGCTCATCTTCCAACTGCCACAGCGGCCCAACTAGGCGTACCTACGACCTGTGTACACCTGTGGTTATGTGTTTAGATGTGTATTATCGAAATCCAAAGACTGGAGTGGATCCGACGACATCGAATTTTTCACCCAAAAAAATTGACAGTGTATAGTAAGGATTTTGGAGCCTTTTCATGGCTTATCTTCCAACTGCCACAGCGGCCCAACTAGGCGTACCTACGACCTGTGTACACCTGTGGTTATGTGTTTAGATGTGTATTATCGAAATCCAAAGACTGGAGTGGATCCGACGACATCGAATTTTTCACCCAAAAAAATTGACAGTGTATAGTAAGGATTTTGGAGCCTTTTCATGGCTCATCTTCCAACTGCCACAGCGGCCCAACTAGGCGTACCTACGACCTGTGTACACCTGTGGTTATGTGTTTAGATGTGTATTATCGAAATCCAAAGACTGGAGTGGATCCGACGACATCGAATTTTTCACCCAAAAAAATTGACAGTGTATAGTAAGGATTTTGGAGCCTTTTCATGGCTCATCTTTCAACTGCCACAGCGGCCCAACTAGGCGTACCTACGACCTGTGTACACCTGTGGTTATGTGTTTAGATGTGTATTATCGAAATCCAAAGACTGGAGTGGATCCGACGACATCGAATTTTTCACCCAAAAAAATTGACAGTGTATAGTAAGGATTTTGGAGCCTTTTCATGGCTCATCTTCCAACTGCCACAGCGGCCCAACTAGGCGTACCTACGACCTGTGTACACCTGTGGTTATGTGTTTAGATGTGTATTATCGAAATCCAAAGACTGGAGTGGATCCGACGACATCGAATTTTTCACCCAAAAAAATTGACAGTGTATAGTAAGGATTTTGGAGCCTTTTCATGGCTCATCTTCCAACTGCCACAGCGGCCCAACTAGGCGTACCTACGACCTGTGTACACCTGTGGTTATGTGTTTAGATGTGTATTATCGAAATCCAAAGACTGGAGTGGATCCGACGACATCGAATTTTTCACCCAAAAAAATTGACAGTGTATAGTAAGGATTTTGGAGCCTTTTCATGGCTCATCTTCCAACTGCCACAGCGGCCCAACTAGGCGTACCTACGACCTGTGTACACCTGTGGTTATGTGTTTAGATGTGTATTATCGAAATCCAAAGACTGGAGTGGATCCGACGACATCGAATTTTTCACCCAAAAAAATTGACAGTGTATAGTAAGGATTTTGGAGCCTTTTCATGGCTCATCTTCCAACTGCCACAGCGGCCCAACTAGGCGTACCTACGACCTGTGTACACCTGTGGTTATGTGTTTAGATGTGTATTATCGAAATCCAAAGACTGGAGTGGATCCGACGACATCGAATTTTTCACCCAAAAAAATTTACAGTGTATAGTAAGGATTTTGGAGCATTTTCATGGCTCATCTTCCAACTGCCACAGCGGCCCAACTAGGCGTACCTACGACCTGTGTACACCTGTGGTTATGTGTTTAGATGTGTATTATCGAAATCCAAAGACTGGAGTGGATCCGACGACATCGAATTTTTCACCCAAAAAAATTGACAGGTATAGTAAGGATTTTGGAGCCTTTTCATGGCTCATATTCCAACTGCCACAGCGGCCCAACTAGGCGTACCTACGACCTGTGTACACCTGTGGTTATGTGTTTAGATGTGTATTATCGAAATCCAAAGACTGGAGTGGATCCGACGACATCGAATTTTTCACCCAAAAAAATTGACAGTGTAAGGATTTTGGAGCCTTTTCATGGCTCATCTTCCAACTGCCACAGCGGCCCAACTAGGCGTACCTACGACCTGTGTACACCTGTGGTTATGTGATTAGATGTGTATTATCGAAATCCAAAGACTGGAGTGGATCCGACGACATCGAATTTTTCACTCAAAAAAATTGACAGTGTAGGATTTTGGAGCCTTTTCATGGCTCATCTTCCAACTGCCACAGCGGCCCAACTAGGCGTACCTACGACCTGTGTACACCTGTGGTTATGTGTTTAGATGTGTATTATCGAAATCCAAAGACTGGAGTGGCTCCAAAATCCTTTCTATACACTGTCAAATTTTTTAGGTGAAAAATTCGATTTCGTCGGATGCAGTCCAGGGTTACTGACTCGATTAATGCACGTCGGAACACACAACCTGCTGCCACCAGGAGTCTGGAAAAGTAGCCGAGGAAGGAAGTTCGGGAATATTTAGAAAACACGGTTTTCACAAAGCCGCGTCGTTTGAGGCCTAAGTCCCCCGCGTATTTTCTTTGCAGTGAGTCTCCTGGTGTCAGTCCTCTGTCAACCATCTCGTTCACTGGCGCCCTTCCGAATCCAAGTCGAGACCAACTCCGCTCCGCTACCATCCATCAGCCGTTCGTTTGCGAATGCATTCGAAGTCGCTCCTCATAAATACGCATTTTGCAGCGTGCCCGACTTCCTTTCGTGTGCCAGTGCGCCACCCTGTTGACGGATCTCTTTTCGCCGCTGCTTGTGCGGACCCGAGTTACGCGAATATTAACGAGTTCTCCGCCCGAAATTATGATGCATTTTTATGGCCTTTCACTGTTTCTCACTGCACGCCTTTGCTGTCCTTTTTCGGACGTATATCCTTGTCGCGTGACTGTTTTTTCTTGTTCGTTCTTTTTGGTGAGTACTGTGGACACGAACTGTCCTAGTCACACAGCATCGGCTGCCATTTATAACGCCAACCGGACATCCCGTGTGGAATTTTCAATGGTTTCTCGGGCTGATTTATGCGTTTGATCTTCGACAGGACATGCAGCCGTACACCTTCCCCGCCCGTTCAGTGCACACACGCCTGATATGTGCAACACAAAACAGAAATTCGACAAGCGACACCAAAGGACGAACGAGGAAACCCATAAAAATGCATAAAATGAGAACGAGAGTGGCTCAAAAAATTTATTACAACCTGACAACCAGCCACCCAACCCCAACAAGGAGAGGAAGGGATGAGCGGTAATTAAAATATGAGTCAGCTCACGGTTTCGACAAAAATCAAAAAAAAAAAAAAAGAAAGAAAAAAATAAATATTCAATGTCCTGTCATATATCACACACAAGTCTTGTTTGTTTTGCATAGAAGCGCGTCGATGGGGTGGAGGGGTGTCGGGGTGGTCGTGTGGTCTCACAGCACCGCCGATAGCTGGGGTGGCGGTACGTCATTGTCATTTAGGAGTCATAACGAAAATTACAACCGACCAACATTTTCAATATCCTTGAACAATAATAATAAATTTTTATTAACATCTGCGAACGAGGGTGGTGGCGATGTTGAGGTGGTTGCTGTTCACAAGGAAGAAGGGCGCGCTTGGGCTTTGCTCTAAGGAGCTGTACTTAGGGCGTGAGTGGTGCTCTGCTCTGCCGGTGCCGGAGGGGATGAGGACAATAAAAACCACGAGAAGGACATTAATTAATGAAAACGTTGTCCTTTTAGTGGTAAAACGCAATAACAATCGCAGTGAATTGCTTATGAATTTGATGCGAAGGATATGCGTGGATGAGGGCCGCGAGGCAGGGGGTATTTGTTTCAATTTTAATTATTTCATGGTGACGGTGATGATCGTAAATCAATCAATGGAATGAGCATCGTAAAGTGCAGTCGATAGTGGCGCATTGGATGGGTGAAGTGGACGTTATGTCGTGACTGTGCGTGGGCGTGTGCGTGAGGAGTTCGAATGTTTTAGGGGAAGGGGATCCCCACTTGATTAGGCTATTGATTGTTGATTGAGTCGTTTGATAACGCTGCAGCTTGGTGCTTGTCGTGTGTGCGTGCTGCTGGTGCGTTGCAGGAGACTGACTGACGGCGGGGGACATCAAGGAAGTCAGAAGAGATCGAATGCGGACTGAAGGCAGGAGATTATTGCTGTGGTTCCAGGGTGCCAATGAGTGTGAAGGGTTCTTGTGGTTACCAGGCAAACTAGTTTTTTCAGTTTCCCCTTCGGCTTATGCCCTTTGTCGCCCTTTTCAATCCTTCGCTTTTGTGCAACTCCCCACATCGCTAGAGACCATCTCGGACCAAGTCTTGCATCTCCACTCATTTGTCAAAATGCCATCCACAGTGCAAGCACCTGCCTCTGAACACCTTCGTCGCATGCCTTTCCATCCGCAAGGGGACACAAGCCCACTTTGTCAAGGAACACACATTTCCCAGGTCCATAATCATCGTTCAACTGCTCCCGAAGGCTCCCTGGTTCCCTGGACCGATGACCCTCACACGCCTGGTCGCACCTAACCGATGTAACTGCCCACCAATTGGACTCACCATCTGTGCTCTCTCTATCTCCCCTATGACCAGTCGCACAGAGATACCGCCTCCATCCGTCCGACAGCGACTTCTTCGTGCAAAGTCAGTAATCCATCACCCTGCGGACGTCTCCACCCAAAAAATCATTCACCATCGCTGCCGTTCGGACAGAGAACACCAATCATTGCCCCTTCGATTCAGATCACCACCACTCGCTTCCAGGCATGCGAAATCGTCTCCAATTCGAGCCATGTAAACACGTCCCCATACACGGATCCCAGAACCAGCAATTACCAACCCACAAGCAGTGCAGTGCCCAATGCGAACACACCTCTCAGTGATCTTCATCGGCCGCGATAAATCTCCCCCCCTACCCCCCTGCGAGTGAGAGGCATCTCTCGCTGCACCCTCCTGCCGCCCATGGCCCCCTGGGGGCAGATCGGGGAGCTCACAAATCTTCCACGACATATCCCAGGATCGCGCAATAACATTCAATTTCTATGCAAAACAGCATCGGCCATCAAATGTGCTCCGAACCGCCGCAGAGGACGCTCGGGATGGCGCGGGTCAGCTCCGCAGATCCTCGCCAGCGATCGCCAGCTTGTAATTTAACGTCTAGGACTGACCCTCGCCGTTCCCGCACATGTTACAGATGTAAATCCGCGGCCAGCTTCCACGTGTTTACGTGTCCTGGCCACGGCTGGTGGTGGTGGTGGTTGATCGCCGCTGTACCTGGCTGCTGTCGATAAAGATCTCAAAGAAGTGGATCTTCCTTTTCGCGCGCACTTGGTCCCAGGGGAAATAACTCAGCGACAAGCGGAGCATCGACGACGTGCACAGTGAGCTGCGCCTCTCGTCGCAGCGACCACGATAGGAATCACATAAATTTGCATTCGACGAGGGAAACGACTGCGCGTCGCAATCGTTGCGGGTCGGCCGGGTCCAGGAAAAGAATCATCACCTCACACCACAAAACGGACGGTGGGCAACGAGCCAGGGCGACCCCCTAACACCCCTCCCCCTCCTCCACCGGAAAGGAAGGAAGATGGTCGCGATGCAACGCCAATTGGAGAATTAATTGCGTCACAAAGCCACAACACATTTCAAGGGACACTTGCAGGAGGCAGCCGTTGCGACTGCCGTCTGCCGACTGCGACGGCGACTCCGATTGTCCGGTGAACGCTTGCGGAAGGAATTGCTCTTCAGCGGTGGCTGACGGTGGTGCTTGGACGCACGATCTCGGGTTCATGGGCTGTGCTGCGGATAAATCTTCTTGTTCTCAGTTGGTCTGGTTAAATGCGAAGATTACCATCGCTTAATTAAGGCCGGTCAGCGGCAGCGATGCGGATGGATCGCGGTGCGCAGCACGGGATGGCAGATTCTGTTCTCACAATTGGCGAGCGGTTGTTGGGTGACATGAGCGGTTGTAGTTCCCGATGAACCCCTTGTCGATTCACGGGAACCGATTTATTCGAGCTTCAACTGAGCCACTGTGACAGAGAGAGGCACAGACACGGCGGAGGCATGAAAATGAAACTAATTAGATTCGATTCTCACGCGGGGGTCAGCCGCATGTCAGCGAAACCCTTCTCACAGGCTTGCTGCATCTGCCCGCAGAGGCCACCCAACCACCTCGTGGCCTCGCAGTCGGGGCTAACCTACATTCCACTCGTGAATTAAATATTTGCCCTCCGGCACTCTGGGAGCTGATCCAAAAACCCACAAAAAACTGCCACGCCGCGCGTTAATTGAAGTCCACCCCGCCAACACCCACCACCAGAGTGCCACGGTGCCACGGTGCCACGGTGCCACGGTGCCACGGACAGCGCACGGCAGTACGGTGCCGTCTTTTGTTTAAACATTTACTCGGATCGGTGGCAAGCAAATTAAACGGTAAACAGCATCTCCCTCTACAAATACGAACGAAGATTGAATTCGAAAGATAAATACCGCATCCGGCTCTCATTAGTTCGGAGCGGAGCGCCCACACACGCCCGCACACAGCAAAGCAAACAGAAGCGCAGCCACCGCGCGCTCCCGAAACCCAAATCAACAGGTTTCGGGGGCTCCAGCTAATTAATGCCGAAGCTTGAGACAAAAAGATACTTAACTGCTGCCCTGCACCGTCAGGTGATAACACCAAATCAAACAGCCAACCATCCAGGACGTAGTTAGTCGCTGAACTCATCCCCCACTCACTCCTCCCTGCCATCGTTGCATAAAGAAGACATTCCGAGCTTAAGCATCGCGCCGCCGCTACTGCCGCCGCCGCCCACCCGATTGTGTAACCGAGAATCACTTAAGCGGTTCGCTTGTGTGGATTAATTAGAAGAGCTCCTCCTAAGTCGTGTTGACACTCTGCGCGCGGGGTCCACACAGCCACAGCCGCGCGCCGCCGCCATCACCTGCGGTGTGTGCATCCCAAGTGTGATGTCAGAGTTGGCGTTCGGTGTTTGGTGCTGTCTTGCGCATAAATCCTCAACGTTAGCTGCGCACACACCACATCCAGCGGGGCAGCCCTTTCAGCCCCAAAATTTATTCAAAAAAAAAAAAAAAAACAGTCCCTCGATGCGGCGGCGAGTGGGTCGTAATGTTACAGATCTCTGATGTGATAGCCGAGGCCTGGATTAGAGGAGCGAATTTATGGGATTCAGATACGTCGTTGATTAGTAATTCTTGTCAAGTGGTCGGCGACGGGGAGGGAGGCACAGTGAAGGGCCGCCACGCCGCTTGGGAATTTATGAGCTCAGCGGTGATGTGACAACACTCGGCCCTGCGATTGATGGGAGCCGTGAGTGAGGTTTTAATTGTCGGACATACATTTTTTTTTTTTTTTTTGTTGAAGTAGAACCCGAGACAAGTGGTCGTGTATAAATTAGAAGCCCAGGGTGGGCATGGTTCTCATTTGAATGGCCTTCATCGGGACTAATGAAGCGAGGTCGTTAGTCTGGATTGAAATATGGCCGATCGGGAGGGCTCCGCTCACCAAATTGTGAATGACAACCCACGCCGCGCCACTGGGACTGGACTCATCTGTGTGATTACGTAACGGTTGAAGTTTACAAGTCACATTGATTATGAGAAGCTTGGGATTGAGAGGGGGCGGGGGCAGGCTAAATGAATGCATCTTGTGGAGTGTGAGGGTTGATTGTTTTACCGGTAGGAGCTGTGTGATTGGCCGTCATTATGTAAATGTGATTGGATGATAAGGACACGAGGAGTGAGTCTCTAGTTTGATTAAGAATTTGACGATGTTGTGGTTTGCCTAAATTGACGGCTTTTATTCCGTCTTCTTTTGACATTTGAGCCTTAAATTATCATACGTCGCACAGCTTCTTATACCGCGGCATAAGTCCTCAAGGGACTTATCCATCTTTTCATTTTTTTTTTATCAGTTTTTTAGCAACTTTTGGGGATATACTGAGAGTGAGTCGAATGAAGTTCAATTCTAACATGTCCCAGTGCGAAATTTCTTGGTCTCATCATCGATAATACGCTAGACTGGAAGCGCCGTATCCAAAATAGTGCTAGGAAGGCCTCTGTTTCCCTTCTTCTTCGTCTTCTTTGTTTGGCGCTACAGTCCTGGGTGGACCTGGGACTCAACCAGCCTCTTCAGCGAGCACGATCTTTTGCCAGTTGCCTCCAAATGCGCACACCATGCTGGTTGAAGTCCTTCTCGTTCGAGGAAGTCCCCTGTTGCGTTGTCCCAATGGCTCGGAATCGAAGACTATTCGGGCCGGAGCTGTGGCGTCCATCCGCTCTACATGACCTAGCCATCTTAAGCGTTGGATCCGAAGCCGTTTAACCAGGTGCATGCCGCTGTACAGCCCGTACAGTTCGAGGTTGAATCTCATCCCCCAGACGCCATCAACGCAACGTAGAACTTTTCTCTCAAAACGACCAAGGGCTTCTTCATAGCTTCCATGTCTCTGCGCCATAGAGCAGGACAGTGATGATCAGAGTGTTATACAAATTCAGCCCGGTGATTCGAGAGATGGTTCTGTTACTCAATTGCCTCTTGAGCCCAAAGAAATAGCGATTGGCAAGAGTAATTCTGCGCTAATACTGCAGAGCCGAGATAGACGAAGTCCTTGACTACCTCAAAGTGTCTCCTGTCCATTACGACGCTCTGGCCGAGACGTCGATGTTGTGCGTCCATCCGTGATGGCAGCATGTAAAGGGTGATTTTTTAAAAGCTATAAGCTACAAGTTTTTCAAAAAAAATCTCATAAAATTCAGAAAAATGCACGAAATCTTTATTTGAATCGATAGTACGGTCCATATAATTTAATGTTTGAAGATTATTTCATGAAAATGTTGACCTGGACTGCGCCTCAAATGGTCCATCCGCTTAGTCCAATTTTGGCATACTCTTTCCAACATTTCGGCCGGTATCTCACGAATAAGTGCTTCAATGTTGTCAATTGAAGCGGGCTTGTCTGTATAGACATGAGCTTTAACATAGCCCCACAAAAAATAGTCTAAAGGCGTTAAATCGCACGTTCAAGGCGGCCAATTGACTGGTCCCGAACGTGAAGTAAAATGTTCACCGAACTCGCCCCTCAATAAGTCCATTGCTGCGCGTGCTGTGTGGCATGTGGCACCGTCTTGTTGAAACCACATGTCATGCAAGTCAAGCTCTTGCATTTTGGGCAAAAAAAAGTTGGAGGATATCATCTCACGGTAGCGCTCACCGTTCACAGTTACGTTACGATTAGCATCATCTTTGAAGAAGTACGGTCCAATGATGCCACCAGCCCATAAACCGCACCAAACTGTGACTTTTTCTGGATGGATTGGGAGCTCTTGCAATGCTTCTGGCTGATAGTCACTCCAAAATCGACAATTCTGCTTATTTACGTACCCATTGAGCCAAAAATGAGCTTCGTTTAAGCTGGCCATAAAATGGAAGAAGCGCGCGATGAACTTTCTTAACAGAGCACGCATTTTGATAATAAGACTCAATAATTTGTAGACCGTTATAGACCAGACTGAAGTTGTTTGACAGTGAAACAAAACACGAAACGTGCGTCAGCTGTTTAAACCAGTGTTGCCAAAAAGATAATAGCTAAAAAATCACCTTTAGATTTAGAATCGCGTTTTGTGATGCATTATTTTGGTTATACCCTTAGAGCCATTCCACGATACCACAACCCCGTGTCGTAAAATAGGTCTTAGGTCCAAGGAAGTGTAGATCCACTGGGTCACTTTTGGTTTCAAACACAATCTTGGTCCAAACATTCTTTTGCAAGCATTGAGGGCGATTTGAGCCAGACTAAGCCAATTGGTGACTTGACATTAGCCCCAGGTTTGTGATGCAAATTCATATCAAATAATTTAGGCTGAATACATTCCTTTTTCAGGCCTGCAGCAAATGCCAATTGAAGCAATGCCTAATTTGATACCAGCCGAGTCGTGCATGATGCTTCCAAGCAATTTAGGGGCCAATGGGATGAATGTGTGTCTTCTACTTACACCATCTGGTCGCTCCTGTGTTGAGAAATTTAGTGCGTCGATCTCCTGTCCTACATTGAGTTAAGATTTTACACCGTAGGGCTATGAGACTCCTTTTCAATATTAGTTTCCGGCACTAGTGCTCTGGGTAACCTGCTGTCTTCTCAAATTCTCACAACTTTAGCATGCATGGTATGACTTCTTCAAGAGGTTTTCATACTGCTACAGGACAAACGAGGACATTGAAATCAGGTGAACGTGAGATTGCTTCACAAACCCATTGCGCGTCATCAACGCAGCAGCCATGGTCAGCTAATTGCTTGTTCGGAAAGTTCTTATGGTTTTCTACTTTCAAATGCGTGACTTGAGTGTCTTTGAGAGCTGTACTGATGCCATCGACAGAGAGATGGGAGATGGGAAGACCCCTGAAGCAGGATGGAGGATGAACGAGCATCGGAAACGGAAGTGTCATGCTAATGGGCATTAATGGTCCACAGAGGTATAAGCTGTGACTGGATCAGTTCAAGATTCTGTCAACACTCATACCTATGCCATTGTCAACAACAAATCCATAGACGTCGACCTGAAAATGAAAAGGGAGTCATCAACTCCGGCAAAAAAATAGCCCGCAACGATACCTCACAAGAACGGTGTACGTTCATGTGTTTCGCCTACAATTTCCGACACGAACTCGTCTTTGGTTGCTAGTGCTGTGCTTACATCTGTATTTTGAAATTTCCATCATCCCATCCAACCGAATGGTCTTCCTTAACTAAACTCCACCGGCATCATCGTCAATGGCTTCCATTTCCCATTTTACTTTGTAGCCAGGATCTAAGCACCTCCTCAAGCGCAATTTGCAAAACAAAGACCGCTCACACAATTCGCTAAACAACTTCCCACGCGCCTGCAAAGGCCTCCCCAAACGACCGATACAGGCCACGAGTCTGCAACTAAATCTCAGTCACAGCGGCTATACGACATCCTTCCCTTTCCATCCTTCTGCGCATCGTCGTCATTTGCGAGCAACTTCACAGGAATTCATTCCCTGTTCGGAATGACTAAAGCCAAGGGAACTTATGCAAATCACCATCTGGACGAAGATTCTCAAAAGGACTCACTCCACTTGTGCTCTGCTCTCATTGTTTGGTGAAAATGAGAAAAATTGCGCTTAGCATTGTGAGTGTCTTGAAGGATTCACAATAAACACACATCTCAGGCGGGGCGGCCTGGGATGAAAGTAGAAAGAGGCACCTCATTAATTTCCTTAAATTATTCCCGAAAGAAATAATCCATGAGAGAGATTTTCCAAAAACTTCGCCTCCCCGGTCGGGGAGAGGTCATAACTATTTAAGACCGACCGGGACGTGGGCTGGGTTTTGTTGAGAAGCTCCACGACCCTCCAGCAGTCGAGCACCACCCTTCGATGGTGTAATTAAATTTTCTTGGCTGGCATATCCTTGCGATTAAGTACACTTTTAATCCAAGCGCCCAGTGTGTCCTTCAAGGAGAGCGGAGCATTCCAAACACTTGTCTTCGAGGGAGATCGACGGCGGGGCCGCAGCGCCCCGGGGGTGGGCGAGAGGAAGAGGCGTACATCTTATCACCAGCACTCTCATCATCAGTGGTATTAACATTATCATCATCATCGTGGAGCAGCAGCAGCAGCAGCAGCGGCAGCGGCAACGGCAGGATATACATCTCATTCAGACTTTTCAGGGGTATCCTTCTGTCAAGGCGTCTCTCTCCCCCTCTGCACTGCCAGCGGGCGGGAGACCGACAGAGAGAGAGAGAGTAATTATGGAAATTACGCTCCATTGGTAAATTACCAAGTCATCCTGTCCGTTTGTTCGTTTGTCCGTTCATTTGCGAAAAGCGGCGCTAAATCTCCTCCATCGTAGCGGACACACTCACACCCATGCATAAATAATTCGCTTCTCACAGAAATGGCGGCGACGGTTGGCAGGATCTATCATTTGATACTTTGGATGCCTTCAGCCTAATGCCGAAGCAATTCCTGACAACGACCAGGACGACGACGAGGATGGAGCTGATGCTGATGCTGATGATGATGATGATGATGGTGATGATGACGACGACGATGCTCCCTCGCTCTACGAACGTTATGGGCCATCGTGCGCGCGTTGTATATATTTATTTGTGCGATGTCAAGGCTTTGCCGGATGGCCCTCTATCCCATCCATATAAACGAGCGAATTTTCTGACGAATGACATTATTCGTTAGTCCTCCGCCATCCCGTACCCGTCCGGACCCAGCCAAGTTTCCGTCCTTCCTTCAGGCAGGACTGTTACAAGAAAATCCCTCTCCGAAGGACGAAATTAATCCTAGTGATGCTGGCTGCTATCTCCGCATCTCTCGAGTATCTTGATGGTGAAATTTGAAAATGGAGATGAAACTGAAGCTGCTTGTGTAGTTATCTTGAATTCTTCTTCTAAACCTCCATCCACACACCCTCCCCCCCCCCCTCGCCCGAGGGGATGGATGCAAGAGTTTGTTTTGTTCTTGTGTTTTTTTGCCTTTTTTTTTTGTTTTATTCTCGCTTGAGTGGGTGGCACCCAAATGTCAAAGCGACTAGTTCGTCCTTTTCTGCTGGGAACCACTCAAAACGAGACACGGAGCCGTGGACCTGAGGCTGAGAGGGGGGGAGGGAGGGGGCGATCCATGTAATTCTGAGAAGATGTGAAATACGTCAGGCATGGGAGTCATAAATAACTAGGAAGGATTGTGCGACTGTGTGGGTGAATGGGATGGATAAACGACCACGACGACGACGAGATGAAGATGGCACATCACATCATGCGCTCGTCGTCATCGTGCCGGTTGAGATTTCTGAACTTCAGTCAAACGAGCGGCAAGTGGGGGAGAATCAAAATGGATGTTGATGTCGAAGGAGTTTTCAGATGAATGTACGCCATGTTTGCGTCAGACTCCAGCAAAGGGGGGAGGGAAGCGCGCTTAGTTATGAGAGGTCAGGCAATAGCGGTGAGATTTACGATAATAGGCGATATTTCTCCGGCTTACTGGGCGAATATGGTGATTCTTCGGTCCCGGGGATGGATTCGACTGCAAGAAGTAGTTTTCGAGATTAGGAATTGCTTGGAGATGCCAAAAACGTAGAAAAGCCATTTGAGTCGAGGCCCTGGCAAACGTCGTGCTGATTTTGACAAGCAGACATGTACTCCATTGAGTCAGTTACAGAATCTGAACGTCGGGTCTTGAGAGTTTGGACATCTTTCATTCGTTTTACTGATTTTCTTCATTTTAACTTAATTCTTATTCAGCCTCATTTTCTTCTTCATCCGTGCAGACCTATTTGCAAACATCGTTTGGAAAGTCCGGCCCAAGGACTATTCTAAATTGAAGGTGTGTAAGTAGATAGGCAAGCTAAAGTGGTGTACCTAGGTCATACTAGAAATCATAGACAGAAGCGTTAAAATCAATGCTGACGACATTGCAATAATGTCGGACAGTCTAGCAGCTATCATGGCAGTAGAGTCTTCAAATCCAAGCTCTTGTGAAATGTCTACAGAAGCTTAAAGAGCTGAGAAGGAGAAACAGAGTAAAACTCTGCTGGACACTTGGTCAAGCGGAGATAGAAGGCAATGAAATGGCCGACTCCCTAGCTAGGAAAAGGGCATCGGAACCCTTCCAGAACTATTCTGCACTGTTGGAGACAATGTCCTCAGAGGAGAATTCAGGGAACTCAAAAGAAGAAACCGGAACACTGGAACAAAGCTCATGACAGAAAGAAGGATTGAGGCATGAAAGAGGCTTGAGGCATGTATCAAAATAAGCAAGAACAACCTCCGTATCCTAGCAGGCTTCCTAAGAGGTCACTGCAGGCTCAGGTAGCACCTAAGGCTAGCTAGGGGTATCAGAATGAGGTCTCTGCAGATTCTGTGGAGAACCTAATGAAATTCCAGAACACATACTTCGATTCTGTGGGGCACTTGCGCACAAACGGCAACCACCTACTTTCAGAGGAAGAAGTGAAGTCCCTAGAACCATCTCTCAGTCTCAGATTCATAAAGGAAATTGACTTAGAGAGAGTACTCTAGAATAAATCTGGTCCACCCATGCACAACAGCAATCCATAACCATAAATAAAACTCTGAAAAGAACTCTATGTCAGATTTGATATGTCATCTTCACTCCTCTTGCTGCTGAGATGACCAGCAGAGAAGAGTACGTGACTTCAAAGGCATCCATTAAGCAACCACAACATCTGGCAATAAACCAAAAAATTTGTCACCCGAAACTTAATTATCGGAATGTAATACGATACATGTGCATCGTCACAAAAACAGAGCACCCATCATTAGCACTAAACACAATAGTACCCACTCAAAGAAGAAGGGCACGCTGCTTCCAGTCATCAAGACCAAGCTGTCTCGTATCCGCGATTACTTGGTCTTTATACCTGAGATTCGGTCTTTCTCTCCTTCTCGAACCAGTACGCTCGGATTCGAAGACCCTCTTTGCTGGAGCACTGTTGTCCATGCGCTCGATGTGGCCGAGCCAGTGCAGTCGACGGATTTTTGCTTTCCGGACTACATCCACATCCTGGTACAGCTCGTAGAGTTCGCGGTTATGTCTTCTCCTCAAATCGCCTTCCTCGCAGACGGGACCATATATCCGTCGTAGAACTTTTCTTTCGAAGGTACCAAGAATCAACTCTGCAGTTTTGCTTAGCGTCCAGCTTTCGGCTCCATAGAGCAGGACTGGCAGAATAAGAGTTTTGTAGAGCATGATTTTGGTCAGGAGTTTTGAGCCCAGTTGTTTTGACAAACCGAAGTAGCACCGGTTTCCAAGGGCGATTCTACGAGGGATCTCCACTGTGATATCGTTTCTGGAGTTAACGTTTGCCCCGAGGTAGACAAACTCCTTCACTACCTCGAAATTGTAGCTGTCGATCGTGAAATTTTGTCCAAGCTGGTGTGTGACGGAACGTTTTTTGGTCGAAAGCATCTATTTTGTTTTGTCCTCATTGACCTTGAGACCAGTTCGTTTCGCCTGTTCTTCAATCGCCGTAAAAGCCTCCACTACGGCACGTTGAGAATGCGCGACGATGTCGATGTCATCTGCGTACCCCAACAGTTGGACCGACTTGTAGAAGATAGTGCCTTCCGTGTTTACAGTTGCCCTCCGCACTATCTTCTCCAGTACCAGATTGAGGAAGTCACCCGCCAGCCCATCTCCTTGCCGAAATCCATTGCAAGTTTCAAACGGCTCAGAAATCCTTGAGCCAAACTGCACGGTGCATCGCGTATGTGTTAGCGTGGTGCGACACAACCGGATCAGTTTTCCCGGGATCCCGAATTCGGCCATCGCTTCGAATAGCTCCTTGCGATGAATGCTGTCGTAGGCGGCTTTGAAATCGATGAAATGGTGGTGTGTATCGATTTGAAACTCACTGGTCTTCTCCAAGATTTGGTCTGTAGTCGATTTGCCGGGCCGGAAGCCGCACTGGTACGTGCCGATTAATGCGGTCCAAAACGGCTTTAGACGTTCACACAGTACGCTGGACGTTGAGCAGGGATATACCTCTATAGTTGTTGCAAGAGGCAAGATCGCCTTCTTTTGTGGATGGGGCATATGGAGCTGATATTCCAGTCGTCGGGCATGTTTTCATCTTCCCAAATTTTACAGATGATCTGGTGCATGCTCCCCACCAGAACATCGCCACCGGCCTTGAAGAGCTCTGATGGTGGGCCGTCGGAGCCTGCGGCTTTGTCGTTCTTCAGCCGTTTAATGGCTGTTCCGACATCTTCAAAGTCGACTGGAGTTGGAATTTCCTGATTCCCTATCACTCTCTCCTGGTCAGGCCCATTAAGCAGTTGTTGGAAGTGCTACTTAAACACATCCACTATTCCCTGCGGGTCAGTAACAAGGCTACCCTCACGATTTCGAAGAGCCTGGCTTTTTTATAAAAGGCCCGTATTTTTTGTCTATCCCTAGACTCTTCGATGTCCTTGAGCTGGGAGGTTGCGAGAGACCTTTTCTTCAGGCGTAGAAGCATCTTTTCCTCCCATCTTCTAGCCCGGTACTCCTCTTGCGCTGCTCTAGTTTTCCGTTGCAGCGCTTTTTGGTATGCCCCATCGGTTGCACGTTTTTTCTGCTCACACTCGCCATCATACCACGGGTTTCCTGTCGGGGGTGGTAGGTAGCCTAAGGTGTTTTCTGCTACCTCTTTGATGGCCGAGCGGCAATGCAACCATATCTCGATGGCGTTGGTGTTTGACGTAGGCATACCGGAGAGTCTCTCGCTTATTTGCTCTTCGTAGGCTCTGGCAATCTCCGTTGTGCTCAGGCGTCCAATGTCAAAACTCCTCTTTTTTGGCTGGTGCAGCTTTCTGACATTGGACAGTCGGGCTCTGAATCGTGCTGCCACGAGGAAATGGTCAGACCTCAACAATAATAATAATAATAATTTACCATAACCTAGGTATAGACCCTAGGTGGCTCGGTGCCAATCCCCAGTATGAGCCTTCTGTGAAGGTAATAGTTTACCGTTGGATGTGGAGCTTATGTCATTTAGATTATCAAAGAAGTAGGTTCTTCAAGGTACCGATAGCAGACAGCCGCCAGAGCATTGGTCCACCATTGTGCTGGTATGCCATTTAACACCTTTGCCATGGTTAAGCCGATCATTTCCACACAAATCAGTCTCTACTATAACAATAATAAAAATATGGGTAGCGCTACAGCCCGTACAGGGCCAGAGCCTAGCTTCTCAGCAACCACTCGTGTTGTGTGTGCTATTTGTTCTCTCACGAGTGGAAGGGACCTACAGTTTTATGCCGACTCCGAACTACCAAGTTTGAGAAGTTTTTTTTCTAGATTTGAGCATTGCCAGTGACTCGAAAGAGGTGGGGACGTAAAAATCATTTTTGGTCGAATTTGGAATCGAACTCAGACACCGAGGCTCATGGGCGTAGGAGTCGACGTAAGGACACCAGTCCGCAACCAGGCTCCACTATAAGGAGTCTTATAATCAGTCGTCATTATCAATCCACAAATGACGGCTATAATGTGCATCTTCGCTTCTATACTAGTGCACACCGACTGCATACAAGGTTTTGACTGTCAGCTATACGAAATTATTGCACTACTGGATGTTTTATATTGTCCTCATTTTATGCCCCCACCATTAATTCGTCACCAAGCTCTGTTCCGCGTTTTTTTTTTTTTCCTAAGACAGCACCTACTGTTGATCTTACCGCACGTTGCATGAAAAACATCGGTCCCTTCGCATTTACCTGTGGGACTCCAATGAAATGCGGAGAGAGGCGCTTTGTTTACGGTACATTGGGCAAAATTAGCAGTCGTTGAGGCAACATTGATGTGCAATGATGTGTAGCTGGAGTTTGTGTGATATTTCAACGGATTCTTTGTTCGGCCCTCATATCCAGTCAGTTGAGATCATCGAGTTTTGGAGTCTTCTGATGTTTTGGTTGAATCCCTGGACTTGACATCATGAAATACAATCCTCAACGCTTTGTATATTTAGCCGCGATTGTACTTCATTTACGGCACTTAATCCAGGCTTGAGTACTAAGTAAACAGCCCTAAAGCAGCAGCAAATCAGACATTAGCGGACCGGGGTTCAAAGAGCCATGTCAACCACACAATATCTCCGTCGCCAACTAGTCCAGATTGGAGTACAAGTGTGCTCGTCTCTTTCAACCCTGGGTACATAGGCCTTCCATTGACAAACAAATTCGGTATTTAGCATGAATTGGCATCCTTAACTTATTCTCAGTCTTCTTGATATTTCCGGGATTAGTTGGATGCTGCGACGTCAAGAAATGCGGTTTCTGGCCTCTAAGCCCCGCAAAGCTTTCACTCTTAGCTGCTTTCCCTTACCAGATGACTAAGGAAATTCCTTCCAGATCTTGACCCAAAGAAAGTACAAAAAGAAGCTCGCTCCTTCATCGAACCACCACATCGTGAGGTATCCTTAGGGAACCCATCGTACTCTCTGGTTGGATCCCTTTCCCTAGATAGACTCCTCCATTTGTCACTCTAGTTCTTCTTAGTTGCATCTAACTGTCTAAATATTGTCGAAGCACTAGTCACACCCTAACATCCCAAAGTACGCAATGTCAGACGCCACAATTCATCTCGGCACCACCGCATCGTGTCGATGTCCCCGTTTGCGTTCTGGAAATGCTTATGGTACCCTTGATCTCAATTCATTACTCGAAAACTGCTCGCAACCGACAAATCACAATTAAAACCACGCGCTCCCCACATCCACCGAACGCCTCCCTTAAACGATCCTTGCCTTGTCCAACGACGTCAGAAGATCCAACACACTGCTGCTGCTGGTGGTGGTGGTGGTGATGGTGCTGCTGCTGTGCGGGACGTAAATTACAAGACAATTGCAAATAAATTCATTAAGCCTTGGAATTATGTAATTGTTCCTTCAGGACGTATACATAACATTTTATTAGTTCTCCATCCACCCGGCGCCCGTCAGCAGCCACCCGCCACCGGGCACCCGGTAGATGGCGCTCTCATATTAAAATCATAATTCACCAGCAGAATTTGTATTTTTCGAACCTGAACCACTTCCTCCGCCCACCCACCGAAGGGTGGGTCTGGATGTGTGTGTATTTGCCCCGAACGGGTTGTGTTGGTTAGATGTCATTAGTGTCCCGTTAAATGGGATATCCTGGCGAACACACAGAGCACCGAGCACATCCACATAAATTATAATCAAATTATTAACAACTCCTCACAGAGGGGGGACACACGGATTTGGGGCCAGGCACAAGTCACAAGGCAGGAGCCAGGAGTCACGAATGACTGCTCCACACTGTTGGACAAACACCGACAGAGGGGGCACAGAATGTGCAAAATCCTTAATCAGGACCGGGTGGAACGGGCGGAATTTGTTTATTGCCATCGAGAGAGAGAAAATGAAAACTTAGCCGAAAAGTTGTTGACCTGACACGTAGACACGACCTGGCGAGATGCAGAGCTGAACACAAAACCGAAGAAAAAAAACGCTTGACGATAATCCCTTCCGTCGTGCGAGCAAGGTACACAAGCGAAGAAGATCGCCTTCCCTCTGTTTGTTGATGGCGAACCAGTCCACCATTTTGTCATAACAAAGCGCCACTGGCAGCCCCAAGCCCTCCGCACGGCTGCTGATGAAACAAAAGAGGACTGTGCACCAAGGACGAGGGCGCGCAATGTCGAGACGAAAAAGAAAAGCCAAAACAGGCAGACAGCAGAATCCTTGCACAGAGATCCACATCACTGGCAAACACATAAACTGTGCCCAGACGGGGAGCGCCCAGGGGGTGGGTACACATCCAGATTCCGTCACGGACATGTCAACAATGAGCTCGGGAGTCGACTCCAGAACTGCATGCCAGCACCAACCAAAGACGAGAGTGCGCTCCGCTGTGGGCACAAGGTGTATCCTTGGCGTATCCTGCTCCTTTCTGCGGCCATGTGATGAACAACAAACAGGCATCAGGCGATTTATACAAACAGTCTCTTTCGTCGTTTCATCTTGTTCTTGTTATTTTTTGGTGCTCTTTTTGTTGCTTTTTGTTGCTCGCTCTGCATTCTGCTCCGTCCCTAGTTCGGTCTCGTTATCCCTGTTGTCTGTCCGTCGGTTGTGCTCCTCTTTTCCATATTTTTTGTCGCCTGTCTTGGTGCGGTGCCCTTCGGCAAAGGATTCATATTCATGAAATGCAAATGGAGAAGGAGGAGGTTGAATGAATGGCTTTGTTGTTGGCCAGCCAACCGAAGGAGAGCTCTTGCTCTCGGGTTAGATATTGCGATGCCTTGTCGCTGCTTGATTGGAAAGGACATGCTCCGACGCTGTGCGACTGTGAGATGGTATATGGAATGATGTAGCTCGATCTGCTTTTGATATCGGTTCAGCTCGCTCCTGGAATGGGATACACAGAGCAGACGACAAACGATGAGGACGAGAACGAGTGATGGAAGATTAAAATCGGACAGAGGAGCCGAGAATGGAGGACGAACGAATGAAGGTCCGTCTTTCGTTGTGCTTTTCGTCAAGTGAATGTGTGCGCTGATGGCTGTGTGATGGCTTCAGTTTCATTGGCTGAAGGAGTGTAGCGCACTCGCTCGACGTGATTTTCACACAAGCACACTGATGTGGGTGGAAGGATGGTGGGTGGAAGGACTTGTCAAAGACGCTGGCGATTGCCTGGATTGAGTGTCGCAAATCAAAGGGTTTTTGGGCAATGCTTCGGAAATAGTTGGTCCACGGCCTGTCATTGGATTAAGGACACGTGTGGTGGAAGGTGGCATAGGCTTAAATTAGACTCGACGCCTTTTTTTCGTTTTTTTTTTAACGAAATCTGACGAACGATTTGCTAGTTTTTGCACTCAAACTTCGCGGGATGCTGTGGTCCCTTCATGTTCGCTAGTGGAAACCTAATTTTGAAACCTCACAGGATGCCCTCATCCTCCCTAGACTGCTCTGAAGCTTGACGTCGGATTGTGATACGTCGAGCACCGAGATATCTGGGTCCATTTTCGCCATCTTTCGATTCTTTTTAACGAAATTTGACGAACGATTGGCTATTTTTTACACTCAAACTTCGAGGGATGCTTTTGTCCCTTCATGCTCGCTAGTAGAAACCTGATTTTGAAGCTTGACGTCGGATTGTGATGCGTGGAGCACCGAGCTTTCTGTGCCCATTTTCACCATTTTTTGATTTTTATAACGAAATTTGACGAACAATTGGCTATTTTTTGCACTCAAGCTTCGCGGGATGCTTTTGTCCCTTCATGCTCGCGAACAGGATGCCCTTAACACCTCGTGGCTGCTCTGAAGCTTAACGTCGGTGTGTGACACTCCACGCACCGATTTTTGCGCTCGTGCGCTACATTTCTTCGTCGATTCTTTGGATTAGTTGATAGTTGACCATCTGTTTTTGAACTTCAAGCCGATTGTACACGAAAAACTATAAAAAAAAGGGTGCTAAATACATTCTTTCTTTTCCTCCATTCTCCTCCGTCACGCCTTTAAGCACGTCTCCGGCTCCAAACCACGTTTCAACCTCATTCCACAATAGATACAAACAAACATCAAGTTAATGGAGTGCGAAAATCTATTTCCCCGCCATAAAAATGAAGCCCCCACCCCACCCCCATTGAACAACACAAGGATAGATAAGAACGAAGAAGCTCCCATCATCATCCACGACATCCTCTCCTCATCGGCACACACACAAGCACACAAACACACAGCCAGCGGCAGTAAATGACTTCAGATTCATGCACTTTCGTTCCTTCTGTCACCGTGCATAAATCATCGACTCTGACAGGCCATACCAAAAATCCATAAATACCCGAAAAACTATAAATTCCGACATTCCCCCGGATGAGTGGCGGCGAAGAGAAAAAGTGTAGAACTCTCATTCGAAAAACCATAGATCAAAAACCGAAGGTCCTACGCTCCACTCGCTACTCAGAGCAGTTCCTGGCTTCCCCTCATAAACTGCCATCGAGACAGATCCTTGGATCGCACACCATCCCAGTCTCCGGTCGGTTTCAAGGTAGAATTCTCCAAAAAAAAAAAAAAAATACGAGAAGAAACCAACCAAACCCGACATCGACGCGAGATAAGAAAGGATCCTCCACAAGGCAACGCCACCCACCCACGGTTTCCGCATCACTAAACCAATGCAAGTGAAAAATATTGCCCACCCAACCGACAGCCGGCCGGTCGAGCCCTGAATGTGCACACAGGCACCACCGAGAATCGAGATGCAGCCAGGATACACAAACTCCTTATTTACAACATTTCATACACTTTTGCATATATCCTTCAAAACGTAAACGGAAAATTATTTTTAACCGGTTTTTCCTCATTTTTTTTTTCTGCCGCACACAGAGACAGACATCCCAGCGGGACACAACAAGGATCCCTCCAAACACGCTGCACACACCAAACGTGATACACACATGCCTGAATCTTGTCGCCAATAAATCAAATTTTATTACAGTTTTCTTCATTTTACATTTCCAAACAATACACTCGCAGGACGAGCTGTAGCAAAGCACCTTCCCCGACTGGGGAGGGGGGAGGGGGTCTCTGCAACTCTGACTCCGAATCCGATTCCTGGGTGGTGGTGCAAAAGGATATTCATAAATATTTTCTAGTTCTAGGATCCAATCCGTGCAAACGAAAGACAGATAGGTGGGTGGATCCCTCCAAGCGCACATACACTCCCAGTCCTTGCTGTTGGTGCACCTGTGTGTATGTGTTATCCTCTGACAGCGAGACATGATACGGGGCAAGAACGACACGAAGGACGAGTAGCAGAGTGCTGCCGATGGTGTCGGCGAACTGGGTTGATGGGCGGTGGATGGGTGGGCTGGGACGGGTGGTACCCCTTAGTGCACCTTCGTCGTCATCATCATCGTCGTCGTCTGTGCACAGCAGACTGTATTCCTGTGTGCTATCCCTTCAGATATTGCCAGCAGTTTGTGCTCTGTGACTGCGGGTGTTTTTTCGTCCTTGTTGTGTGCACACCTACAGAAAAAAAAAACACAGATACAGAAACAAAACAACCGACTTTTAAGGATCTCATTGAGCGCGCTACCCTGACAAGGGGGGTGTATGTGGGCGACACAGCTAAAGGGTTGATGAAGGCACGATAGGTGTGTATCTCGGTGTCCCATACCTTCCCCAATGGGTATCAGCAGGGGTATCATTCAAACGAAGCACTAGAAGTCCCTCCCCCCCCCCCCAACCACCCCCCGTAAGCTCCTTCATCTTCGGCGTCTTCCACCGAGTTTCCATCGAGTTTCCTCAGAGTTTTTCCTCAAAAATCAACCCAAAACCGAGCGATGGAACGTGCTGGGTGGTCGTAATTCAAAGCGCGCCTACAGGCATCATATATCGGAGGCGTCACTTTGAAACAAAGAACCAAACACACACACACACATCCACTCTCGGTGGTGTGCTTTTTGGCACGACACCCCGATGCCACCGTATCACTTGCCATATCTCGGGATAACTTTTTGTCACTGAAGGCATGTGGATGCTCGAGAAGAACGAATGTGTTTCGAGTGTGTGTGTGTGTCAAATGATGTATACGTCTATTTAGCGCCCAACTCCTTCGACGACCATAAATCAGATCAAGGCAGGAGCTGGGATTCGTTTTAATTAGGAGACGAGTGTGAGGCTGGAGAGGAGATCTCCTATTCGGCGGCGAACGGAGGAACATTTTGCTGATATCAGTCCTCCGAGTGTGTGTCTTATCGGGGCGAGGGGGGTGCTCGAGAAAGGATTCAGTTGGCACTTGGCGAGAGTGGGCGGCAGGGAGTGGCTGGGCCGTGCTTTTGAGCCAGTAAAGCGACAAATCACATGATTTAGGATGTTAATTAGGCGGAAAAATATATCATCGTGTGATACAGTCGCCGGCATGTGGCAGTTGGTTGGGAGCCGATGCGAGGATGTGCGAGCAGACTTCTGACGGGGGTGGTGTGTGCGTCGGAATGGTGCACTAGAAGGGGTTCGAAGTGAACGGAAATTTGATTGGGCTTCGAAAACCTGTGGGAGAACGTAACAAAGGGCGCCAGCGTCTGAGAGAAGCTTGTTTGTTGTTAGTTGAGACCCAGGTCCATCACGGACAAAAAAAAAATTAAGGACATTAGGTGTCACCTCGAACTGAGGGAGTTTTACTGAAATCTCTAAGCCCGAACTGGAGGCCATTCTTTTGCTTCCTCCTCTCGACCTATTATGTAGCAAGAGTGTAGCCTCATCGGCCCCGAGGCTTAGGGAAGCGGGCTTCTGAAGGAAGAGACACATGGAAAGCAGCACAAATTGACAATTTACCACCAACCTAGCCCCGAAGAGGAGCTTCAATCAGCGGTTTCCGGACCGGATACAATTGTAGGAACAGTTGTAGATCGTAGGTAGGTCTAATAGAGCCGTTGTAAAATTGGTAATAGAAGCAGAGAGGATAGCCTTAAAAAACTGACGGCTCAAAGACGAGCGCTGGTCAAGGCGAAGGGCGTTCTGTGATCTCTTCGAAAAGCTCCCGACGCTAAGAGATGACCGCAGCGTCTTTCAAGCGGATGTGGCTGCAACGCATGAGGCAGCACTGTCGCCGGAAGATCACAACGTTACCGGCAAATCGATCACCATTTTTTTCTGACAGACAAGCGGCAATAAAGGCCATAATATCGTACGTCATTACGTCGAAGCTGGTTAGACTTGTGTGGACGGAGCATCAGTGAGATATTCTTGATGAACTTGGTACCGGAAGTCGGGACACACTGGTATCCAAGGTAACGCAAAAAGGCAAACTCACGGTACCGAGGTCACCAAGAATATCTCACTGATGCTCTGTCTGCACAAGCCTAACCAACCAGGTTCGAAGTTGGAAGAATCTCTAGCCGGACGCGCATAAGGAAGAATCTAGAGGACGATGGCTTAGTCTGTGCACGGGAGCAACAGCGAGGGCTCTATGGTTGACGCTGACCAAAAAATTAGATCAACATCGGTCTAAGTCGCAAGGATGTACGCATGCTAATAGGAGTCCTTGCCGGCCATTGTGCAATGTACACACAAGATATGCGTCTGAGATGAAGAAGAAATAGAATTCATCCAACATCTGCTGTGCGACAGAAAATTGCGGAGTTGCTGGATAAACACTTGCTACAGGAGGTAAACTGAAGGTGAATATGGGAGGGGTTTTGATAAACCACAACAAAATAAGGGCATAATGGACCGGATATATTGCTCTAAGTGGGAATCCTCTCACCTATCTATCTACACCATGAATTGGCTTGATCTTTTGAAGGACTACTCTGAAAGACATTTCGTAAGAATGCGGGAGTCCTGAATTAACATCAAAATACCACAGTCTTGCTTCTAGTCGGGACCTCAAATCTAGTCCCTCCTTCAGCTTCCCGAAAGCAACCGAAGACTTGCCCAGGTTCCGTGTAGATTCCTGGCATCTTAAGTGTCCTCGGTCAGTAAACACGTCCGCCAATTTGTTGAGACTAAACGTTAACAAGTTACAGTCCATAACGCAAGTGTAACATCGACTAACATCTGGGTTCTAATAATGCAGATAATCTGGCAAGATGATGTTTTTTCCTGAGCGATGGAAAGAAGGAATCCAAAAAAACGACGCTACGGACTGTAATAATTGTCGGTGATTTAGGGCCGTTTGCTGATACTACACCTAAATCTGCATCTTAACTTGTTAGGTGCAACTTAAATCCTTAAGTGCAGTATCAGCAAACGGCCCTTAGACTACTGCCTATTCCTAGCAAAACATTCACCAAAATTTAGCTTGATAGAATTACGGCAGCCGTGAAAGGAGAAACAATATGGCTTCAGGAAGAATCGATTGTGCGTAGACCTTATAAATACGGCCTCATAATCGATCGAAATGACTTCAGGTCGTCTTTTTGTGCGGCTTTCATTGGCTTTAAGAAGGCCTTTAGCAGTCTCAACAGGACATTTTGTGGAATGTTCTGCTACGCAGAGGCGTTGTTAAAGCGATGTATACCAACATCAGAGGCTGTTTGCTGCACAGATTTAGGCTGTCGAGATCTTTTGAAGTTAAAACTGTTGAGCGACAAGGGTGTGATGTCCTGGATTGGACACTCACTAAAGCGACCAAACAGCTACATCGCGAGATAGTCTCTGCGTTGGAATCCGCAAGGTTGCCGACGCCCTGGAACTTCCGCTAAAACGTGGCGAAGGACAGTCGAGGAAGAACTTCTACGTGCGCAGTACGCATGGAACGACATCCCAAGAGAAACACCAAATAGAGCCGCGTTTAGAAGTATCGTGGAGGTTCTATGATCCCCATGCAAGGACGAAGTTCATCCCGTCAGCTTTGGCTCTGTCGCATTACAGTACAGTAGTGGCAATCGCAAGCCTCTGTCCAAGGACTAAGTACAATAGTTTGCTGTGCACTTGTACAGAGGCGTGCACAATAAATGGGCAACAAACTGACAAAACACTTGGCCTTTTCAAAAGACCACTTCTGCGTGCGATCTGTGGTGCTGTTTGCGTTGCTGGCAGTTAGAGGGGAAGACTCAGTCACGAACTGTGTGTGCCGGTCTGCGTCCAACAACTGAGATGGCGGAGCCATACTGACGCACAATTCAGCTTCAGTCTTCGATTTCGAGGCGTTTTTGATCACGTTTGTGTTGATGTCGTCTGGAGGAGAAGATTGAACGTGAACCCAGCTCAGACAGGAGTCTACGGATTTAGCGCCGAAGGTGGACTGATCGTACGAACTGAATTGTCCTCGACTCCGAAGCTGCGACTGAGGACACCTACGATTTGTGCGGCGTCCATAAGTGGAGAAAGACCTCAATCGACTTGGTGTGAGTAACTGCAGCCACCTCCCCAGCGATCGCGCAGCAGGGACTCATTGATTGATGCCTAGATCAACTCAGGACTGTAGCGCCATAAAAAGAAGGACGACGGGATAAGGCACCCATGCCCACAATGGACCATATATTCACTCCCAAAAACCTGAAAAAGACCCAAGAAGTGTATGTCGACACCCTGTTCCCCCGTTCGTCAAGTTCGAAGCATCGAGACAGCTGCACAGCGCCACATTAAATCTGGGCACTCCTTCCAAACTCTTCATTTTGTGGAGGGTGACGGTGGACAATGATCTGTGCTTCTGCAGGATCCGCGACGAACTCGCACAGACCGTAAGTGTCAAAAAGGGTATCGGGCAAGGGGACGCGCTATCGTGCGACTTCTTCAACGTCGCGCTTCAGAAGATCACGTACAACTCACCACAAATGTAGGCATACGCGGATGACATGAACGTGATCATCTCCTGGATGTTGACAAACCAAGCGCATGCTCCCTAACGTCTGTAGAAAATCCGCGGCTTTCTGGTTATCTCTTGACAGAAAAGACTGCAGACGACTTACGGGCGTGCTAAAGGGCCACGAAACCTTCGCCAAACACCCGAGTGTGCATGGTCCAACCGATGAAACCCTCTGCGACGCCTTTGGAGAAAACGGCGACACTGCACAGCACTTCCTTCCTGCCACTGTCCCGCCTTTACTCGGATCAGGTGGCAGTTATTTGGTGCTGATGAGGTGAGAGCTGATGATAAAGGCTCCTCATCACAGAAGCGCCTGCAAATTGGTCTGGATGTAAAAACAGGACCAAATGAGTAGATAAAGAGCTGGAAAGGACGCCCCACTCGATCCGAACGTCAAAATGTGTAGCCAGGGACTTCATCTACCTCGCGTCGCCATCAGCATCCAAATCCAACAGAAAATTCTTGTCAACCACTGTTCCCTTTAGCCTCAAGGAACAAACGAATGACATCTCCCGTCATTTTCTCGAATCAAAAGTCCAGAAACATAAACCCGCCAAGAATTCCACAGAAACTATTCCATTCTTTGACATTTCCACCTTGTCGGCATATCGTCCCGTTGAGCTGCAATATAAGCCCTCGACTCCACATGACATGCACTTTCGCCCGAGTTCGTCGATGACATCCGAATGCACTCCTCGGCCATCGTAAATGGCTCTAACCACTCCCAGAGCTCGTAAACCGCACCAAAGCCTTCCTCCACGGCACCGCATCTGGTCGCGTTGAACTGGTTTCCAATCAAACACGTCCGTCGCCTCCTAATGCCCATAAAAACTGAAAATTTCTTCATCTTTCGGTCCATCCGTCCGTCTCACGCATCAATCCTCATCATCGCGCCAACCGTCTGCGCGTCTGAGCCGGGCTGCGCATCCCGGCGCGGAGAACAATAAGCCCCCGAGATGATGTGCAGCACCACCAATCCAGAGATGGACGCACTGCGTCGCTGGCTAATGACATGAGTTATGTACGCACACCATCGCCCATCACACACACACACACACAGGCAGAGACGTCACACGGGACACCCGCCGCTCCACCGCTGCCGCGGCAGGTAATTTATGTGTCAGACCGCGGTAGGCTCCCCCGGACACAATCACACGTGCACCAGCCATGTCCGGATGATGGTTGATTTGTGTTTTGAGGCTCATCCCCGGCCGGGACCGATCCGAGCTGGGATTGGTCTCGAGCGTCATAAATCTCGGCACTGCCTCGCGCGGATCATTCATTTTGTTTCAGTCTGCTGTCCGTCTGTCTGGGGCCGTGCTGGGTCCCCTGTAATTATACAGATCCTCCAAAATGATTCCGCTCTCGCGTTCTCTCTGTATCGCTGTATCGCCGTATCGGTGCATCGCGGTATCGCGGTCTGGCGCAAATGGCGGAACAATCGATTGCGCGCGCGTATAATATCGTAATTTACGATCATCGGTGCTGTGCGCTGGGAATGCACCGCCACCTCCCACTCCACTCGCTGAGCAGAGATGAGGATGTTTGCGCGACGCTGATGAGAACGATGACAAGGCCCAAGGTGAGGGAAGAGTCAGACGGACAGACCAACAGGCAGACAGACGGACGGACGGACGGACGAACCCGGCCGACAGACGGAATCGAATGAAAGAAACGAAATAATTGAATTTTGATATCTGGTTCGTAATTTATCGGCTTGGAGCGCGGGGATCATTGAACGCATTAAATCTTCTTCGGGTTCGGCCGACGACGACGACGACGACGACGGTGAGCACTGCACATCACCTGGTGGGATGGCAGCTCGGATTTATTGCGGATGCGAGGAGGAGCGGAACGTTTGCTGCGGCTGCGGCTGCCGCCACCGCCCCATGCGAGGTGAGCTACGATTTTTTTCTTAATTTATTACGATTTGTCGAGATATTAATCAACGGCCGCTTGGGGGTGGGGTTGGCTGCGTGGTCTGCGATCGAGCCGCTTCACTGCCACGTATGATGTGTCGAATGCGTGCATCTCCGGGCGTGGACTCTGCCCTCGAAGTGATTAGATGTCGATGACAGAGACCTAAAGTCCCCGACAACTGCCGCAGTGCTTCTGACAGCCGCCGTGACCTCGATCCCATCGCCCCATTAGAGTGCGCCGTTGGTGTGCACCTTAGCCCTTCATCTCCAGAAGGATAAGTTATCGCAGTCAAGAATTCACTTGAGTTGTTCGCTCGGAAGGAAAAAAAAAACAATCAGAAATCCGCAAATGAAGTGTCCACGGCGACTGCACGGACACAGGCACAAGTGCACTCATACACCGCGATGTGATGGGAATGCCGGAACCATTCCATTGGGTGAACCGTAAGCCTCCCCCTCCCACCGGGATAATGAATGACTAGTCCTCTTCTGACTGGCCTGCATTCCGACGGAATCGTGTACAATTTTTGGACACACTCCGACTGCTGACCGAGTGGGCGCACGAGGGTGTGAGAGAGACAGAAAGAGAGTCCGGGGGGGGGGGGGGGGGGGGGGGAGGGGGGATAGCATAAATTCTTGTGTAGCTCTGGTAGATGGTTTTTGCGCTAGAGGACAGGACAACAGCTACAGAAAAAGGATTTCATAAAATTGCGCAATTTAAAGTGTCACAACATAAATTTCAATCGCTCCCTGCACCAAGCGCCTTCAATCCACCCAACCGCCGTGCCGCATCCGAAGAGGCGACGTCGGCGGGAAGTTTTGGGGAGTGCCCTTCATCTGTTCAAGCATCATGTGCATGAAGGACTTTTGGTTTCGTTCTTCTTTTTTTTCCGGTCCCGCTTTTGTCACCAGTCCTGGCGGCGATGGTGGTGGTGGTGGTCGAGAAGAACGAGAGGTTGTCCTGTGTTTGGTTTTGGTTGGTTCGCTCATTCGGGCACCGTTTTGCGGAAGTTTTTAGGTGTCCAAGGCGGGAGCGGCCACGTAGCGCTCCTGATGCAGTGCAGGCGGGAACGCCAGCGATGGGCTGACTTGGACATAAATCAGTTTGGGGGTTTGGCTTGATCTTTGGGTGGTGTTTTGCTACTTTTTTCCTCTGTTGTTTCTTTTTTTCTTTTTTTTTTTTGTTCCTCGACGAAAGTGTCCTTTTGTTGGGCGCCGTTTTTTTTTTTTTCGTTTGTCTTGGGTGCGAAAGGGTTGTAATGACTGTTTCTTATGGGATCCCATTCAGCTTGATGAGAAATTGAGTAGAAATGGGCGGAGATGCGAACAAGAGTCTGAAAGTGATTGAAGTGAAGTTTGGCTCGTGGTCATTTGTTGAGTGGCACAAGGCAGGACTCTGTTGCAGGGCTTCTTAAGAGTCACATGCATCCTCCATGTCCTCGTAAGCGTCACAGTTGTTCCTTAGAGGAGTCCGTTGGTCATGCCCCATGTCGTCGTCGTCCCTTACCGAGTACCGCCGTCGAAGGCAGACTCTCCATCGATCGCCCCCGATCGTCTACCAATTAAATTCTGGATTTATCCCCATCCATCGCTAGCTCCCCTCGAGGGACGACAAATTTATGGCAACATTTACGTTCAGTTCGCAGAATAAAGTACCGTCATTGTTCCTGATGCCTGCCAACCGAACGGAGGAGCATCATTCAATCGCCAGTCTCCATCGCGCACTGCCACACAAAGAACCACCACCTCATGCTCTGCCAAGGACGAATTCATCTTCAAATGCGAAAAACCCATAAAATAGTATCTTGCCAGTGATTTAGGATCATTTTACTTCAGAAGTAGTACCCTTGCTTGCACAATGCTGCAGCAGTAGCGGCAGCAGCGCCGAAGCCGAGTGAACCAACAACTGCAATGAATCCTCTTCCATTTTATGGGAGTGAAACATGCTAACTGCAAGATGGATGCGACTTCTGTATCCTGTGCAAAGAAACAAAAAAAAAAAAAAAACGAACAAGAAACCAAAGACCTCCCGAGCGGCTCCGCATCGCGCACGCCTCCGACACGGGCTCCATCGCCGAAGGATAATGAATTTTCCTTGACAGTCGCCCATCTGAACTAGAAAGGGATTAAATATTTTATTCATAAATATTCACTCATCCTCGGTGCAGCGAGAAATTCAATCAGTCTACAGACAGTTTTGTTTGTCCTTCCGGCCAGGATGTGTTGTGTCGAATTAAACGAACGCAAATACAGACGACGACGACGACAACGAGAAAGGACACCAGGCGACGACGAGAGAGAGGAATTAATTTTTTAATATTTACAAAAGGACATTAAATTCGAAGAATCAAGTCTCCCATGTGTGTGTGTCCTCGCGGCGACCTCAAGCCGAGCACAGGCTAACGAGAGGTGCCTGCAAACAAGGACACTCGGCGCGGGCGGCAAACAAAAAGGCGAAGGTGGAGAATTAAATAAATTGAAATTTCCTTCAACGATGGCTGCCGACCAAGGCGTGCTCGATGAGCAGAAGAAAGGACTTCAAATTTCAAAATCGAATATCGTAAATCAAATTTCAATTAAAATCCTTTTTGGCCGTGCCCTCGCTGATGTTGGGTGTGCATATGTGTGTGTGTGTGTCTCCCGATGAATTAAAATATCCTTTCTGCTCCGCTGATGGTGTTTTGCTTGTTTGTTGGGATTTTCCAGGATTCGTATTCGAATTTTCCGTTTTTTTTCTTCTCCTTCTCCCTTCCGTTGTCGATCTCTGAGTCTGCCCCGCTCTTGGTGTACTCGTTGTCGTTGTGCTTGGCTGGATGGAGGAGACGTCTGTTTTCGTAAGGATCAGATGAACATGGTTTTGGATTTTGTTTCCCATTTTTTTTTGCGGTTTCCTTTGATTGGATGTGGGGTTGGGCCTGAGGATGAAGGATAAAATATTAAAACATGTGCTGGAGATAATCTTGAATGCTTTGCATTTATTTGAAGGACATATGGGATTCATGTTTGCTCCGGAGGATGAGAGAGATCGAAGAGGTTGGCTGGTGGGGTCGGATTATTTTTTTTTTTCGGGTGACTCGAATATGCAGTGAATTGCTTCAATGTGATCGAGTGACGCTTCGCATGGTTGTTACCGAAAGCAAAGAGATGTAAGGCAAACAGTTGCCGTAGTCGTGCAGTAGATGCCATAGCGAGCTTTCAAAAAATTCTACAGACCACGTGCTAACCCATTTAGACCTCACAATGTGGTTAAGTTAGGTTAGGTGGGTAGGCTGCCAGCAAAATCGCCAGCACACTTAGATCGGCAAGTCCAGTGATAGTGTCGTTAATTTGATCCCAACGGCAAATGGTGACTAGACCAGATTTGAAAACCGGATAAAAACGTATTGACTTTGCTTTCACTGGGACTCGAACCGGCGCATGTTAACCAGGGGCATCGAGCGCATGGACATCAAGGCTCTAGCTAAGTGGTGGGTCTTTGAATCTTAGTCTCATGCTTCAAAAAGGAGAGGAAGACGGGTTGCAGGTATAGCATGACGAGTTGAACCTTCGACTGTACCTCTGGCTAAAATCCTTCATGGGCCGCAGGCCTGATAAGCAAGTACAGTATTTAGACGATACAGCTGCAACCATATCCTGTCATAAACTTAGTCTAACTCATAAAAGCAGATCATTTTGCAGGGCACCCGCTATCGTCGCGATCCTATAAAAACATCGCTATTTTTGTGGGAGACTGACCTCAAAGTCGGCATTCGATATAAATTTGGTAACCAGACCGTCGACTAAGTTGAGACCCAGTTTGGAGACCCAGGTACACTCAAGACTGTAACGCCACACGAAGAAGAAGAAGCTTTGAAAAGCATCGGTTTACCGCGGCGACTATGATCGATTTCCGTGGCCACGTCCTGGTCGAGACCATGTTCATCTCTCCCATTCGCTCACATTCCTCCTATTCAGTCCAACATTAACTGGGGTTCGGATCGCCATTCACAACTCCAAGCACAGTCGGTGGCTGTAACCAACTAAGTACTCACCTCGCCAGTTTCACCCCACCCCACTTCGATACGCTTGATTTGGTTTTTCCAGCAAATTCTCGTTACCCACCCCGCATTAGCATCCGCCCGGATCTACGTCACATCACCCCAGTGGTGGTGGTTGGGAACTAATTAGATCGAAAGCTGAAACAAGCGTCAGCTTTGGTACCTTTCGGTCGCCTGTTTAGTGTCATAAAATCCACTCACATCCTCCCCACACGTCCGTACGCATCGTGTACGAGTCCTTAGTGGGTTCTACCTCATAATTTCGGTTCACTCTCTCTCTCTCTCTCGCTCTGTGTCCGTGCCCGCTCCAGAGATGAGGGAAGTCTCGAGTATAAATCAAACCCTTTTTGGACATTTACGATCGTGGTGGCGAATTAAAATGAAACACAAGTACAACAGCAACGCAAAAAGTTTCTAACATAATGAAGCACACTAGCAAACACACACACACTCTCGCATACATAAGTCAAAGTCACCATATCTGATGGAGGGCCGGTGCAGAGCAGGCGAAGGGGACACAGGACGACTGCCGGATGGATTTAAATGAACATAACGCTTACGCAAGGAGCTGTAAATCATCCGATTAATTACTCTCAGTGTGTTCGAAAATTACCATCAGCACACGCACGCACACATGGCCGCCTGTGCCTATTGGCAATCGGTGCGGTGCGGTGCGGCGACGGGGACAGAAGCCGAACCAGTTCCATGTGCGTCTGTTTTTGGGGAGGATGGGAGGGGGGAGGTGGCGCAGTGGGTGTGGATGTAAATTAATATGATAAGTGGAATTATTGTAATTTAGTGGCATCACTGGTGGCGGCGAATGTGGATACGCCGAGGACCCTCTCGCAAAGGGGATGCCAAAAAACACACGCACAGCACTCTTTCGAAAGAATGTCCTTTCGGGGGGGCGGTTGAAGGACGATGGGCGCGCAGAAGTGACTGACGACTGAGTCAAGGGGAATGACTGACGGAGATGTGAGGAGATTTCCGAGAATGGGGAGGGAATCTTAAGCCTTCACCACAAGCATCTAAATTAAGGTCCCGCCGGGTAGAATCATCTCACCGCGGCGTTAAAAATGCGCTCTTTCTAAAATAAAAGTCCCTGGGGGAGTCCCTGGATCAGTCAAAGGAGACTCCGGACGACATTTGTAACAGAGGAACAGAAGGACTCTTTGACAGAAGAGGATCGTGGGCACCGACACTTGCTGACCAAAGGGGCGTTTTTTTTTTTGAATTGCGGATGTCGCCGCCGATTTTGTAAACACGACGAACAACTGAGAATGAATCGGACGCCGAAAGTGGTCCACAAGCAAAGCTGCTAAAGCAAGAAAATCGACTTCAAAACCATAAGAAGCAAAATATTCATACCGCCGCGTACTTGCTGTCCACCGCGGCGTTAAAAACGCACCCGGAGCAGCGTAGCCTTTGAAGGGGCTTAAGTCTGTCAAAGTGGCCGGTCCTTTTGCAGAAGAAGGTCTCGCCAATCAATCAGTCCACACAGAACACAGGTGCAACGTACGAAGGGTCTGAGTTCTGGACTCGAAGACACCGTCTGCAGGCATCTCACCAAAATTTGACAGCATTTCCTGCGACGACTTTAAAGAATTGGAGCCAGAAACACGTCGCAGGGACCCTTAAGCAGACTGCTTGGCAAATTTTGCTAGAATTTCTTGTCAACCTGTGGCTAGCCAATCAATGGAATGTTGTTCGGGCGGAATAATGAACTGATTATGTGATAGAATGCAACAGATGACGCCGCGGCTGTGATGGCCAGTGGTTGTCATCCTCTGCGGAGGCGCTCGCAAGTGGAGAATGACCTGAAGCAACTTGATACGCGCGACTGGAGGCAACTAGCCAAAGATCGCGCTGGCTGAAGAGGCTTGTTGGTTGAGGCATAGGTCCACCCTGAACTTTAGCTCGTCTTTGACAGTCTCGGCTTCACATCGTGCCTTCAATGGCCTCATAGGGTAATGCGACTAACGTCCACCGGCCCTGAAAGCCTTTAAGCGACAAGCAAAGCGAAACTCTTCACAACAGCTGTCTTCCCAAAAAGAAGCGTCACCCACTACATGTTGTGGCTCGTAAAGCACACGCCAACGAGGATGATGATAGCTCCAGTGGAACTCATAAAAATCAATCCCCCATGCGTCAATCAAAAAAACGAGAAAATTCCTCTTCACGATCACGACAAGGAAGCAGTCCACTCCAACTATTAAATGCACATCTAATGGAGTGCAATCGACCATCGTGGAACGCACATTTGCTGGCCCGGGGATCCGATGGGATGGACCCATCCCTCGGCGCGGCATAATTTACGACTACCATGTGCACATTAGATGTATCTCGGACCGGGGCAATGAAAAGGCGATAAGTCGCTCGCTTAAAGATTCATTTTCATCTTTTCTTTATTTTCAATTTAAACCCAATTTTCACTCACTCTCTCCAGCACCATCATTGCCACCATTGCCACCACCAGCAGTACAATGCAGAGAACATTTTAGAGGGTGCTCCTCCGCGTCATAAATCTATCAAAAGAAAAGAAAAAATCCCAATGGGCGCGCTCGCTGGTGGAGGACCACTTTCTCGGGATGCGAGATGAAAGTCGTTGGTTTTATTGCTTTCGGATCGATGGGATTGGATGAGTTAGTGACAGCACGGTGGATGGACGGGATAAAAGGATCGCTGCACACTCGCTTGACCCGCTTATCTTTTTGTTGTTCTCTCTTTTTTCTTTTTTCTTTTTTTGGGTGATTTGTGTGTCATCTGATGTCGGTTTTAGTGCACTTCAATTGGGGACACGGTGAAAGAGAGTGACTTTCCTTTCCCCTGACGGCAGATCCGCTTGATGATTTGTGACGGATGACGGGTTTCGTTTTAAGTGCGTCCGACTAGAGGGAAAGGGGTTGTTGCTGGCGATGATGACACTGGGAATGTGTCGCTCTGCCGATGGAAGCCAAAGAAGGAAGTGCTGTAATGAATGCGAGCATTCGATCGGGTGATTTGTGACACGTCTTGGTGGAGGATGCTCAAGGAAACCAGATTCGGAGCAAGGGTGATCCGAGGCCGTTCCAAATGCACCACTTAATGGGGGTCGTTACGAGGGAGCACTGATGGTGGATGTCAATCGAGAAAATATTGGACTTCGTTGGCTCGCCCTCTTTGATCGAGTTTCTGTAAAAAAATGAGTGAAAATTGGCATTTCTCGGCCTTTATGACATCACTGTTTATTTACTTATCAGGCCAACGACTCTTGCAGGGTCTGAGCCTATTGCTATGTTGCTTTCCATCGCTGACGGCCCTGGGCACGCTGCTTTCAGTCATCCAGACCAAGCTGTCTTACTTCCGCGATAACTTGGTCCTTGCACCACAGGTGCGGTCTTCCTCTTCTTCTCGAGCTAGGCTGCTGTGATTGACAGCACTGCGTCGTCGAAAATGAATGATTTGGACGTCAATTTGCAGCCCTAGGCATTTAGCCATAAAATTCCATGAAAACCCGAATCGTTGTGAAAAATCGACCACAGCTCGAAAACGGCGTCAAATTCCCATTTATTGAATTGCTTGGCATTTTTGTAGGCGTCGATAATGAGCTCCTCTAGGTCGAAATGCAGAAAATCCAATGTCATCAAAAATCAATTGGTTTTGAAAAAAATATGCCGTAGCTTGCAGACGGTAGTTCATCCGATATAGGCGATGATGAACAAGAATTCCGCTCTCCCGACCTCATTGAAGTTACGCCAGCAAACGCCAGACTAAAGGCGAACAAGGCTGCTGGTGCATATGGACTGCCTGCTGAACTTTTCTAAGCAACTGGTGTGCATACACCAACTCATCTGCAACATCTGGACAAAGCTTGGACAAAACGTCACTATAGACAACTATAGCTTCGAAGTAATGAAAGACTCTGTCTACCTAGGCTCTGAAGTTAGCGCAAGAAATGTCGCAGAGGCATGGACACTAACGAAAGCGGACGAGGAGATTCGTGGTCGATTCGAGAGAAAAGTCCTTCGTATTATCTTTGGTCCCGTACGCACTGATGGTGTTTGGAGGAGGAGACTGAACGACACGAACTTTACGGGCTGTACAGCGACATGGATATTGTCAAACGAATTCGAGTCTCTCCTCTCAGATGGATGGGTCATGTAGAGCGAATGGACACCAATGCTCCTGCCTGGAAAGTCTTCTACTCTAATCCCGAGAGACAGGAAGACCTCGCCTCCGGTGGCGTACGCAGCTGGAAAGGGACCTCAATCAGCTGAACGTGCGAGACTAGCACATGACCGTGGCATGTTGGCCACCCCGGACTGCAGCGCCAGCCAAAAAAAGAAGAAGCTTTAAAACGGTGCGCTTGCGACATATTCACTCTCACAACTGTTGCAGGTGTCGAGAAAAAAAAAATTGAGCTCAGAGTTGTGGATCACTTAAGTCTATCCTTGCCACATTAGCCACAATTTTGCATCAAAAAGTGGAAGGAATTCGATGAAAATCCAACTGGTTTTTGAAAAAATCGATTGTATTTCGAAAACGATGTGCCTGCCGTCAAATTTTTGGAATTTTTGCACATGTCAAGAATGATGCAGCTCTAGGTCTAGACTCATGACTGGCTACGTCAACCATGCCGCTTATTTGTACTGGACTGTATGAGCTTGTAATTAGGAACACCACTATCCGCGAGTTGATCATCATTTTTTTCTATTTTTTGTTTATTTTTTAATTAACTCCATTTCTTTGTCTTTCTAGACTCAGGACGCCCTTATCCTTTTAATCCATCGGACTCGAGCTCACACCCGCTCGGTTAAGAATTGACTCGTCAGCCACGGCACAATTGAAGATGCCATTTAGTTGCAGTCTAGTTGAGATGCACCTCTTTCGAATGCGATTATGAGCCATGTACAAACCAAAACCTAATTTTTTTATAATTGGATCTGTAAAGTCAAAATTAAGCGCTTAGATGTTGTTTTTGTTCTTTTCTTTTGTTATGGGTTGCTTTAGTAATGTTTCGTCTTCCGAGGCAGCAATTAAGTCAATTAAATCAACCTTAAAAGCTTTATGTTTGAGATCTGAAGAAAAATGGGTTAAAAGTGGTCGGCATAGAGGGCGCCTCGAAAATACAATTTCCGTGTGGGCAATTCAAGTCTCTCGTCTCAGATGGATGGGTCATGTAGAGCGAATGGACACCAATGCTCCTGCCTGGAAAGTCTTCGACTCCAACTCCAATGGAAAACGCGGTAAAGAAAGACACACGTCCGGTGGCGCATGGAGCTGGAAAGGGCCATCGGTAGTGTTAGGGTTTCAACCTCAATGAGCTGAAACCCTAACATTACCGCAACATGTTTTAGATGAAATATCTTCTGCATATCATTCAGAGTAGGAGTAGGAAGCCAGAGAGTGAAAAAAGGCAAGAAGGGAGTGCTGAAGAAATTGCAATGACTCAAGAAAAAACGTACGTATCTCTCACATAGCGTATAGACTAGATATAAAAGTGTGACAGGTTAGAGATCAAAAAATTAATGAAATTTCATCAAGAAGTTTCATATCATCTTTTCTATCTCTTGTGTCTGGGTTGGCAGTTGATGCAGATGCTCTTGAGAGTTATGCAAAAGAAAGAAGGGAACTGTACCTTCCAAAATGATGAAGGGTACACAAAGTCTTGATTCATGGAAAGCAAATAATTTCTTCTTGTATACTTTCAATCGGATAACTTTCGGCAGAAGCCCAAGAAGCAAAGTTTAGGGAATTACTTACCAGCAAAATGTCGCGTGTAAATACTAACACTGACCCTCCAAATCGGTTATTAATAACGTCGGCTCCATTTTTAGCAAGTTTAAGATGTCTTCCGAAAAGAAAAAGAATGTATTGTTGAACATGAAGTTGCGCATCTTTTACACATACCAAATGAGTAAAAAAAAGATTCAAAATTGCCTCTTTTTTGTGTTAATTTGTCTCGATAATCGTGCTCCTATGTTTAAATAATTTATTATATTCAATTCTATGAACAATTTCAATAAAAACAACCAACATACGTGAATAAACACATTTATTTGTGAGCGCTATTCATTAAAGCCCGCTAAATCAGCGGATTCGTCACACTGTGCATCGCAAAGAAACGCCTTCCTTTCAAAGATCTCCTTTGCGGGGTTGTGAGAAACTTACAACGACCACGGCCACCAGGCTCCCTCATCGTCACTGGATGTTATCTTTGCCACCCAAAATCGTTGTCCACACACGTTTCACGCTGTGGAAAGCCAGGAAAATAGTCAGACCCATGTGATCACATCCTGCAGGCTAAGCTATGAATTCATTAAAAAAAAAAATGCTGGTTTTGGAACTCGGTAACGATACGACTGGAGTCAAGTTCGAGTAGATTGTGTCTCGAAAACGGTAAGTCTGGCTTGAAATTTGTGATTTTTTTTGTTGAACGTCCTCTGCCTAGATTTGTAGATCTCGGTCGAATTCTCTCGGACTCTCTCGTTCACACAACAAGCTTAGGGCAACTAGGGAAAAAACCCCAAAATTGTCTTGAAAAACCGACGCTGAGCTTGACGCCCAATTCACTTCCAGGATGACCTTGCCGACCATCATAGATTCATTAGCTTACCCTCTCTCTCTCCCTCTCTACCAGCAATTGAATCCAAACCATTCCACCACAATGAAACAACATTTTTATTTATTTTTTTTTTAATTTCATGAAACATTCATTTCGAATTTATTTTGAGCTTTTTCCTTATATCCTTTTCGTTTTTCTGTTTTTCTTTTTTTTTTTTATAAATATGATTTTCATACATAGTTTCTTGTTTACTGGAAATGTGTTGATTTACACTCTGACTTCACATGAGGCACGCACGTCTACGCGGTGCGCCAACAGCGTGCGGTCGTCTCACCGTCACTTGTTTTCGCGGTTATTTACAAAGAGTCACCCGACCGAGTGACGAGAGATGACGCGCTTCTGTTGGCTGTCTGGGGGACATTCAAGGGATGGGGGAGGGTTAAATAATTAAGCATTAAATACATGGTTTTTTTTTCCTTATGTAAGATTTTCATTTTGTGTAAATACAATATTTTAAAGTTATTTTTTTTTTTTTTTTGCTTAAAAATATTAAGCTTTCTTTATGCGTATACATGAATTTTGTCACTTTAGTTTCTCCTCGTGGAGTTCGGTATACATGGTTGGTTGCTTACTTAGTAGATCACTATACATTTGAATATTTTATACTTTTTTTCTTTTACATTTAGCGTAAATGGAAGTTTGAAAAAAAAAAAACGATTTCTTTTTTCCTTAACTCTAGTGATTATAGTTTAACTGGTTTTATGTTACATTTTGCAAGGAAGAGAAGTTCTTTTACACGATTCAAAATGCATGGTATACTTGGGAGGATTGCGTTTCTTTCCATTTTTTTTTTTTTTTGTTTATAAATATTTTATGTTTTTGTTTATCGATTTGATAATGTATATATATGGGTTTTATTTTTCTTCAAGAGCTTTAAGTACAGAAGTGAGGTTTTCCTTTACTTTTGCTTACGTATTCGCTTGGATATTTACTGATTAGTGTCGAACGAATAATTAGGAAAGGGAATGTGGATGGATTCAGCCATCCGCTGTGTGATGGAGGTTCATCTTTTGGCACAATTCATTTAGGTTTTCGTTCTATCATCTCACTCAGCTCCATCAACTATCTACAACTGTCGCCCGGAGAAAGAAGACATCAATTTATTTCAAAAAAAACAATCCTTCTGGGCTATTTTCCAAATTTCTCTTGAAGAATTTCCTACATGCTACACATCTCTCATAATCTTTTCGATGTTCTCTATATAAAGGTATGTATATATATATATATTTTTTTTTTTGCGTTAAATTTAATTTAAATACATTCAATTTTTACATTTTATTTCATTTTTTGTTTTGATTTATTTTAAAAATTACGTATACATGTTTGCTTTTGTAGAGGTTGTTTGTTTAATAAATAGTTTCTTGCTTACATTACGCAATTCATCGATTACATATATAAATTGTTTTGTTTTCTTTTCAATCTTGTTTTTAACAAAGAAAAATGTTGTAAAGTTTAAATATTTTTTTTGTTTTTTGCTTAAATATTGGGTTTTTTTTTCTCTTATTTCTCTTACCACAAGCACTAAGTAGGAGTTGATTTAATTAATTTATTTTATTAGCAAGACTTATTTGGGAGTACGTACGTAGACACGCACACACACATGGTTAGACTAATTATTATTTTTTTTTTTTGTTTGTGTGTGCTTTTAGCTTAAGTTTTTAATTGTATTCTCTTAGGACTCAATAGTGTAGTGTGTGTGTTTCTTTTAATACTTATTTCGAAGATTTCTCGTCGATATTTTTTAGTTTACGAAGTTCTTTCATGCTGGGATGGGTCTAGGGGGAGGGATTGAGTGCGCCGTGCTTTGGTGTGTCGGAGAAGATTTGAGGAAGATTCAAACAACTTCATAATTGCCCTCGATCTAGTGAGACAGTTCCTTTCGAAATCTGATTGGAAGACTTGCCATGACCTACTTGGTTTGATGTTTAGACGATAACTTGAATCCCTTCAGCTACTCACAGAATATAGAGTTGTAGTCTAGGGAGATGCTAGAACAGCTGTTGAAATATTATGTTTTTTTTTGTACTTCCGGCACAATTTTTTTTAGTACTTCCGGAATAGTTCTTTTTTAGTACTTCCGGAATATTTATTTAGTACTTTCGTAATAGTTTTTTTTTCCAGTAATTCCAGCATTCCTTTTTATAGAGTTTTACGATTTATTAGCGAATTTGGTGTAAATGTCGAAAGAAATGATTGCTGCCAGCGAGATGCCAGACGCCAAGCATTAACATCTAAGCGAGGTGACTCACCGCGACGCATCAATCCGAAGGAATTGACTTAAACTTCAAGGCGTCCAAGAAGTCACAAGATAAATTTACAACAAAATCAGGCCTCATTTGTACATTTTGATTCTTCAAACTGCCACCGAAATTTGCGTAAAAACACAGCACTCTCACAAACTCCCCAACAACTCTCTCAAAGTCTCAATCGCCCTCACTCGACTCCAAATTCCTCTCCAAACTCCCTCGAAAAACCAAAAAAAAACTCAAAACTCAGCGAAACCGTCCCGAATCTCTCTTCCATTAACCATGGCCTCTCTTCCGCTCAACTCTCCAACTCTGATCTTCGAAACCGATTGAGTGCATCCGCCGGCAACTGAAATCCGAAAATTCATCGCAAAAACCCACTCAATCTGCATTCAAACAAAAAGACCACTCAAAATACTGGTTTTTATCGTTTTCCAATGATATCCCATCACTCCTCCTACACACGCACACACCCACACACATGTGGGCGCCCATTCAACGTATGCCTCCCGCCGCCACGGGAGAGTGAACTCGCCGCTCTCTTTCACTCAGAAAAAAAAACCTCAAGTCCGGCCTCCGCGCGCTCTTAGTGCTCTCACCAATTGCATTCGGCCTTCCAGTGGCTGGAACGAGGGAAATGGCACTAAGCGCGTGCAACAGAGACGCGACTACTTTGAGTGGGAGTGGGAACTGTGAACTGGGAACTGGGAAAGTATGCGGCCGCTTGGCGTTTTTATGGCAAATCGATGCTAATCGGCAGCACGGCGGCGGGGCGGTGGTATGGGGCGCACTTGAGACGGGATAATACACATTTTGACAGGAGCTGTCAGTTGTCGTGGGTGACGGATAAGGGGAGGGAGTGGGTGGAGGGGATCACCCCCTAGTTGTGGCGGTATGCGTCATATTTACCTTTTGACTGTCAGACGTACTTGGAGGACAACTGCTTGGCCAGCTCGGTGTACTTGAGGAACTTTGACTGGACGCTCTCGTCGGCTGCGGATGAGGCGGGCGACTGGGCTGCTGGCGGTGGTGGCGGCGGAGCTGATGCCGGCGACCTGGCCTTTGGCGACTGCGGCGGCTGGGAGGCGGCCGACGATGACGATGAGGATGATGAGGCGCCGCTGTGGAGCGCCTTGGATGACTGCAGGAGGGGCTCCATGCTGGCGTCGTCCTTGACGAAGTGCACCTTCGACAGGTGGTGGCGGTAGGCGCCCTTCGAGCAAAACGGCGTATCACAGAAAGCGCATTTGATGACGGAGTCGGACGTGATGACGGCGTCGTTGCAGGCCCAGCTGAAGGCGACCATGCCGCTGGGGGTGTTGGCACCTGTCAGGCCACCGTTGGGGTGGGGATGGGTGTGTGGGTGGCCGGCGGACGAGCTGAGGCGGGTGTTTGCCGCCGGCGGGTTGTCGGTCTTCTCGCAGAGCTTCTGGAGCGCGGCCAGTGGGTTGGCGGACGAGGACTTCTTGCCTCCGGATGGGGCGTCGTTGGCGGACGGGGGGGCGGTCTGGGAGTTGAGGCTGTCGAACATGGAGGACAGCGCTGTCAGGCTGCTGCCGTGAAGCTTCTTCTCGCCGCAGCCGGCCGAGGAACGGTCGCTGGATGCTGGACTGGGGATGGGGCTGGGCGCGGCGGAGCTGCAGGGCGTGCGGTTCTTGCGGAGGTCCAGTTCGCCGCCGCCGCCGTCTGAGGAGTGCTCCATGTTGAACTCCTTTTTGACGGAGATCTTGGAGTGGCGTTCGGGCTCTTCCTCGTCCTCGTCGGCCGGCTCGTTCTTCACCTTGAAGTCCTTGGGCTCCATGTCGGTGCAGGGCGAGTGCGGCACCTTGTCGGGCGTTCGACGGGGCGTCGACGGAGGCAGGGGCGTGCTGATCTCCGGCTTTCTCTCGGGAGTGAGGGACTCCATGCGACTGCTGCAGCGATCGGATACGGAGCTCGATTCGGAGCCGCTTCGCTCGCGACGCCCGTACTGCGCCTGCTGGTGCTGGTGGTAGGAACGCAGCAGGCCCATCGTTTGGGCGTCCATCAGCGGCTTGGTGTAGTCCACGCTCTCGTCGATGCCCAGGCGCTTGAGGATGCTCGCGCCGAGTGGAGTGCCGGCGTTGTTCGATGCGTACTGAGCTGCGCCGTGCCGCGAACGAGTGTCGAAACTCTTCTCGATCAGCTGCTCGATGGCGTTGAGGACCGACGGCGAGGACGAGTTCTTCTCCCCCTGGCCCATGGGCGCGTCCTTGGGCGTTGGCGAGGGGAGATGGGGCGAGATATGTCGGTTCGTCGAGGAAGTGGATGCCGGCGAGACGCTCTTCAGGCCGTCGCGGCTGCCGCTTGGTGTTGGAGGGCTCGTCAGAGAGCCGTCCGGCGGAATGATGCTGTTCTTGATGCTCCTCGGGGAGGCGTTGGCGATCGCGCCGCCGACGCACTGACGAATGTGGTCCACGAAGAGCGCGGTCTCGATCTTGTCGCCGCACTTCTCACACGTGATCTTGGTGGACACCGCCAGCTGCTGCTTGAAGGGGTCGCCGTTCTTGTAGTCCTGCTGGCCGGCAGCGCGCTCCAACTCGAGCAGCTTCCGCACGGGGAGGGACTTCTTGCGCTTCTCGCGGGTCTGGCGCCTGCGGCCGCCCGTTTCGGTGATGGACCGCATGATGTGCTCCTTGTAGTGAGCGTTCTTGATCATGTGGTTGCTGAGATCCTTGAGCGAGGAGAAGGCCTGGTCGCAGACCTTACACGTGAGCACCGCCGAGACGGTGCTGTTCGTCGCCGGTGGTGGCCCGGGCTGCGGCCCCGGAGGAGGACCACTCATGGGGGTTGGCGGGCCCGTGGCTGCTGGACCACTGGAGGGCCCGGAGGAGCCCTTCTCGTCGGAGGACTTCCACGAGATGATCTGCTCCTGCGAGATGATGTTCGTGTAGTGCTGCGTCTGTTGCATGTGGTTGGTCATCTCGGCCAGTGAACGGAAGCTCTGGCCGCACCACATGCACTTGAGGATCTGGCGTGTCTGCTCGGCGCCCTTGCCCAGCCAGACGTCTTGGCCGCGAACGAGCTTCCTTGGCAGGGGCATGGTCTCCTTGATGAGCAGATTCAGGTCGGACTTGCTCGAGGCTGACGACGATGAGTTCGCGTTGGACGATGCCGAGGACACGGGTGGTTGATGGCGGGGATGCTGCTCGTGGTGGCTCTGCTGGGAGGGCGGAACGTTGACGCCACAGTGCTGGGTCTCCTTCATGTGGGTGGTCAGGGTGGCCAGAGTGGGGAAGCTCTGCTTGCACCAGACGCACTTGAAGACGTCCTTGACTGCGTCGGCGCCCTTGTTCAGCCAGTGCGACTGCCAGGCGCTGTGGCGACCAGTTCCGGTGCCGCTCGGCGGCTGTGCTGGTGACCGCATGTCGCCCGCATCTGATCCGCCTAGGCGAGTCATTTCCGACATCTTCTCGAGCGCCTTGGTCGCCTCGTTCGTGGCCGTCTTGTTCTTGCCGTTCCACTCCAGTGGGAGGCTGTTCTTGGGCGACATGCTGGCTGCAGCGACAGCGGCCAAGTACGGGTTCATCGGCGGCACCCAGGTCGCTGGCAGGGGCTTGAAGTCGTTTGGCCTCTGGATCTTCCTTGGAAGCGGTGCTTCATCGTCCGTCGATCGCTTACGACCGCCCACACTCAGGTCCAGTGGGCTGTTGACGTCGGCCGACGAGGAGGGCGACTCGGCACCGCCGTCCGACTTGTTGGACAAGTTCACCGCGTCGTTGTCGTCCTTGCAGCTGTCCGCGTCCGAGTCGCGTCGGCTGCGCTTCGTGCTGAAGTCCAGAGCCGGCGAGTCGTCCATGGATGGCGACTGCATGGACTGCAGCCGCGGCGAGGGCGATTGCGCCACTTGCTGGGCGGCCAAGCTGGCCAGCGGATTGCTGAGCAAGAGGCGGTTCTGCTGAGCTGCTGCTGCGGCAACGTTCAAGTATGCGGCCATCGCTGCGGACTGCGGCGGCAAGAGGGCTGCGGCGGCAGAGGGAGGCAGCGTTGCTGGAAGGGGCATGCCGACTGGAGGGCTGTTGGGTGTCGGCGTGGGCGCCGCGTTGCTGCCGTTGCCCGAGCAGTTGCTGTCGTCCGACTGGCACCGACCGCCGCCTGTTGAGCCGGTGGAATCGCGTGACTGGCAGCGCGGACTTGCAAGCTCACTGAAAAGAGAGGAGAACACAAAACAGGGCGGTTAGCTTGAAGTTCATTGACGAAGTGGAATAAAGAGGAAAATAACCCGAACACGGCCGATCGCAAAAAGAAGACGTCATCACCGGAGACTACCCGAAAACTGGTTCAGCTCTCTCTCTCACTGAATTCCAGTCGCATCGTTCCGAAATCCCCATCATTTAAGCACCGTGTTTGGCGCTTTTATCGCTTCTCGTGTCAACGATTTACGCGAACCCCGCTTGCTTCCAATCAATCAGGCGATCGTCAAACTGGCCCAAACTGGCTCCGATCTGATGGCCGATGACGCACTGTGTAGCTCCGAAATGCCACTTAACCGTTCGGCTATTGCGCGGCTCCAAGCTCCAAGATCGGGCCAAAAAAGCGTTTAGCTTTACGACCGCATTTACTGCCCGATAAACATTCATCAGATAAACTAATCGGAACAAGGTAATAAAATGTAAATCATTGCCCGGCTTGAGGTGTTGCTTTGAGCGTCGGCTGGCGGGCTGAAGGGGCGTTGCGTCGCGATGTTTTAATTTGCTGATCTACGAGCTATTTGATTGCGCTGCTCTGACGTGAATGAGCGACTTTGGCGACGAATAATCGCCGCAGTGACAGCGCCTGGCGTCGGAGGTCTATGCGGTGCCCAATATGCGACCATCGATGAATGATGAAACACGGATATGATTTTATTTGCCATGACGTCAACGGCTATGTGTTGGCGGCGACATTTCTGCGAAGCATGATCTCATGCAAAAAGGGGAGCTCGGTGTTTCGGCGGTTTCTAGTGATCAGCACTGGAAATGGATGGGACTTGTCTACTAAGCCTGGAATGCATTGCAAAGGGTGCTAAGAGTTCATGCAACAAAGAAGGAGACTCAACTCGATCGGTAACGACATTCAGTTTAAGCCACGGGATCATGAACGAGGGCGATGAAGATCACGAATTCTAAACTCCACCTCAGCTTGAGCGGTGATCATTCAGGAGACGATATTTTCACAGTCGCATCAACTGTAGGACTCAATAAAACGCAGCAGGTCAACCAAGGGAAAGGGAGGAAAGCGATGATCCACTTCCTTGGACATCATTAAAGGAGATGAGGCTTCCTTTTCCAACCGAACCTAAACTACTTTGACTACCATCAAGCTGGTCATGGTCTGAAATGCCGAGATTTTTTTCTGAATTCTGACCAGTCTTCATATTTTCGACACAAATTCCTCGAAGACCCTTGCAGCAATCGAGCAGACGGTGGCCCACATTGCTTGATGGAGATCGATGGTCCAACAGATCTGCTTCAACATGGTGCCTTCGCTTGTTAGATCACAATGGCAAGTCTGAAGTTCAGAAGGAGCTCAGACGCACTTGGCCAACACTAAGTCGTTTCAAGCTCGGAATGAGTCCAATATCGTTGAGATCTGCCAATAGTCTGTGCTTGAAAGTCACCATGGAAGTCACAAATGTTCAAAGTGACTCATTTCCGTTCCAAAAGGTACCTCATTTGACCACATTCTTGGCACAAACCTGCTGTGGAAGCTAGGTTCACCTCGGACCAGCCACATTACTTTGAACTATTATTATTATGAGGCTTAAACCAACAAACAGGCCCGTCCTCTATCAAGTCAGAGATCATCCCGAAGCCCTTTCTCCTCAGTTAGACCAGCTTTAGTTTTTCTTGTGCTCAAATTTGTTCAGTTGCCAAGTGTACACCCAAGAGGACTTCAGAGGTTTCAAATAAAATCGAGGCAACATTGAAGCAAATCTTCAAAAAAAACTTCCAATTATTAGTCCCTTGCTAGACGAATATTCAAAAAACTACTCAACTCGTCACTAGACCAAATATTAAGTCCAAATATTAAGTCCAAACATTAAGTCTTCCAAATTCAGAAGTGTTGCAAGAAATACTACAACTTGTCCTTCAGCACTTCAAAAAATTCCATTAAAACACAAACTGGGTGCAGGAGTTGACTCCTCTTTGTCATGACCTCTGGATCGCTTGTTTCCAACATGATCTCCCTTTTCTTTTGTCGAACTAGAACCCCAAGTCGCCGCGTATTTATCGACAAAAAGAGTAAAAAATAAGAAATCGAATAGTCCCTAGAATGCACTCCTGTGGCAGTCCACGACACCACTTAACGCTTGCTGAACACTCATCAAGTGTGGAACATCGTGCACGGTCACACTTTCTATTCACTTCCATCATACAGTGCAGACGGAGATATTTATTTTCTAGGTTTTGTGGGCTGCGAGCTTTCAGGTCTTGAAGAAACAAAATTCAGTTGAATGTCTTCTCCACGACTATTCGATTAAAAGACATAACTGATAAAAACGAGCTTCTTACTCATCATCATCATCATCTTCTGATCCACTAAAGGGGTCGCGGGGGTAAACCACGCACGAGAGATCTCCAGGCAACTCGATCCTCCGCCATCGACTCTAATTCATCAGGAGTAATGCCCAAGCGTAACCCGGCGAGTTTTTGGACTTGGTCCAACCACCTCGTCCTGGGTCTGCCAAGCGGTCTTCTCTAAAAACCGAAAAGAAATGACTGCAAAACAATCAACAATTTCTTCATTGACAAAGCAGAGGTCCGTCAGATCACACTTGTGGCACTCCACTAACTTTTGGTTTCCAGGGAAGCTTCGTGCAATGGAAAGTGTATTGAACTCACAAGTATTTGATTCACAACAGATCAAATGTGAAGAGGGGCCTGATTCACTTCCAAAATGTTGCACTTGGCTTCACTGAGAGTGGATTCCGAAGACTGAGACACACCAAAATTGACGAGACAAAGTCTGAATAAGTATGACGTCTTCAAAAATTACCCATAAAAGCGGCTAATCAGAGAAAAATTCAAAAGCAGACTCAGTGTTTCGTTTGAACAGCCACCCACCGATTTCGACTTGGCCTCAATTTCAACTGCCTCCAGTGAACCAGAAGGAATACCCGATTTGAGACATACTCTAGAATCTCTTATCTCATCTTCAGTGGCAAGCATGATCCACTAAAGGAGTCGCGGGACAAAGCACGGCCTGTCACTCGATCCTCCGTCATCGACTCTAACTCATCAGCAGCAATGCAATGAGGCGATTTTTGTTGGACTTAGTCCAAGGAATCACATTCAAGGCAGGCCTCGAAAGTCGTGATGACAGCACCATTCGTGGCACGTGACCAAACCATCGAAGCATAGACCTTTCGGTTCGAGAAGCTGCTGTTCGACCTTGAGTTCGTCAGAAAACACCTCTAGAACACCTTCAATTCTTCAATTTCCTCTCTTCCGAAACACATGAGCATTCCCCCTCGATCGACTCCCATACCGATCAGTTCATGGCGACATACAACACAAATGAATCGCTCTTCTTAACGACGTCTACAACCCGAGACCGCCCAAGACTTCGACCACCCTTCAGTCTTTGAACTGCCCCTAGTTAGTGCCCTAAATTCCAGGCAAAAGATTTACACCCGTCTAGCCCGAATTGATGGTCGTTGTCCAGATCAAACAGAAGCGAACGAACAAGGACTGAAATAAAATGTTGGCATCGCTGCGAACCGCCATGGCAACTTGAAAGGATGTCATGTGGCCGAGTCGCCTTAAATATAAATCTCCCACACTCCCCTTAGACATGACATCTCACACACCACATCCCTCAAATTTGATGAAGACCGCCACGCACACACCGGCGCCGACTAAATACCGAAAGGCAATTTGTTTAAAAATACCTCAAACCGATTGCTTTAACATTTTGATAGGCTGTCATGTGGGTGGTGCGATGTGGGCTGGGGTGAGGCAACAATTTCGTATCGAATCAAGCTCGGTGAAATTCCATCAGTTTCCACACACACCCATAAACTTAACTCATGTTACCTGTCACATCGAATGCGATCAACCAACCTCAAGATCAAATAAAATAAAACCGAATGAAAAGCATACATACCACAATAAAATGACAAACAAGAGGAGAGGACACAAAAAAAAAAAAAAACCGAAGAAAAAAAAAAAAACGTGCGTCTTCCGTCAAAACACAAGAAACCCCAAACAGAGCGCGCGATGCGCCACCACTTTCAGTATCTACGACTATTTAATCGCTTCCAAAAATAAATTCACACACATCTGAGTGAGACGGGGAACAAAAAAAAAAACAGTCTCAATCATAAAACATCATTAAAACAGCGGAAAGGAAACAAAGGCAAATATCTCATAAAATCAGAAAAAAATGCCAAGACAAGACTAACCTTGCATTCAACGCCTGCCTATAAATCTCCAGCATAACAGCCTCGTGTAGCATCATTCTCGCAGACGAGCGACGCGCGAAAAGGGAACCACACTCAAGAACTATCGTTTCCTTCAGTTAATCAGATCAAATCACTTCGCTCGTTGTTGTCCCACCACTCACTTGGATGCACTGTGGTCGGTCGGGGGTCTCATCAACGTCTTCCTTTAATTTTTCTTCAATAATTTCGCATAAAGTTTTGTTCTCGCTATCCACTGATGATTGCACCGAATTAATAAATCACAAGAAACAACAAAAAAAAAAAAAAAACGGTGGGTGGTGGATGTTGTTTTTTTTTAATTTTTCACACAAATCGCGACACACTCGGAGATAGATATGTTTCAAGAGTTCTTTTGAAAGTTGATTTATTCGAGAATTTATTTACAAGAATAGAACGTTAGCCACGGGGGCGGGGTTGGTGTTGGTGGTGATGGTGGTGGTGAGGGGTGAGAGTGAGCCAAAGCAAAGAAAATCACAGAGATCAAGATATCGTGTATCTTTCGTATCTAATTGGAATTTTTTTGAAGACAGCAAGAAAAAAAAAAAGCACAGAATCACTTTAAAGTATCGTATACTGGTGTTATCACTTGAATTTGAATTGATCCTTGAGATTGTCGATAGAATGCATGCACAGATATCGCTTAGATATTTTTGTATCTTTCTCTTGACTAGAATTTTTCGCACTCGCTCTAAACACTGGGATGTGTGTGCACTAAACTTTTCTTTTTTTTTTGTTTTGTTTTGTTTTTGTTAGTTTATCACATAACTTGTATCTGGTGTCTGTTTGGTTGAGGAGATACAACAACAAATCGTTGATTTGTTTGTATTGTCGCTGTTCTTGTTGTTGTTGTTATTGTTGTAACTAGTTATCAAGCTTGAACCACTGATGACACTGATGTCGCTGTCGTCGTCGTCGTCAACATAAAATCTCGACATGATTACGATGAAACGGACTGTTGTCGACTAAAAAATCTTTTTGACACTGACATCGTACAGACTCGTTGTGGATGGGCCTCGTCATGGTGTGTGTGTGTGTTTGCGTGTGCAAGGGGAGAATCTCTTCGTGTATCTACACAGTATCTGTGTGTCAGACTCTCTCTGTGGCTGCGCGTGTGTTGCGATAGCCGTTGCCACTGCCACAGTTTGACGACAATGACGATTGTGTTGAATGATACCACACATCAAATGTGTGGCCTTTCGCAGGGATTTTCGTTATCCCTTTCGTCGTCGTCGAACATGAACCGCGTGTGTGAGGCATGAACTCTGCGCAGATTCATGGATTTGTCGATTCTCTTTCAAGTCACTCGCACACACACACTCTCCGAGACGCACAGCAACTGTGTGCAATGTGTATCGTCGCCCGCCAGGGGAGTGCAATTCGAAAGAGATTTATGGCATTTTCAAAACAATTGGGCATCTCTCTTCCACGTCCCGGCGGCCGCATCGGGGTGTCTCGGTCGAAAGCACGTTTTTGGGACCACAACCACATGGGCACACAGCGAAGGGGATGGTGTATCTTATTGGAAATAATCGTATCTGTGAGAAGCCCAAGAGAGGCGTTTCGTTATTCCGTTTTGGTCCGCGCTCGTGCACTCTCTCGTTCTCTTTTTTTTTAAGGGGAAAACAGCGTCAGATTCAAGGTGAAACACCTGCTGTGGGAGGCAGAGTGTAAATCATGTGTTTTCGGGGCACAACTCTTGGGGCTGTATGCAGTTCTCTTAGTCGAGTGCGGCTTGGTGGTGTTGCACATTGCAACCGAATGATCTCAGTTACTCACTTGAAATGCGTCATTAGCTGGCAGGCGTGTTTCGAGTGACCTTGTGTGCATGCGAGTGATTGACGATTTTTTTTTTGTGAAATTGTCTGCATTTGACTTGGCTGTCAGTAGCAGGCCGCATTTGGAAAATTTATATCATTTAATTCGACTGCATTTGGCTGTGGTCTGTGGTTGGTGTCTGCACTAAGGTGTTTCATTTTGGAAAAGTAGATGGGGCTAGAAAGCAATTGGCTAGGGTTTGCAATTGAAATGACTGTCCTGAGGGAAGATGGGGTTTCTAAATCGAGAATTTGGAAGAAATAGTGCATGTCTATATAACGAAATTCGGTAGAAGGCAAATCTCTACCTCTTTTCCTGTGAAAGCCTTCGTGAGGCTCAAAGTAGATCCCTGATCGTTGAAGACATGGTTCGCTTCTTCATACTTTTACTGATCAAAATGGAATCAGAATTGTTTCGAGCATTGTTTCACTTACTACTTCAATGCACACTTACATACTTCAACAATACAATGTACAAGCCGTGACAACACTACAGCATGCACCTTACCTCGGTTTATAGAAAGACTAGTCGGGCTCAGAGGCAAAAGATGCCTTTTAGGCCACACCGATGTTTTTGTTTAACGACCCTTACAGGAAGAAGAACGAAGGAATAAACATTGCAGCGATTGAGTCTATGGTTCTTCACATTTTTTTTTTTTTTATGGAACATGATGTGATTTACGTGGACACAGGGCGGGGCTCAAAAAAGAAGGCTTTTCACACCAATTTCGTGGACTTTTGGCACCCTTTCGTCTCGAATGTTGCCGATAAGAAGGATGGTTGCAGTATGTGTCTTGGTTGCAGCATAGGAATGGGACCGATAGGGATCAGGGAGCCAGTCGATATCACCAATTCTGTTTTTTTGAGCTTTAATCGCGAACAATTTCTTAACAAATTTGCATCGTCGCACGTTGGGCGCCACACTTGTCGGCGCCAGATGTTCTGTTTAAACATCAACTGATCGATGACATTGACAGCGTTACCTACAAAATGCCGTAATAATGCCTTCGACCCCAAAAGGCGATTCTATGTGACTATAATGCAATTTTTTGTGTTAATTGAAGCCTTTTGTTGCGTCGTTTGCTGGCTATTAACAGCCAGTCCAATCGAAATGTCCCTCGCCACTCATTTTAAAAGTTGAATAGTTATTGCAATGAGGTGTTTTAATAAATCCAACACCCTGTGAAGTTAGCCCCAAAAAATTGTTATAAACGACTCCCTACTACAAGTGTCAACAGACAAATGTCATCGAAAACAAAATGGCAGCTAAACAACATCGACCACCAACATAAAACGCTGCCTGTACCAATGTATGCAACAACTCCGTCCAATGTGCTTTTACCGACGACTGTGGTGCACCTTCGGACCGTGCAACGCTGGGAAGGACTCACGCAAGAATCCCTTCAGTCAACACAGTCCTGCCAAGAGGTTACAGAGTCACCCTCCGTGGCGGGAAACATGACACCTTCGCCTAGACCAGAAAGCGAGCACTCTAGAGATAGCCGATAGTCTCCTTGTCCACCGACGAATTTGAGCGACTTTTTGCCAGTTATTCAAGAATTCTTGAAAGTTGTTCAAAAGCTCATGCAAATCGCATTCACTGATTGGCCCCTTTGGCATGTCTTCATCCTGAGACAGGCCACCCCGAACCCAAACCCAACTGCACCCAAAACAGCTGAAGTTTCAGTCCCACTCCGAATCGGCTACACCACAGACCGCCTTCTCAGCCCCTAAACAGAGCCCTCAACCCATGCCTCTTCCTCTCAGTCGATTGTTGCAGAAGGTACCCGCAACACTTGCAAATCAGCTCCGGCAGAAGAAAACAAAAAAAAAAACACATATCAACAGTTCCCACCGCACGGAGTCTGCAACGCCATCACAGCCCAACACCCAGCCACACGACTTCCTTTTGAAAATTCCCTCGCATCTCGTCCGATGTGAGTTGAATTTCAAACAACTCGCGCATCATTTAGCCAATAGCTGACGACCGCCACCAATTGCCAGCAAATTTAGTGCTCTGCGTGGCAGGCAAACAATCACCAATCCAACCGCCACCCTACACCACCCCCACTCCACATTGCTCAAAAGTAACGTTCAATGAACATAAGATCGAGCAAAACAACTATTTCCACTTCCATATGCGGCACTAAAACACCCCCGGTACGGGGCTCACCTTCAGTCCGCCATAAAGTACGTCGGAACAAAAGGAGAGGAGAACCGAAATGCTCCCCATTACCATTCACACTCTTCGGCAGCAAATCAAGTCAAATGAACCCCGCAAAAGGCACCGTCTCCGTGTGAGCCAAAAAAAAAAAAAAAATAGAAGAAGAAACAAAAAAATAACACACACGAACGAACGGGTGGGCGGTGAGGGTGAATGGAGGCATCATTCAAATCTAAATCAGCCCTTATCGGTCCCTCGACAACACGTATCACTCACATTTTAGTCCCGTTTTGTTTTTATGCTTTTCCATATTTTCTACGTGTGCGGAGGCGAATTCTCAACCCCAGCAGCACAGCATCCACCAGACGATGTACAACACCGTGCGAGGTGAGTCCGTGTGTGTGTGTGTGAGCGAGTTGGTGTGTGCCTCCTTTTTTTTCGTCCTGCGGGGTGTAAATTATTCAGTAAACGAGGCATTGTAGTAAATTTTGATGAAACGGTAGAAAGCGGGTACACCGAGGGTTTTCATTTTTCGTGGCAGTGGCGGTGGCGATGGTGCTGGTGGTGGTGGTGGTGGCGGTGACGACCGCGTTTGCCGGTGGAGCATGCTAACCACCCACACAGATCTATTCAGACACGACCGACTCCTTTCTAATTTAAGGATTCGAATACAAAAGGAGTCACTTTCGAGAGTCGACAAGGTCCGGGAGGGTGAGCCCGCACACCCCCTCTGCCATATGTGAAGTGGGGTGGACTTGTTCGGTTCTGCTGGCCAAGATATACGGCTTTCGTGCGTGTGTGTATCTCGGAGCGGATGTGTGTGGACTGCGTGTATTTTGACAGAGACGTCATAAAGGAAAATATTGACGAGAGTTTGTATGTTGTACGTGCCGCGTCTGTGGCGGGGGGAGGAGGGGATTTGTCTCTCCTGGTGGATGGTGGACACCCTTCCCCCCCCAGAGCGAGGTGACTGTGATTTAGAAAAGCGCTTTACGTACTCGTATTTTTAATAATTAATTTATTGCTGTCGGGCGTTTCGTTTCGTTTCGTTGATGTTGGATGGCGATGCGAATGCCTTTTCAATTTATACTCCCCGAGGGTGGTTATGTAAGGTTTCGTCTTTTGGGGGTCGATGAGGGTGAAGGGTGGACGAGAATACACATTGTTGCGCATCCAGCTATTACGCACGTTGATGGGTTTCGTACGTTCTGATGGTTTGCCGTCAGCTTTCGTTCTGGCGAGAGCGACGTTTCGTTTTCATTTCGACGGAGTGGAGGGAGGGGTGCTAAGGGGACTTCAAGGGATGGTGTGTGTGTGTGTGTGTGTGTAGGTATATAAGAAAGTTTGCTCTATCTTAAGTGGAATTATCTCTTCCTTGTGCTTCTTGATGCTTTCCTTCTCTGCCAGCTTGGATGGTGGATGGATGGCTCTGACGATCGATGCATTCTGAAATCGAGCGTAGGACGAGTGGAGGTGTGTGCATGTTTGTGAACGCTGCCGTCTTCCCAACGAAACGAATAATCACCGTATTCGTCGTCCCCACACATGCAATAAACGACGAATATTTAAGCATTCGCACGCAAGCACCTCTTACCCACCACCAGCGCAGCCATCTTACACCTGCCACTCACACACATCCTCGGCCATCGGCTCCTCGAAGACCTGATGTCATCACATCACTCCGCCCCCCGAACCTCCATTCGAGAAGCGAAGCCTTCAACACAAAAACTACCCAACAGCACCCGGCTGTCAGTCATGTTGGCTGGAAATAGATTCACCTTCAAGGGCTAAACAATACCGCTCCCAGTGATCAATATGTCTGCGCCGCACACCTCCCACCAACACCCACACTCGCGGCCAGGACATCGTTTGCCAAACGCACCGACGACGTTACCTCGCCATCGCCGTCACACACAGACACATTTAACATCGCCTTAACAGTTATTTACCAATCAATCAATCAATCAGTCAATTCTGTCAGCGTGTCAGTTGCTCGGGAGCTCACAGGACAACAACAATAACAACGTCGACGACGACGACGACGAGAAGGGGGACTACACTCATGACACGCATAAAACTACAAGCAGTCGTGCCCTCTCCTCCTCCCCGCCGCCCAGACAAGGACGAGAAAAAGGGTTGAAAGCATAAAAACCTGTCAATCAAATCTAAATAACTCTGCAAAGGACATTTGACAAGGAAACCGAAAAGAGGAAAGCAGAAAAAAAACACGAGGAGAAAATCCTTGCGGACTCACAGAAGAGGAGTTCGTTAATGAGTAATTGAATTACACACACAGACACAGAGCCACAGCCACACACATATGGCTTGACACTCCTTTTGTTTCCGCTCACAGGGGCAGGCAGGCAAGCCAGCGACCCACGTCCTGTCCACAACATTGGCGAGCCGCGGGTGTGGGGCACGACCGACCACAAGCTTCGTGTAGCATCGACAATTCGGTTGCAATGAATTAGGACAAAGGACAGACGACAAAAGGGATTAGAGAGATGCCCTCCCTGCCGGGCACAAACGAGAGAGCCCTTGTCATCAATCAGTGGCGCAATGTGTATCCATCAAGCGCTTCAATTCGTTTATTAAATGATTCCCTTTGACCCGCCAATTGTGTGCCACCCAAGGACTCGGAAATATGCAGACGTCCGTAGGAGCAGTCGCAGAATTCTTCTTGAGCTGACAGTCCGCACTCGATGTCTGTTCATCTTTATTGATTCCTTGGAGCACTCCTTTTTCTCCGATTCTGCTCTTCCTTGTGGATGGCCACGTTTGATGTTTCCTTGAGTCGCACTGACCACCAGTCGCTGAAGACACACAGCTGCCCCCCCCCCCCCTCCCCCCTCACATTTACAGTCTGTCGCCTGTGAGTGTAAGACTAAGGCAGAAAGTTTCACAAAAGCGTCCCACACCCACGCGGAGCCACAATCAACAGCCAACAAGAGCGCCGCAGAGAGGTTACACCAACACTGCTCGACGGAGAGTCACCATCCTGTTCCGTGTGACAGCGATTGTCTGTTTGCGTTGTTGTTATGACCGACATATGTGTGTGGGATCTGACAGCTAAACGGATCGCTGTGTGATGTCGGGAACGATGATGAGGCATGCTGCTGGTGGTGGTGGTGGTGGTGGTCGTGTGTGGTGGAATGTCAAGTCCTGCAAATAGACGAATTATTTGGACGGCAAGTGAAATACTTTTTCTCCCTCGATCTCTCGCCTTTGTCTCGGCCAGCAGCGAACAGCAGGCACTTGGATGACGCTGTCAATCGGATTCGGGAAAGCGAAGAGACATGCTCCATCCACCCCGTCCCGTGCTCACTCAAGAAGAAAGGTTATTCTATCATCTTAAGAAATGAGAGGGACGACAATGCGGTGGGGTTGACAATTGCTCACAACGAGCTATGGAGGCGACATCCGATGCAGTGCACGAGGAATGGGCGCTCAACGGTAGCGGATTTTGTACGAAACTGAGGCCGGTTTTGTGGCAGGGCCTCGACATTGGCGTCGAAAAGTGTTAAGATTTGCATGCCCTTCAGGTGATTGGCTTTTCCTGGTCAGTCTGGCTGCCGTTATGCTCTAGTACTTAAGACGGAGGAAGAGCAGTTTCGTTAAGGCTTTCGTGGAATCGAAAGATGTCGCTCTACAGTCCGTGGTGGACCTGGGCTTGAACCACCAAGTATGTCCAGCGAGAGCGCGACCACTGGCTAGCTGCCTCAAGTTGCTCGCACCGAGTTGATTGAGGTTCCTCCTCACAGGCGGCCTGTGATGAGTGAAGGCCTTCGTGGAATCGAAGGAGATGAACAAAGGGCTTCCATTCGTGTTGCGCTACAGTCCGTGGTGGACCTGGGCTTCAACCACCAAGTCTGTCCAGCTAGGGCGCTACCTTTGGCTAGCTGCCTCGAGTTGCTCGCACCGAGTTGATTGAGGTTCCTCCTCGCAGGCGGCCTCTGACGAGTCATCTCCTTCGTGGAATAGAAGGAGATGAACAAAGGGCTTCCATTCATGTTGGCCACCAAGTCTGTCCAGCGAGAGCGCAAGTTGCCCGCACCAAATTGATTGAGGTTCCTCTTCACTTGGGTGCGTCACCTTAGACGCAGGCGGGCTCTGATGCGTTGTCCAACATATTCGAAGTCGATGGCATCGAGGACTATTTGGGCGATGTTGTCCATGAGCGTGGGTCATCTGATGCGTTGTCTTAGGGGTTCCGACTTGAAGACTCATGAGCTCTACTTGGCCCAGCCACTTTAGCCGTTGGATCCATAGCCGCCTGGGTGGTCTCATGTTGCTACACATTTCTTGGAGTCTTCTCCTCCAGATGCCCTCAAGGCATACAGGACCAAAGATCAATCTTTAATCGAAGACGATGGTTGTCAGCAAGAAATGGAGGCTTTCCCACGGTTGAGTCAAGCTGAAGCCCTTCCATGGTTCGGATATGGTCGGATATGGCCTACCCTCCACATCATCTACTCGTTAGCCCTCTCATGTTTGTAGGCGCCTCAAATGCCCTGGCTCACCCGAATCCGCCCCTGATCTCTGCCCACCCACCCATCTGCCACCTACTCGAGCATTTTGATTTACTTTGACGAGCAAACGAACGAACACCCTGCGCCGTATCGACTTTTCTGTCATCCCAGTGGGACCGCTGGGAATCCTCTTTCCCCCCCGATTGGAGAGTCCATCACAACCACCACCGGGCCAAGCGCCGATGGCATTACCAGTCCACCAGAGACGAAGATGAAGAGAAGGGTTTCCATTTTATTGCACATATCCTTGGAACACAGTTTAAACGTCTTCCAATTGTCTTTACAATCACATCCACCCCCTCCCACCATTTGTTTGGATTTCTGTGCAACAAAATCCTTTCGAGTGTACAATCACAACCGCCAATCCACCCACAAATGCCATTTAACCCTCATCTCCTCCCCACCGTTCATGTGTGAGTAGTGTGTCCTTCTTTGTAATGTCGCCTCACTTGCAATTAGAAGCGAAGTACACAAAAGGAGAGCCTTCTCGCCCCCATCGCCGCCTCCACCAGCTTTTCCAACGAACTGGACAGTCATGCCAGTGGGTCCACCGCTCGATGGGATGGATGGCAACCGCCTTGAGTTTATGTGTGTTGAGTGACGAGGGGCTAGGGACGAGCGAAAAAACTGAGCACACACTCGAGTGAATGTCCAGGACACGACCTTATTGCTCTCGACGGAGAGCTGTGTGCCCGGTTTTAAACTAATTTCAGATCCTCGACCCCAGTCCAGCGCTCTCTGTGCGATGTCTCTCTAATTGTTTTGTACAAGCAAAAAAGGATTTGAAGGATCCGCAGTTTATCACCACCCAAACGGCGCTCACCCCACTGGCTGTGTGAAATATTCAAGGAGAGGCAATAAAAAGACGCCCGAAAGGCGAAAGGAGACTACTAAAGTTTATTGACGATATGACTGACATAAATCAGGACGAAGAGGAGACCTTTTCTGCTCCTTTCTTCGTCTGGTGTACTTCTTGAAGGCTTCGACTTTGGCCACCACCGTCACGGGCCAGTATTACTCGAGTGTGTTTGTGTGGCATTATTATTACGATTATTGTTATTACTCGTTGCCGTGTTTGCTTTATGTGCCACGGCATAGATAAATTTTACGCTGGAGTAGTAACGGGTAATTGTTGTAGTCCCTGCCAGAGTCCTCCTCCTCCTTGATCCACCATCGCCAACAACAACAACAACAACAGAAGAGGAGAGAGAGAGAAAAAAAACGAATGGTTATGGTTTCTGTATTAAATATCCTTTTTCCTAGTTCCCTCCTGGCCGACACGATGGCATTCGAAGGTGTACGTCGGTGGCATAGCGGGCGGTTGGTGTAAATTTATTTCCACCGATGGCGGGGGCCGGGGCGGCAAGGACTGCATTGCATTCCTTCCTTGGCGTTATCTTTTAATGAAAAGACTGAGCAGAATGCCTGGGGCGGGGGGAGGCGGTGGACGGTTGGTGAGGTAAAACAAAGAAAAGGATAATTTACATTGGCGCTCTTGCGTGTGTGTGTGTGTGTGTCTGTCTCAGGAGATGGACACGACGCAGTTTGAGGAGGTTGACTGCCTTGTGCAGGGCCGAAGGAGGTGTGTTCGGCGCTAATTTATGTGCCTGGGGTTGAATTGTGAGAAAAGGACTGGACGAATGATTTATCAGTCAACGATGGCCGAGGATCTGTCTTTCGGGGTGTCACGGCATGGTATGCTGGACTGTGATTCTGGCTGTCATGAGGTGGGAGTTATGGTCGTTGGATGGGCGGTCAGTGAAAGGTCATTCGAAGCGGACTAGGGCTAGCGGATGGTTATTGGTGTTGGGTCGACGACTAACTAAGGCAGCCGCTGTTATGGCCATCAACTGCACGGAGGGGGGAGCGATTATCCAAAATTGGATGGGATTTGATTCAGAGAACGATTGGCTGTCCGCATTCAAACGACGTAAGAACTGAAGACCTTCTCAAAGCAAATCCTGCTCCCCGACTAGCGTCATCCGAACTGGCAGTGAAACCACAGAATGAGCCGTAAGAACACATGACGGCTGACCACATGTTCCACTAAAGGGGTCATGGGGGCAGAGCACACACGAGTGATCTCCAGGCCAAGCGATCCTCCGCCATCGACTCTAACTCATCAGGGGCTATGCCTAGGCGCAACCAGGCGAGTTTTTGCACTTGGTCCAACCGCGCCGTTCTGGGTCTGCCAAGCGATCGCCTAAAGGGTGGAGTCTCATTAAGAGTACGCCTCGGGGACATCCGTGCCACTTGACCAAACCATCGAAGCATAGTCCTCTCCGTTCGAAGAATACTGGATACTGAAGTTACTGAAAAAAATCGACTGCTTATGCGTATGCCGACGACATAGCAATCGTGGTGAAACATCAAAACTTGCTTTCAGCTGTGAAGATAATGCAGGACGAATTCAACGCTGTATCCGAATGGTGCCATGATTATGGCCTAGTCATAAATGCTACGAAAACATAGGCGATGCACATTCGCACTCCTTCAACACCGGCGGAAGTCTTTCAAATCTTTCATCGAATTGACCGCTGTCCGCAATCAACCAACAGCAACGAAATCGAAGTTGTCAGAAGCATCAAATACGAGGGGTTCAATATATTCTCGGTATCGGGGTGAAGCTGTGGTTGTATATATAAATTGACTTATTCATCAAGTAATACTATTCTTTTAGTGCATTCATGTAAAATTTCATATAAATCTGATTATTAATTCGCGTTTTATCTCTAGTTAAACAGAATGTTGGTGAAAATTGAGCATCGTGCTGTAATTAAATTTCTGACTAAGCAAGGAAAAAGTCAAAAAACTAGCCATGAAGAGATGGTGGCTGTTTACCAGGGTTCCGCACCTTCATTATCAACTGTGCAAAAGTGGTCAAGTGAGTTCAAGAGAGGCAGAGAGAGCATTGAAGACGACCCCCCGCTCCGGTGTCCCGGCTACTGCTTGTACGGGAGAAAGCATCAAAGAAGTCGAAAAACTTGTTCTTAATGACGCCCGAATAAAGGCGAAAATGATGGCAGAGATCACCAAGCTTTCAATTGGTACCATTCACACCACTCTTCATGACCATCTTAACCTTTCAAAGGTCAGTGCAAGGTGGGTGCCACGAATGCTCACAGCGCCTCAGAAAAAAGTGAGAATCGCATGCTGTAGAGAGCTTTTGGAGATGTGTAGTGAGAACGCGGACGGTGTTATGGATCGAATTGTTACTGGTGATGGAACATGAGTCCACCACTATGACCCTGAAAGCAAACAAGGGTCCATGCAGTGGCATAAAAAAGGAACAGACCCCCGAAGAAGTTCAAAGTCACTCCGTCTGCCGGGAAGCTCATGGCCACAGTTTTTTGTTACTCAAAGGGAATCTTGCTCATTGCGTACAAAAAAAAGGTGAAACCATCAACGCCACATCCTACGCGTCCACTTTGCATAATTTGCGGGAGGAAATCAAAAGGAAAAGACGGGGTAAACTCGCAGCGGGTGTGTTGCTTCTTCATGACGACGCTCCTGTTCACACGGCGCGAGTTTCAAAGGCTGCTGCGCGAGATTGTGGTTTCGAAGAAATCCAACAACCTAATACCTATAGTCCAGACCTTGCCCCTAGTGATAGTTTCCTGTTTCCGGATTTGAAAAAATATTTTCGGATGATGAAGAACTCAAGTCGGCAATAAATGGGTATTTTGCAGAGAAAGAGGACTTTTTTTTTAAAGTTTAAAAAAGCTTATCTCAGGATGTAACAAATGCATTGATGTTAGGGGAGATCATATTGAAAAATAAAAACAGTTTAAATTTAATTCGCATTTTCCTTCATATCGATACCGAGAATATATTGAACGCCCCTCGTACCTATGAATTAGCATCGACGAAACTCTGTACTCAAGCTCTTATTCTTTCGGCGATTACTCAAATTGCATGACCATAGCCGAGAGCTGAGTTAAAAATCGCTAACTTGGCCATGACACCAAGTCCAAGCTTACATTTTACACATCTTCCAAGCTGTTTCCAAATTAAGCCATCTTGGCCAATCCTACAGGAAAACTCAGCATTAATCCTCCCATCGCTCGTGGAAAAGACCCCGAGCTTCTGCTGCCTTAATTGGACTCGACTAACCGGCACTAAATGCCTCACTATAAAACAGCTATGGCCCACCATAGATCCAATACGCTCACGAAGCCTGATCGGATTGAGTAGACCCAACCTCAGAACCATAGTCGGCTTACTTACCGTGCCATTGGCACTCGTGCCTCCAGACTAGGCCTCCCCTTTAACGACTTCTGTAGAAGCTGCAGAGATTAAGAAGAGGTTGAAGCCATTACACATCTTCGATGTAATTGCAATGCTCTCTCCACACGTAGAAAGCGTCATTTGGAAGCTTTTTTTTGACAGAACTAAATAGCATCAGTATCAGTCAATTCCTCTGCTTCATCAAAAGCGCAATTTGGTTTGCGGAATAGTGTTTTAGACCCGCGTGGAGCTACTCTGGTCTAAGTGTGACTGCTGTTCCAGCATTTGTTCACATTAACCTTCATCCCAGCAACAGAACATACGGCCACAAACCGTATCCTATGAGAGGATAACTAAATCATCTTCAGAAAGAATAGGAGTATGTCACAAAAGACATTAGTACTGCGACCACATCTTCAAAAGGGAAAAGAAGACGACTTGCCTTCAAATCTGCCAATGTGACACATTCCTCGCTTCGGCCGCTTTGCAAGACCCAATCTATATATACATCCTTGCTTACTTCTCCGGCCAACGACCCATGGAGGGTCTGAGCCTGAGCAGCAGCTGCCTCCCATCGCTGACGGTTCAGACCAAGCTGTCTTACGTCCACCATGACTTGGTCTTTATACCGCAGGTTCGGTCTTGCTCTCCCGAAACAGGCAGCTCGGATTCGAAGACCCTCTTTGCTGGAGTATTGCCATGCATGCACTCGATGTGGCTAGAGCGGTCGTGAATAGTGTCCATGCGCTCGATGAAGCCAATCCAGCGGCATTAGACGGATTTTTTCCTTCCAGATAACATCCACGTGTTTACACAGCTCGTAGAGTTCGTGGTTGTGTCCTCCATTCACTTTACCCGCAGAAGGGGCCATAAATCCGTCCATACATAATGAAAAGGAGAAGTGGCAAGACGCATTATTAGCGAAGTCCAACGCCCATAGTGAAAGGTGTTAATTTAGCACCATTACCTGAACCAAACCATTTAAAAATTCAGCAGAGAACTAGCCCATCGAACCCGAGTTGCCTATCAGTGACGCACAATGGACCATAAGGTCAAAGTCTAAGGTCTTAGTGCAGCCTGATTGTGTACAATAAACATGCAGTCACCCCATCTCCCCAATTTGAATTGAAGAACTCGAGATGTGTCACAAAAGTACTGCGGGATCTCTTGTACCGCCTTCCTTTAGTCCAGGATTTTTGTGCTGCCTTCAGAGAAATTTGACAACTGCTCTAGATGGGATTTCCCGAAAGTCTCTCCCTGTTACCTTTCTCGAGCAAGACTTGGGCAGTCCATTAGCATGTGTTCCATAGTTTCTTTAGCCTAGTCACAGTGCCTATAGATCTCTGTACTGAGAAGACCCAATTTATGGAAGTGATTGTAGCAGTCGCTGCAAAACACCAATTAGAGCAAATGACTCACGGATTCGAATGAACCCTGGGGCCGGAGTTGTAGCAAATGACAAAAAGCGTAGACTATTGGATTGCAGTCATTAGGGGGTTCACACGGACAAACATACCGGACAGACCTGGTCGAATGGATGTTGAACAGGCCGATGTCGTTAGCGTTCACACTATTCAAACATGTCGTCAGACTTCCTTTTTTCAAATGAATTCCAATGATGGTGGACTAATGATGGAAAGCATGTAATAGGCATGATTTTAGAAAAGAAGAAATCGAAGAATCTGCTTGTGCTCCGAAGACATTTCGAAAATAGCCATTTTTCATTTTATTTAATACTTCCTGGCATTTTTCTACTTTTTTCTTTGCTTTTAATAAAGGTTGGTTAAATTTTAAGGGCCGATGTCGAATGTGAACCACAGCTAAGCGTCAAGTTTATTTCTGCATTTCATTTGACATTTCTCAATTTCAGACTAACTCAATTAGAACCATGGAAAGATACACAATCGAGCAACGCGTTAAAGTTATTCAGGCTTATTATGAAAATGGGCGTTCAAATCAAAATGCATATCGTGCACTTCGTGATTTTTTCGGTCAATTTATTTTTCCAAATGTGCGTACAATCGGAAAAATCTTGCAAAAATTTTAGCAAACCGGGTCTGTAGGAGATGTGACAACACCAGTGCATGCTCGTACAGCTCGTACTGCAGAAAATATTGCTGCTGTTCGCTATAGTGTGGCTGAAGAGCCGTCCACCTCAACTCGTCGTCGTGCCCAACAATTGCACCTCTCACGCTCGTCGTTGATGAACATTATGCATAAAGACTTGCATTTACACGCTTACAGGGTGCAATTGACTCAAGAACTAAAGCCTCTTGACCATTTCAAGCGTCGTCAATGGTCAGAGTGGTGGCAAGAAATGGCAACAGTGGATGATCAATTTTCGAAGAAAATCATCTTCAGTGATGAGGCACATTTTCACCTCAGAGGCTTGGTCAATAAGCAGAACTGCCGCATATGGGCGAATGATAATCCAAGAGTGATTGTCGCAAAACCAATGCGCCCACAAAGAGTGACTGTTTGGTGCGGTTTAGGCGGCATCATCGGGCCGTATTTTTTCCAAAATGAGACCGGTCAGGCAGTTACTGTAAATGGTGTTCGCTATAGTGAAATGAGAACGAACTTTTTATGGCCCGAAGTTGAAGATATGAATGTGGACGATATGTGGTTTCAACAGGACGGTGCCACTTGCCACACAGCTAATGAAACAATGGCTCTTTTGCGCGACAAATTCAATGGCCGTGTTATCTCACGAGGTGCCGATGTCAATTGGCCGCCAAGATCATGTGATTGGATTGTTTCCTTTGGGGTTATGTGAAAGAAAAGGTGTACGTCGATAAGTCAGCAACAATTCAAGAGCTAAAGGATGAGATAATTCGGCACATTAACGGCATAGAACCTCAATTATGCTTCAGTGTCAACGAAAATTTGGACCATCGGATGGAGGTGTGCCGCCGAGGTCGCGGCTGCCAGTTGGCCGATATTTTGTTCCATACATAATTGAACCATACCAATATTATCATAATAAAAAGAAATGACAATAATTTCCTAAATAATTTTTGTTTTATTCACAATCAACATCGGCCCTTAAAATTTAACCCCGCTTTACTTTTAATGCAACCTCACCAGCTCTTAATTTGTTCAGAAATAAAATTGCCTTCAGGTCTCGCAGGCTTCCATTCACACGATCGAACATGTCAGTCCAACCAACAAAATAGCAAAATTATTTGCAAACCATATTTCTTAGTTCACACGATCAAATCTGAGTCTGTCAGGCCAAGTCCGTTCGGTACGTTTGTCCTCGTGAACGCCCCCTATTCTCGCTGTCCAGAACTATTATATATAATTATATCTTTCAACACATAAATCACGTTGCTTTTTATTCGTACAACCCTTGACATAACAAGATAAATTTCTCCCAGTCAAGAACACACTTTTACTCGGTCGGCTTAGCACAAGTTTCAGACGACAACCAATCGGTCTTCATCAGTGCACCGTTAAAGAGAATTCCAGCCAAACCCTAAAGAGAACAAAGGAAACAACCTAACCAACTGCAACATAGAGCAATGGTGGTGATTGCCATTTCCACATGATAGTTACATTCTCCGGTTCCGCCAAGTGCCACTTCCACTTAGTTTCCTACGTGGAGGTGGCACTTGGCGGTCAGCTTCATTAAGTTCTAGAGCTTCCTTTTGCTCATTTTGGGGTTACACTTCTGTTCCATGACTGCACTTGAGTGGTGACCTACCTACCTAAGTTCCTTCATCAAATTTCACATTTTATCGAAAATCAACTTTTAATAAAATTTCAACCAAGCTATTGATTAACTCACATAAATCCCCGTGCTGGCAACACTCACCACACAAACTGTCATTAGTTCAGTGCAATTTGCAGATATCATTGCCAGATCCACAAAACAAATGCATGTTTGCACAATCTTTTTTGCGACGATATTAAAACCAAAAAACAACAAAATCCATCGAATAATGCCACAAAGTGGGACAAATCGATTGCAGATCACACGAAGTCACTTAAGCACACTTAACCACAGGCACATTCAGTGATTCAAGATAGGAGCGGCAGCGAAAATTGAATTTTAAGAAATTGACTTCTCTCAGCCGAAAAAGTGCAGTAAAATGGTAAACGAATTGGGTCGACTTTTTTTGGTGCGAATAAACAAATTTTGGTTTTGGTGATCTCAAGGACTTTTGAAGGATGGAAGTGAATGAAAGTAACTCGGGGATGGGTAGGCTACATCAGAATGCATAAAAATATCAGATGGTGCTATGAATTCGTTGCAAAAGGAAAGGAAATTCGAACAATTTTTGTGTAGCGCTACAATCCGGAGTGGGTCTGGAGTTTAACCAACAAGTTCTGGCCAATTGCCTCCAGTTGGACACATCAAGTTGAAGTTGAGGTCCTTCTGATTGTGCTCCTTCTCTTGTGTGCACCATCTTAGCCGCCGGCGTCCTCTATTGCTTTGCCCCACAGGCTCGGAGTCGAGAACTCATAAGGGCCTCAGCTAAGTTGTTCATGCGCTCTACATGGCCCAGCCACCTTAGACGTTGGATCCGCAGACGGCTGGCTAGACTCATGTCGCTCTACAGTTAGTGATTGAATCTTCTCCTCGAAGTGCCGTCAACGCAAACAGGACCATCGATCGCACGTAGAACTTATCTTTCAAAATTACCAACGACTTCTTCTTCCGCTTTTGAGATTGTCCGTGCTTCTGCGCCACGACGTACATCAGGACTGGGATGAGCTATGTCTTATGTAAAGTTAGCTTGATCCCTTGGGATATGGCTCAATTGCCTCTGGAGCCCCAAAAAAAACAGTGATTCGCATGAGTTGTTCTGCGTTTGATCTCGGTACTGATGTTGTTCGTACACTTTATGGAGCCGAGGTAGACCAAGTCCCTCACTACCTTGAAGTTACAGCTGCCCATGGTGACTTTTTCTTAGGACGCTACAGTCCGAGGTGGACAACCAACATGCCAACACGCGCACCCAGCTGACTGATGTCGCCCTAGAAGAAGTGTGCGACTCCAACTAAGTTGTATACGTCTAGGTGTGGGCTATGTCTCCACAGATCTCTGCGCCAAGTTAAACCCCGTTCCTCAGAGCAGATGCATCCTCTAACCATGCTCCCACCAAACCGATCCAGTGTCCAGTCCTCGATATTTCCGTCACGTCTCATTTCAAACTCACATCAGACAGGAAATACGCTTTCAAACAAACACCAAAAAAATACGAAAACCCCCCAATCCAAGCAAACAACACCGCTTAAGATAGATAAAACCACTTTCCTCTCATTTCCCGTATATTACACCACAAAAATCCACCATCACATGACATCTGTCAACTGTCCTCTGTGCGAGCTGTCAAAATCCCAACCAAATCCAACTGACAGCCCTCCAATAGGACTCAAAAAAAGAAACCAACAAAAATTCCCCAAAAACCTGCCAGCACATAGCACAAAGACACCACTGCAAGTGCATTTTTACACACGAGCAGTGGCGCATTGCCACCCACTTAACCGCAACCCAATCCTAGCTCCTGTCACACAGGAGTAGGATTTCAAATGACAATTGCATCGCAACCATCGACGGCATGTCACTCTGAGCCTAAAGCGAACTGCACCATCCTGACAGCAGAGGCAAGGAAGGAGGAGAGCGAAAAAAAACCACAAACGACAAACGCCACCTCACCGCAACAGTGCCGACAAAAAGTGCTGAAAAACAGAAAACAAACACACGCAGGACTTAACTGCGATGCAAGGACACCCGAGCACATGTTTCGGACGTCGTTGGTGCTTTTTTTTTTTTTTTTTTGATTTTTTGTTGCTTGCATCGCCCCATGCCCCGTGTCTCGCGCTGTTAACTGCCAGTGACTCCAAAGCTAACACGGGTGATGTCAAACTGCAGCATGAGATGCTTATCGGAAGGGTGGCGGGAGGGGGTTGAGAGAGAGGGAGAACGAGAGATTTGACAGCTCCTGAGTGACAGGTGTGGATGATCGTGTCGGACGGGTCCTTTCCTTTCACGAAAGCGACACACACTCGGGTTATCTCGGCTGGTCATGCACAAACATGTGCATCTCGGGGTGGCCGGCCGGCTTGGGGAGTGCGCCATGACCACCCCCCGGGGACCGGAACGGGCCGCCGACTAGGGATTAATTTGTTTCGAAAAGTTTTCTGGGTATCCCTTCACTTGCACGGGTGCTAATTACTAGCGTGTATTATTCGTTAATTAATTTATCTATTTGCGGCACTTGGCGGCCTGAGGCCGTTGGCGGGGTGTGCGAATGACTTAAACGCGAACGTCTGCATGCGGATACGTATGCGATTGTTGTGCGAAAGTTTCGCCTTTGTTTTGCTCTGGGATCGGCGATAGACGCGCGCCGGCGAGTGCCTGCACGTGAAAGAAGCGCATTTTTGAGTACTTTTCGAACGGATTTTTACCTCGGAATGACAATTTAATTAAAATTTCCTTTGTCTTTGGACCGATTTTACATATATTCAATTGGGCTTTGGCCCGGCGAACGGGTGAACTTTTAGGGGCGCCACGTAAGGGTTCACTTGCCAGAGAGCGCGTATATGAACTTTTGAACTGTCAGTCGAATGTTGCCGTCGGGGGGAGCCGGATGTTGCGAAGATGCTTCGTGCGGTGTGCCGTGGACGGTCATGCGCGAGTGTCACCTCCCCCCTCGATAACCCTCTGTCACATTGCCTTGTCAAAAGGCGACGCGAGATATGCTCATCAAACACGATTCGTTGTCACCCCCAAACACTTCACTCAGACATCGCTTGTAACACCCCAATACAACAAAACGTTTCCTTAATGAACTCAATTCAGCAATCCCTCACAATTGTCATCCATCAGAGTGACATCCACGACATCCACGACATCGAGGACGACGAGAACATCGAGAACAAGCGGCGCATCTAGGAGAGAGCCCTGCTAACCCTCACTCAGATGAATGCCTCAACCGTACATCAGCGCGACTTCCGCGTTCAAGAACACAACTCAACAAACACAGACACAGTCAAACAACGCAATTAATTCCACTTACCGATGCCGCTCATCGTCGTCGTCGTCCTGGTGATGTCCGTCGCCGTTGCCTTGTTGGCCAAAGTTGTTTCGGTTACCATTACTGCTAGTTGTTGTCGGCAGTGTCGGAGGAGCAACGCCTCTTCGGTTAAACGTCACATCATCACCATCAGCAGCAGCAGGAGCTGGTGGAGAACTATCAGCGCCATCGCCATCACCATCATCATCATCATGCGAATCAATCAAGTTGGACGGCGGCGTCGGTGGCAGCAGCAACAGCGCCGGCGGTGTCGGTGGCGACGGCGATGGCGGTGGTGGTGGTGGTGGTATCCTTGAACCGCCAGTAATTGGGGTGGTTCTAGCGGTGGATTCTGAAGTGATGCAACCATTTTCATGAGCAACTGCGGCAGAGGCATTCGTAACGTTGACGCTGATGCTATTCTCGTTGTCGTTGTCATTTCGACTACAATTCAATGTCACGGCTGACGCCATTGTCGTCGCAGTGGAGGCTGCCGTCACAGGAGCCGGTGATATCAATTGGTTCGGATGGATGGAGAAGGAACCTCCGGCCGAGGCCGCCGCTGCCGTCGGCAGTTGCTGTTCCACGCTGTGGCCCGTGGTGCCGGTTACAGGTGGTTGACAGTGTGTCCTGTCCCCTTGCTGCTCTGGTTTCGGGTTGATCCATTCGGAGTTGCCGTCAATTGCTTGGCATGGTGATGAACTCCCACCGCCTGGTGGAGGGATAATTCGTTTATTCGTCTCCTCTGCTGCTGATGGACTCGCCGAAGGGGATGCTGATGCGTCGGACGCCGACGACGGGGATAACGATGATGGAGGAGATGATGCTGCCGGCGAGGCCGCACCATCGCAGTCGTCTTGCGCCGGTGCCGGAGCGTCCTGTGTCTCTGCAACGAAAGAAGAAAAGAGATGACTGATGAGACCGTCTTCCAGGGGCTATATATCAGAGGGTTTGCACAAAAGCTATGTCCGCGCGCAGGCGTAAAGGAGCTGAAATCACGTGGATCCCCCCTCGGGACGGCACGCGGAATGCGAACGAATCAAATCGAGAGATGTCAGATATTAATGTGATCGCATTTGGAGCGTTAATGGCCGATTCAGCGGGTGACAGATGTGCGTAATTCATTTGCGAACCACGCTACCTCGGTTGGTAGCCGTGCGTTCGCCTTGGACATCCGTCTGGCTGCTAGGGCCGCGGCCAGATGGTCGACACGGCCCGACCGGCGGACTCTCATCGGGGATTTGCGTGAGCGGATGCATTTATCACCGAGATATGCGATGGTGTGAAGAGGAGGCTAAGAAGATAGGGTAAATGGGCAGATAATCGGGCAGACATTGGGCGTCTGAGTCATCAAGCGCCTTCTAGAAAGTTTGCCTTAAGCGCAGGCAAGGAGACGTCTTCTCGTTTGTCCGTAAATTCATTTTCAACTTGGAATCCGATCCTTGAACAGTCAAGAGAATCCCTCCAGCGAGTCAGCAAAAATGTGAAGAGTATGGAGACATAGCTCCGCCTTGAGGCCTCCCACTTGACTGGCCCTCAATCTACTGCCGCATCGCCTTCTTAACCAATTTAATCACAAGGTACGTCCCAAATCACCCGACAATCACAACGAAGGTGCGCCACAGTGCCAAACCACCGAGCAGACACCCTACCTGATCCCGGCGCACACAACGAAACCCCTCCATTCATCGGCATAACAATTGCGTTTTGCAATTTCCGCCCCGATAAGCGCTCAGCTCAAGTCAAACTCATCATCAAGTGTAAGACGATCTTCATCTTGAGGGCACGGATCGGCGCGAGCGATGCCGAACGACAACGAGAGGTGGGAATGCCATAATTTCTTGCGCGTTTTGACCGATGACGCGTCCAAACATTTCAATGCGGCCCGCTTCGGGTATCCACGCCATGAAGACCATGAAATCCCCGCTTGCGAGGGCGTGATTTCGATCGTTTGTCAATGTCCTCGCTTGCAGTCGTTATGTCCCGAGTCCCGAGTCAAAAAGCCATCAAAAGTCCACCATGGAGCCCATGCGAGCGACCGCGAACGTGATTGGGACCGCTCCTGGAGGCCCGATCACTGGGAGAGTGGTGTGGCTCCAGCGGCAACGACAATATGCAACAATGACACGGCGAGTGCATCAGTCTCCGGCCACAAAAGGAGGAACCACTGACACAGCGATGAGGAAGAAAACAACGACGACGACGATGATGATGAGGATGACGACGATGGAGGGCGATGATGCGGAGGAGGTGGAGGAGGAAGAAGACTATGATGATGAGGCGGATGATGGTGGTGAAGCTGATGTTTCTCGTGAACCAGAAGGCGAACCAAATTTATTCCACAGATTCCACCAATCTACGGGCTGTTACTGCCGCAGTGCAGGGCAAGTGCATGCAATTTATGACCCCGTCGAGACAATGCCATATCGGATCTTATACGCTTTTGGACAAAATGAAGTCGCGGCTGATGCCGAAGACAAAGATGGAGGAGGATAATAATGCGAGTGGAGGAGCTCGCTTAAGGGTTTCTTGTTGTTCTCCTCCGCCTCATCTGCAGCTGCTGCTACCCCGGCTAGAGGAAGAGGACATTATTGGTAGTTAGCATCCATCGGGAGTGGAGTGCTTATATATTTTAATAGTCCGAACGTATCTCCGTTCTGGATGGCTGAGTCTAGGCAAATTTACATTTTCGGCCTGTGGTCGATTGGATGTTTATTTCGATGGACCGATGGGGGCCTACAGTTGTTGGACACGCTTACTTGGTGAATGGGCAGGATGGCGAGAGACTCGGAGGCTGAGTGGGGTTTTGGACTCAAGATTGAACTTAGGAGACCAACGATCCTTGGAAGGTCTAGTTTTTGAATTGAAAGCTTTGTTTGAGAGTGACACGCCCATTTTTTGCTTTTCAACTTCGATTTTGAACCGATTTCGGGACAACGCAACAAAGGACGCGCCGCATAAAGTGGCGCACATGAGAGGAGAATGACCTCAATCGACTAGATATGCTTAATTGGAGACAGTGAACGAGAGACGGCCCAAATTGCAAATGGCTTCTGCTTGCTCCTGGCCCAGTATAAGTTCGGGTTATCCGGTACAGTCACTTAAAGGAGAAGGAGCAGAAGGGAGAGCACTTCAGACAATTCTGAGCTCGTACGCTATGATATACAATTCGCCTGAAAACGTGATTCAATTTGCGGTTACAATTTAACTCTGGAACCAAACTGGCCTTGTTGAGTTTTAAGAAATAATTTGAATATGATCTGGTCAGTAGGGTAATGACATTTGTGAATATTTGGCTGCCTGCGAATTTTACCGGTACTCCAGTAAAAAGACTGGTGTTCAACGGGTGACCGCCTTCGGCCTAACTTACGTACAGAAGGTGACGCTACAGTTCGCAGTGGACCTGGACCTCAATCAGCATGCGCGGCTCCAGCTGCATCCAGTTTCGCACGCAAAGTTGGTAGAGACCCAGGATTGTAGAAAGTATTTAAGTCCGAAACAAGTTCTTGTGAGTGTGAGACAGTTTGTGAGACTTGTGAGACAACCTTTCTCTCCCGCGCCTCACATTGGTATGGTTTGCTTTGGAGAGTCAGAAACATATCCTAAAGGGTGACATTTTAAAAGCTATAGGAAAGTTTTTCAAAAAAAAAAACACATAAAATTCAGAAAAATGCATGAAATCTTTATTTGAATCGATAGTACGGTCCATATAATTTAATGTTTGAAGATTATTTCATGCAAATGTTGACCTTGACTGCGCCTCAAATGGTCCATCCGCTTAGTCCAATTTTGGCATACTCTTTCCAACATTTCGGCCGGTATCTCACGAATAAATGCTTCAATGTTGTCTTCCAATGCGTCAATTGAAGCGGGCTTGTCTGTATAGACATGAGCTTTAACATAGCCCCACAAAAAATAGTCGAAAGGCGTTAAATCGCACGATTTAGGCGGCCAATTGACCGGTCCCGAACGTGAAATAAAATGTTCACCGAACTCGCCCCTCAATAAGTCCATTGTTGCGCGTGCTGTGTGGCATTTGGCACAGTCTTGTTGAAACCACATGTCAAGCAAGTCAGCTCTTGCATTTTGGGCAAAAAAAAGTTGGATATCTCAGCATTCATCACAGTTACGTTACGATTCGCATCATCTTTGAAGAAGTACGATCCAATGATGCCACCAGCCCATAAACCGCACCAAACTGTGACTTTTTCTGGATGCATTGGTAGCTCTTGCAATGCTTCTGGCTGATATTCACTCCAAAATCGACAATTCTGCTTATTTACGTACGCATTGAGCCAAAAATGAGCTTCGTCGCTGAAGACAATTTTTCGGTAAAAAAGTGGATCTTCGGCCAACTTTCCAAGAGCCCATTCACCAAAAATTTTGCAAGCGTTCGTTTGTAAGACGATTCATGGTTAAATTATAGACCAAACTGAAGATGTTTGACATTGAAACAAAACACGAAACGTGCGTCAGTTGTTTAGACCAGTGTTGCCTAAAAGATAATAGCTAAAAAATCCTTATGAAGTCATAAATGCAGTAACTTTAATCACAACCCAATTAGCCATTTTCATGTCCATTGATACTTTAGGACCGGATATAGCTTTTATGACACCGCATCTATTTTGCATCAATACAATCCTTCTGGAGCTCTAATGAGAAATTTGCACTCTATGTGGTTTGCAGCTTAGGTCAACATATTGGCACACTTAAAAGGCACTTGCGGCCAAAGTTGTCTGTAGATGGATATGAATTGACAGTGTACAGTAAGGATTTTGGAGCCTTTTCATGGCTCATCTTCCAACTGCCACAGCGGCCGAACTAGGCGTACCTACGACCTGTGTACACCTTTTGCACCATGACTAGAGCACGATTCCAGGTTTAGGATAAACTGGGTTTCCCGTTTAAGCATCTTGGACATTTTTTTCTACAATCCAACACACATTAAAACGTTTAATTAAGATACTAGTCTAAGTAATTAAATATCTCAGAGCTCCGTCAATGCATTCATATCATTTTTTTTGAAAAGAGCAAAGTCAAAACCGTGTTTTTTTAAATCTGATACAGCGAAACAAATTTGATCATAACTCGGAAATATGCAAGAATATTCAAATGATTTTCTCTGTGCTGTTACTTGAAAGTATGACGATGAGTTTGTATGTATGAGTTTTGGTGCCCATGTTTGAGGCTGCTTATCGGAGGCTTCTTTGAAGCCTTTTTTTCGATCTCGGACTACTGTGCGCCGTATGCTATATCAGAGATTAGGTTTTCCATTCGCTTTACATAACGTAGCCAATGACGGTCACAATCGTTTGACTGTCACTCTTCTGGAAAAGTCGATGTCGCTGAACAGCTCGCACGTTTCGTTGTTATATCTCATCTTCCACTCACCCGAAATCACAGGAATTTTCCGCTCCAAGCAGCCAACAGCAACCTCTTCTATTCTAGACAAAGTCTGTACCTCTGCCACATATAGGAGGATTGGGACGATTAAGTTCACATAGGGGCAGTTGTGGCAGTTGGAAGATGAGCCATGAAAAGGCTCCAAAATCCTTACTATACACTGTCAATTTTTTTGGGTGAAAAATTCGATGTCGTCGGAGCCACTCCAGTCTTTGGATTTCGATAATACACATCTAAACACATAACCACAGGTGTACACAGGTCGTAGGTACGCCTAGTTGGGCCGCTGTGGCGGTTGGAAGATGAGCCATGAAAAGGCTCCAAAATCCTTACTATACACTGTCAATTTTTTTAGGTAAAAAATTCGATGTCGTCGGATCCACTCCAGTCTTTGGATTTCGTTAATAGACATCTCAACACATAACCACAGGTGTGCACAGGTCGTAGGTACGCCTAGTTGGGCCGCTGTGGCAGTTGGAAGATGAGCCATGGAAGGCTCCAAAATCCTTACTATACACTGTATATTTTTTTAGGTGAAAAATTCGATGTCGTCGGATCCACTCCAGTCTTTGGATTTCGTTAATACACATCTCAACACATAACCACAGGTGCGCACAGGTCGTAGGTACGCCTAGTTGGGCCGCTGTGGCAGTTGGAAGATGAGCCATGAGTTCGGTTATTCGAGTGAAGGCTTTCTTTATCAATTGCTTCCTTAGCTCAAAGAAGTTACAAAATCTTTCATTACCTCAAAGCCACATCTGTCTATTGTGACGTTCTGTCCAAGACTTCGGCGTTGGGTGTCTTTTCTCGCAGACAGCATAGACTTGGTCTTGTCCTGATTTACCACCCATCCTCCATCGCAATACTTACAAATTGTGTCATTGGCATCACGCTGCGTTCTTCCGATTTTGTCAATATCGTCGGCATGTGCGGGTAGATGGACGAACTCCTGGAACATTGGCGACGAGTTTTGAACAATTCCTCCAAGAATGATCTTGAAGAAGTCGCATGACAGCACGTCGCCTTGTCTGAATCCCTTTTTGACATTAAAGGTCTGAACTGGGTCTTTACGGACCTCGATGGAGCAGCGTGCATTCTCCATAGCCATCCATCGTCCTCTACAGCCTGCAGAGGGCCAGGGCTAGCTTCTCAGCACCCGTTTGTGTTGTGCGGGCTATTTGTTCTCGCACGAGTGGAAGGGACCTACAGAGTTATGCCGACTCTGAACGGCCAAGTTTGAGTAGCTTTTTCTAGACAGACAGTTGTTACTCTTTAAGCATTGTCGAAGGAGGTGGGCCATGCAGATGATTTTGGTCGTACTGGCATTCAAACGAATAAGCCGAGGTTTAAGGGCATATGAGTCGACGCACAGCCACACAACGCCACGGCCGTCACGACGACGAGGTTGGTAGGTATGCCAAAACTAGACATTGCTCTGTGTAGCTAGTCTCCGTAGATGCTACCATCTTCTTCTTTATTTTGCGCTACAGTACGGAGCGGACCTGGGACTGAACCAAAACAGATCTCATACGCGGCCTTAAATCGGTAGACAGGTGGATGGATCGATGGTGGAGTTTCCTGGCCTAAAGCCACATTGGTGTAGTTTGTTGACTACCGGCTTTAGGCTTTCACACAACTTGGTCGTACCTGCCAAGTTGTGTGAACGCTTAAAGCCTTGTTCAGAAGACTGGCTCAATTCAGAGGGTCCCCACTGCTTTCGGGACGTCTTCTTTCAATGCTGGCTTAAATAAGTGGACTGTCTGCATGTTGGCCTCATTTTTAAGCAAAGCTTTAAGCAATACATCGTAAACTGATATCTTTTAGTTTGAACTCCGTGAACATCAGAGGTTGTAAAAGCCATGCGGGTACTAACTTGCTAGCGGCCACCATCAGGTCCAGCAGACGCAGGATTGATCGAAAACGTGTCAGTTGCCACGAGTCAGTCAAGGATCTTGGAACCACCGGTGCCACTGCCCGTATATCGTCACGAAGGTGGTGTCAAACGACGGGTACATAATAAAAGACAGTCTCTAGATGTAACGCAGCAGCGACAGCTCAGCACCATCATAGAAGGAAGACAAGATGAGGTCCTGCTTCGAACTACCGGAAGAGGATCTTGCCGACAACATCAGCGATGGGATCGAGGGCGAAATCGATGATAGGATGGGCGAGTCGTAGATGTATAGAAGCCTGGTACGGAGTAGGTCTATAACAAGCGGAACAACAACCAGCAAGAGTCGAATAAATGGCGTCACGTCACTGTACCCATCATCCGACGTGGTTTCCATTTGGCGTGGAACTTCCTTTCCAGTTTAACTGAATCACGGATTTAATGAGTCAACAATCTATAGCGGATCCTCTTCGATTGTCTCCAACGCCTCCACCATCCCGTTCAACACAAAGTTCCGGCCCCCAAGTGTAGCTCCAATCGATTAACCAATAAAATGCCCAACATGCCCAAAACTTCGTCTCGTTTCGAAAGTCATTGAGTAGGGGAGGAAGGGGAGGAGAGAGAGAGAGAGAGAGACGGAGATTCAAGAAAGAGATCTTAATCTCTTCTCACAAAGTCCTAGGCCTTTCAGCAAATCACCCGAAAACCTATTGGGTGCACTCAGTCGCTGATCTCGCTCTGCCTCCTAGTTATGACCCAATATGCCGTGTATCGCGTACTCCATCTAAGGGGCTATCCGGCTACCGAGTTCATGGCAGCCCGACTCTGGCTATTATCTTGCACGCAGATAAACCAAACAATGAACTGCACTAAACGACAACAGAAACCGATGCAAAAAAGTCTTTCAGATACGCTCTCCATTCTAGGGCACAATCAGGCACAGACTCACGCTCGCACACACACACACACACACACACAGAGACAGAGTCGGAGACAGACAATCGCGACTACACTAATTCGCGGTCAAGTGAAATCCCAGCGTTCGGTAGGAGCCAACAGGTACTCACTCCCACTGCAGCCACCTCTGAAGGTTTAAATTTATGAACGACTTTCCGTCGAGACTGGGGACATGTCACGACTTTGCTGCCAAAAGTGACGACGGTCGTGCGGGGTGACTGTATGCACACGGGTGGTGGCTGTTGGAGCCTCTATTTATAGGTTTGCTTGCAACAATTGGAAAGGGAAGTTGGTCGGTGCGTCGGTGGCGGTTTCTGAGATGACATTGGAACACCGCCCCCCTCGCCTCCTTGCAGTCGTCAGCAAAACCACACGATCGTCCGTCCATATCGAATTGCTTCGCCAGTGACTTTACAGGATTTCGTTTTTTTTTTTCCTTTTCCTTGGGCCATCATCAGTCTTTAGCCAACCGAGCGACGTGTTGGTCCAACTGGCCCGCACTTGACTCAGCAGAAAGTCATCATATACTCCGGCCAGGAGGAGTGGCAGAAAATCTCTTCTCCACTCAAGCGCCTGTCAATGTTGTGTTAAATTATCCTCTGCCATCCTCCCTCCCAGCCACCCACTCACACGACGAAGAAAAAGGATGAAAATTACCCTCCAAGGTATAATTTGCTTACTCTCCTTCAATCCGGAGATCTTCCATCAAAAAAAAAAGGGGTTGCTCGGGACGGTGAGTGGATAAAAGTCTTCCACTTTGTACCATCTCATCAGTAAATCCTTACGGACACTATCCACTTCGATGGAGACGATGATGCTGGTGGGTGATGGGTGGTGGGCTGGTGTATGGTGTGCCATCACAGTGGGTGGCGACCACTCAGGCACAGGTATGCGAACCTCCTCGACGACTAAGTGTTGTGTCATTCTTTTGAAATTTTCCGCACACCACATCAAATCCTTTGGCATTAATCTCAATCTCACATATCCAATATGCGTGGAGAGCCCAAAGGATCAACGCAACGGACACGCATTTGTGGTTCCAGTGCGAGTTCGTTTTGAAATGTTCGTCCAAGGATGCATACAAATTTTTGCTCTGCCGTGGCGGGAGTACTTTGTCCATCATCATCATCATCGTCGTCGTCGCCGTCGTCCTGTGCATGATGTGTCCCAAGAGTCTGACGACCATCCTGTTCCCCCCCCACACCCTTTACAGGCGACTGGGGAATTAACCCTTTTTGTGTGGCAATCAACCACATCCCTCTCCCGTTGACTGAATGCTGTCGTCGTTAATTTGTGCCCAGGCAAACAAAAAATCCTTCTTTTTTCCCTCCTTTTCGGCGACGTAATAATAGAGAGATCCAACCGGACACCCACACCCCCTTCTCACACTCGGCGTTGCTCTCGCGGCACCCTCTCGGCCACACCCCTGGCCAACTGAGTGACCATTGTTATCATGCAGCTTTTGGGAACGCTCCTTCGCGCTGCCTATCTCTATTCCGACGGTGCTGCTGTAGTCCTTTGCGAAATCTTTTGTTCCTGACATTCACATTTTCTTGTCTTTAATTAAAAAAAAACAACAAAAAAATGAGGAAAAAAATAACAGAAGAGATGTGACCGCACTAATTAGCCTCAAAGGGAGTTTCGTTTCCTTCTTTACGCTTCCACTCGTGCTCTGTGCTGCTGCTGCCGCTGCTGTTGCTGCTGCTGGTGGTGGTGGTGGCGGTGGCGGTGGTGCTCCTTGTGGGCAGTCTCTTGTTTAGTCCGCGGTAATGTCTTGTCCATGTCTGTCCCATTTGGACAGAGGACAAGCAGCTATTTCTTAGAGCGACTACGACAACGACAACGATGACATTCTCAGTGCCAAATGCGGCGCTTTTACGCCACCCCATCACACCGCCAGCTATGCCGGCCATCGGCCACCGTCCACCGTCCACCGTCCACTGGTGAATCAGTGGAAATCGGGAAGTGGAAACTTAAAGGGAACTGCTGGTCAGAAGCACATGTTCCCCTTGACTCTGTGCAGCTGATTTGAGGGAGAGTGTTCCTTTTATTCTCCTCGCATCATCCTCCTGATTTGGAGTCAATCCCATTCCGTTGGGGGATGTCAATGCAATTGGCTAATTGATTTCCATTCTTCTAGTCATCAGTGGCTATTATCGTGGTGTGTTGTTGTTTCGTCGACTGGGGGACAGCGGAGGCCAGAGTCGTAGGACGTAGTGTCTCTCTTTGCCAAGGCATCCCGGAAACTTGTCCTTTGCGGCGTGGACGTGAACGTGAACGTGGACGTGAACGGGGACGTGAACGGAGACGTGCACGGAGACATATGGATACATATGTATTAAGAAGCAATTTCATTATCGTTTGTTCTTGGAGTTTCTTGAATTCGGCGACCGAGGCGATGGTGATGGTGGCCGCAGGAGATGTACACTGAAGGAAATTTTGCGATGGTTTTTTTTTGTATCAGTTCACCGAGGACTGCATAGCCATTCAGAAGAGATCACACTTGCTGAAGAGGCCTTGTGTTTGAGGACAAGACATTCAAGATGTGGCCAAGAATGAGAACCTGCAGACAGCCAGTGGATTAGACTTGGCGAATGGTAAGTGAAGCACCAAAGCAAGGTCCAGGTCCACATTGCACTTAGCGGCAAACCGTACATTTGAATCTATGAAGGTGGACACTGGCACGGAGTAGGGTGTCTTAGTCCAACTCATGGCACTACTCATCGGCAACATCTCGGGATCTCGAAGACGATGGTATCGCCTATCCTCCGTATCCCTCCCTAAGGCATCGGAGTTAGAAAATTCCCTTCTGAGTCCACTTTCAGTGCAAATGGAACTCCCGCTCTTTCTCAGGCTTCCATGTGGGCTGCGCGTTGTCTGTCAGTGAATTGAGCGTCTGGCTTATTAAGCAGACAGGTTGCTTCCACTGATATTGCATGGAGCAGTTCTTGGATTCAGCAGCTAGTGGGGGATAACGTAGTAGGTTAGTGGGTAGACGCGCAAGTTAAGTCTCACTTAAGCATGATCTCCTCTTAATGCGTTGCTCGTACCCGTCATGTCAGTGTGCTGCCCAGACATCCCGAAATCCTAATAAACATGAAAATGGAGGTTAGAGGGAACTGCTGGTCTTGGAAGAAGTGTTCTCCCAGTGATCTGTATGTCAATTTTGCAGAGACTGAGGTAGTGAGGAGTATTCTCTTCTTCTTATCCCTCTACAGCCTTTGGTTAGTCCCATTTTCATTTCATGGTACTTCAGATGATTGTGGCCAGTTAGGGCTCTTAGTGCTCCTAGTGGCATTGAAGGAGTTTGCCAGTTTTTGGACAATTAAACATGGACTCCCCGCATCCGAGTCGTTCCACAGGTGGTTAGAGAGTTCCACCTTTTATTTGCTCTCTCTCTATGATCGTGTCATTCACTTTCTTCTTGATTCATACAATTTTCCATCTATTTCTGTCCCTTTTCTGGGAAGTTCATCGGTAGGCTCATTGCCGGCTGTGTCCATATTTCCTGGAACATGTAGTAATCGAGTGCTGTGTGATGGAACCTTGAGTTCTTCCCGGCCGCATGCAACCACCTTGGACTTGATTTTTTTTTGCCGGAATTGATTTAATGGCAACGAGGGAGTGTAGTCGTTCAATTTCTTGTCGATCCAGTATACTTGCATGACCACTAGAGCTTAGGCGCCAGCCATTGGATTCGATGATTCTATTGGCGCTCTTTGCAGCAGTCGTCTGCATGTAGAAGTCAACTGGAGGAGAGAGTGGAGCGGATAAAAGCAGCAGACTTCCTCCGAAAGTTAAGAATGAACATAGAGACGTGGTATCCGCTACTCGTGGAACTATTAAAATCAAAAAAAAAAAAAGAAGAAAAAGTAACGAGGCCGGTGCTCTGTCACCGACTGAGAACCTGAAACCCAGTGTCCCTAGGGGCCCCACAAAAGCTCCTGAAGTGCCGTACGTCAGGAAAGCGGATAGTTCCGCACCACGCAACCCGCACCTTCTAAGGCCGCGTCCAAGTGCCCCATAAAAAGACCCAGTACGGATCGCATCCTTAACCGTGAGACAGCCGAGCTGTCGAAGGACATCTGGGCCTTCGCTAAAAAACCACAGAGAGGTGCGGTCTGCCTAATGCATACGTGAGCGTCTGAAGCGCTTCCCCCCGAGAATTTCCCCTGGACTACCCACTAAAGTGGTGCAAGAATCGGACGAGGGAACTGCTACTTCGGACTCCACGCCCACGTCCAAATGAGCCAGGTCGTCGGCGACTTTGCCCAAAGACTCAAAGAGTCTACTTCTACCAGCAGTAAGCCACTCCAACCTAACACGAGCATATTCTGCCTAAATACCGGCGTGTCGACAAATCACCTCCTCTGCTCTTGTAGCGTTCTGTGAAGCCGTAGCTACTCACATCTAGATCCCTACTATTTCAGAAACCTCAGCGAATTAAATAGAATAAGCCTTAACCAGCTTGACCGCCTTATTATAAGCACCAACTGATTGCAAGGTTAGGAGTAGTTAATCCGCGTGGCATCACCTAATTGTGACTTCAGGCATTATAACCTAACATAACTGGTGTGTCTACTTCAGGTGCAAGTTGGACGCCCATCATAGCCATCAGCTCCAGGCACTAGGTGTGTCATCAACTTCTCGCTTTTCAATGACAAAACAATCCAGTAGTCACTCAAATATCCGCTTCCCTTCACTGTTGTCAAGGAAAATAGCCAAAACAAATACATTCAAGGAACAGGTCTGACCTCTAGTTGCCCCCATTCAATTCTGCACACCTAGTCAGTTCGAGTCGACACTTGTTTTGTTTCCCATTCACCGCCACGTTAGGCCGCTCTATTTAGCACAGGCTAACGATGATTTAGGCTTCAAAAACCCGTCCCAACCCTCAGCTAATTCGGATTGATCCTCGGGCAGTCGACAAGGCATCGGTCCATATCCTTGGAGGTCTCCTCTAGAAAGTCAAGTTCATTTAAAACCCTCAACCTTTCCTGCTCCTTAAGCCCCAAGCTACCACTTCCGAATTCACTGTCCCTTAAGTCGAAATCAACGACATTTACAGCACACCCGCCATCACCTCTTAAGACCCCCCTCAACATTGTCGCTTAAAATAAATTCAGTAAAATATTAAATCATTTGCATCATAAACTTCCCCCTGCTGGCAATACTCTCCACACAAACTGTCACCAATTCAGTGCAATTCGCTGAAATCATTGCCAGATCCACAAAACAAATGAACGTGTGCAGCAACTTATTTCTGACGTCATTAAAACCAAAAAAACAACTAAATCCATCGAATAACGCCACAAAGTGAGACAAATCGAATGCAGATCACTTGAAGTCACTTAAGCACACTTAGCCACAGGCACATTTAGTGATTCAAGAGAGGAGCTGCAGCGAAAATTGAGTTTTAAGAAATTGACATCTCTCAGCCGAAAAAGTGCAGTAAAATGGTAAACGAATTGGGTCGACTTTTTTTGGTGCGAATAAACGAATTTTGGTTTTGGTGATTTGAAGGACTTTTGAAGGGTGGACATGAATAAAGGGGATGCGCGGATGCATAAAAACAATAGAAAATGCCACAAATTCCGTTGAAAAGGAAAGAAAATGCGAAATTTTCACACAAAATGACGTGAATACCTAGTTTGATGGTTTCGTTGTCTTAAGGCCTTCAAATTCAAACATGTGTCCTGACATATGAAACAACTGAGCTCAAGTCTTCTGGTTCGAAGGACAGAGATCATGCTCTACAAAACTCTTACTTTGCCAGTCCGGCTATATGGAGCCGAAAGTCGGACATTAAGCAAAACTGCGGAGCTGATTCTTGGTGCCTCCTCGGATACATGCGAGGAAGGTGAATGGAACTGGAGTCACAAAAGTGAACTCTACGAGCTGTCCAATGATGTGGATATAGTCCGGAAGGCAATAAACCGTCTAATGCACTGGATTGGCCTCATCGAGCACATGGACACCATTCACGACTGCTCTAGCTACATCCATGGCAACACTCCATCAAAGAGGGTCTTCGAATCTGAGCCTCCTGGTTCGAGAAGGAGAGGAAGACCCGAGCCTTCGGTATGAAGACCAAGTCATCGCGGACGTAAGACAGCTTGATCTGGACCGTCAGAGATGGAAGTCAACCATTGCTCAGACTCAGACCCTCCATGGGTTGTTTTTGGCAATGCCAGCACAGTTTTACTCGTGCACTGAGCTAGCTCTAGTTTCTTTGAAATATGGATGTCAGACATTGAAGCAAGCCAAGTCTGTGCTTCCACTTGATTCTTGGGAATTCCTTTGAGTTATGTAACTAAGACTAGGGTGTCTCCAAGACTAGACTGCCATCGCCAGACTAAAGGAAACGTCAAACAAAGAAATGTTGGTTGATCGAGAGGATCTATGGAGACTCAATAGGGAATCCATGTCGGTCTGCTCATGGAACTGCAAATTTTTCATTGAAATGCGCCGAAACTTGTGATACAAACCCTAGTCTTTATCGGTTTCTAAAGATTGGTAAGTTTTAAAGGAAATCAATGGGATTCGGATCATCTTTCAACATTTGAGACCAGTGAAGTGGAAGACGTATCATATCAATGTTCCACTCAATCTGGACGACGATAGACGTGAGTTCCGTCCTCCGATCTAGACGTCTTCCGATCTAGCCATCGACTGAAGTCTAACAACGACGCAGCTGCTGACGCTGACATCTTGAAGGCAGTCGGAGATTATCTGGTTGGGCGGAGGCATAAGCTCATCTACTCTGCCGTTTTTTTTTTTTGTGAACAGTCTGTGGTCCAGACGAGTTTGGCTTCAGCTCAGGGAAGTCCACAGATCCTGGAAAAGACCCAAGAAATGCAAATCGACACCGTACAACGTGCAATCTTCGACTCTGAGCCCGTGAAACAACGCAACAGAGGACGTGAACCGCACAAGGTGGAGCACTCAAGTCGAGGGGGACCTTAGGCGGCTTGGTGTGCGAAACAGGAGACAGTTGGCGTGAGATCGTGCTGGCTGGAGAGGCATTTTGGGTAAGGCCCAGGTCCACCTTGGACTTTAGCGCCCTAAGAAGAAGAAGAATATGAGAGAGTGCATGGAGACGAGCTATACATCGCCATGTCTTGTTTTTGCACCTCCGTCAAATTCGCCAGGCTGCGCTGGAAGGCGATGGAGACCAATCGTGGACAATCTCCACTCTTCTCGGTAACGAACTCACCGAGACCTCCACGGCAAGACAAGTCCACGAGCTGGCACGTAGATTCCTCCACATTATGAACTTGGAACATCCAACACTAGAGACACGATCTTTCAGAAGTCCGTACAATTGATAGCACGCGGAGAGCACATTGGCGTGGTGGATGGAACACAGTGAGCCGTCAATGAGGGTAGGCTGCCTTTGCGATGGAAGCTGCTGAAATGGCCCTGGCGGTGATCGAGGGTAAAACAATATACATGCTATCCTCAAGAAAGGCATACAACATCGAAGTCAAGGACAGAGCGTCACAATGGGCAGCTATAACTTCGAGGCAGTCGGAGACCTTCTAATTTGTTCCCTAATGCAGCCAAATAGCCACGTAGGATGAACCTTAATCAAGGCGCCACGAATTACTTAAAAATTCAACCTCATCGGCTGTCTCGAGGCGAGTCCCTGTATAGCCCCCTAAGACAGATCCTGACCGTCGCAGCAAGTCAAGTCAAAACCACTCCAGCGCATTGTCACAAAAAACCTCTAAAATGTTGTCAATTTTTGGTACCAAACTCAGATTAGATTCAAAAAATCATTTCTCTCAGTGCACTTGGCGAATTCTTCATTCCATCAACGAGATGAACGATACCAATTCAAGACAAAGTCCTGTGTCAACACAAAAGAAAATTGCAAGATGGTTCAATTAAAACATTTTATGAGAGATCCTTCTTCGTCCTTCCTCCTCCCACCGCCCAGACACTCGGGGGGCTGGTATCGGTCTGCGACAACGACAACAATGACAAGAACGAATCCATTTCGTACTCTGTTTGCATTTGACTCTTAGTCGGGTGAAGAACGTGCCAGCAACCGGCCCAGAATGCATCTTAGACTGGTCTTCAAAACTCTCTCTCTCGCTCTCGCATGTCCGTCGGCATTACCCCCCATCACCAGCAGCCACCATCATCTCGATAAAGAACGAATTAAGACGAAGAAAACTTATCACCAGGCGTCACGTGTTGTTCGACTCTGCAGCTGATTGTCCTTCGATCCTTTCTCCTCAAATTGGAAACTTTTGATTGCTTCCAATGATAGGTATGCCAAGCCACCACCACCACCACCCCGAGTCTGACTCTGTCACAGGACGTGGCAGTTGATCCTTGAATGTGCTACGTATGTACATACCTACACATGTTATAATTCAGCGGGTGCAGTGTGAAATTGTGAAGAGAACAGGAAAAAAAAAAAGCAGAGAAGAATATAAAGAACATCTGACAGTCTCGTTGCGGAACAGCATTTCGTGTCCTTTTGCTCCGTTAATTTCGGGTTTTCTTTGACAAAGCATTCCTTAAAGGATAACGAATTCAGACAAGAGCAAGACTACAGCGACGTCGATATTGAATCAATCCCTGACCAAAAGACAGAACCACTCAGTCGTGATGCAATTTCCAATGGCGGCAACCCAAGCCGAAGACGAAGACGAAGACGAAGTGTGGCCGACCAGCGGTGGAAGGAGGAGGAAGCGGAACCCAATCAATGGAGACGAAGACGACAACGAGAGCGATTCATTAATTACTGGCATATCCTGGTCGTGGACTGGGTGAAAATGATTTCATCTTGCTCGTCGGTTAGGTGGCGGCTGTTGGCCTGACCATGATCTCCTTTGTTGGAGCGGTCGACTGACATCAGTGTTGACACAAAGCGTCCTCGTCGGTGGTCGTTGATGCGTGAATGGAGTTCGTCTGTGATGTGCGCTGGGTGAGTGTGTTTCGGTTTTTCAGCTGATTTTTACTGATTTTGAAGGGAATTTCGATGAATTTCGGGGCAAACTGAAGAGAGAGTGAGAGAAACTGGGCGCAACGAGCCTCAACGTGAAAGTAAGGTGTGACCAGATAGCAATGATAGTTTTTTCCAAAGCTTATGTTTCAACACCTGTCAATGTTTCTAATGACACCTAGCTATCAAAATATTTGGACGGGTCTGCCATTTCATCATGCGTCATTTCACGCTTGGCGAATGAGTAAAAAGTTTGAAAAGTCTTATCGAAGATCCAGCTCAGTTAAAACGACGCAACGTAAATTTCATCGTGAGGTCGGTCGTTATGATGGCTTCCGTTCGTCGCATCGTGGACAAGTTTGAGTCTGAGTACACTCTTTTCGATCGTAGGCCACCAACCAGACAGAGAGTGGTGCGAAATGAAGGAAACAAAGCCGTTGTAGGCGCCAGCATCGAAGGCGGCCAAGTAAGGTCCATCTGGCGCCGATAAGCTGAATGGGGCTTCGCCAGGTAGTTTATTTCGCGTTGAATTAGGCCCTCCATCGAGGGCCTCTGTGCAGACGCAAGAACTGAAACCAGACGACCATAGATAAAGTCGCGCGATTGCTAATTGGGCGCTGGAATGATGGCCGTCAGTGGTATCAGGCAAAGACAGACTTTTTGTGGCCAGTTAGCCGCCTTTCTGTGACTGGTTAACCCGCTGTCTGTGGCCAGAGCTTGACCAACGTAGATACATCGGAACTGCAGTTCCAATAAGACGGCGCTACATGCCATACAAGCGACGCCACGCTCGAAGTTGTGAAGGAGAAACTTAGCGACTGGGTCATCTCATTGCAAGATGACGTCACGATCATGCGACGTGACGCTACTCGATATATTTCTCTGGGGGTATGTTAAGTCCTTAGTCTGCTCTAACAAGCGAACAGCTCTGGACGAGCTCTTAGCCAACAGTCGAGACGCTGTGGATGGGAAAAAACGCTGCCCACATTGAACCGAGTCATCGAATATTGGACCGACCGCGTGAAGCACTGACAACGATGCCGAGGCAAGCATTGGAATGATGTGGCATTCTATACATAATGACATGAATGTAGCTTCAAAATAAAGCTAGAATCAATTTTCAATCTCACACCGCTAATGTTTTATATGAATTTCTTTTTCTATCGTCCTTATCTGGTCACCCCGAAATGGAGGATCCATCGGCCAAAAAGGTGGATTGCCACTTTTGAAGGCCATTTCATCGCCTTTAACATGAGCTAGCCAGGGGATGCAGAGTGGGACACATCCGATGCTACAAAAGATCAGTTAATTTGTTCGTCAAAACACAGAAACAACTTCCATTCCAAGACAAATGAGTTCAACAACTTCATTGTTATCCACACGCTGCAGTGCACCGTCACATCCATTCGCGATGCTCCCATGAAGAAGGCAAGAACAAGACCATTCGAGAAGCATCCTCATCAACGGAGTTCGCTTTAATGCTCTGTACTTTGCATACCACCACACTTATCGCAACCTTATCCGCACCGCTTATAAAAGCTTACACACCACCCACTGCAGTCGGCACCCAGTCCTTTCATCATCAGAGCCATTGTTTGTTGGATTCCGTGCACAACATCACCTCATATCAAGGTGAAATAAAATGCTCTCAACTAAATGGACAATTCCGAGGAGAGCATCGAGCTCGTAGACACATTGCCGCCCCATCCCAAGGACCTCCTGAGCACATACCCATCATCATCATCATCATTACCGGGACGAGTGGGTTCTATCCCGGCCTGGTCTGGTCTGGTCTGGTCTGGACGGACGGACAGACGCGTATACACTCGCACATCACGTCAAATGCTGTTGGAGGCGAAAGGAAAGTCATTTTGGGGTTTTAGTATGAAAAAGCCGTTATACGGATGAGAACGACGGCCCGGGCGGGGAGTTGGGGAGAGCGTAGAAGCGTTCGTTAGGCTATTATTTTTAACGGTTATTTTCGTCGAGTAATTACAGTTGAAAACCGTAAAATAAATGTGAATGTGCGGTGGTAGCCGAGTGGCGCAACGGGGCGGGGTGTAGGTGTGTGTGTGTGTTGTGTTGAGACATCTCGTCCTGGTCATCATGTCCGCTGCTTCTGCCCAAGCACATAATAAAGAGTTAGGAGGGCTCTAGCGAGTCTTCCGATGTGAGAGGTGGGAGACGATGGCTCCTTGCAGTGACTTTAAAGTGAGATGCAAGCTCGCCTGTTTGTGGCTCCCTCTGTCGGCGAGGGGATATCTTCAAAATTAAATTCACATTCCGTTGATTGCCGTCAAAAGGGACGACGAACCGAACGAGGCTCATCTTCAAAGTCCCGCCGAGGGAGCGGGAGACTGCGAGCAAAGGATTTGGCGCTGAGCGCCGAGGAAAGCGTGTGTTTGCCAACGGGGACAAGTTCTCGCACGCGTTCCACAGATTCACAAGCGGATTACGATAGCTCTGTGTGCGGTGGGAGTGGGCTGGCGAGGGGGAAGAGGAGCACTGCTGATGGTGGAGAGTGGAAAATTTCCTTGTAATCTCGTAATTAAAATCATCCCCTTTGGCTAATTAAAAATCTTAAAGTTTTACACTTCTTTTGTTCGCGCAGCACGCTGCTGCCATTGCCGCGGCACCACTCTCTGCGTCGTCTTTTCTGGTGCTCAGTGCCGTTGTCGCGAGCGCAAGCAGTCTTGCGTCCTTTTGAGAAGGCACTGACTGCTGGAATCATGTAATCTAGGCATGATTTCATTTCTGCACGCACACCAAGTGGCTGGTTAGACTGGGGTGGGTTAGCAGGGGGTGGCGGAAAGTTTTCGCGATGATTTCTTAATTGTTCACGAAACGAAGGAATTGCCTTCTGTTCTGTTGTTTTTTTTCTTCTTCTTTTTTTTTTGGGAGTGTTCTTTTGCGTCTCTTTTCGTGAAGTCTTTCCCGGTTTCCGGTGAAATGATGAGTGCCGCGGATGGAAACGGGCTGGGCAGAGTGAAGAGGATGAGCGAAGAGATTTCTTAAAAGGATGCGGCAGACGTTGATGGCGAGGATGTTCACTTGTTGGTTTTTGTGCGAACTTGGATTGTGAGTGTGGACACTTTTGGGGGTGCAGTGAAATGCAACAACCTTGGGCCGCCTCTGAGTGTAGCATCATCCAAGGGAGAAGACTGACTTTCTGAAGAAATTGGGACCTAGTCCGGCTTCTTGCGTAGCATCATCCAACAGACTTCTTTTTCTGTAGAAACTAGGCCCTTGACCACTTCCGATTGTGGCGCCATCCAACGGACTTCAGTTTCTCTAGAAGTTAGGTCCTAGTTCGCCTCCGAACGTGGCGCCATCCAGCGAAGTTCAGTTTCTGTAGAAGTTAGGCCCTAGTCCGCCTTCGAACGTGGCGCCATCCAACGAACTTCACTTTCTGTAGAAGTTAGGCCCTAGTCCGCCTCCGGCTGTAAGCCTAGCCAAAGACCATCAGTTTCTGTAGAAGATAGGCCTTAGTCCGCCTCCCACCGTAGCACCATCCAATGGACTTCAGTTTCTGTAGAAGTTAGACCCTAGTCCGCCTCCCACCGTAGCACCATCCAATGGACTTCAGTTTCTTTAGAAGCTAGGCCCAAGTCCGCCTCCGACCGTAGCGCCTTCCAGGGGAAAAGGATTTCTCTCTCAATTCGTCCGTCTTTGTCTTCTGCTTCTCGAGAAAACTGCTTGCCAGGTACCCATGCCTTCCTGCCCACATGCAGGATATCCCATTTCCTCCAAAACCCTTCGCCGTCATCAACGTCGCCTGGTTGACTTTCCGCGCGCAAAAGTTGAGCCGAGCCATAGACCTCCCGGGCAATCACTTCCCGCCGTAATCGCATGAAAAAAGAACCGCCCTCCGTCCCACACCCACGTCATAATGAAATCAACTTCCTTCTTTCTTTGATCTCCACCCAAACTCTCCAAGAAGGATTCACAGCCACCCCGTCGCGGTCGTCCCCGCTCACGAAAACGTATGCTCGCGTCGTGCGCATTTTCTCTCTCTCTCTCTCTCTCTCTCTCTCTCTCTCTCTCTCTATCGCCTCCACTACATGATATGTCCTTAGGCCTGAGCGCTTCATCGAGTGACATGCAAATGCGCTCACAAAAGGATGTCGGAGGATAGGCAAAAACGAGCAGCCATCAACCAACATCCTCGACGGCAGCGTCTTCTGCAGAAGACGTTGCGTAGGTAAGACGATTTCATTCTGTGTGCTCTTGTTGGTTTTTTTTCGTGTGCTTTTCCCCATTCATTGGGCATTCGTCGGTCGGCCTTCGTGCGGACTAATTAATTATTAAGAAGACGCTCTCATCAGTGGACGGTGGACGGTGGCCGTGGCTGTGCCCGTCTTTTGTTGCCTCGCGCGACAACTGAATCCCATTGTGAGCTGAATGACAGGCGAATTTAAACGCGCGTCACCAGCGACTCGGGGGTGCGTGGCATTTGTTTTCTTGCTCCGTCATCCTAGGGGTCCTTCAGTGGTGAGATTTTAATTAGTTAACGCAGACACTGGGGATTGAGAGCGGCAGCGGCAGCGGCAGCAGCAGCGCCTTTTGACGGTCGCCATGTTGCACAAAGCACCGATTACCGCGGCGAGACTGTCAACCGGAATGGTGGTGCCATCCATAAATGGACATCTCGAGACGGATTCGCTGCTCAGCACTGGCCCGGTCCAAAAGAGGCGTGCACTTCACCACTACCGTGCAGCGGGCAGGCAGCCTCCAAGCCGTCTTTCTGGAGCAGAACTTTCCAATCAATTGATGGTGGCCATCTTTGGGCGCGCAGCGGAAGACAAGCGCAAAGCGAAAGACTCCAACAGGTAAACAATGCTCAGACCATACCACCCATCCATATCATAGTGCAGACGTTCACCACATCAACCAGCCAGCCAGCCAGTCAGCCGAGCACACACCGGCTGCACGGCTCGCAATTGTGGCAGAAGCAGCGGCACTGGCTAGAGCGCTACCTGATTCCCTTGCGGATGTGGTAGATGTGCTCGATGTGGTGGATGTGGAGGTGCCCAGTTTTGGGCACATCCATCGATGGCATTCGTGGCATTTCCACTCCGTCTGGCCCGTTGCTGTGTGAGCGCTCGCGCGCGCCCCTTGCCGTAGCGGCAGTGATGATCCCAGCCGTGGATACGTTGTTGTCTCGCGGTGCATAATGTGATCGCAGCAACGTACGTGCACGGATGCCTTGATCCCGAAACAATAAACAATGGACACATAAATCAGTGTAATTAGTTTCCTTCTCCCTCTCGCTGGGGGCCGTCGTTCCTCGGATGCAAAGTGCCCCCCCTGTCGCCTCCAGAAATGAATACATCCACGGGGAACGAACGGACGGAAGGCATTAGCATTGGCCAAAGTTGGTGCACCACCAGCACAGCTACGAGGCGATCCTCATCATCGTCGTCATCCATGTCCGCGTCGTCGTCTTCGGTTTTTTTTTTTTTTTTTTCTGGAAACGGTAGTGAGTTCAGGCCAAGCGGGCCTTCTCCTAATCGGAACGAGAAAATCTCCTCCGGGCTTCGCCGCTGCTGCTCGGGGTGTATAGGGTGCGCGAAAGGTGCCGAGAAGTATTTGGTGTGGAATTTCTCGTCGTTGGGGCCGTGTCAAAATTTTTCGAAACTGGCCTCTCGTGGATTGTTGCATGTGTTATGTGTGTGTCGCGCGGTTGTCAGTTTGCAGCTTGGCGTGTATGCAAATTTTGCTGTACTGCGGGAGGGGGGGTTTCTGGAGAAGACCGATGATGACAAGTGATGTGGTGTGTTCGTGTGTGTGTGTGGATGCTAAATGAGATGTGTGACTGCTGCTTGAGGAAGTTGTGAATGAGATGAATTCATTTGTTGACGCGGCAACGCGGAAAGGTTGTGGGAATGGAGCACTGCTCGGTATGGAGCCAAGCTTTTAGACAAAGCGAGCGATTCTTTAGACAAATGTGCTGCTGTCTAATGTTGAGGAGCATGCGTCGTCTGTTCTGTACTAAAATGGTACTAAATTCGTTACATTATCTCTCCTGGCTGCCTGATACCTTACCAGTCGAGGCAACTGGGTAGTCCTTTCGTGACATGCTTTGAACCTTAGTCGGACCGGCGCGCACCTCCTAGGAACCACAGAGTTCTTGTCAATTAATTTCAGCAGTGACACGAAAGGACTAAGCCCCGTTTATAGTTTCATTGGTAACCCTTCATTCCCTCCGCTCACGCACACGGCCTGTTGAACTGATCCAGATCAGCTTCCATCGGACCATCCTCCGTCCGATGGATCGAACGTACATCTGCCAGAAGCCATGGCAAAAGTTCAACTAAATGCCTTCAAACCAGCACCGACGGCGGACAAGTTCCACTCACTTAAGGGCATTGTATGCAGATACCCAGCGTGGCTGTCCCTTCCACTATCCAATATGCGGCAGCCAATAGGTCTCTCTCTCTCTCGTCAAATAGTACACGCGCGATTGTAACAAGTGAGCACGCGCAAATGCGCATCTACTTACCGACAAAACGACAAGCACCGCTGTGAAACCGATACGGCGACATCACGTTGTCGTCGTCAGTTAATGCGACATTCGACATGCACTGCATTGCAGCAGCCGTAGTCGTTGCCGGAGCAGGAGCACCAGCACCAGCACCAGCACCAGCAGCAACAGCAACGGCAACGGCAACCGATACGGATGCATACCGAACGAGAAAAGAGATCCGAAAATGGAAATTTGACCGAAAAATTCCAACTCGCCGCAATGGTGACTCTGACTCTCGATCTTCGTCCGCTTGTTGCTGGATCCTTCTTCGATGACGCTCACTACAATGTTCGACTTAGAGAGAGAGGCACAGGAGGAGGGGGGAGAGGAATTTCAAATCGCGAACCGCCCATATCCAATATGGAGATCAGATCAGTGGCCGTGAGTTGTGTGACATACAACCTCGAAATGGTAGGCACTGGTGGCGACGAGGGCCCAACTAAATCGCGACAAGGCAAGTGATTTACTTGCCGATGCAGGTACTCGTATCCCGTGTATTCGCGGGGAAGGAATTCATGCCGATCAATCCGTTGCGTCGTCGTCTGCATCGTATCTAGTTGCATGCGATGGCGGCGTAAAGCTTTAAATTGTACATCGAATTCCTTTTGTACGGACTGCCAATATGGTAGGCGGGCTGATGTTCGTTGTGGGTGCGCGATGCGCGGGAGGTTTGGACGGTGGGATTTGCTGGCAATATGGAGTGAACCTTGATCTTCGGATCATCGCAAAAGGAATTGCATTCAAAAACTTGTCGCTGTCAAGAGGCACACGAATTTGTCGACAGTGGCGGCAACAACTTGCGACAGGTAAGGCATGGCCTAGGAAACTTCACATTCGGTTGCCTACAAGGGGGATCGTCGGTCCGTCTGCATAGGCGGGGTATTTAGCTTGAGGGAATACTCTGGGTCTGCGAATGGGTCCGTGTGGCAGTCCAGTGCTTTCTTTTCTTTCGAGGAAGACGTGTGTCACGAGGAGATCAGCGGTCTAAAAATGTCGGATGCGATAAAGCAGAGGATTAAGAGTCTCTTCTTAAGAGGACTTCATTTTGTTAAGCCTCTATCCGATCTGCCATTGAGCCAAAAAGCCCCACCATCAGTCTACTCTTGTCAAACTAAACTCAAACAAAATCTAATGTTGTTAAGCTTCCATCCGATCTGCCATTGAGACAGTTTTCTCTTGTCAAACTTAAAAGCAAAGGCCACTTTCATCCACCTTGTGGCACTCCACATCAGCAGCCCTCACGAAGTCAAATTTAAAAGCAAGGACCACTTCCATCCACCTTGTGGCACTCCACATCAGCAGCCCTCACGAAGTCAAATTTAAAAGCAAGGACCACTTCCATCCACCTTGTGGGACTCCACATCGGCAGCCCTCACGTAGTCAACCTTATAAGCAAAGCTCACATTCACTCACCTTGTGGCAGCCCATTTGTTTTTTTTTTTTCAAAAACCACGCCAACTACGCCACATTCTCGAAACAAAATCTCAGTCAATATCGTTGCCAGACTCTTGTAAATATCCAGTTGCGAGGAAGATCTCAATCATTTCCCGAATAAAAACAAGAAATTTTCAAAATATTCCTCCACCCTCCCCCCGACCCCCATCACACACACCCACCCAACCCCACCCCCTCCTGTAGTGCTGACCGATAAGTTTGTGTACACAAGACATGCCAAATAAATCCATCAGCACCGATGAATCAATTCTGATTAATGGCTGATTGAGCATCCACCGAAGGTACATCGAACGTATGTACATCCCGCACATGGGAGATGCCGCCTTCCGCCGCTCGTCGCACTCCTGCGTTCCCCAATTGAAATGCGGAAAATCATGTATCTAGGAGATAATTAATTAGGCTCAGCTACAACAACTTGCGATCACTCAGATGTTTTCAAGTCTCACACGCAGCATTCCTGTGACCTTATCCACGCCGAGCGAGCGTCACCGCGCCCCCATTCGCAGCAGCAATTCGACTGCACTGGGTACATAATTTGACACTTTGATGTATTTATCACATCTATCACTTCATTTGTATCTGCATGGCGCGCAAAGTGTCTGTGGGAAGAGTGAAAACATTACCAGCGATCATTCGTTTGGTTTCCCTTCAAGCACACAGCGCCTCCACACATCCCTGCGGATGTGTGATGGTTGCTGCTGCCGTCGCTGCCGTCGACGACGACGACGACGACGACGGCGATGATGATGATGATTTGGCACAAAAACAATCTCCCAGGCCTAAGCCGGAGACGGGACACAGACTGAGAGACAGCCACCGCAAGAGTGAGAGAAAAACAGTGCACGGGTATCTCCTGAGGAATGGAGGATAGAGATCGGTCGGATTCGCGCGGCGACTTGCGACGAAGACCAGGGGGACCACCACACTTGTTCACTCAAATGTCGACTATTTGAGTGATGATTGTTTATCTAATAAATTGTTATGCGAGAGTGATATATGAATGACATGAGATTTTCGTGGATAAATAAACCCCGCAGTGGCTGGGAGCGAACGAAGAGTTCCGTATTGACCCTAGCCGCCCCAGCTTCGGCAGCTGCCCGGTTGGCAGTTGGTTTGGATTAGGGAGAGTTGCTTCGCGGGAGTTGTCTTTGCGCGGCAAGCATTCACGTGATGGTTGGAGTTGGAAATGGGGCTTTTTTTGGGGATTATATATTTTTAAGGCAGGCCTGCTTGTTGATCTATGCCGTCATACATGGTGTCGTGTGATTTGGAATGACAGTTCGTGTTCGAAAAGGCATCCTGAGAGGGTTTGACGAGAACTTGAGTGTCTCCAGATAGATGGCGCTACATTCTGAGGTGAACTTGGACCTAGTTTGGACAGCAACCACTTGGAGTGTGCGTGGTTTTGTCCCCTCATGAGTGGAGGGCATTTTTTCGACTCCGAACCGCGAGGTTAGAGAAGGTTTTTCTAGACAGGCACGCCCTCTGGGCAGTGTCAGCGACTCGGAAGAGGTCGAGCCGTTTGTGTCGGCGTAGGATGGGGAAATAGTGAAATTGGAATAATCAAATGGACAACCATCAGTGGGACAGACAGGCGCTTGGGGACTTGTGGCCCAAACCCATAGAATGCGTGCGTTACGCTTACAATCCACAAAAGCTGTATTTGTCCAGATTGCAGGGAGGTGCCCGATGAATACGTACTTTTCGTTCAAATTCCATGCAACTGCACTATGACAACATCAGGTGAAAATGATTTTTCTGGGAAAAGTGACTGCCAAAGTATGATAAAGCTAAAAGTTGGCCAATATCATCCGTCGTCCTCTCTCATTAGGGCTTATGAGTTGTCAATTTTTTGACTTAACGCAACGCACGCAACGGATTCGCAACGGGTTAGGACTTAACTCTGTGATACTAGATCAATGATGAACGACTTCTACCATAGGAAACCGAAAAGTGTGACGGGGCGATCGGATAAATTAGCTGGGACCAAAGAGATCCCCAAAATCAAATCACACTCACTCCCCTTCCGTGACAGACATTCAGCCTATATTTCCAGTACACCACTTCAGAGAGTGCCACTTCAGTGGTGGTGTGCCAGAGGAGCCACTTGATGAGAACTTTTAGTGACATACAATTGAGGGCTGTCCACAATGCTTACTTAGCCGATTTTTGTGGTACGCTTATACGCCGTTCTACTCAACCGAATGACATGATACTTGCACCATTGAAAAGGCAATTTCGCGTAGATTTGAGCCATCTTTTGTGTTATCTTTTGAGTGCGAAGCGTACAATTATAGCAGCAGTGTACCACACACAGTGATTTATTACAAGAATGTATTCTGAAAACACGAACGAAGAGTGCAGTGCAGTGCTCTGCTCTGGATGGATGGTCTGAATGGTGGCGCACTATACACCATCTACGCCATCATCTACACCATCCAACAGCAGCTGTATGTAGCAGCGGCAGCAGTTGCCTGTCAGATAGTCTGAGTCTTGTGAGCTAATAGAGACTCTGCTCATGGGCTAAGAAATATTTCACACGTCGCTCATTGGGTGGCACTAGAGTGGAAAGCGGACTTGGGTCTAGCTTCTAGTGCAACCTTCTCGAGTGGATTGGTAGGACAATTTCAGAACTCGTACGTTCTTCCCATGATGCATCCGCAAATCACACTGCTTTCTTTCTTCTTCTTCTTCTTCTAGTGGCGCTACAGTCCGGGTGGACCTGGGCAGCAGTCAACAAGCTTCTCCAGTTGGTACGATATTTAGCCAGCTGCCTCCAATTTCGCGCGTCAAGTTGGTTGAGGTCCTTCGCGTTGTCCCACTGTTTCGGAGTAGAAGACTCTTCGGGCTGGGGCAGTGTTGTCCATGCGATCTACGTGGTATAGCCATGACAAGAACCAAAGAAGGAACGCAGAACTTTTCTCTCGACACGACCAAGGACTTCTTCATCTGCTTTTGAGATTGTCCAGTCTTCTGCGCCATATCATAGCATGCATTTAAACATAATCATAAACATAATCTTCGAATTTCGACGACGGGCTAGCCAAGCTTTTATTATTATTAGTTGCACTTTTTCAAGGGTTTACTGAAGTGTCCAGCGTCAAGACACAGCACGGGCCGACGGTATGGAGGGAGAACAGGAGAGAAGGTACGGATGCGGATTGTAGTCTGTTGGAAATACTTGTCTGGGAAGAGCATTCCACATTCAGAGTCTCAACATTTAACTGTGCGTCCGAAAGCAGACTTAAGGATAAACTGACGAACAGTCCTGGCTAGACGTGTGTTATGGGCGAATTCATGGAGAGGAGGAATGCAATTGGCTAGCTCACTGGATCATCGTTTTGTTAAATAGCGATAAAACAGAGACAAACAAGACACCGACTTACAGTGGGTGTTAGAGCGAGTCTAATGACTCATTGTTGTCTCCCATAATTTAATCGCTCGCTTTTGGGGATTCTTTCTAGCAGGTGCAGGGTGATCTTGGGGCGCCAGACCAGATATGAGCTTTTACTCAAGCATAGGGCAGATGTGCCTTATAAATTAAAGCCAATCAGAGAAGAAAGAAATCAGACGGATTTCTTGCATCTAAAGAGTGATTTTTTAGCTATTATCTTTTTGGCAACACTGGTTTGAACAGCTGACGCACGTTTCGCGTTTTGTTTCAATGTCAAACATCATCAGTTTGGTCTATAATTTAACCATGAATCGTCTTACAAACGAACAACGCTTGCAAAATTTTTGGTGAATGGGCTCTTGGAAAGTTGGCCGAAGATCCACTTTTTTACCGAAAAATTGTCTTCAGCGACGAAGCTCATTTTTGGCTCAATGGGTACGTAAAAAAGCAGAATTGTCGATTTTGGAGTGAATATCACCCAGAAGCATTGCAAGAGCTACCAATGCATCCAGAAAAAGTCACAGTTTGGTGCGGTTTATGATGCCGTCTTTGTACCGTACTTCATCAAAGATGATGCGAATCGTAACGAAACTGTGAATGGTGAGCGCTACCGTGAGATGATATCCTCCAACTTTTTTTTGCCCAAAATGCAAGAGCTTGACTTGCATGACATGTGGTTTCAACAAGACGGTACCACATGCCACACAGCACGCGCAGCAATGGACTGATTGAGGGGCAAGTTCGGTGAACATTTTATTTCACGTTCGGGACCGGTCAATTGGCCGCCTTGAACGTGCGATTTAACGACTTTAGACTATTTTTGGTGGGGCTATGTTAAAGCTCATGTCTATACAGACAAGCCCGCTTCAATTGACGCATTGGAAGACAACATTAAAGCATTTATTCGTGAGATACCGGCCGAAATGTTGGAAGGAGTATGCCAAAATTGGACTGAGCGGATGGGCAATTTGAGGCGCAGTCAAGGCCAACATTCGCATGAAATAATCTTCAAACATTAAATTATATGGACCGTACTATCGATTCAAATAAAGATTTCATGCATTTTTCTGCATTTTATGTGTGTTTTTTTGAAAAACTTTCCTATAGCTTTTAAAAAATCACCCTTTATTAAGAAATCTTAGACATTTGGCAGCATTTCTGGCGATCTCGAATATGTGATCGTTCCAACCAAGTCTAGGGTTGATACACATTCAATGCGCATGTCTGCTGCTGTTCCAATTCTACGGGCGAAGGGCGTGTTCTTGAGTGAGGGTGCTGTCAACAGCGAAGGAGTGACTTGGATTGGAAGTATCAGACAGGATATCACTTAAAAAGTGTGGTCCAAACATAATGCACGATGACACCTTAACGTCAAGTTTATTTGTCCAACTTAATTTGACATTTCTTTGTCTCAGTGTTTGACAAATTCAACCATGGAGAGGTACAGAATGGAGCAGCGCGTTAAGATTGGTGAAGCCTCTTACAAAAATGAGACTTCAAATCAAAATACATTTTGAACACTTCGTGATTTTTTTTGGTCAGTATAATCGAGCAAATGTGTAAACAATGGGTAGAATTGTGCATTTGGGCAAATGCATCGATGCGTCCACAAAGAGTGACTGTTTGGTGTGGTTTATGATTATAAGCTGGCGGCGTCATCGGCCCGTAATTCTTCGAACATGAGGTCGGCCAAGCAGTTACCGTGAACGGTGTTCGCTATCGCGAGATGATAACGGACTTCTTGTGGCCAGTAATTGAGGATATGGACCTGCACGATATGTGCTTCCAACCAGGACGGTGCCACTCGCCACACAGCTAACGAAACAATGACTTTTGCACGAGAAATTCAATGGCCGTGTTATCTCACGTGCTGGCGATGTTACTTGGCCGCCACGATCATGTAATTTGACACCGTTCTTCTTCTTTCTTTGGGGGTATTTAAAAGAAAATGTGTACGTCAATAAGCCAGCAACAATTCAAGAGCTAAAGGATGAGATAATTCGGCAAATTAACGCCATTGAACCTCAATTATGTATCAGAGTCATTAAAAATATGGACCATCGGATAGAGGTATGCCACCGAAGCCGTGGCGATCATTTGGCCGATATTTTGTTTCACACATAATTGTCAGCGATCCTTCTCATAATAAAAAAAATATTAAGAATATTAATCTATATAAATATTAATCTGAATACTTTTTGTTTTATTTAAAATTATCGTCGTTTTCGCTGGACCACTCCTTAAAAATGAGAAAGAGTGTTGCAATGACATACCTTTCTGTAATCATTCCAAGACAGTTTAATATAGAATAGTTCTCCACTGATCCCCTCCACTTCCTGGCCATAGTGCGAACAAGAGAAACACCATGAATCGCCACCCAAGACACTCTCGACTCAAAATCTCTCATTTCTTCGCTTCTAAGTCCAATTTCCCATCCAACCTGATACCCAGTTCCTCCGAATTGTCGATCAATTCACTCCACATCCAATCACCAAATCCACTTTGTCGAAAATTCATTGATTTTCAGCGAAAAAATGCGAGTCGATTGTGTTCCCAGTTTACTGCATTTTTTCGTGGAAAATGCGGCATTTTCTGAAAAGCCGAATTTCTCTGATTTTCAGGCAACATTTCACCTCAGATGGATGGCACTGAATGTAAGAATGATTAATTAAGTTAATTCAGTCGAAAATTTCGTGAGAAATTATGGAGAATGCGAAAAAAGTCAATTTTCCAAAAGTGAGACGTGGCGTCGATTTGGCATCCCTCTTGCAGTGACATATGTACGCCAAGCCGAACTGTCATTCGAGACTGTATATGTTGAGGCAGTTTAGGTGAGGATAGTCTTAGAGTGGCGGCCTTAACATGGTCAGTTTAGGCAAGGTTAGGCTTAGAGTGGCGGCAAGTAGCAGTCAAACTTAGGCCAGAGTTGGTTGTGTGTCACCACGCTGATCTAGTCGATAATATTCCGGGATGTAGTCTTGGTGGTTTTGATAAAGCGTTTGAAGATGGCTTACATCGGCCAGGTTGCTGAAGAAGGAAGTCCCTCAGAAGATGGCGCTGCAAGTGCGTCCAAGGTGAGCAACATTTTCCTCCTGCATCTCGTCTGCTAGAGCTTCTGTGGAAGTCATTGTTAGGCAGACCCAATCAGGAGGCATGACTTCCAAGGACGCAGTGCCCAATGACCAAGCAGACAAGAGCTCTGCGCGTCGGCCTTCTCCTTCTGATCACGCTGCGTGACTGTCGCGGATAGAGAGTAGGCCATAATTGCTTCGCAGTGACTAGTGAGTCGTCCTGTGCCATCATCAATCAAAGTTTTGCGGCAGCGATAATCCCTGAAATTGGCATTCATGCCCGCAGGATGGGTGTCCCATACTTTGATTTCTGCAAAAGCTGAGATGAAGAGGAGATAGAAACTACAAGTCACCTACTCTGCTCGTGGAGCGCCCTGCCAAGTCGTAGGGACTTACACCCAGACGTGGTGTCGATTTGGCATCCCTCTTGCAGTCACATACAGCAAACCGAACTGTCATTCGAGATTGTATTGTAAGTCAGCTTAGGTAGGGTTAGGCTTAGAGTGGCGGCAAGCGGCAGTATTCAATTTAGGCCAGAGTTGGTTGTGTGTCATAACGCGGATCTAGTCGATGGGCGTACTATTTCGATAATTTCAACGAGCAAATCGCTTCATTGCAAGCACCAACTGGTTCCAATGGAAGGACAAGCCAATCCGAGTGGTATCCTAATGGGCCTACTTTGACATAAGTGTAAACGCCTTCTGTAGTCAGTCACTCTTACCTAGGTTAGGTTACCTAGGTCTGAATGGCAGATCTGCACGCGGAAAGAGGCCCTTCACCGAGTTCGTTCGCTTTGCAATTTTCTGGAACGTCATAGTGTCCCAGAACCCTCATAATTTGAATGAGAAAATACTCGGCTGAGGCGCTGTGGGTGTGTGTTTCTACGCACTTGACCCCACGGTGTCTGGATTCGATACCCAATATACGGTCACACCTCTTTCGAATCGCCGACACTGCTCAGAGGGTGTGGCTGTCCAGAAAAAACCTCTAAACTTGGCCGTTCGTAGTCGGTATAAGACTGTTGGTCCCTTCCACTCGTGTTCTCTTCACACACAACACTAGTGGTTGCTTTAGAAGCTAGGTCCTGGCCATTTAAGGGGTGTAACGTTACCCATATTATTTTGGCATGGGGCGGCAGTTCAGGGAAGTCCTTGAGTTAAATGGGAAAGCATTCAGAGATTAAATGGCCGCCTGCCTATCGGAACATATGCATCGGTACCTGATTTCACATTGTTCTTTGGCCAAAACAAAGCTGCCTCGATGGCCATAGTTTGTGACTGAAGACGATACAGCGACTTGGTAATCGAAACGATCATTTCACATTTAGATCCTTAGAGTTGGTTGGCTTAAGTGGCTACCACATTTTGGCTCAAACCGGGTGCAAGTAGCGCAGTTGGGCGCCGTTTTGATGCCACACGTCCTAGACCTAGGTTATTTGCGTTTAGCTGTGGAGTTAAGGAATTTGATTATGTTCGATATACCTTGTTTAGCGATCTTGGAGAAGTCACTAAGAAAGGATATGCGGAACGCCACTGTTTGGCTAGTGCCTGGCAGTCACAGAGAAAGTGAGGTAGACTTTCCTCAAAGTGGGTGGTCGAGACAACTGCGCCAGTTTGGGTTGAACGGCATTCCGAGTCTACTAGCGTGGATGCCTATGGACCAGTGCACCGTGCTTACAGCCACGACTATAGGTATTTCTGAGCGACGTCTATTGAGCAGGTCATCGGACTGATGACTCGTGTAAGAGGGCCAGGTTTTCCTAGAGAATTTGTACTTGGATGACCTAGTCCACCTTCTACTAGCTAAGGACAGGAAGTGCTGATAGATGATGCACTTGAGGTGGTTGACTGGGAGGCCCACCAACTCAGTGAGGGATCCTTAGAGTAGACGCTCGCACCCATGCTTGGACACATCGTCAATCCATATTCGATCCATCTCTGAATTCGCAGAGGACCATTCAGCGTCTGATAGGCAGACTGCCATGATTCCGTACGATCTGGAGGGAATGCTGGTTGAGTAGTTCTTCTCGAAGAAGAGCTCGATGTCTAAAGGTACGGAAAGTTGGGAGATTCAAAGAGACTTGCTTTGGTTCAGCAAATGCACACTCTACAGAAAAAATGGCTGCTCCTAGTGAAAGCTTTGAGGATAATACGAAGCCGAATTTGTCGATTTCACGACGAGCACAGCATTATCTTATGGCTCTTGTGGCTTTTCGTTTTCCATGCATCTACACCCAATCAGTCGAGTGCAACTGACCACGGAATGGGTAGAGCATATGCCGATTGGGAGCTTCAACATCGGCGTTTGGATGCGTAATTTTCACATTTCAGCGACGAGCCTCATCATTTTTAAGACGCTGGATATGTGCAAAAAGAAAGAGCGTCTCATATGGGGAACTGACAATTCGAGGTTCTAGACAGCGTGCCCGCTCGACCAGCTGACCGCTCAAAAATCCACCAACCAGCCCATTCACCCACAAGCTGCTGAACACACTCGCACGGCGAGCGAATAAATTTTCGCACAATTACCGCTGTAAACAGGCTTTAATGGCCGCCCCGTCGCGTACACCCCCGTCGGCTTGCGTTGCAATCGATCACTCAGTCAGTCAGCCAGATGGACGCATAAATCCATCAGCGGCACGCAACACATCCCACTCGCGCAATCGACCTCCTTCCTGGCCACTGCCAAGGCCGGCTGGCAAGTGTAGCTGCCGCTCGTCAGAGTGCCGCCGATCTTCCGTCAAGTCGTCAAGTGCTCGAGCACTTGTCATCGGTGTTATGCTCAGCCGCGGCAACATAGTCTTCTCCGCCACGCACATACACGGCCATACACGCACTGGGCCCCCGCCGACACGATCGAGATCTGCGCGAATCCATCGAGGCACTGTTTATTTGAGATCCAATTGTTTACGGACACCCGCCGGGATCTGCAACACATTTACGACTCAATATTCGAGTCCGTAATTGCCCCCGAAAAGTGCCCGCCTGAGCGGGAGGATCAGCCCATTTGGGAGTTTTTATGGCCCACAAGTGTCTGCACCCCCGGTGCAGCAGGGTGCATATTGGCCCATCTGTCGATCGTTCGGGATCTCAATCAGCGGGCCGATCATTCAGTGGGGCATCTCTAAACTTCATGATCATCGATCCCGGATCGATCGACGATGACGGCTGCCTCCTCAAGATTTGCCATATGCACTCAGTGCGGATTGCGTTGAAACAATAATTCTCTCCCGCGGCCGCTGCGATCCATCCGATGGGGCACTCCATCGTGTCCCGCCCGCGAGGATCATCTCGTTGCGATGATGATGTTTGGATTCCAATTGCAACATGTCTAGCGCTGCCGGCTGATGGATGATTTGTTTATTTTCTCTCACGGAATGGAATCATTTTTTGGAGTATCTGTTTTGGAAATAGCGTGCCGGAGCGCTGCTGGCCAGGAGGAGGCAGAGAATAAATTTCGAAAAATTAACAATAATTTCCGTGAGCTTGCACGACGACGATGATCGGCCGGATAGAGTGTTTTGCTTTCTGCCAGAGAGAAAGAGAGAGAGCGAGGAGGTTGCTTGTGTTGGCTGATTTGAAGCAGTTGGGAGCTGAAGATATATTTCAGTTTGAGTACGCGTAAGTGGATTGTTTTGAAAAGCATTGTGTGTGCTTGTGGAATGAGAATTTATGAAGGATAGCTTGAGTTATGAAGTGATTTACAGCCAGCCCCCAATCGGGATGGGGTGGGAAATAGTTGCGGGAATGCGCGCTGATTCTGGAAATAGAATTGAAAACAATCAGAATTGATGTGGGGTGAGAAATGATTGGCACTCCTGTGGGCGCTTGATTAATTGATTGGCTTTGGAGCAGAGCGGCAATGTGGCGCGATCGATGGTCTTTGAGATGGAATGTGGCTTGGTGTGGTGAGCTGGGAGCTGATTTGTAGCGGAGCGTTGTTTGTGGAACGATCGGTGATCTTGTTGCAGGAGGCTTTCGGCGGGAATTTACTCTGAGTGGTGCTCCGGCACCAGTTTAGTGACAGATCACTGCCTGATCTTCTGGCACAAGGCTCTGGACTTCAAAATGCTTCGATCGGACTTGAAAATGCTATGATTTGGATTGGTAGGTGATCGGGCTTAGTGGCAGATCATTGCCTCCGATCTGTTTTGCTGATCTTTTGACGCAAGACTTTGAGCTTGTGCGCGTAGGACTTGAATTGGTTACTATTCTGGAACCTGTTTAGTGGCAGATCAGTTTTTATGCAACAGATGGGCGATTAGAGCACGCGCAACGGAAAAACAAGTTTGTTCTTGATGGCTTCCCTTTCGTACGGCCTTAGGGAGGGGTGATGACTTGCTCCAGATGGCCAGTCATGTGCTTAAATCCCCAGTCATCCGTGCGAAGGCTTTCCAATTTGAATTTGCTTCGATCCTGCTATCGATCGATTACTCAGTACCAAATTTTGATGTCTCTGGGTATCGTTGCTCGAACCACGGCAACTTCCTTCAATTTATCCTTAGATCAATGAATCGATCATCATCATCTGCTGATCGTTTGCCTTGATCACTTGGTCGACTTGCCTCATTTGTACCTCATTGCTGAAGTAACCATCATCATTGCGACAGTCTCCAGACTTGTTTGTTGCATCTCGTCACTCGTCACGATCACTGATCAGTTGTTTCCTCAACCGATCGTGATCTCCAAATGTGATGAATTGATGTGACATTGATCTTCAGCCAGTTGTTCACGATCGTCAGCGTTGTTCAGCGTCCGATCGTGATTGCTTGTGATCTTGATCGTACACTGATCTTCGGCTCCAACGTGGGCGCACGTATTCAAATTCGAAGGCGGCTTGGTGACTCTGAATTAAAACTGATTTCGAGTCGAGGGACTTTGGAATTTTTTGGACAGCAGTGATCTTCGACTTTGAGCCTGTTGCAATGCAACAGAGGACGTCTAAGTGTATGGTGGCGCACACAAGTCGATGAGGACCTCAGCCGGCTTGGTGTGCGACACTGGAGACAGCTGGCGCGAGATCGTGCTGGCTGTAGGGGCACGTTGAATGAGGCCAAAGTCCACCTCGGACTGTGCCACCCAAAGAAGAAGAAGATCAGGGAGTGATTGAAGCGTAGTTATGTATCATTGGACGACTGCAAGACCGGAGTCTACCGACCCTGATCGTGAAGCTTGTGTAGTTCACACAATGACTCTGAGGGATGTCCAGACTGACTCTAGAAATTCCGATGGAAGCTCATTTTCCCGAGGAAAGTTGTTAGCGTCTCATCGGCCAACGATCAATCTCGTCAATCGTCAAAGCAACCAAGCGTCCTCCTTCAGCACAGACCGCCGACGATCATGGCGATTCCCACAGCTGCCACTGGCCCATTGACAAATTGGATGACCATTAACCTCCGTGCAACGAACGGACCTGTTAAATTGTTTCAAATGCGCCACCATTCATTGACACCTCTGACATGCTGCCGCACTGTTCGAAGTTTCACTCATAAATACGAGCCGGGAATTAAAATCTGTGTATCTGTGTCCATGTGTATTTTACGTGAAACTATTTATCACCGCGTCGCCGTTTCGGATATAAATAACGAGACACAAATTGAATCTCGTCCTGTGACAGCAATAAATTCGATTCGTCCACCATCGCCCTCTCCCCCCTCCCTCAAGCGTTGCCAACGTTCCGGTTTGTCAGAGAGTATCCGATATTTTGGCCAAAAAATCGTATCCACAAAAAAACAAGCAGCAAAAGAAGACAAAAAAAAGAGGCGGACAGAAAAAAATCCGTTGCAACGAACAGGACATCAGCGGCGGAGCGCACTAGCGCAAATGCATATATTTAATAAATTTATTTGCCTTCAGAAATGATTCACGTGCGTTGTAAGAGGCTGCGTATCGGGCGGGGCTTCCCAGGAACCCGGCAATCACCTTCCCCATCAACACTGCATCGCCGCACACATTTGCACACGGATGCAGTCGCCATGCATTGCAGGGCTTGA